>OZ059854.1:7537208-8737208 GCA_964057195.1 Orthosia cruda
CCGCCCAGTGTACACTTATCTTTATAAATGTTTTGTCCTGAAATAATTTAGTGGTGTACAATAAAAAATATGTTATAAATAATAATCAATACACAACTTTATTTGCGTATTGCAACACAAATCAATTACCATTTGATATACTTTTCACACCAAGCTACCTGAACTCATTCATACCTTTCCACGTTAGAGAGAAACCACATAACAATTTAAATTCTGCTACGATTATTCCATTCTCAATTTGTTTCGACCATGGCCCCAAACATTATCTTAATATATATAAATCTCGTGTCACAATGTTTGTCCTCAATGGACTCCTAAACCACTTAACCGATTATAATAAAATTCGCACACCATGTGCAGTTCGATCCAACTTGAGAGATAGGATAGGGTAGGGTAGGTAGGGTAGGGTAGGGTAGGTAGGGTAGGGTAGGTAGGGTAGGGTAGGTAGGGTAGGGTAGGTAGGGTAGGGTAGGTAGGGTAGGTAGGGTAGGGTAGGTAGGGTAGGTAGGGTAGGTAGGGTAGGGTAGGTAGGGTAGGTAGGGTAGGTAGGGTAGGTAGGGTAGGTAGGGTAGGGTAGGTAGGGTAGGGTAGGTAGGGTAGGGTAGGTAGGGAAGGGTAGGTAGGATAGGGTAGGTAGGGTAGGGTAGGTAGGGTAGGGTAGGTAGGGTAGGGTAGGTAGGGTAGGGTAGGGTAGGTAGGGTAGGGTAGGGTAGGTAGGGTAGGGTAGGTAGGGTAGGGTAGGTAGGGTAGGGTAGGTAGGGTAGGGTAGGTAGGGTAGGTAGGGTAGGTAGGGTAGGTAGGGTAGGTAGGGTAGGTAGGGTAGGTAGGGTAGGTAGGGTAGGTAGGGTAGGTAGGGTAGGTAGGGTAGGTAGGGTAGGTAGGGTAGGTAGGGTAGGTAGGGTAGGTAGGGTAGGTAGGGTAGGTAGGGTAGGTAGGGTAGGTAGGGTAGGTAGGGTAGGTAGGGTAGGTAGGGTAGGTAGGGTAGGTAGGGTAGGTAGGGTAGGTAGGGTAGGTAGGGTAGGTAGGGTAGGTAGGGTAGGTAGGGTAGGTAGGGTAGGTAGGGTAGGTAGGGTAGGTAGGGTAGGTAGGGTAGGTAGGGTAGGTAGGGTAGGTAGGGTAGGTAGGGTAGGTAGGGTAGGTAGGGTAGGTAGGGTAGGTAGGGTAGGTAGGGTAGGTAGGGTAGGTAGGGTAGGTAGGGTAGGTAGGGTAGGGTAGGTAGGGTAGGGTAGGGTAGGTAGGATATTTAGTAGATGAATGTTTGGTGTTTTTATGGCAAAACAAAGTTTGCCGGGTCAGCTACTTCTTTATTGGGACAATCCCACCGCACTATTCCCAAACCACTGCAACTCCTGAAAGCCAGAATCAACAGTGGCGACCACCAGAAAAGCGCCGAGGCAATGAAGCTCGACGAAGTCCCGGAGAATGAATTTAACTGTCTTGGATCCCGCAACGAAATTAATCAGAAAAGAAAATGGAGGAGTAAGAAAAATACAAATTTCCACTTCCCTCCATATCAAGCAGGAGACAGAACAAACAAGACCAATAGGCACAAAGGGTCGTTTACAACTGGGATAAGCCCAGTTGCCTAGCACCACGGATAAAAATTTGCATTAATATTAATGGGTCCTAACATTGTGAGCTGTTATATTTGATTCCAATAATAGGTATGGCAAAAGCGCTTGAACGCACGGAAATTTGTTCTAGTTTCCACAAGGTCCGTATAGTAGACAGCTCCTGATACAGCCTGTACATTATTCAACATAGTATTGCGTTCATTCTGCCAAAGAATACACTCCCATAAGATATGATGTGCAGATTGTACATATTCACAGTCAGATGTAGAACACTGACATAATGGCGAGGCAACAAGCTTGAAGGAAAATAATTTACTTTTAAAGTTACCATGCCCTGTGAGAAATTGGGCAACACAGTGATCCACCTCCAGCCACGTCCTGGCCAGCCGCACGCGAACGGATGGAAAGAATTGGTGGAGGTGTCGGCCCTTGATGGAATTATCCCACCTACATTGCCATTCGGATAAAAGTTCCTCCCAGACGTTAATATGTGGTTTAAATAATCTAGAGATTTTGGCACGGTCACTACGCGTTAAAAAGTCCGCGTCTATGGTCTCTTTTGCGGAATAGTACATTGCAGCACGTCGCTGCACTTCAAGGTCGACCGGAAGTACGCCAGCAAGTACCGGTAAGGCCTCAGTACTAACCGTCCTGTATGCTTTGCATAAGAATATCAAAGCCAAACGCTGACTCTGAAGTAATTTACGTCGTACCGCCCCTATTGTGGCCCTATCAGCCCAAACAGGCGCCCCATAGCAGATACAACCCAAGTAAGTAGCCCCATAAATAGTCTTTAAAGTCAAAAAAGACAGACCCCACGTAGATTTAGATATTCTCGTTAAGGCATAGAAGTTCTTTTTTGCTTTTTCACCGACGATTTTAATATGATCTATAAATGCAAAATTCCTTTCTAAAACAAGACCAAGATAGCACACGGACTGCTTCCTTTTTACCGGAACGTTATTAAATTTAATAGTAGGACACGATTTAAGATTACCTTTCAAAATGAGCTGATAAGTTTTATGCGGAGCAAAGGTCAGGCGGTTACGATCGCCCCACTGAGATATTAGTCGTAGGCAAGTGTCAGCCAAGTTCTCGAGTCCAGCTCGAGTACTTGATTGAATGAGCAGAAGACCGTCGTCCGCGTAACCGGTTAATGAACAGCCGCTTGGAAGCGGAATCGCGAGGAAATCATCAAAGCCTAAATTCCATAAAGGTGGACCAATAACCGAACCCTGAGGACATCCCATGGTGAGAGACTTCGACATGGAATGATGGCCGAGTTTGAGTTTCGCGGAACCATTTAAAAAGTAAGAGTAAACTAAATTGTATATATTTCTATAGCAGCCTCGATTTTTCATTTTAAGTAATAGCATTGGCCACCATGCGTTATCAAAAGCCCCAGAAATATCTAGAAAAATCCCAATTACATACTTATGTTCAGATGTATTAACTATTTTCCTAACAGTAAGAGCCGCGTCTACGGTAGATTTTCCAATAGTGAAACCGAATTGATTATTATGAAATTTTGGTCCGTCCGGTAGCAACCGTGGAACGATAAGGCGCTCCAGGAGTTTTCCCAAAGATGGAAGTAATGTTATGGGCCGGTACGACTTCGGGTCGTCCGGGGGTTTGTCGCCACTTTTCGGGATTATTCGTATAAATCCGCGTCGCCAAATACGAGGAAATACGCCCTCCGCAATACAACGGTTGTAAACGGTTAAAATCGCATCACCGGCTGTTTTACACGCTTCTATAATCATCCGATTAGATATTTTATCTTCACCTGATGACTTGTTGAGTGGTAACCTCTTGACAACGTTAATAAATTCGTCAGTGGATGGAAGGTCTGACGCTGGTGATTCAGGTGGTACAGCTGCCCACGCTCTGATCTGTTGATGGTATTCGTTGTCATTAGCTAGTACGTCATCAGGTATAAGAGTATTCAGCAAAACTTCAGTTGTTTCCTCAATACCGGTAGTGTGTTTATTATTTACTTTAATATTCTGAACAAACGCGAGGTCGACTGATCGATTGGCTTTAAACTCATGATATAAAGGAGACCACGGACCTTCTTTATCTAATTTTTCTACTACTTTACGCAATAAATTACCCTTTGATTTTTCCACCGATGCTCTGTAGCGGGACCTGGCAACTCTAAACGTATTTAACGCAATGGAAAGAGGGTCACCGGTAACCTTACGTTTTTTAAGCTTGTTAAGATGTTTACGTGCTCGGCGATAATTTTTACGCTGTTCAGTTAGGTAGTCACACCACCAATCACATCTACGTATATTGGTCAAAGATCCACGACCAATGGCAATGTCAGCACAGTAAGTGAAGGTGTCTGACATAATTTCAGCACTTTCTTCAGCTGAAAGCCTATCACGAGTGAAGTCTTTGGCGTGAGACGCAACAAGCGAGCTAAAGAATTCCCAATTCGCACCCTTACATTTATACCTAAAGTTACCAATGACATGTGACGTACCCTGAGTAAAAACTGGAACAAATTCGTACACGATCAAGCGATGATCACTACAAGACGCGTCCGGTAGGACACGCCACCTATCCAAGCGTACGTCTGCACTAGAAAGTGTGACGTCAATACAAGATTCGCCCATTTGGCTGCAAAAAGTTGGTGGTGCGTCAGGGGTATTATGAATAGTCAGATTCATTTCAGCAATGAAATCTTCAACAGCGCAGCGTCGTTCATAATCCGTAGACCGAACTTTGCCATACCAGAGTGATGATGACGCATTAACATCAGCGCCAACGATAACTTTGCAGCCCGCGAGCGACTGCAAGACGTGACGGAGGTTATGTATATGAGGAGCAACAGGGTCTGAATATTGAAAGTAGCAACTCACAACGTAAACTTTAAAAGAAGACGATGAGACCTCCGCAACGGCACAATGGGGTGTCATTAGATTACGCAAAGACGTTACTGTGAAGTTAGAAGAATGCGCCACGTAAATTCCAGCTCGTGCTTTGCCATCCAACTGTACTACTTTGTGACGTAAACGCGCGTTTTGATATTGTTCTTGAACAAGCACGATATCTAAGTTATAATCGATAATTAGTTTGTCCAGTTCAGAAGTCGCTACCCTATCGTTGTGGAGATTTAATTGTCCTATGGTTAATCTATCCATTATTTTAGTAGTTGGTGTTGAGGATAAGTTGTTCGAGTTTAAGTTTATAAGTGGCACACCCATCTGATCCACATCGATGGTCGGACGGTTTCTTAGAGCGTTTACACGCCACGCATGACGGTATATAATTTAAATTGTCTTTATGCGGACAGTCTTTGGTTTCATGTGTCTCAGAGCAATTAGCGCAGGTAGGTGATTTAATAGTGCAGTGTTTCTTAACATGACCGAACTGTTGACAATGTGCACAACGTACTACATCGACATCATCAATAAAACGGCAAGTCGCCCAATCAATAAACAGTTTATCCTTAGTCGAGACTAAATGTTTCCGGACCGCGGACTCGAGTTCAATGCCTATCCATTTCCGACCGTTGTCTAACGAACGCCTACGTATGATTTTTGTTGATTTAATAAATTCGTCTTCTTTTAATGACAACTCGTCTTTAATGTTTTGACAGTACAACGCATGCAAAAAGGCACTGTCCTCCATTGAGGATGGAACGTCTTTAACCAAAATACGAGGCTTACGGCCTTTTGGTTTTTCAAGTCGCAGGCCAGCGGACCTAATGGCATCGACCGATTGCAGCTTTTTGATTTGTAAATCGTTAGCGACACGTAACACGACGCCAGACTTCGCAGCCTTCTTGACACCTACAATTTGAAAGCCGTCACTAGGATCTATTGCTTTCATGAGCGCTTGTTTAGTCGCGGAAGAAGTTGCGAAATCAGTTGAACGCTCATCAGTGGGGTAGGCCACAAGACACGGAAGTTTGGCACGGGCATTCACTTGTGGAACTACTTTAGGTAAACGAAGTTTTAATTTGTCAGCATATGAGGCATTATTGACATCAGACTTGGCAATATCGACACCGGTATTATGTTTTATTTTTTCTAATTCGCGTTCCGTATTGGCCAACTTAGTCTCGTTGGCGGATGATTTTATGGCTAGCAATGAGACAATAGCCGTTATGCGCTGAGTCATGTCCATAATTGCGGATTTATTTGCAACATTAATGCGGGACCCTTGGTCATTGACAAGATCGTTAATTTTAGACAGGTACGCAGACGCCTGAGTAACCAAATCACAATAGTCGTCATTGCTTACATTAGTGACATTTAATATCGGCGAAGACCTTACAATTGACTCTGATGTTTGCATTCGCTTAGATCTATCTTCGGGTGAAATGTAAGAAGGAGACATTTCACTAAATAAACGCTTAGCATTAGCGGAGGACGTCGGCGACCTTGGTTTATTTATTCGGCGGAATAATATTTCCCCACCACGATCAGGTGGGTCATCATTGTTAGATAACATAATTACTTTTGGAAATTAAACTAATAAGCGTATTAGAACGTAAAACGGACGATACAATTATTTCGATATACCCACACGTCAAGAAAAGTAAATGTACTCACCGATAGCTGACGAAATTAACTAATTGCAACTAAATAACGGACGTAAACACGTTTAAAAACTTACGATACCAGCACTTATCACAATAATACACAATTGACAGCAAATCACAAGCCGGAAATAAATTTCGGAACACGACAATTGCAAATTAAAAACAGGGAGCGAACAGATCACCGCTAACCAATGCGAGCGCGCGGAGGGAAGTCGTCGAATGCCGGGTCAGCTAGTAATAATATAAATTAATAGACCTATCAAACAAAACACAAGGCAGTATCAGGATCTAAAATACTGCTCCAATTTGAACAACCACACCCATCAACTCAAATTAATGCAACCAGAATCTAGTTAAACACAATCAATTGATTTTGTGTGCAATAATAATACAACTAATAATCCACCTGTCTTATTGGGTTACCTTGAAAGTCAATTGGAGCTTAATTTCGGCCTTCACAAAGGCGTTGGCCATTTGTAAGTAGTTAAAACCCCCTTTACCGGGCAGCAATTAGATCTAATGGCCGTAAAAGGATCTTGTAACAAGTATTTAAACTTATTTGTGTTTGGTACAGGTCTAGTTGTTAAATAATATATAAAGTAAATAGACTGTCTGTGATTTTGTTCTCAGAAGGCAATGTTGCACCTGCTCTGGTAAATTGTCTTAGATAATTGGACATAGCACACTCTGGAAACCTCCAAGGAGGGTCTTCTATTGCACTAATATAAACTTACTAGCTGCAGCCCCCGACTCCGCCCGCGTGGTATTAGTACTTCTCCCAATATCTTTATAAGTTATAGCCTAGTACGCAAAATACGCGCTTAGACGTGGAGTTGCGGACACCAGCCCGTCTTAATCTAATCTAAGTTATAGCCTATGTGTCATTCAGCTATATTTCTATAAAATTTCATAAAAATCCGTTCAGTAGTGTTTGCGTGATAGAGTAACAAATATCCATCTATCCATCCATCTCAAAAACTTTCACGTTTTTAAAAGAAGTAGAATATTTTATGGGGGTAAATTTTGGATATCTTAATATATATAAATCTCGTGACACAATGTTTGTCCTCAATGGACTCCTAAACCACTTAACGGATTATAATAAAATTAGCAAACCATGTGCAGTTCGATCCAACTTGAGAGATAGGATAGGGTAGGGTAGGTAGGGTAGGGTAGGTAGGGTAGGGTAGGTAGGGTAGGGTAGGTAGGGTAGGGTAGGTAGGGTAGGGTAGGTAGGGTAGGTAGGGTAGGGTAGGTAGGGTAGGTAGGGTAGGTAGGGTAGGTAGGGTAGGTAGGGTAGGGTAGGGTAGGTAGGGTAGGGTAGGTAGGGTAGGGTAGGTAGGGTAGGGTAGGTAGGGTAGGGTAGGTAGGGTAGGGTAGGGTAGGTAGGATATTTAGTAGATGAATGTTTGGTGTTTTTATGGCAAAACAAAGTTTGCCGGGTCAGCTAGTAGGTATGTATATATTGATTCTGGAAATTCTTTCAAGGACAGAAAGCTACACAATCCCTGGATGCCATAGGCTATTTATCCATGAAAAAGGGAGGCTTCTTTTGAGATAGGCAGCAGGAATAATTTCGCGGGTAGAAGCTAATAAATTACGAAGTTTTGTTTGCTATCGTCTTTAGTTACAGCTAGGGATGCAAGGTTTGTAAAAATATCTATATATCTATTTTGATATATATCGAATTAAGTCTATACCTATTGATATATATATATTTTATCGACGTTTCAACTTTTTTTAAAGGTTATACAACTCCAATGTACTTTTATTTATATCAAACGTTTATCGATTATGTATGTATGTATGTAATTTTGTTATACCTTACCTATGTAAATAATCAAAAACCACACCACACTCACCACAGTTTAGAGACATTAGAGTAGATAAAAAATATTCTTTCATTATAGATTGAAGGCTCTGGCTGCAATCAATATTTTTAGACAGTCGGTGTTGCCAGTAACAGGCATTTTACCCGATTGTGTGTTACGTTATATTGAGTTTATTCGATATTTATATATCGATATCGGCGTATCGTCGATATCAATAAATACCAATATTATTAGGCGTTGTTAAATCGATATTTATCGGTTTTCCGATATATCATTGCATCCCTAGTTACAGCTGTGTTATTTTGTCCCTAAGCGAGTTCATAAAAACGTACCAAAATCTAACATCACCAAAACGATTATCTAACAAAAACATCGACGTTATTTCGTAAAAGTAGTATGCAGAAAAGAACAGATTGTGGTAGGAACTAAAAATGTCAATAAAATAAAATAAAAAATATAACGATTTTTTTTTCTAGATAACGATGATTTTTTATTAAATAAACATTCATTTTCATTAAATACAAAAATTTACATATTTATTTTAAATCGAAACTACTCAATTAGTTTAATCAGTGACTTCGGTAATAGTTACATTCGATGTTGCCTCTGAGAACGGTATTACTGTTACAGCAATTGTTTTAATGCATTAATTTCAATAAGAATGAAATTAAAATTAATAATTAATTTAAAAACATGATATGCAATGAAATTTATGTGAATTTTAATCTACCTAGAGAGTAGATTTTACATTTACTGGCGCTCAATACACACCAAATATACGCGTGCTAAATGCACAGATAAATGCATACTTTAATTATAAAAATATAATTAACTTACTGATGACTTGATAATGTGTCATAGTGTGATTTTGCTTTCTTTGCAGGAGGCTGATCACTTCCACTCTCTAAATTATCACGGTCAGACATTTTATTATCAGAACAGAAAAATGATTTATTTACCAGAAAAACACAGGTTATGAGTACTGTAATAAACAGAGTATACATTATAGGTATCCGAGCTCAGTGGAGCGAAAGAGATGGCTTAACGCCGGATCGAGTGAGAGAGAAACGCACAGTCGATTGCGCGTGGCGACGCGTCGCCACGCCAGAAATCGGTCTCACGTGCGCCTATAGATGTTTCACATCAAAAAATGTAAACAACGAAACAAAACAAGGTCATAACACACATAACACGAATCGCAGTCAAATTCGCGGCAAGAACTGGGTTAAAATAACAGTAACTACAGGCAGTTACCTATCTTAACTACAACATTAAGTTGCCATTAACTTGGGTTCACGGAGTTTCACTGTAAGGCTGTGTTCACACGATCAGGCTGCGTGCGGTTTGTAGTAACTTGACAACATCTTCATTTGTCGAGGTTTTTCGCAGCTGTGTTGGGAGGGTTGGTTTTTCGAAGTGGATGCACCTAAATTTCAGTATTTTCTTCAAAACTGGGTGACCCAAATACACCTTGACTCTTAAATTTTTAGAAAGGAATTTCACGCTGGATTTTCCAAAGAATGATGCAGAGGTAGACCTCATCACCACTGGCGAAAATTACACCCAGTGTTATACATAGTACAGCAAATTTCGCCAGCTACGTGGGAGAGATTATTCCTATCAATAGGGCACAGATACATCAGGCTATTACTAAGAAATCCGAAATGGATTATGCCAAAAACACTTCCCCCGATTCCAAAAATACTACCCCCGATTCCAAAAATACTTCCCCCGATTCCAAAAACACTTCCTCCGTTGCCCAAAACATTGGGAATTAAATCCCATGCTTAGCTGTCAAGCTTGCGACCAGAACACCAATGAAGCCTTCAGGTGGTATAGCAATATAATATGAATACGTTTGACAGCTTTCGCATCGACAGTTGCGGTAACCTACGCCGCAGCGGCCGCTTGCACGTGTGAAGAGAGCTTTATAAAGTCTTTCTCGTAATGCAGGAAGAAAACCAGTGGATCAGGAAGGCAGAACTAGTATTGGAAAGAAAACTCTTTACATAAATATTCTTCCGGTCAAGTGAGAGTGAAGTTATCGGAATCTCTAGCACTGGCGCCTTTTACGATGATGTTTCTAATATCCGTTTACAATCCAGAGAGCTTGTAGCTTCAGAGATGAATTTAGTTCACTTAATTTTGGTTAACACACGTTTTAAGGAGACACACAGGACCGGTCGAAGTGACGATACTTTGGGGAGGCCTATATTCAGCAGTGGACGGCTTTTGGCTGAAATGATTATGATGTTGATTACACGTTTTTAGTGTCTAGCCAATATAGGCATAAACTATTAAAGCTTTGTGTAAATTATTTCATCACCACTACTTTTAAAACGGTGAAGGAAAACATCGTGAGGAAACCGGCATGTCCTAGAACCAAAAATTCGAAGATATGTGACCCATTTCCTATTCACAGAGAGGAGGCCTGTGTCCCAGCAGTGGGAACGTTAAAAGGCTGATGATGATGATGAGATTTTTTGATTGAGATGATGATTATGATTAAAAGTTAAATAAGTAATAAAAAAGACTATTTAGAAGGGAACTAAGATGATGTAAACAAGAAGAAAATCATGCTGTGCAGTCGGAGGACACACATGGTTTTGGTCAGCCAGCTCGCGAATATGTACACACAATCCACAATCCACCATGTAATAAAATAAATAAATAAATATTTGAATAATATCTTTTTTTTTTAATTTTTGGAGGTGATTACAAAAATATATACCACTATATTTTTGTAATCACCTCCAAAAACTCTTCATTTTGATACCCCACTCGAAGGGTATGGAAGAAGAAAAAAAATGGTTCCCCACAATATGGCGCTCAAAATCCGCCATGTTTGTTTTCGTTTTAACGTCACTTATCTAAGAACACTTGGACAGTGAAGACCTATCTAAAAATGTCTTAATTATAAAAATCCGTTTAGCATTTTGAAATATATGAGGTAATAAAGAATATGACATACATACAAGATACGCTCGAAAAATATAACACTTTCCTTGCAGTCGGGTAATAAGAGACTGGGTACCTCAGGGCCGTTCAGGCAGTTTATGTTGCTAAGCTTAGCCATTATGGTTATACTTTGTTGCTAACTGATGCTAATTTTATAGCTCATACATTTTAATTAATCACTACATATTATAAAACAAAGTACCCCGCGGCGGCGTATGTTCGCAATAAACTCAAAAACTTCTGAACGGATTTGCATGCGGTTTTCACCAAAAGAAAGAATGAGAAACGAGGAAGGTTTTCGTATAAAATTTGTCACGGGCGAGGTAGGGGCGGGTCGCAAGTTTACTAAATTATTGTAGTAAACAACTAGCAATATAAGTTCAATGAAGAAATAGCATCTCTTATATCTCTACTTGCCTTCGGAAAGGAAATCATCAATATTATGAACACTACCCACGATAAATACATTACGTACTGCGTGCATAATTATGCACTTACATTAAACACCCTATAAGGTGCGCAGGCGAAGGCATTAAGCATCTACAATCACTGGCGATTTCTACCCATTTCCTGTACCCCTCTCTTATGTACTGGTCATACATAATATTGTACATAGTTTACATGCACATAAGATGTAATACTCTTTAGAGAATCAAAAGTGTTGGTATTTAGAAAGTTGAGAAATTAAATTTAGGTGGAAATCAGACACAGATCAAACCTTATTTATAAGTAACCAATAGCAAAATTTCATTTTTAACCGACTTCAAAAAGGAGGGTCACCTCAGAACTTACACTAGGTAAACCGATTTTGATGATTATTTTTTTTATTTGAAAGTAACAAATAACTTGCACATTGCTCGCAGAACGGATGGCCGATGGGGCAGAAAGGTTCTGGAGTGGCGACCGCGAACCGGAAGAAGTTGCGTTGGAAGGCCTCCCACCAGGTGGACCGACGACCTGGTGAAGGTTGCAGGGATACGTTGGTTGCGAGACGCACGGGACCGGTCAAAGTGGCGACGCTTGGGGGAGGCCTATGTCCAGCAGTGGACGTCTTTCGGCTGATATGATGATGATGATGATGAACAAATAACTTCAATAAATGACGGCAAAACTCTCGGGATTGCTGCAATCACATGTCTGTTTATTGTTTACACCATTGGAAGTTGGTGTCAAAAAACGAAGAAACAAGAACACCGACCTCCGAAATTGAAATTAATTTTCACCTTGTAGTATTTTTATTTGGAAGTCGATTGTATTTTTTCGTAAAAACGTTTGTCATTGTTAATTAGGACCACAATGTCCTTCAGCAAGTATATTATTAACCCTCAAATAAATACGATGAAAATTCACTTTTTCCACTAAAATTGTGATTACCTACTGCAACAGTAGGTTAATTAACGACGAAAGTATCTTCGAAATTCTACAGTTGTATAATAGAATATTTTTCTAATTACAAATCCAACTGCATCACAACAACGCCAACACCGATACCTTATATAAAATAACTTTAATCAACTTAGCTATTATAAATGCCAATAAAATTGCAATAAATATCCATAACATCACATTAAGACCATAATATACCCATATACAGCACAGTAAGAAATAGCCAATCTAAGTATTACTAAGAGCAGTATCGTCTTCATAGAAAGGGTTTGAAAGCGAGTAGAAAGTGGCCCCAATGGCTCTGAATCATAGCAAAAGCTTGCAGATTAGATTATGAACAGAACATGTTGTTCTATAATGCAGTTGCACTGTGCGACAAAGGGTTTTCACAGAGAGTAGTGAGTAGCAACGCCAGTACTAAAACTATGCACACATTACTATAGCTTGCCAAATTCGTACGTGACACTCCTATAGTCCGCGGAAGCGGGGGACCGCGCGGAACTTGAGTGTCACGTTCAAATTTGTCAAGATATAATAGATGGTATTGAATGCGTATTAGGTCTAGTGATCAAGTGCTACAAAGCATGAGGTCCTAGGTACAATGTCCAGGTCTGGAAAATTTTATTTTTTTCTCATAGTGGCCGCCGATGCTCGATGCTCTTAGGTTTTCTATAACATAATTTATCAATACACTTGTATATTCCCTGGAGAGGAAAGAAGAAGGGAGGTTTTTGGCAGGTCATGTTTAGGTCCCATCAAATAAGGAACGAGCGATTGATATTTTGCAGTTTTTGCAGCAATCTGTCTGTATTTTTGTGCCAAAATAAACTATTATTATTATAATTATCAACTGTACACAAATACAGATTAAGTTTTTTAAGCTTATTTGCATACTTGCATTGCATGCGGAAGAATAGATTTAAAATAAGTAATAAGAATCAGATTTAAAAGAAAACTATAATAGATACTAATATGTCCGCTTTCGTCATCGTCTCGTCAGTACAATTTATTAGACTAATATAATTAATATCTATTTCAATAATCTCCATGTAATAAATAAATATTTTATATTTCTGTAACTTTAACACTGTGCTTTTCTTGGGGTCGGTGCTATAGAGATGGTATCTTCATCCATTGCCTTCATATGATCTCTCACCCAATCCTCATATCTTTTATTGGTCTTCCTTTTTTTTCTATCCATCAACATTCATATTCCTCACTGTCTTAGTCTACTGTGTTTCATCGTCTTTATCATACCTACTTATATTGAGAGTAATTTCAGATTCTTTTCCCATGCACAAATAATTCTGCAATATCATCACTGTCCAATAGAAATCGTCATTAAAATCGCAAAGCTTGATGTAGTTCTGGTTTTTTAGTATGTTGTATTGCAAGTTAGGGTATTGTTAATCAAAATTTTCAACTTCGGAAAAAGTGTGCTCGCTGCATACTGTGCGAAAAACTGCGTAATTTTGGAACTTTTTTCATTGTTTGCTGGAACAGTCATAAACTATGCGTTTTTCGACTGCTCGGTCTTTCGACTGGATTATATCGTCATGGCCTTATCCCAATTCATTCAGGATTATCGTATTCGTCATCTTGCATGCTTGTCTAACAGTCGTCATTTGAGTATTCACCTCATTCTAGCTTATCTTACACACAGTCTATACATTTTGTCTTTGGTCTTCCCCTCTACTATTCATAAGGCCTATATGATTCTACGAACTTTTGCCAGCGGTTTCGCCCTCATGAAAAGTGTTTTCTTACCCCAAGGGAACATTATACCGGGTGAAAATGTGGCCTACGTGCTATTCTATATTATAATCTATCTCTGTGCCAAAGTTCATCCAGATCAGTTCAACCATTCTGGCGTGATTGAGTTACAAACATAGACATCCATCCATACTTTCGCATTTAAAATATTAGTAAGATTCTACACTAGAATTCCATGTTTCTTTTGGTTTTCTCTGATCTAATAAAAACTATTAGTATTATCTATAATAACAAGGTCATAATAATCAGAAAAGTAAGTAAGCAGGTTGAAGTAAGAGCGAGAAATCGATTTAGAATCGAGTCACCGAAGTGGAGTGAGAAATGATGATTTGATGGAGACTAATCGATTAAGATCAGATTTGGTTGATAGCCTTGATCTACGTTTGTTTAGTGGATAATAAAGATTATTATTGAAAATTTTATTTCTATTATTACTTTTCTGATGTGATTTATATCTACTGGAACTGGTAATGCACCTAGCTTATATAATTTTAAAGTAATTATATAAGTATGGATGATGGAACATTTTCTGTCCATCCTCGTGATACAAAGGCGTGAGGTTATGCGTATGTGCGTGTATGAGACCACTTTAAACAAGTTTAAATTGCATCTGAAAAGTAAATAAGTGTAATTTTTCATGAACACTTCAATTTTCTCTCCGTAAAAATATTTGATGTTTCAAATATACTTAACCGTTTTATAATTTTAATGAGTTTTTGCAACAGTCAATCACATTACGCTGAATTATGTTGAATTATATATTAAAGAATATGGATGTTGATAGCGCAAATTAGTCTAATGTATTCATATTACCTACTTACATAAGGCTTCTCCTATTTCCCTAGACATAAGGCTTATCCTATGCCGTTTATTGCACTTATGTTTATATTTTCTCATAAATGACTTCATTGTACAAAAAAAACAAAAGAATACTACAGATTACGCTAAGTACTGTCCGTCTGTGAGAATATTTTCACATATTGTAATTACGTCTTTACGATTTTTAACAAAAAAGTATTATTTTAGTACATTAAGTTTTTAATTGGAGATTGTTGTTAACAAAAAGAAACATTATTTTTGTTCCCACCTTTAATGTTTTTGTACATTATTCTGCTTTCGCTATTTTATGGCAGTTTTTTTTTATTACACCATTGATTCGACATGGTTTCGATATCCCATGGTGGGTAAGAGAATGTCTTACATTTTTCAACTGCTATAAAATGAAAAACAACGATAGATGTTGATAATAGAAAGCACATTATGACACAAATAAGTCTTCCTGACACTGGCATACCACTTGCCTCTTTTTATAGCAGTTTTTATTACTAAAGCCCTTTTATTCGAAGTTAATTGCATTTAGGGCCGTTATTTCAAGCATGAGTTAATTTTATCTAAGGAGTGAATGGCGCTTTGATTTAAAAGCTGTCAAATTGCAATTTTTATTTCTTATCACATCATTTCAGAACACTGAAAAGTTCCCCCATAATTATATCATATCCCCTTCTACCATCGGACATCTAGACGCACTGCAAGTTACCATCCTTACCTTGTTGCCATTCCACCAATTCGCACCAAGCGCTTCCAAACATCCTTCATAATGCGCACAGCGAATGAATAGAACTCACTACCTGCGTCTGTGTTTCCGAACGCAATCAACCCGAATCTCTTCAATGTTAGAGTGAACAGGCTTCTTCTGGGTAAGCTCACTCCATCGTCGACTCTGTCTCTGTCACCTATGACTTAGACTAGAATCAAGAGCAAACCCAAAAGAAATAAAAAAAATTGTTTTAAATTACAAACATTTACACCAACAGAAATGAGACATTGATTGAAACCCTAGTATATAAAAAGCTCATTTAAACACAACTTCGTTGATATCTTCATACCTCACAAAAAACCTCAATTCAACCAACTCATCCACATACCTTCACACCATAAGATGCCATTAAAACCATCGACAATGAACACGCAACGAGACCACAACACACCTCTAATAAAAGCACCACAGATAAAAGATAAAAGAACTCGATAACTTTCTCTATGGTCTAGAGAAAGTACCATTTCGTCACTATGGTAGATCAAGCGTCACTTGTTGACTAAAGAAGGTTGTTGCACTTGTTTTTAAGCTATTGTATGATAGTATGTTGAATAATGTTATATGTCAAGTGCCTATAGAAACATATGTAAGTGCAAACATAAACTCACGCCTTTTTTTCATGGGTGTAAGCAGAAACTCCAAACGCAGCTTGATGCACTAGAGTCGATCGAAAAGTGGGCCAAGAGGCTCATCGGCAATAAGGCACTGGTCAAGTCAAGGCTCCAGAGCCTTGAACATCGTCGCCGAGTTGAAAGCTTGTCGGTTTTTTTATCGGTTACATATCGGTGGCGATGGAATTGCACGATCTAATTCCACCTAGCCCGTTTCATTATCGGACTACAAGACGTACGGCGATGCGCCATCAGTTCATGGTGGACATCCTAACCATACGCACAAAACGTTTAAGGAACACTTTTATTAAGCGAACAGCTAAGTAGTGGAATACCCGGCCGGAATCTGTGTTTCCCGATAGCTACAATCTGGGGGTATTTAATTCAAGAGTGAATAGGTTATTTTAGGCAAGCGTGTTACATCATCGACCACATCATCGCTTACATCAGGTGAGATAGTGGTCAAGCGCGAGCCTAAAAACAATAAAAAGAAGAAAAAAAACGCCACCTGCTACGATCTGTACATAGTACATACTTCTTTTGCTTCCTTTTGTCGCCGAGAAAGGACCGTCTATGTTCTAGAAGAAATACACGGATCTCAATGGTGATGTTCATAGGAAAACAAAGATGAGCAGTGCTCATAACCGGCATGCATGTATGACTAGATGTATGTACGTACATGAAGGAAACGTGAATGACATTGAAGTCCATATACCAAGTCAGTTTGGAGGACCTCCGTCCGCCACAACGACGATAAAACCCCTCAACTCGTCTAAATAACAATCTATTACTGTCAATTTTCTGATTCGAGGTGGATTCGATATGATAATATAGACGTTTCAGCTTGTCTCTGATCTCTAGACAAAGTAATATTCGATAGAAAAAAGTAATTAGTATCTACAAATTGAATCTTAATTGTGAAATTCCTCTTCATAATATCATATCAAACATCAGACTCAAGAAATCACAAGATGCTCTGTGCAAACTCACATTTTAACGCCGAAACACACGCACACACACACACGCGCTATCATTCTATCACGAAGTCAATCCCTAACACTTTGACTTTTCGAAAATCGATATCGCTGATGTCACTGCGTCTGGGACCCAAGCTCTAATCGATTGACGGAAAGAAGCTAATAGGTCCTAAGTGACAAACTACCTACCTTTCACTGTTACTTAACCTGGAATTACCTAACCAAAGTAATACTTATCGAGATTCCAGTATTTAAAGGTGACTTTAGTCACGTGATACCAAACTGTGAATACTGTTTTAACCACAAACATAAATTTTAACTTGATAACGAAAATCCCTCCTTTCATCTGTATGAAAACCAAGCGTGCCACTTTTTCACACACAATTAAATAACAAATTTACTTACTAATGAAAGAAAACATTTGCAATGCCTCGTCCAACTTTTTGTATAGTCTTTACAGCTCAATATGGCATAAAAAGGCATTTTTATAGATTTCGGTGGATTTCCGGTGCCGCACATGCTAAATGAAAAGGCCAAATTACGATAATTGATTAATAATTTTACTCCGTTTTTTGACACGCGAAGTACATACAATCACGTCATCTAGTTAGATGTATATCCATGTGTTTGACCGATTAACAAAGAGGGTAATGATTTGGTGATTAACTCACCAAATCATTACCCTAAGGAACAAAGAACTCTCCAAAAGGAAAATGGAGGAATATATATTGAAAAATATATGCAATTTCCGAAGGTATACGACAAGGAGTACAAGCCACTTATAAGTCCTGGATTATGGACGAAAAGGACACAAACCAGGTACTACTCCGGGAAGTTACTAACACGGTAGTGGAAAAAACTCAATCGACTTGGAAATCGAACCCAAAGGCCTTAGACAAGTGACATATTCTATCTTCGCAAGCGTGGCAATAGCGTTTGTCAAAAAGACATAATTGTATGGGATTGACAAGCGATATCGAAAAATCACGTAATCAATTCCTTACATATTGACATTTCGACTATCGTCTTCTAGAGCTTCAGGGCACAATTCTCCACAGTCCCGCTAGGGACCACAAAAACATCGAAGTAGTAATCAATCTTTAAAACAACCTTTTAACCGTCAAATAAACACCTCAATTTAAATCAAATCACCAGTTGTTTTACATGTAAATAGAAACCATTAAAACAACAAATTACTTAAACAATCTTTAACCCAGAAATTTTAGACAAAACATAGATTTTAGTCAAATACCCGTTGACAAGGTAGCACAGTGGATAACGACTATGCTAATATATTCTAGCATAATTCAAGCTGTTTGCTATTCTGACATTTTATCAGCCTAGATTCTCTGAAAGCCTTTTGGTAGGTAAATGATTATATTCAAATTTATCTTTTACCTTTATATTAGGTATACGAAGATTAGAAATCACAGAGACTTGAATTGTAATAAGTGTGACTTATTTTTTTCTGATGTGTTTGGTCTTGACTCTAGTCTAGATCAGAGGTGACAGAGACAAAGTCGACGATGGAGTGAGCTTATCCAGAAGAAGCCTGTTTTCTCTAATTTTGAAGAGATTCGGGTTGTAAGCGTTTGGAAACACAGACGCGACGCGCGTTATGAGTTGTTAAACGATCTGTGTCATTTAAAACAGGCTACTGAATTGAGAATTTGAAGTTATGAAGGTGTTAAACTCTGATGCCAAAGTATGAAAGACTTTTGTACCAAAGAAATTACGTGAATGCGAAAGTTATTCGTCTTTTAGTAAGTTTTACGACTACTCGTAAACTGTAAAAAGCATTTTGATTAAACATCTTATAATTATATCTATCGTAATTAAAATTAAACAAGCAAATCCACAGCCACCTAGTTTCACGTCCATCGCATTGATTTCTACTAACTTAACTAATTTTAGCGAACGACCTTAAAATCCACACAACCAAATAATTTCCAAGTTTTACGCAAAATCCAAGAAATGTAGGTGTGAACCAATTAGTATCAAAACAAATCATTGTACTGGCACATTCGGGTGATGTACTAATGAGTTAATAACCTTTCACTCTGGCTGCGCGTGCGCAACAGTTGCTACACTTTACGTACTAGTGCTGTAATATGGCGCACGAAAGTTTTGTGAGTGGATCGAGTGGCGATTGGGTAGTTACAGAGTTCAGGGTTGCGAGGTCACACAGTCCCGTGACGGGTATTTTTGTTTCAATGTTATGTCTGAATAAATTTTCGGTATGTACACCTACTTCTTCGCTGTTCATAATAATCTCAAGTTTTCCATGAGGACCACGCTTATTAAAAATTAAAGAAACAAAATATAAACAGGTATTTAAGTATTATTCAATTCAAATTATTATTATAACACCTGTTTCATAAAAAAACGGCCAGACATAAGATAATGAATAATGTGAAACATTTAAATAATAAAGAAAAATAAATAATAATGCTAAATAATCTCCACCTTTTTTGTCAGCCATTAAAAACAACTATATTCAAAAACAATTTTAGTATACCTATCTATCTAGTCAAGAATTTATTACTAATCCAATCCATTGCCAAACATAAAAAGGATGTGGAAAAACCGCATAATTTCTACATTCTCACGAAAAAAACATGTTTACGCCACAAAAGGAAAGACTTAAAACAAAGATTACATACAAAAAACACACATTAGCGAGTTGATACAAAACCTCAAGGTCCATTGCGCGACGACAACGGATGGCTCGGGCTATCTTAGGAAAGAACGCAGCCATGCAATCGGGACATGAAATATATGTCGTTATTGTAAAACTGAGTTTTCGGATAGCTGGGTTTTTGAAGACACGTGTGTTTTGCTTACCTGTAAAAAAGAAAAAGGGTTTGGTTAATATTTTAAATGAGGATAAGATAAATTTTGTACCAAGCATTTCTTAACAATCAGTTTGCAGAAATACTAATAGTGAGACACGTTAAGAACAATAGGTTAGAATTAATAATTAATCATAAGAAAAGCTTATCAGAGGAAATGTCATTATTATTATTTAATATCTTCTGGAAAAAGTGTTTTAATCCCAAGGGAATATTATACCGGGATAAAAAGTAGCTTATGTGGTATTCCAAACTATTTCTGTGCCAAATTTTATCCAGATCCGGTCAGCCGTTCCAGCGTGATTGAGTAACGAACATACATCCACACACACATCAATCCAAACTTCACATTTATAGTATTAGTAAGATTCCTGCCACCAGAGACTGTAGAAAAGTGTCGCCATAGTGATTGGAAAAATTATTCATTGAAAGTATTTTTTTAAACGAGCTTTTTTCCTGTTCTTCTTAGCAAACCCTTTCAATTGATACCCATATCATGGCAGTGAACAAAAAATAACTAGTCCGCCATCTTGCGCCGTCCGCCATATTGGATTTAGAATGACGTCACTTAGCTAACCGTGCATTGTCATCCAAACTAAACGTGTATGCACAATTTCATCTTAATCGGTTGAGAGAAATGCTTTAAAATTCAGTTGCAAGAATTGACCCGAACACACTTACTTACATACCATACATTGCAAGTTAAGTAAAAGCTTGTAAAATGGATGGGAATGACAAGCGCAATCGAAATGAGTCGTGAACAATCCCTAACATTGTGGCATTTCAGCCATCACTATCACTGATATAATTACAATTTGTCTAAAATCATTTATCGTTGTTGATTTGTTCTAAGCTCTGCTGTGCTGCCTACAAATGAGAAATACTAATGTCAATTTACTAAAAACTCTTGGTAACAGAGATACAGTTATTGTAGATGTAATATCCCGAAATGATATTACAATTGCAATAACAAAACAGGCTTAAAACAAAACAGTACCGTCACTAACTTAAGCATCAACCGAAATAAAAATGCATATAAAACTCTACCGACATACAAAGTTCCCCTCTACGCCACAGTTACAATCTAGAAGTTGCGGGACACCTCTAGTTAAAACATAAACACAGTTGTTAAGCTATTAAACATAAAACTTTATGGTGCTATACAGTTTCTTCATGGTTTCACCATTACTGACAAATATTTGTTGCATATTCGCTTCCTAGTAACTTTGAATGGAAACTGTATGAGCAATATTTACTTTAGTAAAATAACTTTGGCATAGCTTCTTAGAATTTACCAAATCAGAAAGTAAACTTATTTCCTTGATAACAAAAATCTACACCAATCTGGGAGTGTAGATTTCTTAGACCAAAGTATTGGAGATCCATCGAAATGACACAAAATAGTAATTTAGTTTTGTTCGTTACGGCTGATATGTCATATAAAGATTTCGCAAAAATCAGAGCTAGCTCTCGTAAGTTTTGTAATTGCTCATCTTTTTCAGCTATATTGTTTCTGATGTTTCATTGAAACTATAAGCCACACACTCATTGAGTAACAGTTTCACCATTCAAATCACATATGTGTGCACCAAACAGTTAATACCTCCTAATATTGTCTAAGCACATAATATTATATTTAAACAAAGTACCTATACCCACGTACACAGACCATTAGCTTACACACGATGTACAAACGGACAGACTTTCACCCATTACGACTTATGAATTAATATCTGTATTACGTAATGATAATTGCATATCCATGGATGATTTTGTAATGAATCATCTTTTTTCTACTTCATTTGATAGTTAAAGTTTGAAAGTGTATCGTGACCTTAAGATTGCACGAGTGAGTTTTTGGTAGATCAGCTGTCATATCGGCTATATTAAAATTGCATTATATGAAGACGATAGTTTTATATCTATACATGGGACAAACCCATAAAATAATTAAGCATGACCATGGGATATACTACGATAAAGAAAAGCCGAAGAAACAACGCACGGATGGATTGTGTGCAAAATTATACGGCTACAAAAGACTACTGAGATGACGGCAATTCAGAGATGGTATGGAAGAAGATAATCACATTGCACAGATCTGGAATAAATTCAGATAACGCCAGGAAAGTGATGAAGTTGACAAACATACCCATAAGACGACGTAGTGGGTTTCATTCAAATTCTAGTCGATCAGAGAAAGTTAACTGTCAAGTCACCAAAAGAAACACAACAAATTAAACTAAGACTTAATAGAGTATAAAGGTTAAAAATAAAACAATATAGGCAATGTAATACTAGAAGCCGAATAATGGTTACAATTAACAAATGTGTGCGAATTAAGAACTGTAGTAGAGCGGAAATAACAAACACAACAAAAATGATTTTGCACAACATAACGGTTAATGACGATGTTTTTATTTTTTGTAAACAATGAAAGATATTAATTGTATATGCTTTGCAACATAGAATTTATGAATAAGCACAAAATAAATGCACATACATCTCAGTTATTAACATATGACAAAGCAAAGCATATTATATGCGTTTTGGCAATAAAAGGAATGAAAGCGCTCGAAATAATGATATTGTACTTACGAAAAAAAAACAGAAAAATATTATAGTAAAATAAATATTATAGCAATAAGTTTAACATCAACGCAAAAAAAAAACTAACAACAAAAATAAAGCAACAGAAGAAAATAGTAATTCAGAAAGTAATTTTGACAAAAAAAAAACCATGTATGTAATAACAAAAATAAGAAATTAAAGACACTAGCATTAATGACAACGCTAAAAACAATGAAGCTAACTACAAAGACAAAGTAAAAGAAGAAAATAGTAATCCACCAAAAACATAACAAACGAATAAAAATAACGGAAACAACACAACAACTATCGAAAGCGAAGAGCAATTATCACTACTATAAGATACTGTAGAAGATATTCGCGTAGGGCCGTTTCACCAGTCAAGTCAAGTGGAATTCACTTTCACTGGCGCTCCCAATACCGAGTTCCTTATTCACGCGTTCCTCGGCAGATTTTAATGTTGATTATTAAGTTTATCTGTTTATTGATTTATGAATAAGATGGATTCGATTAATCTTGACCAGTTTTTTTTTTAATATACTCAAGTTCTATGAGCCCACTGAAAAGAAGAAGAGGTCTAGAGGCCCTAGACAAGTGACATTCTATCATCGAAAATCTCGCGATAGCTATTGGTGAAATGTCAAAAATATATGGGATTGACAAGCGATATCGAAAAATCACGTGATCAATCCCTTACATTTTGATATTTTGACTATTGCCTTCGCTGACATCGAATGCCAATTTTCTAGAGCCTCAGTCCAACCATATTGCAAAACATATTTGAGAAAAACTTTCAATTGTATAATCTGATCACTACTTCTGATTCCATTTTGAATTCACAAAAGTAAGTGATTATTGTCGACATCATAGTGATAATCTAGAAGAGGATCATCTTTATTTAACAAGGTCTCATGTTTTGTTCAAACATTTAGAATTGCAAATTAAGTAATATTAAGTAGAATAAAGGTGAATGGAACAAAAGATTAAAGTTAAACTGGGCTGACCTAAACCAAATACAACAATTGAGCAATTCCGGCACCGAGTCACGCTCGCCCAAGCAGCATGCCCTGACTTCAATGGATTCACGTGTACTCTCAATTACATTGGTAAGAAGAATCAGGACTTCTTAGTATCTAATTTTCACTCTTTTCCTGTCTTTCATCATCTTCATTCTCTTGCCCTTATCAAATCTATCTTAATCCTTTACATTCTTCCATACTCCTCTCTTAATCATCATCTCAGTAGCCACTCTTTTTTTAACATCGCCGCCTTGAACATCGTCGCCGAGTTGCCAGCTTGTCGGTTTTTTATCGGTTACATTTCGGGGAGTGTGCGATGGAATTGCATGATTTAATTCCACCCAGCCCGTTCCATCATCGGACTACCAGACGTACGGCGATGCGTCATCGATATATGGTGGACATCCCACCCATACGCACTAAACGTTTTGCTTTTGGGAATACTTTTATTATGCGTACAGCTAAGGAGTGGAATTCCCTGCCGGAGTCTGTGTTTCCCGATAGCTACATTCTAGGGGTCTTTAAGTCAAGAGTGAATAGGTTACTTCTAGGCAAGCGTGCTCCACCATCGACCACATCATCGCTTACTATCAGGTGAGATAGTGGTCAAGCGCGAGCCTATATTAGATAAAAAAAAAAAAACATATATTTTTTTACAAAGTCTATCCATCGTTTCCTTACTACCCTTTCCCTGTCTTCATGAGACATATATGATTCATGGCTATATGTTTAACAATAGTGTCTCCTTCACGGACAGTGAAAGTGTAGGGGAGCACAATGATGACCAAGTACAATTGCGGAGCTCCCACGCAAAGCATGTTTCACCTGCTGCCTTGGTTACAGTATCACGCCTTTTTCCGATAGGATATAATGGAAACTGCATGCAAAGGGATGTAGCCTACAGCTTTTTGGCAGAACGTGATTTAATATATGAAATCCATTGACTGGAAATAAGATGATCATAGTAACAGAGAAGGATTGAATAAATATGATGATAACATAAAATGAATGAATATAATATTGTAGTAAATAATGTTGATGTAATGTTGTAGTATAAGAGAAGGCAAGACTAAATTAGAGGAATAAAATAAGTTTACATCAAAATACGAAAACTGTCGCAATAGTCAAACGAGAACCAACATGATATGTAATTAAATATCATCTTGCAAAATGGCATACCGTTCACTTAGTTGAGCGCAGCCGCGCGTGTAGACTAGTCTACGCCGTGGGAATCAAACCAGGGACCGTGGCGACCAATGACATGCAACGACACGATTTGAACCGGTAGACAAATTATTATTATTATTAGATTTTAATGATTTTATTTTGACAATTTGATGGCTCATTGCTGTAGATTTGTATTTGATTATTGCTCAATGAACTTTAAGCGATTTGGTTTGGATGTTAAATTTCGGTTGATTTGATTTAGTTTGGAAAAGGAAAGGTCACCAGTTTAAATATATAATTTACTACTTTAAATTGTTTTAGTTGTCTTTATTAGGATATACTGTGTTTGAAAACTTGGCTAAAGTCTTTTACTCCCAATTTCTGAATTAAGATTCTTCTTTAACCTGAAAACCTTAATAAACTTTGGCATTAAATTGGGATTTGACACGTTTTTAACTTAAAATACTCAATTCAGTAACGGGCTTTTAATACCTTACATTTATACCATACACCTCCTTTTATACAAATTAAATCCACAAACTTTTAAGATTGGACGTTTACTAAAACCATCCATCCTGTCCTTGAAACTCCTAAAAGCTAACGCATTTCACGCAAATTAACAGCCAGTAAACCACTACAAATAGACCAAGTAATAAATAATAAAGCAATTATGCGTCCAGTAACAGTTAAGTCAGTAAATTGGCAAGTTAATTATATAGTACTAGAGGTAAAAAACGGTTAAATGGCAGCAAGGTCGAATGTGGTACGTAATCCACTTAATAATACTGCAACACTGATATATTTGATTAATTTAGGGATTCGAAGTAATGGTGATTGACATTTTGAGGTGGACATGAAAATTGTGATAAAGACAATAATATGGCTAGAAAGGGCATGAAAATGGATATCGCAGCTGATTGAGTGAATAGAAAAATACATGACAAGCCAATTTCAAATACTATATGAGAAAAGAGAAGAGGAGGATGATTCAATTAGTTCAAACAGTTTAGGATTAAACTAAAACTGAATGCTCTTTATCTTTGCTATAGCCAAGGAATGAAATACTATAGAAGATTCTCCAGTTAATGAGAAAGTTTCAGTAAAAGCTTATAGCGATACAAATAAAAACATAATAAAAGTTTTAAATCTCAAAGAAGAAGTTTTCATAGATGGATATTATAAAGAACAAAATATTGATTTAACTTTGAAACCTCACATGTTAGATATAGTAGGTAAAGGTCCTAGTTAATAGCTTTAACAAAGCAATGCAACTACGGAACCCTTAAACAACAAAGTTTGTAACCGGTACTAAGCTTATGTATGTATGTCAACAGTCAAACGACATAATGACTAGTTACACTGCAATTATAATTGGAAACTAAAATAATACGAGCAAGGTCGAACCCGAGATAATTGACGTAACTTTGTTATATAAAATTAAGATAGAATATTGATTCTTGAAGGTTTTTTGTGGGTTAGAAATAATTATGCAATTGACAATCTATGCATATCTAATGATAATGATAAACCAAAGGAACATTTTCAGAACGATTTACAAACAATAAAAAAACCTAAGTATGATTTTGGTATTTCGGGAGGGACCAAGGTGATGATGGCGGGATGAGGTCGACTCCTACCGAAAGGACTATCCCGCACTAGCAGAAAACGGAATTGTGTTTCCATACAAAGGGGAAGGCCTCCCTCCCCCTTGGTCTGGCAGTGGGACAATACAGGCAAGTTAAATTACAAATTGAGACATTTTATTACATTATGGAACATATAAGATGCTGCTATATATTACATGCAAACACGACGACCAAAATGCAAAATATTAAAAAGAAATGACAACAATTAAGTTTAACGTACTACACGCAATTTACACATAACTCTTACATACATAAAACATGTACTTTTCAAAAAGGTAAGAGTAAAGAAAATTGCAATAAAAATATTTTTATGATAGTTTTGCATAAACATTTCAACAGTTAGGTAACTATAAGAATTTGTTAGTCACGCTTTTTCCTTCTATTTATAATAATAATTTCTCAAAGATGACATACGCAACTTATAATTGCGTCTTCAAGGTTTATGAGACCATACGTAATGAATTATTCACATTACTTTATCTTTTAGTTGCTAACAAGAAAAGCTGTTAAACTCAAATAACTTGCTTTTTCGTAAAGTATGGAGATTTTTTACAAAAAAATATTTCGAATAACAAAAGTCGAGACACTGCATTCTTTGGAAAGCACATCAAGCCTTTTGTCCCGGTTGTCTTCGCTGATTTTTGACAGTCGTTTCGAGTGGTAAGAAGCTCGGAAGTCTGACTACCAGTTTAACGAAAGAAAAGAAAGAAAGTAGAATTTATTTGTGACTCGCACAGGAGACACGAGAAATAAGCAAAAACAAAAAAAAATACAATAATAAAAATAAAATCCCGTGCGAGACCAAAAAGGGCTCCTATCTCAGCTTGTGCAGCGAAATCCAAAAAGGAAATAACACTGCGCTGATATTCTGATAAGGCTCACTGTTGATGTTGAAATATATAAATGAAACAAACCAAGCTCAATGATGTTAAAGGTTCAATCATATTAAAGGGGATTATTATAATAATATCATGATATTATTATCATTATATTATTACCCAGTTTCAGGCTGGGTGGGTCAGGATGATGATGAGGTGGGCTAGGCTTGATGGCTATGATGAAATATGAAATAGCTGCTCGATTAAAAATATATCTACCATCAAAATAACAAACGGAATAGGTGTGTATTGAGCATACCACGGTGTACCAGATCTAACTGCTATATATATCTCAGGCGAATAAAGAAATATTATGGTATCTCTATAAACTAGTTTCATTATATTTCCAAGACAGTACGAAATGCCTCTAAAGACTCAAAAATACATATGTAAAGTAGTTTGTTACAAGTATTTACACAAAAACTATCCTTGAGTAAATATCCACGAGTCACTTGATGAAATCGAAAGTATGGACGGGTTTTCGAATAAATTATGCTTGATTTTTTGAAAAAATATTTCCTGGCACATTCAAGGTTAATCAAAACACAAGGAAACGAAAACCAAAATATTTATACCTACTGTTACTTTCTATATAAAAATGGTAAACATGTTTGCATCACAAATCAAGTTGGTAACGGTAGCAAACCAGGTGATAAAAATAATAACTTGAATACCTGCGCCATTATGCCAAAATTTTAAGTTTAACGAGTATGTTTGAAAGAAGATTTTTAAAACTGCCTTATATTTTTATTTAAGAGTTATAAGAGCTTTCCTTTGTGCGAGGTTCTGCATCACTTCTAAAAATATAATAATATTTGGTGGCCAAAGGAATACTATCACACTTATTTAATCTCAAATATAATTGTCAATGTTATAAAACAACTTAAAATTAAGTGTTATTACACCATTAACTCCAATTCATTTTCTAAACTTATTAAACTACCAATTGACAAACCTTGTCCAACCAATAATAATTGAATTAAAATAACTTAACCACAAACGCATTCCGTGTCTAAATAACTTCCTGTATAAGCAATTGAACTATATAACAACCTTCGAACGACCTTCAATTGAATGAAATTGTACACATCAATTAACCATTCGATCAGACAAATTAGGTTTTTTTAAGGAATGCACTTCCCGATATCCTTCATTTCAAAAATGGAACGCCAATAAATTTTGACACTTTATGGCGGCACCGCTCGCTAAGGTAAACGTCAAAGTAATGTCAAATTCATTAATTTTTCAAATTAGTTCTCTTTTTTGCCGTCGGTTAGTTATTTCGGCCAGTATTGTTTTTAAGGTGAAGTAAAAAATTCTCACGTATGAAGGGGACTTGCGACTCTTTTTTGTAACCTTCGTAATTCAAAACTGATTGCATTTGATTGGTCTGGGAAAAATCTAAATTTAGTTGTATCATGCATGATTAATTTGAGGTGCAGTTTGTAATTCAATCTGTCTATTGGATTATAAAATGTCACAATTCATGACAGTTTTATTTTCTCATACCTAGAAGATAAGTAATTAACTATGTAGCATATTTTGTATCACTGCCAGGCAAAGACCTCCTTCTCCCTTGTCCACACAATTCTGTCTTCTATCGCTCGTTCCGCCATCTTTGCCTTGATCTGCCACAATGTCGTCTGGTTTTAAATTGGTCCCATTCGGGGGTTCTTTTCGCCCATTTCTCATATGACAGGCGGCAGACATATCCGGCCCAATATCACTGCAGCTCAGTATATAAGTCCTTAGAACTGGTTAATTCTTTTCCTTAACAAAATAGTTCAAGCTTATAAAAGACTTTTGTCCAACGAGTTGGACCCTAACCTATAATTACTCCTTAGTGATGTAACTTCGGCATAATTGTAGGTTAGATAAATTCCTCAGTAGAAAGCTTTCTCTCTACGTGGATTCTACCTTACTTACATAACTCATAGTTAAGTCTCACACCCACACAATAAAACGTTAGTAGTTGTTTTATTTGAGAATTAACTCTCATAACTGCCAAACTGTAACCTGCAACTTTATTAGCTATATTCCAATGACCGTTTAACTGATATTTATCATGTGTTTTTTCCAGGAACGCCTGACAAAATTTACACTCAAACGGTCCTCATAATCATAAACCAGAAACTAGTCGAACATGCTACAAATAAATACATACGTAAGAAATAATCGATAAACCATGTTATAACGAGAACCCTGTTCAAAACAGATAAAGGTTTTTATAAGCACTAACGCCCAGATCCTGGAACGGAAAAGTTAATGCGCGTGTTAACTATGAATGGCACACAGAATTATAAGTTTATTTGGCGATATTTTTTGTACTGAAAATAAGTTGTACAATAAGCAAGATCAACCATCTTAGAATTCCTAAGCGCAAGTGACACTAATTCTCTCACAAAAGCTTCGTCACTTCGTCTCTGTTTGACAATCACATTGTCATCTGTAATGAGTAGGTGGGCACGTTACTATCTCGCCGACTGTACTATTGTGACGTCACAAATATATTAGATCACAGCTTACTATCCTTCTTATTGTGTATTGTATGTTATATCATACACCTAGTTAGTTTGTATGGGATAATTTGATATAACTTTTGAGCTTATTGGGAACGAAATTATGATTAGAGTAAAATTACCGGCATTATGCACTCATATGCTAGTATTATGTTATGTGGATCGTCATGGTGTTTCGTTACTAATGATATGGGTATTTTATTCGTTAGAAAAGAATATAACATTCTTGTTATAGAATTTGAAAAGGCAGATTCTATTCTGCTTTGATATGTGGATTGAACATTGCTCACAGAACGCATGGCCGATGGGTCCGAAAAGTCCTGGAATGGCGACTGCGACAGACGATGCGTTGGAAGGCCTCCCACTAGGTGGACCGATAACCTGGTTAAGGTTGCGGGAATGCGCTGGATGCGAGACGCACGGGATCGGTCAATGTGGTGAGGCTTGGGGGAGACCTATGTCCAGTAGTGGACGTCTTTCGGCTGAAATGGTGATGATGAGGTGCATTGAATATCTTTTTAGGTTCTTGCCCGATCTTCTTCTTAGAGATCTACCCTTTGGAACAAGCAAGTAGCTTCATCTTTTCAACTGACCGATTCAGAAGTGCCTATAAATGTTTCAGTGCCTGTAATTGAAATCAATTCTTTGAGCTTAGGTTCGGATACATTCAAAACAAGATTTTGGCAATCAAGAGGTCAGCTTGAACAATGATTTGAGATTTACACAATTCGATTTTTTTAATAATTATCAACTTTTCAAATATCCTTCTCTCCTTCCGCAAAAATAAAACCTTAACCACACCCAACATTACACACAATTCAACAAACATATCTGCCTATATATTTTTCTCACATCACTTCTCTCACCGGTCTAACCAAAGAACAAATACCGTCCACTTTCACTCGGCACAGACCGACCAATCACAGGCGAGTTTAATTGACACCCTTTATAAGAGAATCAAGATACCTACACGGATTGTGAAATTAACACGTACTTATGAGATGGTAACAGAGACTTTAAGCCGTAATAGAGCTTTGTATGGAAAAGTTCATCTGAATGCAAAATCAAAATTATTTCTGCACTTGGAATCTAGGCAGTTACAGCCTTATTACAAAAAGCGGTTTAACTAAAAACCCAGGTTTAAATCTCTCTAAACTGTGGTTTACACAAAAATGATATTACAAATAATGGTTTAGCGATAAACCATGGTCCAAATCATGGACTAACGCTAAACCTCGACGGCCCCTAGTTTAACGATGGTCTAAGTCGTATCTGTCAAAGTTTCTCTTTTAGGTTATAGCATCTTTTTTATTGTGTTGTGATGTTTTTACCCGAAAATGGCTATTAACATGGTTGATTTAATTAATTATTGAGGATATTACTTTTTCCTCGGTACTCCAATTCTCAGATCGTTTTTTTTTGTTGGTCCATCACAATATATTATTATAATTATTAACAAAGAGGCAATTGTTCTATTAGAGACTTCGATAACTTAAAAATTCCCAAGCTTAGTGAACTTTATTCAGCTTGCGATGGTTTTGTTTAATGTTATGGTTTCATATAACGCGCGAGAATGTTACGTTTCTTTACACGTACCTAGATGTATTATTAGTAATTATTAAGAATTTAAGTAATTTGCTTAAATCTAAACGAAACTTCAATCCATAAATAACAAATGTTTATTTCCAAGGAAAAAAAACAAAGTCTCAATATTTTTAACACTCTTAAACGTAATTTAATCCTTATCGTATTATCAAAACGTTTTCATTTCTGGGTATACGGAACGTTGCAATTGAATGATAATTATTATGGTGAACGAATGATATTTGTATTAATCTGTGGTTGATATATTGACAATGGTTCAAATGACGGTACTATGAAGACCATGGTTTTTTTTAAGTTTTGTAATACGGACACATTTAGACCATGGTTTTGCAGATAAGCCTGGACTTGATAGTACAGGTTTAAACCAAGGTTTATTACGTTTTTTGTAATAAGACTGTTTGAGTTTAAAAGGTTTCTATTTTCGAATTAAGGCGATATATACGCCCCAATGTAAACGCAGTACTGGCCGTGCACCCGCTCGATGCCAAAATATCAATATTGAACCTCCTTTTGAACAGTTTTGTTTGCAAAATATTATTTGATTTACATATGCTATTTCAGTAATGTAGAAATGCCAGCCATCAATTTTTCTGTGTTAAACATACAAGTCGTTTTGGAGAAGTATCCAAAAGTTGCGAAAAAATATCGTGTTGTTAATAAAAAAAATTAAGCTAAACTATTAGTTACACGAAAAAACCTTGTTTCAAAAATAATCTACATGCATCAATAATATAAGGAGGAGGAGTATGCTTTAGAAAGTAACCGTTTTACAGCACTAAAGCGGTGGAAGGCCCTTAACAGCATTTGCAAACTTTATATATATATTGAACTACTACGTAGTACACTGAGTCAAAGATCAAAGGTGAACAAAGTGATAAAATACGCAAGATTTTCTCACTTACGATAAACTAGTCTGTGCCCGTGACTTGTTCCGCATGAAGTTTGGGTGATAAAGCGATTGAATTTTTTTTTAAAATAAATACAATATGGATTTATTAGAGTTTCTCCGTGCAATTTCAAGTCACACGCATTTTTAAATGTACCTATAAAAGATAATAATTAAAGATGAAAATGTGATTTAGTAGTAAATTTTGTGTTTTTCTTTTATTCTATAAAAAAAGTATTCAGTATATTTCGATAGAATGAATATGTGAAGCGTCGAACGCTCGATCAAACAAGCATTCGATATTATGTCCACTCAATGTATTGAGTGTACGATATAAGAACGTTCGAGTATTTAGACATTCGATTTATAATGGTCGATCAATTGATATTCGATTATTTGGCATAGTACACCCACAGAAAACATAGCTTATGTCAAACAGCAATAGTCTAATATTCTATCTGTATAATATTTTTTGTAATCTTGTCAGTACAGTACTTCCTGAGAGATTACCTCCTACAATCAATCAATCAATCAATGATTTCAAAAGTTATGGTCGCAGTAATACCTAAAACTAAACTAAATAATTGTAGTGTTTTTTTCACAGCTGATAATCCCACTATACAACCAAACAATACTAAAAACTTCAAGCAAAGAGCTTAGATTTAGCATAGACACTAAAGACAAGCCTCCATTTCAACCAGACGAATCTAATCATCAATAGACATATAATTGCCAATCAATTCCAACAATATCCGTAAGTAATTAACTCACAACCATTACTATAGGAGAAGAAAGTTTTAGAACAAACAGTGACTACCATTGAGGTCAAACACACAAAACAGATGAAGTCATACGTAAACGTATTTGCTAACTTAGGTAGAACGAGATAGCGGTATTTAACAGTCGTATAAATTTTAACTTTGCATCTAAGGTGTGTCGCTGTCAGTGCTACCAACTCAGCGCTTTCAGCGCTTTTTTGTTCAATAACTCGTTCTAGCGCCTAGCGCTGAAAAAAATTACTACAAACTAAGTCTCAAATTTTGGGCGTTGTGTTTAAATTTGGCGCCGAATATAGCAATTTTTTCGACAATGACGATTAGCGCTTTCTAGCGATTTTTTGAAGAGCTAACAGCGCGTTTTTGCTTAGACGAGTTGACAGCACTGGTCGTGGTCTATGTGGACTATTTTAATTTTATCGAACACTCGTAAAATCATGCCTGAATTTCACAAAGATTTAAACAGCATATATAGTACAACCTCATTACCTAACAGTTTTTATGTATTAAATCCTACGCAAAAAAAGTCTTCCATCATATCAGCCGATAGACGTCCACTGCTGGACATAGGCCTCCCCCAAGCGTCGCCAAATAAAACAGTCCCATGCGTCTCGCAACCAGCGAATCCCCACAATCTTCACCAGGTCATCAGCCCACCTATTGAGAGGCCTTCCAACGCAACGTCTTTCAGTTCGCGGTCGCCACTCAAAAAGGATTTTGAAGGTGTAAAAAAAATGGGATGGGGATACCAAATAAGACGATACTGATGATAGAGCCTTTATAACAGCAGAATCTCTTATAGACAAAATATCAAGAATTCAAGAGGAGAGAAATGCTGACTATCGACACTTTTAATCCGGTCAGCATATTACCATACAAATTCTTTTTCCACCCATTGTAGCTACGGTTATTCTTCTATAGTTCATAAAACGGACGGGTTGCGTAGGTCAGCAATCAAGCGTATATTCTTAACCTATATATGGTCTAGTGTTTTATCGTTTGCTGTAGAATACACGTATTGTATAGCGTATGATAAAATTCCTGGATAAGATATACTACTACAATAAGGAAAAAGACCTAACCTATCCACTAAAGTTATTCAATACCAGATGCTGGCAGACTCTCAAAACCAATCACGGATTGTGCTTTCACAATCTCCAATGAAAGGTCAAGCGTTTGTCTGTGTGTGCTTTGTCCGTGTGTGTGTAGATGCGTACGCTCAGCTAATAAACCAATATTATCGACTTTCTAATTTTTCGGTCATGTTTAGGCGTCTTATTTGAATATTTCTTGACACACCTGTGTGGTGTGGTTCTGCTTGACAAGTGTATTAATATTTTTGCAGTGAGTAGGAGTCGATTGTCAAATATTTTTTGTTTGTTTTTCTCATGGTCAGGATTCTTAGGAATGAGATTTACAAATAATTGGTCATTATCATAATGTGTTTATCCAAGATTTAGTAAAAGTTGTTGTTATGTTTGTTTTTAAAAAGGATATTTTCAAATTGCCGCTAATTAGACACATGCGAGATTTTGACCATAGCTTCTGTAGAAAGCATAGACTAACTCCTTGGTGATGCTGATGTTTATAAAGGACAGCAACCAGAGATAAGCCATAATAATCTCAGATAAAGACAATGATACTTTCAATATATTATGTGCCTAAAATATGAAACTCTTACAAAACTAAAAAGACGGGCCTATTGTTACCAAGTAAGAAAGTAAAAGAAGTTGCGTGTTAAATAATACATACAATCATTAAAACAATTAACGAAGGTGCAATTAAATATATATACAAAGTAGGTTACAAACGGTGTTTGTGTTTATGGCCGGAAAACTGTGACACAAAATTAATTCTTTGACTGTCAAAGCAAAAGGTACGTGTTACTGGGTTGTGGAAGTCAGATAAGCTGACGCTCAATGTAAAAATACTGGTATTCTGGTATATCCGGATACTGGAAGCCGACCACAATACCTATAGTTGGAAAAGGACTAGGCAGATTGATTGTTATTGGTTGGCAAATATAAGGGACTTCCACCGCTTTAGTGCCGTAAAACGGTCACTTTCTAAAGCATACTCCTTAGTAACGGCTATGTAAGAAGGTTTCAAAAAATATATATTTATTATTGATTCATGTACATTATTTGTGAAACATGGTTTATACGTGTAACTAATAGTTTTGGATACTCCTCGAAAACGACTTAGGTGTTGAAAAATATTTTTACACATAAAAATTGATGGCTAAAATTTCTTTATAACTAGCATAGAAATAGCATATTATGTAAATCAAAGAATATATTGCAAACAAAACTGTCCAAAAGCAGGTTCAATATTGATATTCTCCGAGCGGGCGCACGGCCAGTACTGCATTAACATTGGGGAATATAATATATACGACTTAAAGTTGGCAAATACGCACAATACGTTTTGAGAATACACTTACATACTGCGTACAGCTATAGAATGGAGTTTTCTGCCGTAGTATGGGTTTCCTGATACCTACAACCTGGTATCTTTAAGTCAAGAGTGAATAAGTTACTTCCAAGGCAAGCGTTCTATCGTGGACTTTATCATCGCTTACTGTCTGGTGACATAGAGGTTAAACCTGAACCTATCAAAAATATAAAAGCTTTTCATTCAATGGTTCACCAGGAATAGGTATTCTGCAATACCAGAACCGACGTCACAGGTGCGTTATCATTGGTGCGAAAAATAGATATATATTTTGCGGACAAAAATACATGTTTTCTTTAGAAGCTTATAAACGCAAAGGCCAAAGTATCATACGGCGCATCAATTTTATTTATAAAGGCCTTGAACCACTTTGTATATAATGCCATGTGATGTTAACACGATGAAGAGGACCTTTACGAATTTGTAGGCAATATATCAGTAGCTTTTAAGTACATTTGGACATTTACATCGAATGGTAAAGTGGTTTCTCATAGGCCTACCTTTGAGTAATATTTTAGCATATTAACTGCACTGCAATTGATTTAGTATTTAATAGCGTTGTTTTCAATTCAGTTTGTTTATGCTTGACCATTATTTCACCAACCAAGTAGTCGACGATGGAACACGTTTTCCTAGAAGTACCTTGACTTGAAGATGCCAGATTATAGCTAGCAAGGAACACAGCCTCTGTCAAAGAATTCCACTCCTCTCTACACGTACACACAATAAATGTGGATAGTTTCATGTAAATATTATGCCCGTTTGGTTGATTTTGGTCTTCGCAAGCCAACATAGAAGTTGTAACTTTCGTCTTAAGTGAAATCCAGATAGACTCGTTACTAAGACGAACATATTTGGCTGAAGGTCAATAATGTAAAGACCAGTATAACCAAAGGTCAACCAATATCTGCCATGAGACACTTTTCACATGAATAAGGCCCACACAAACGGAATTCAATCAAAGTCAATTAAATTTTGAAGGTCCAATAGCTGTCAATTCTATAATTGTAATCCAGTTCCGCTTCCGTTAAATTCTATAAGTGTCCTTTACCATTGCTATCTCTCAAACCCGCTATTGTGTCGTGGTCGCCCAGTGGCTAATAACTCGCCTCTCGTGCCTGAGATCCTGGGTTCAAATCCGGGCAAGTACCAATGTGACTTTTTCAAATTCATATGTACTTTCTAAGTTTGTCTTGGATATCTCAGGCAACGGTGAAGGAAAACTTCGCGAGGAAACCTGGACTTATAAAGTTAATGTAAGTCTGAAATAGCCAAGTCAGAGGCCTGTGGGGTTCCCAAAGGCGGCTTAATTAACTGTGACACCAGAGGTAGACACATCCTCACACGAAAAAGAAAGAACAACTAACCGATACTTTAAGTATATTCTACTCTATTCTTCCACAGAAAAGACTGTTCATTCCATTCACATATTTACTAACTTTTGACAGCGACTTCGCCCGCGGTAGGGTCGAAAATGATCCCAGGTGAACGTACGACCGAGATACAAAGTATCCTAGGTCTTTAACCAAGTACCCACAAGCCAAGTTTCTTCCAAATCCGTTCAGCCATTGAAGCGTGATTGATTTACAAGCATCCAAACATCTCTCAAGAGACTCTCACACTAATTATAATATTAGCAAGAGCACTTTAAATTACTATCTACTGTTAATATTGCCTCAATAATGATTGGATCATAAATATGTAATTATATAGATTCACCTCGATTAACTATTACTCACCGAAGAGTTGTTGAAGCTAATAATTAAGTTTGTGATAGTAAAACATGGTTTGATAACTTTATTGAACGAGTTGATTAATATGAAAGCTTACATAGTAATCAAATAACCTTCACTACTTTAAAATGGTATTTGAAAGGAAAAGTCTGTGGGTATTTTAAATGTATCTTTGAGACTAGAGATGCCGATGCATTCCACCATCTTTTACGACAAATCTTTTACGGTCCAAGCGGTGCGGTTGTGGAATGCTTTACTCGTGTCTATAAAGCGTGCTCAATCTCTGCCCATTTATAAAAACTATGGTAAAGAATCACTACATCTCTCTTTAATAGTTGTTTTACTTGTTTTCTATGTTTTTGTTCTATACTTATTACTGTATCTCTGTATAATGTATATATATGTATTTATTTTATATATAAATAGTACTCCAAAGACTACCTACAGTACTGTCTTTCCTTTAATTTTCATAAAATCCATCTAAAGGTTGTCTTGAAAAAATCGTTTTTAGCGTTAAGACCGCCCATTGTGTCACCCAGTGTACTGTTTTCTTCGTCTATACTTTCTGTAACTTATAAGTTACATTGACACCATATATGGTGTACATAATAAAGAGTATTCTATTCTATCTTTCTTCCCCTACCTTCTTTTTATATACAGCTCAATAGTATCAAAGTCAAACTCAAATTCTTTATTTCATTTAGGCCATTACGCTGCACTTTTAAAGTCATAAATATACTCGTAAAAGTAATAATAATTGATTCGGCAAAGTAGCTTTTTACGGAGAAGAACGGACAAGAAAATCCAAACTCATTAAAAAAAGTGTTTTGATATATTTACATACATTCATACATAAATTCATATATGTGAGGACGATGCACCCAGAATAATACTATTTTACAAGCACTAACAGGTAGATTAATTAATTTGATAAATTAGGAACATGGTTCTCACATACTTACAAATATTGCAAACATAGGTAATTTACCTAATTCAACGAAACAGTGTGTGAGTCAATTTCATAAGTCGTATTTCATGTCATTTCATTAATCACCCCCTTACTCGCATCTTTCATACAATCCATACATCCTTTTTTTTTTTCTTATTTCCGTACTTTTATAGCCTAATAATCAATTTGAAAAGAAGTGGGTCTTAATAGGGATGTTTCCAGGGTAGAAAAATGATAATTCTATTTAGTCCGTCAGTGATATTATCAAATAATATTAGACACGTATTTTATGCTTTACCAAATCAATAAAAATTGAAAAAGATAACGCGCATCAAATTTCCGGAGTGGGGGCTTGTGACGTCACTATGTCAGTATAAAGTATACCAACCACGTGACGTCACAAGATATTTCAACGCTATATCGTCATCACTTTATGTTTACGTGTCAAAAGAAAAAAAACGTATCAAATTATTATCAATAATCTATCTGACGGACATAAAACTAATTTTCAATTAACATCAATACAACACCTGCGTGTTGTATTGATGTTATCTGAAAATGAGTTGCCACTGCAGGTTGACATATGTCACCATGTCTTCGAATATTTGACACAACACGATATTTTCCTTCACCGTGTTGACAGCAATCCATAACGATATAAAAATGTGATTGAAAATATGGTATTAAATTTACAAGTTTCCATCATAATATTTTATAATTTTCTAGATACTGATACCTGAGTTTTGAAGCAGTTTGCTTACCTGCAAAAAATAAAAAAGAATTCGTTAATACGTGTTTAAAAGTTAGTGAAGAGTAGAGGGTTTAGAACCTGGCCAGGCAGACAGCCGGTAAAAACCTGGTACATCTTTTATTCACATAATCCACCTATAATATGGACAATGCTGGGACAAGGGTCTCGGTGAGAGGGAGTGGGCCATAATCCGCCACGTTCAGATTTCACATGTCTTTGATTTTTTGGTTCTAGGACATGCGGGTTTCCTCACGTTCTTTTCCTTCATCGTTTAGAAAGCCATATACAAGTACTTAAAACAGTTTACAAAAACAATCTATTTAGTATTAGCAAGTTTCTATTTGCTACATTCTATTTTCTATTCAATTTCACCATGAAAGTTCCATGTTGTATGGGATTAGATTTGAACCCGCGACCTTTTGAACGAGAGTTCACGCTACTCAAATGCTTGTTAAGCTACTGCTATTCCAATTTATTTTAATACTTGTGATGAACCGTAAGTTTATTTATGTGAAAATACAGTTTTATTTTTCTATAGTTTATCCTCCCGGCTTTACCCACAGGAAATACAAGCTTTGGATATTGAAGTTATTAATATTTTTCACAAAAATAGACTTGTTAAACCATTACTTATACATTTTTGTTGTTATTTTTGTGTCTAACACGATGTTACGGTATAACAATGACATCGATACATTAGTCATTTCAATTGTATTTGAGTAATTTACCGTGTCAGACTGAATTTTACTAGATACCTACATTCGATGTCTAAATTAAACGATATCTAATATACGACCAAAAAAATCCTTGAGAACTTATTCAAATAAATCAATATTATCGCAGAGATCAAGCTATATTTTATGAAGTATATACTTCATAAAAGATAGCTTGATCTCTGCGACAGTTGTCAGTATCAGTATAGTAACAATAGCGCTTGACAGGCTAACAATAACGTATACGTCAGTTTGACATATGTCGCAGAGATCAAGCTATCTTTTATGAAGTATAGACTAATTAATCGGGTCACTGAATTATCAAAATCAACGATAATCTCTGCATATCAGACGAAGTAATAGCAACCTCCAAAAGCATATTATATAAATGTAAATAACTAAAAACTTTCTTCTTTAATAATATTAGCACAGATATTCTAATTATAATCTCAATACATACGTAATTTTGACTTTCTTCAACAAACACAAACAATACTTATTGAAACACAAAATAACAAGGAAGTGAAAACAAAACAATAATATCGATTATTATACCGTAAAACACGATTATTTTTGCATTCAAAATACTGAAAGTGAATGGGGTTTTGTAATTTCAATCGATAAGGTCCGACTCTAATTGTATTACGTATTTGCGGAAACAAATTAAGTACTATCTTGATGTTACTTAGGGGGTAAACAGATACATAACAATATATAACTGAACCAAAGTCGGCTACATAGCTTGGTATACAAATATTCGTTGTTTTTTTTAAAGTATTATAATTTTTCATGATAATGACGACATTTTATAGAGTTTATCGTTCTAGAATTCTAGGTCATTCTCTTCAAATACCTAACATCCTTTAGTGTCTATCATAAAGCAAAACCGTAGTATACAAGTATCACATCATCATAAAAAACTATCTCCACAACACCGATCAAAACGACCCTATATCCCATTTAACCATTTAAGAGAAATCAAGGGCTCGAAACCAGATCCATAAAAAACTCTCCCATACAACAACATGCCCATTTATCGATATATCGACATCCGCGCATCACTATGGCTCGCCCAGTCGGGTGACCTAGTGAGGGACAGGTTTCGATAGCTCGTGTGGTGGGGCAACGGAGCGAGCGAAAAGAAATTATTGCGAAACTGATTTACGATATGATTTCGTAGCGAATTCGAGAATTATGATAATATTTCGATTTTATTTTGACTTGGTCAATTTTCATTAGTTTCACTTAATCAAAATTAGGTGTGACTACTGAAAATCGAGATAAAAAAGACAGTCCCCAAAATCACTCCCAGAAACACATCTAACTAGAAAAGTGAAGGGGGAAGCTATTTTTTTTTTAAACTAATGTGAGACGACATAAATATGTCCTATGATGTATTCCAATTCCAATAAATATTATTGGAAGAAAAGTAAAAATCTCCTACTGCTTCTGGCATTTAATATAATTCATTTATTTTCAGACACAGTAGCAACAGCAGCACAGTAGCCTTTAACCATTCTTATTGAGGACTTCCATAAGTAGAGTGCGTTTCTTCAATATGTCAAGACGTTCTCATCTCTAACGCACAATCCCCGCCGTCTGTAAGGCCACACATAACGCATCAAATATCTGAGCCAACGTTCCACATTTTAACGTATCGCCTTGCGGTCATAAAATAGTGATACTACATCTTCGATATCGTAACGCTTTACAAAGACTTGAGCTAAATGAATCCTTAAAGGATGCACCATGATGAACGTTAGATATTGAACGTTTTCATCATGGTGCATCCTTAAGAAAGATGTAACCTGGGAGTCTATCACTCAAGAGTGAATAGGTTACTACTAGGCAAGAGTGTTACATCGTCGATCATCGCTTATCATCAGATGATATAGTGGCCTAACGCAACCTATCAAGAATAGAAAACATCAGCCACCCGGACGTGTACTGCCTTTACTTATAGAAAGCACTCACTCACACTCGATCAATTGCGTATCCAAGTAGGCCTTTGCAAAGACTATTAAGCAAAATGATGGATTACAGATCCATCTGACACCAAAGTTAGTAGGGTGCCTCTGTTCAGAACTTGGCCAACTTACTGAATAACTGGAGAGAGAACTGGAGAACCTATGTGTCCTATACACCTGAACTTATGAAGATCTATTATTATTGAACACCTCTGATGCTGTTATTATCGTGGCCACCTACTGAGCCAAAGTGACTTAAGAACGTTCCATGTACGAGTATCAATTCGAAACATTGTAGATACTCGTACCTTCAATAAGGAGGGAGGGGAGGTATAGGAGCTAGTGACAATCTTCACCAAGCTCTATACGCAGCCTAAATTCCTAAGATAAACGCCAAATTACCATTAGATTTTGGTGCCAGCAAAAACTTGATTATATTAAGAACCTTTACCCTTTAAAGGAATTTTCGTAAAACGGTGTTTAACTATTTGAAATGATGAAACCTAAGGAACGGTGTATTTGGTCAGTTATTGCCACTTGTTGCGACATAGAATTTATTGCTTAGAGTTATGTGTAAAATAATTATATTTAGTAAATAAATATTGCAATTGGCAATAAAGATTGGCCTTAAGTGATTTTTCGAATATGCATTTTCAATATGCAATACTTATCTTTCTGAATTTGATAGAGAGCAACTCTCAGAATGGGTAGGATTCTCACAAAGAAGAAATAGAAGGTGGACTTGTTGAAGGCCTCGGGAACTTGCTGGATGTGAGAATCACAGGATCACAGGACCAATCGATGTGGAAGATGATTAGGGGAGGTCTATGTCCAGCTGTGGACATCTTTCTGCAGGATGATCAGATGATGATGATCAGATCAATCAGTAGTAGATACTATTGAAATCAATTCAAAGTACGAGTCAAAGTCAAAATCTATTGAAACCAAGATCTAGTACAAGTTAATATTATGAACGTCGATATAAATTTTATTATATCACAAATACCTGTTAATATATCCCGGAAACCGTCGGAAGTACATACAAGAACCTACGTAGGTTTGGTAAATTCTCTTAAAATAAATTGGTCTTCGTGTCTTTTCGTATATTTCCGCGTTTAACACGAAATATGCACGAACACGCACGAACATCGATTTCCGGTGATTATTTCAGTTTTGAGGGACAGTTGCAACTATTGATCAACACCCGGTTCCAAAATTCATAAAGATTTAATTGATTTTCTTGTCAATTTTGACAATATTTATGACACGTCTTTTATAAGGCAATTCAATGTTAAATCTGGTAACGTTTTTCCGTATGAAAGAGTCGACTGTAGCTACTAGCAAAACATTACTTTGATATTTTTGTCAATTTTGCCATTCGAAAATGCACAAGGCATCAAACTGTTGGCGCAGTGGTTGAGCAATTGACTGCTGCGCTGCGTGTCGCGGATTCGATTCCCGCACGGAACAAATATTCATATAACCTACAGATAGTTGTTTCGGCTCTGGGTGTTTGTGTATGTGAGTTTATATGTTTGTAAACGCACCCACAATACAGGACGAAATTCCTAGTGTGGGCAACGTTTTCTTTAGAAAAAAAAAAAAACTCACTGCCAAATTCTTGGCTGACTCAATTCAGATCGCCATCTATCTAAGAAGAAATAGAAGCCAGTTTTTTGGTTTTGTGTCCAATCAGTGGCAATTTACTTTCCTCATATTAATCTAACTAGAGAAATTCGTTCACACAAACACTTCAACCCCTTCGGAGAATACCGTTGTTTTTGTTAATACATGAATATGATTAAAACCAATAATAGTCTAAAAACGATCATCATCATCATCGTCATCATCTGACATAGGCCTCCCCCAGGCGTCGCCACATTGACCGATCCCATGCGTCTCGCATCCAGCGCCTTCCCGCAACCTTAACCAGGTCATCGGTCCACCTAATGGGAGGCCTACCAACGCATCGTCTCCCAGTTCGCGGTCGCCACTCCAGAACTTTTCGGTCGCATCGGCCATCCGTTCTGCGAGCAATGTGCCCTGCCCACTGCCACTTAAGTTTGACAATTCTTCGGGCTATGTCGGTAACTTTGGTTCTCCTGCGGATATCCTCATTTCTGATGCGATCACGCAAGGAAATTCCGAGCATAGCCATTGCCCTAAAACGATACTGAAATGAATTAATACTAAGTTACGTGTTGATTTTGGGTGCCAAGCAATATTACCTCCGAATATCTTTAAGTAAATTCTCAGCCAATCATGACTGACCTTTACAAGGCGCCATAGATTTTCAACAAATAATTTTATACTTCCGTTACCAACCTATGTATGTACATTTACATAATACCCCAAAACACACTAATACATTGCTAAAAACTGACTCCTGACGTAACAAATAATTTCACTTTTTTTTCAATCGTGACTAAGGAACACGATCATTCTGCCTATTGTGATATAAAGGCTTTGCCATTGATCTAACTATCAATCAAATAAAATATAGATTAACTAAACTCTTACTTAATCACTTGGAGATCATTAAGTAGGCAGTTAAGTAGTTGCTATTTACTAGTGGGTGGTAGTAGTGGTGATTTAGACTTAAGACTGTTAATTTTACAGCAAGCCATATAATAAAGTCTGCTGTGTTTTTTTTTCTCTTCAATGAGCTACCTAGCTGCAGTCCCAGCTGCGGGTCATCAGTGCGATACCTATGACAGGAAAACTGTCCTTTTAATGTTTATATAAGGCAACCGCAGTCAAGAGTTTGGGTTTGTGGACCATTCTTCTCTCTTTGGAACGTGCAACTAGCTTCATCTTTGTCACTGGCTGACTCCTTGACAATTTTATTTCGTCTAATTGAAATAAATGATTTAAGTTTAAAGCCGATTGATTTCAAAAAGCTGGTCCACGAAATAGCTTCTTCGAAATTATATCTACAGTTATCACAAACATATGACACTTATAAGAAAATCTTATACAGTTACTTTAATACAGGTATTTCAATGTACATTTTAAGAATATTAAACTGTCATAATTAGGCCATCTGGACAAATATTAATGATAAATAATTGGACGTGACCGTTAAGATTCATAATTATTACTATTGAACATAAAGTGGCACATTTCTAATGGTGCGGTCCAAAGATATGAGAATAGATTTACCGTAACCATACGATATTGATATCTTTTGTTAGGAAAGATAAAAGGAAAAGATTGACGTGGAGAACGGTGATGGAAGAAATGAGGAATGTGTTTTTTTCTTAGTAAGTTATGATTTTAAATCTTTCTTTTTTCTTTCTTTCGTTTTCAGAGTTATTTAAGCCGCCTCTGGGAACTTCACAGGCCTCTGACTTGGCTATTTCAGACTTACATTAACTATATAAGTCCAGGTTTCCTCACGATGTTTTCCTTCGCCGTTGTCTGTGATGTCCAAGATATAAGTACATATGAATTAGAAAACTCACATTGGCGAGACGAGGTCTAAGCCAATGGGCCACCACGACGTAAATTACTTTTTTTAATATTCATAACACATCGAATCCAGCGCTCGCAAGAATCTTTTGAAAGCTTACTGATATTAGCCCTGTTATTTTTGAAATTGTCAATGCAAAATCAAGATGGCGAAATTAATTCCAATTTTGTTGCGAACCAAAACACCCTTACATTGTTTTACGTGTTTGTTTGAAATTTTCTGCCAGTTAGTTTCTAAGCCATGTTTTTTTTTTGCAAGAGTTATTTCGACGAAGGAAAACATTGTGAGGAAGTCATCATGTTCTAGAATCAAATATTCATAGACATGACGTGTCATCTACCAACCCGCACTGGGCTCGCGTAGTGGATTACGTCCCATTCCCTTTCACAGAGAGGGGGGCTGTGTCCCCGCTGACGGAACTTTATAAGCTGAGGTATGCGGTATACGGTGCTGGACACATACTCCTTTTCACTGCTGACATTTACTTCGACGGAACAAAATACCATTCCAGACAGTAAGAACCTTATTGGCTGATATTGCTTATATGCTTAAGTAATCATTACCATATCTTACTAAGAGTAACATGTTTCTACATTGACACACACTTATCCCTTTGACCAAGTCTAGTTTGACCTATATTAACCTTTACGTGATTTAACAGATAAATTGACCTTTAGTAGCTATGCTTGCAAAGTTTATCTATCTATCTATATAAACTTGCAAAGTTTATCTTAAGGAACTTTCATTGACTAATCAGGCTTGAAGAGGATTAAAAGTTTTTCAAGTTGAGCGTGAATATCGGCTTTGATCGCTTATTCTTCATCGTACCGATGATTTCAAATTAAATCACTGTAAACAACATTTGTTATTCTTCAATGAAAATATTGAAATAACAAGAAAGAAAAAACATTTAATTGCCACAAAACGACATACAAACATTACATTTCAAGAACGAGAATAGTGGTTAACAATAGTGTTAGTAGTTCTTAAATTATGTTAGAAATGTAACAACTGAACTCAACTGACAATATGCTTATTTTAATTTAAAAAAATAGAAGGATAAATTGACAACAGATGGGGGAGGGGACATTGGTACATTTTTTTATAGTACTATATAGCCAAATTAATACTTAATTAGCTATAGTGCAACAAAAAAGACTGTCAATGATGATGATGTTGATATATATTTTCCCAGTGTAACTTATAGAGATTGTAGTACGGCAAAGCAGAAACAGGAATGTCATGAGTTTCGGAAATCTACCAATTCACAGACATCTATTTCATTTTAATCAAATACTGACTTTCAAAATGTAACAAAAAATGGTAATATGCCGTAGAAACACTTAAATGGCAAAACATCAAGTTTGTAACATCTCTTGACATTATTGTTTACCTCTAAAAATCTAATTCATATTTATATGCTAAAAGCTAAAAATATAAGTAAAAAAGTTGTTTCATGTGCCAGTTTTAAGAATCATTAAAAGTTGTCGAAATGGTCTTATATTTGAACGGATGACGGAGCAAAATATAACTGTGTTGTCTAAAATTTGGTATAGTAACTTGGTCTAGTTAACTCAATAATAACTATTAGTGATGAATCTGGGGGGAATTTTTTTGTTGCTGAATTATGCCATTGTAACGTTTGAAGCTCTACATATCGAGCTACTGCTGGGAATCCGTGAAGCAAATCTGTCATTACAAAATTAATATTATATAAATAAATATAGTTTTAAAGGACCCATTAGTACAGATTGGTAGACGTTGCATGTCTTCAAGAAATTTTGCCATCCTAAGTACCACTCAGTATCAAAGACCTTTAAAAGAAAATAAATAAAAGAAAAGTTCAGAATATCGTCACAGATGGCACTAAAAGAAAAATAAAATTGAAATTCTACTTTTATTCTAACAGTAGTCATAAGTCATACTGCCGTCATATTAAAGAAGGCCGTAATTACGTCAATGCTGATTCCGAGATAATCAAAGTTTTATCTAAAATGAAGGCCCACGATTTACTGAATAGTTTTAGTAAATGGTTATTGTTTTATACAACGTCAATAAATACAGGCGTTATTTTGAACCATAGTTTATTTAAATTTATACACACATATTAATTTAATTCAATTTTTTCCCTTTTGTTTTAGCAAAAATATAATAATAAATTGTGAAATACTTATCTGAAAGGCCGTAATTGCAAATAATGTAATTACGGCTTTTCATATAAAGCGCGCCTCTCCCCGCGCCCACTCCCGCGCGCTTGTTCCTTCAAATTACTTATATGCAAAGCCCTTATTGCGAAGTTAGGGCTTTTTTTTGTAGTAAATTTAAAGTTTTAAAAGCCCTAATTGGTAATTGCAGCCTTCCTGACTAGCAATACGAAAATATTAACAAAAAAGGCCGTTATTTTGTAATTATGGCTTTTCAGATTCAAAAACCAGAATTTGTGTCGTAGTTATGGCTAAAATCCTTATGATATCTCTGGTCTCATACGAGTTACAGCTTTGTGTGTAAGTCCATAAGATAGCATTTTCTTTGCTGATTCAGAATATGTTTAGAACCTCATTTTTGACAAAAATGTCAGTTACGGCCTTCTTTAATATGACGGCAGCATAATATTCAACATTTTAATATAAAAATATCAATGTCAAGGAAACTCACAGTAATAAAACAATACCATTGTTATTTTTATATTCTCTTTCAAGTCATAACCGTTAATATTATGCTTTAGCATAATAATTATTACAACTATCAACATTTTATTTTGTTATTATTTGTAAAATATTTCAATCGGTAGGCGATATGACCGTTTTTGACTTTGATCTTGAAAATAACTGTTTTTTTTTTAACTTCCTGTCTATTTTAATTTGCTTATTATAACTTTGACTTGCAATAGTTCGTAAACTATAAGTTCAAATAGAATTTACTCGTAATTTTGGCATATACCTAGTCATATTATGGCCCTCGTACCTACTAAAAAATAGGCGTATAGCTTTATATAGAACGAAGTTACAGCGGTGGTCGATAATGTCCTGAATGTCATTGATAAAAGGAAGCTACGGCTGTGCTTTTGTTTGTTTTTGCTCTACTTGGCGGTGGCACTACCGTGCCCTTGGATTGGCTATTATAGAACATAATAACGACACCTCATTTGACTTAATTTGATGACTAGTTTAGGAGCTACGAAGGCAAAGATGAAAATCCAAACGCAAATACATAGACCGCCTAACTCGTAAACCTTCCCGTAGTTGGATTAAAACAAGCCAACAGTTAGTCAGATAAATTCTCACAAATCTGTGTACAACTTTCAAATGTTAGAATTTGTTACTTAACTCTCAGGTTATAAAAATGGCGTGCAGAGTCCCCTGTGACATTTAGCTGCCTGACCATTCACCCACGACTTATGCAAGTGGTTACCACATGATTGATTTATTATATATATGTAGGTACATTTATATATTTTGTGTCTGTGGCTATATGCTAAAGGTTCACTTAGATTGAAGATTCTTCACTTTTAGTTACAATTATTAATAAAATAATGTATGTAAAATAACACAGTTATTAGTATACCTCAAAGAAGGATAGGCTTTTCAAAATAGTTGTATGATAAGCTGTGTGGTTAGAATGTATTAAGAAATATTTATGTTCATATTTACGAATAAATTTCGAAGAAATTGATGAAAACAAGTTGATGAAATACTGAAAAAAATTAAGAGGAAAAAGTTGCTTTAAAGCCCAGTTAATTTATAAATTACAGTTTCATAAAAGTGCTAAATTCAGCGAGCAAATTGAACAATACGTGTCAGATCTAAAGATCACTTAAATTTCTAGTTTTTAACAATTTACAACCTATCACCAAGATAGCCAACGGGGGGTAATAGATGCCTGAAAGAAATATAATCTGAAAAACTGGAGCAAAACATTGAAAAACGACGAAAAATATGATCATGAAAATGAAAACTCAATGAAGTATTTTATCGCGTGTAGAAATATATCCGTAGAACAATATCTATCGATGTCAGATTTTGTCTGTCTGTGGAAATTATAACACATCCCCCGATTTCCGTATTAGGAATTTGAAGTAGAGTTTTTCTCAAATTTTAGCCTGAAATCCTGTCAAACTTTGGCTGGCATATAAAGTAAGGTTTCACACGTTCTTAAATCAAAATACTCAATTCGAAGAAATTGGCTCTATACCTACAGTTTTCAGAAGTATTTACATTAATTTTAGATGTACATTTGTTTAGTGATTTATTTTTAATGGAATGGTTTGCCGTCAAAGTTCAAAAATCTGTTTAGTAAAATCTATAGACGAATCTTATGTTGACCTATGACTTTTCTTGCTTTTGCATAGACAAGACAGATTGCCAGCGTGTCTATCTACCTAGTATACTATAATTTATCAGACTTTATACTAAGAAAATCTTAGTAATGTATTCATTCAAAGAGATGTCAGCAAAAACTAACGGGGTCCGCTAGGGCCGATGCCTGTCTGGGTCGAGTATAAATTTGAAAGAGAGTCACCGCGTCCCTGGCTCAAGCAACTGAAGGAACACGGGTGGATTTTAGTCAGTAAAAGTCTGACACACCCTCTCGCTTCACCCAGAGCGGGAGACTCCATTGTATGATTTCACCAAAACAAAAAAAAAAAAATTAAAAAAATGTATTCATGCAATCAGCAATCAATTGTACTAAGCCACCCGAGTATCTATTACATCATTTAAATACCTGTATTTATTTGCAAGTAATTATGTATTATATAAGAACGCGACAATTAGTAAAAAGTAATAATAATTATAGGCGTTTAATGACAGAAATTTCAGTTCCGGACATCCGGTGGGTTTTGATTATTATTTTTAGCTATGGTATTTTAATACTTAGAAATTTTAAGGTATTGTATAAGTTAAGTTGCGTAATATACTTAATTAGGTAATGACGTTGTTAAATATTATTTTATTTTGTTAATACTTCGACGTTGTTTCGAGTGAGTTATCCTTTAAATACTTAACTTTTTATCGAAACTTACCGAATACATACTTAACAGAATTAAGACTAAGTACAAACATTAACTATGGGCTTCATCAGAAAGCTTACAGTCACCCAAAGGGCAATGGAGGGGGCTATGCTAGGCGTTTCCTTGCGTGATCGAATCAGAAATGTAAAGATCCGTAAGAGAACCAGGGTTACCGACATAGCCCGAAGAATTGCTAAACTTAAGTGGCAGTGGGCAGGGCACATTGCTCGCAGAACGGATGGCCGATGGGGCAGAAAGGTTCTGGAGTGGCGACCGCGAACCGGAAGACGTTGCGTTGGAAGACCTCCCACCAGGTGGACCGATGACCTAGTGAAGGTTGCGGGGATCCGCTTGATGCGAGACGCACGAGGCCAATCAATGTGGCAACGCTTGGGGGAGGCCTATGTCCAGCAGTGAACGTGTTTCGGCTGATATGATGATGATGACAAACATTATGAGGTTACCTATGGGAAAGGTGTCATACCCCACTTTATTCCCAAGTTTGACAGGACAGACAGGTTTTCAGGTAAATTATAGTTTGACAAATACTCGATGGTACTTAAATATTCCCAGCAAAATGTCACATAAGAAGCCCAGATTATGCACCGGGTATCCGACCCGTCTGATCAACTTCGAGTTCTTATTTGAGAAACCAGCGATATGTTCTTTAAAAGACAATCACAGTGATAATAACAACATAATATATTACATTATGCAGATAATCTGACCGCAGTTCTCCTTCAAAGAGCGCCGAAATGCCAGCCACTAACGCAAGATAAGATTTTAGGGCCGTCAAAACTAAACGAATTTGGTTTTGATTTGAGTTTAAGTAAAAACAAAGAGTTATCTAACATGTAAGCTTTTTATCCAACTGTTTTAATTAACGCCCCCAAATAAGTTTTTTTAGGTATCATCATCATCATTTCAGCCGAAAGACGTCCACTGCTGGACATAGGCCTCCCCCAGGCGTCGCCACATTGACCGATCCCGTGCGTCTCTTTGGGTATCTTAATCAATAATTACGTTATTAATTAGGATATCGTATGACCTAAATATGGGGTCCAAAATGAACCACTGCTGAGCCAGCGGAGGTATGCTTTTCGCGCCGCAAAGTGAACCCCGTCCGAACTATATGGTTAAATCTATACAATTTATTAATTACTTAAAACCTACACCAACATAAGTTTTGAAGTATTTTCAATACATCCAGCAGTGATTTAATAGCTATATATTAAAGTTGAATATATTGATTATATATTCTGTAATCAAAATGCAGACTTTTATTTAATAGAATGCAGATTTCCATAATTATATCTGTTTTGTCATTCGTTTGATTAGTCAAGATTTTATGAGCATATTAATTTAGTGGTTTGCAAAATACATGTAAGAATTCTAATAAACTGTAATTTTTCCTTCTTCTCATTCAAAGAAGCCAAATACGTCAAATATATATTTTACTAACAGCCAGCGGCTTGCTCGCGTGAAAAGTTTTTTTTTTATTCCAAGGGAACATTATACCGGGATGAAGGGTATCCTATTTGCTATTCCAGACTATACATATAACATTTTCGTGATTGAGTAACAAACATACACACATCCACCCAAACTTTCGCATTTATAATATTAGCGAAACAAGTGAGACTACAAGTACATCTTAACCTAACAGTTAGGGAACATAAACGTACCTAATTATATACAAAAATCTCAGTAAGCAAAGTTAGGTGCTAGACTTTGACTGCACACAATGTACTTACAACTCTATGTACTCGTACTTATGGAAACTTAATTCAGGTTTATCCTTTGTGGAAACTTACTAAAATAAATCCTTTTTTGTTTGTGAGGGGCTCGCGTTTGACCACTATCACTCCTGAAGATGGTAAGTGATGGACAGTGAAGTAAGCTTGCCTAGAAGTATCCTATTTACTCTTGACTTAAAGACCCCTAGCTTGTAGCTATCAGGAAACAAAGACTCCGGCAGGGAATCCCACTCCATAGTTGTACGCACTTTTTTTTTTCATTTGATGTCGCTTTCTCGCAATTTTTTAGAATTACACTTCTATATAACAGCATTTTAATTTATATACGTATTGAATCACCTTTCACCGAAACTTGCAAATTATTCACGATCTCGACTTTACCCAAAACCTTGGCATTAATTTTAACATTACCAAACTTATCTGTAATTCTTATGTAAGACAGCGTTAGTTCATAACTTAATTCAAACTTAACTTATATGTGATCTTTTGGGCAATCATCTCGACATGGTTTCTTTAGGCCGTTAAGTGTATTGGATTAACATATTTTTTAATGTACCGTAATTTAAAAGCCCAGTAGTTGTTGGACATTTTGGAAATATCTTCTAAAAAAATTACTATTTCTGATTCTCTGATTGGCAAAAAAAGACATTCATGCGACCTTTAACTTTTTTTGTACTGGCACAAACTACGAGTATATGGGAATATGATATCCTGTAGTCCTGATTACCTAAGGGTGAGACTTTATCAACACTAATAATAATATAATATATCTATATATTTGCTCAGGCAGGAGCTAATAGTCATTCTATAGTTTTGGTAATCAATCCACGAAACCTCCCAAACCCATAGCCCAATAAGTTTTGTCTCCATATTTTGCAATAGTCCTGCACCAACCGGGGATTGTCCTTGGGTGCACTTGCGTAGTGCATACAGGGATAATTGTCGGTGTCACATTTCAAGCTACATGTCTAAAAAGGCCTCTGCCAGTTGGTTTCCGCCCTTGGTATGCTTTTCGAAGGTCCGGGATCCCAGGGTCCCGAGAATCCCAAAAAGAAAATATTATGTATATAATAATATCATAAAGAAGAAGATTTGATTGTTTGTAAGTTTGTTTGTAATGGATAAACTCAAAAACTACTTAACCGATTTTAAAAATCACCTATGGAAAAATACATTATTCCGGAGTGAATTAGGCAATTTTTTTAACCGAAAACGGGTTCTGTGGGGTGGGCCACCGGAGCGAAGCCGTGGGAAAAGGCTAGTTTTAAATAAGGTTAAAAAGTAATCTCTCACTTACACTCATCATCATCTGCCCAGCCTTTTTTCAACTTTATTGGAATCGGCTCCCATTCTAACTGGATACAACTGAAAATCAGTATTTTATATGGTACTAATGCCTATCTAACTTCCCCAACTTATTTACTGGGTAATAATACCGATTGGTGACTGGTGACAGGTCGTAACAACTGCCAATAATCTAAAAATGACAGCCGGAACCAACGACTTATCGTACTCATGAAGGCTATATTGACGCAACCTTCTTTACACATTCTCGTACCTACCTATATAATATGAAAATATGACTGTCATCGCAAAGGAATTTCTGTCGTTGCCTTGTATATAAAGGGCTGCATTTAACAAGTCTATTCTGTTTTTTATATACTAAAATTATATCAGTTTTGTCAAATAATATGGACTTTTTCATGGTCGAACGGTGATCGGTCCGTCAGAAATCCTGCCATTCAACTTTTCTACTCAATATTCTTGACATTCAAAGTCTTGGCTCGAAATAATTAAATACAATAGGTAACTAGATTGACCTTTATTCAATAGAGGTTATAATAAATATGATACCAGTTCTAGAACAAGACAAAAAAGCAGGAAATCTGACCTGAAGCGCTTAAAAAAGTTCACTTCAATTGCATCGAGCGCGTCGATGTCTTTTGTACTAGAGCTTTTAAAATGTAATTGTTTGTAAATTCTACCAACTGTTACTATATTTTTGTGCTGATAAATGCTTAAATTAACTTTCCATTATATTTTTAATATAATTCTAAAAAAATATAATGCTTTCAATTTCGTTTCTACCGTAAAAAATGTGGCCGAATTCTCGAACGACTTATTACGATTTCTTCTAGTAAGAATTCAATTATAATGTACACTTTCTGTGCTATTGTTAGATATTGACGCAACATCAAATTAAGTGGAGTATAACCTGTATAACAAAAACACGAAATCGTGATCGAGTAACACTTTGACATTATGAACTTAAAAAAAACTTACCTTGACATGATACAAGAGTCGAGCTTAGTAATAGCGCGGCGAGCAAGACAAAACTCCTGAAAGGCATCCTGTAGCAGTTTCCTTCACAATATAACCTGGGCTGTAGCATTTTCACAGCACTATAAATTCATCGAAAAAAAAATTTTTGTTCAAAAATTTTTCACTTCACTATTTTTTATCGTCACTTCTTTTTCGTAATCAGAGCGCCATGTTGCGCGGGCGCAGTACCGTTGTGATGTGAAAGTGTGGAGCTGTCGTGTCGTCCGCTAGGTGGCGCTGTCGGCGCGAGACTGACGGGCCTGCGCGCACGCACCGCTACCGATGGTTTCTTCTCTGTTAACTTCTTGCCTCGAGCGGTGGCAGAGATTGGCAACCTTTTTGCTTCGGACCCTTTTGAGTGTATGATTTAACATGACAGCTGATTTTTTTCCTATTACTCTATTGAAAAGCAGATCAATTGACCTACTAACCAAAATTTCTATACCTAACATAACCTTATCTTACTAATATTATAAATGCGAAAGGATGGATGGATGAATGTTTGTTACTCAATCACGCCAGAACGGCTGAACGGATCTGGATGAACTTTGGCACAGATATAGATTATAGTCTGTGTCTGGAATAGCACATAGGCTACTTTTCATCTCGGTATTATTCCAAGGCAACATGCCCTTGGGATAAAAAAAAACACTTATCACGCAGGCGAAGACGCTGGCAGAAGCTATACTCCATTTGAAATAACACTAGAAAATTTACAACCCCTTTTTACAGCCGTTTCAACCGATTTTGAGTTTTATCCCGTAAATATAAGGATGTCATAAAAACCATAAACCTGTTGCAAAACTGTCTAATACAGCTGCCATTTATCATATCACCAACGCAATAGAAATCAAAATCGGTTGAACGGGCTGTAAAATGGGATTATTTAAATATCTAATGTTATCTCAAATGGAGAATAGTAATATCTAAAAGAACAAGATCGACTAACAAATTGTTTTTTTCTTTTCAGGGCACCACACCTTCGAGCTCATAAAGATAGTTTTATGTAAAAGAAATGCCGATCTTCGAAATGATCTTCATGATTCATCAACAAAAGTTTTGGCAGCCTACTGCAGGCAAAAGATTGTTCTAAACTTCGCTAGATCTCCGTAACGACGACAAGCTTCCTTATGTCACAGCCTTGAACTATCCTGTCGCAGATCTTCCTGCACACAATGAGCTACTTGTGTCCACTATGATCGGCTTCAGTACCATCAGGGATTCGTCTGGCGTCGCTAAATCTAGCCTTTATTAAATTTTATGATCTAAAAACCTTTTTTGAATGTACGATTAAATTATTTGATTACCACACAAATCTTTACCACATTTATATGTAGATAAATAGATATAATTAGTCCTTATTGCATACCATAACAAATTATTCACATTCATTACTCTCCTCTCCCTTATCCCAATTTGAGTCAAATCTTACTCCACATCTCCAAAAAATATATAAGGAATATTTTGTCCAAAATGTTGTGAACAGCTGGGGCCGAACCCACTTCACTTTCAAACTCGGTCGTGCCTCGCGGACGTGGCGCGGACGTATCACCCAAATGGACACACTCGAGCTTTCCGCGCCAGAGGTTCCGGGTTCGACTCCCTTCTGGTCAGTGGGCACTTGTGAATGACTAATGTTTCTTAAGGTAAGTGAGTATGCCAAGGCTTGCAATACTTACTTTTGGATGGGTTACCAAAAAATATAATGTCCTAATAAGCGATATTTCAAAAAGAATCACCGATCACAAATGCCTGAAAGACTAAATGTCTCTCAGTCTTTTGGCACATTACCAGTGCACAACAATGTGAAGAAATTTTTCGACGCCATATTTTAGTTTAGTATATTTTTAGGTTTAGTTAGTGAGTAGTTTTTGGTTTAAGTGTATATGTTTGTAGTCTTAGTTAATTAAGTATTAAGTACTGTATATACTTTTATATATGTAAATAATAAAGGTACCATAGTAAAGGAAAATCTCTCTCTTATTTTATGTACATATTTATGTGCATGTATTGATTTCAGTTACCAGTTTCTCTACCTATTTAAAAAGAAATACTTATCGAACCTAATTACAGAAAGAAAATCGTATATTATAGAATGTATTTTCTATCACCACATTGGACACACTGCGAGCTTCCCGGCCACGGGTTCCGGGTTCGACTTCCTACTAGTCAGTGGTCACTTGTGAACGCACCTCTTTTTTGAAAGATTGAAGTGATATAAAGATAAGTGAGGTAAGCAACTTCAGTCGCTAAAACGAGAAGCTCAAGACCGGTCGTTTTGCCGATTCTTGGGGAGGCCCAATCGTTTGCTTTCCACCTGAATTAAGAAGCAACTACACCGCGGTATAATGTTGGATGAACTATCAAGGCAACAAACTTAATACAGTGAAATTCTGGTCAGCTACACCTACCAATCAACAGCCAACCAATCACAACTCTCGAGTTTAGCATATATTATTCTTCAGCGTGACATATGTGTATTCAATAGAGCAAAGACCAGCCCAGACGTAACTGAATTCTTTCTACATAAACTGTGTGGTAGGTACTGAATGAAAATGAAAGTCTAAGTTAGGAAGTACGAGTACGTTCCAAGTACATGCTAACATTAGTCAATTTCACTTATTTTGTGTTAAAAGTGTTCGGTAACGTTTGGGGCGTCTAGGATCTTAGACTCGAGCACGTTAATATAAAATAAAAACAAGACAACCAATCACAACTGTCCATTTCCAGTTTAAATTGAGTTGAACATGAGCATCTGGAATACTGGCCTAAGTATACGATTGCCCTTAATATTGCCTTAATAATAAAATCGAGAAAAATTGCTTTCTATCTAGAATGCGATACTCATACAGAGGGCTAATTCCCATTATTTATAAGGAACGTTCATTCAACATTTCCCCACATCTCAATGGAAATATGCCAGAACATAGGCAAATAAGGGGAAGTTTTTGACAGATTGCAACTAACATGCGAATTAACGTTCCTTAAAAATGTGGGAATTGCTTCTCTGGTCTACCTAACACATTCATTTTTTTTTATTTATTTGCTAGCCTGTTCTATCCCACTCCTGGGATGGGCCTCCCTCCACTTTTCACGAGCCCGCGATTCCTCCTTTCAGTTGTAGCAAAATCTGTATAGTTCGTCCCACCATCTCCTTCGTGGTCATTCAAACATTTACACCTATAATAATATATTACATATCCAAGCCTTTTTCGTAAGTTTTTTGGCTCTTACAACTTATATGGCAATGCGGATGCTGAACAACTCAACCAGACCAAAGAAGTTAGCCTAGCTCTATAAATAAACAAAAAAGTTAAAGTAAACGAACTGTACGAGGACTTGATTGAATATACGATTGATCAATATTCGGGCGAGAGTGTCCGTTTCGATGGCGCGGCCACGGCGTTTTTTTTTTTAAAAAACTATGCCAAGATTATGTAAAAATTTGTAAAACTTGATTCCCAAAACCATAAATTTGTCAAAGTTATGGTTAAAAAGTTTTAAGGGTTTGAACGTGGCCGCGCCATTGAAACGCGGCGAACCGCGCGGCCACGGAGATCTTTAAAACTAAGCGTTGCAGAGACCTGAAATTTTGGCAGATAACAGATTGAATTTGTAAAAAATTTGTAAAAATATATAAAAAATTCCTAGGTTTATATTTTAGGAGCTGTAAGACTAAAACCCCATGGCCGCGCCATTGAAACGGTAAAAAACACGCTATCGCCGATATCTCACTGAAAAAGCATCGCAGAGGTCTGAAGTTTTTTTTAAAACCTAGATTTGAATTTGTCAAAATATGTATAAATACACAAAAAATACCTAGGTTTATATTTCAGGAGCTGTAAGACCAAAACCCTATGGCCGCGCCATTGAAACGGTGAAAAACACGTTATCGCCGATATCTCGCTGAAAAATCATCTCAGAGTACTGAAGTTTTTTGTAAAACCTAGATTTGAATTTGTCAAAAGATATAAAAATACAAAGAAAAATCCTAGGCTTGTATTTCAGGAGCTGTAAGACCAAAACCCTATGGCCGCGCCATTGAAACGGTGAAAAACACGTTATCGCCGATATCTCGCTGAAAAAGCAACGTAGAGGACTGAAATTTTTTGTAAAACCTAGATTTGAATTTGTCAAAAGATATAAAAATACAAAGAAAAATCCTAGGCTTGTATTTCAGGAGCTGTAAGACCAAAACCCTATGGCCGCGCCATTGAAACGGTGAAAAACACGTTATCGCCGATATCTCGCTGAAAAAGCAACGTAGAGGACTGAAATTTTTTGTAAAACCTAGATTTGAATTTGTCAAAACATGTAAAAATACAAAGAAAAATCCTAGGTTTGTATTTCAGGAGCTGTAAGACCAAAACCCTATGGCCGCGCCATTGAAACGGTAAAAAACACGTTATCACCGATATCTCGCTGAAAAAGCATCGCAGAGGTCTGAAGTTTTTTGTAAAACATAGATAAAAAAATATAAATAGCTTTATAATATATAAATATTATAAAGCTGAAGAGTTTGTTTGTTTGTTTGTTTGTTTGTTTGAACGCGCTAATCTCAGGATCTACTGGTCCGATTTTAAAAATTATTTCACTATTCGATAGCCCGATTATTGAGGAAGGTTATAGGCTATAAAACATCACGCTATGACTAATAGGAGCGGAGTAGTAATCAAAGATGCGAGTGAAACCGCGAGGTTCAGCTAGTAATATTATAAAGCTGAAGAGTTTGTTTGTTTGTTTGAACGCGCTAATCTCAGGAACTACTGGTTGGAATTGAAAATTATTTTTGTGTTGAATAGCCTATTTATCGAGGAAGGTTATAGGCTATATAATATCACCAATAGGAGCGGAGCTTAATTGAAAAATGTTGCAAAAACGGGCAAAAATATTTCTGTTTTAGAGCTTCCGTTGCGTGCGCTGCCAATAAACATGTACAGGTAGGTAGGGTAGGTTAGATGGGTAGGTATGTAGCCAGTTAACGGGAGCTAAGCCGCGTGGGACAGCTAGTCTTTAAAATATAAGTGAAGGCACAGATAATATATACTACCTATATAGTGTAAGTAAACAGAATTTCTACTCAATCAGGTAGCATGTACAATATCCTAACCTATGTTCAGGTGATATACGTTTTCCGTCCGGTCGCAAAGTTCCGGGTTCAGTTCCTGAGCCGTTCTAAATGGTCGCACCTGTTAGTGACCGGAAAATGTCCACAAGATTGATGACCAACCAAGATGGGAGAATGATTACTAGGATAGGGATAATACACGTATTGAGTTAAGACTAGATTCGGTATCTAGAATAGTTAATTGATATTAAGGGTTAAAAATATTCCAAATCTGGCACTTTTTAAGGGTTCCGTACCCAAAGGGTAAAAACGGGACCCTATTACTAAGACTCCGCGGTCCGTCTGTCTGTCTGTCACCAGGCTATATCTCATGTACCGTCATAGCTAGATAGTTGAAATTTTCACAGTAGATGTATTTCTGTTGCCGCTATAACAACAAATACTAAAAACAGAATCAAATTAATATTTAAGGAGTCCTCCCATACAACAAACGTGTTTTTTTTGCCGTTTTTTTGCGATAATGGTACGGAACCCTTCGTGCGCGAGTCCGACTCGCACTTGGCCGGTTTTTTATCAGACTGTTGAAGTTGAAACTGTATTTGTGTTTGTAGATGGGCAACTTTATAAAACTGCGTAAATATCGGAAACAGGAACCGGACCCTTTTTACTTGGACGCCCACATATTATTATGGTGTTACTGTTTTGAAAAAAGATTGTTTTTATTCTTGGACATGGCAAGCGAATACGCGACAGACTAGCGGGATGAGGCCGGTTCTAATTAATCCTAGATACAGAAGCCTATTCGGGAGTAGGGAGGCCTTTGGTAAAATAATACTTACCAACCTAACAGAACTTAACAAAATCATCTCAGTTTTATCAAAATAAACATGCTCGGCACTTTGTATGAGAATATAGGACACCAAGATATGCATATTAGCTCTTTAATCTAAAATTTGCGTAATCTAAATACCGAAGTCATGATATTATCATCACGAAGTGCTTCGGTCTAGTTTGAATGAGTCACTCACGCATCTTTGAAAGCTCACCATAATTCAACCATTCTTACCAACACCGCCATCTAGGCAAGAACAAGTAAAATTAATAAATCAAGTATAAACAGTAATTATAGATGGCGCCACGTTTGTCTTAGTTCTGAATCACTAGTATTATGACTGTGATACTATATGGCGTTGCGATCGCGAGCAATTTTGGAGAAAGTGACATCTAGCGATGATTTGAAACACTTTTGGTAGCAACATAGATGGCGTTGTTATAAAGCTTTGAAATTTTACGACGTGATAATAGATAGCGCTGTGTGTCGTTTGATATGAAACATTATCAATGAAGTTGAAAAAGGTATAATTTATAGGATATTCAAAACCGATTCGATTATTTTTTTTACTTTCCTTTCAATGATGTAGTTTCTTGTCACCAAACAAGCGTAGCGTCAATCCTCGATCCATGAAATGTGATCAGTCATGGCAAATTGCTTCGAGTTCGTTCAAATCTTGAATACCAATCACGATAATCGGTTGAAATTATTGAGCTGCAGTCGATAGCATTCACAAGTTGTTCATCTAATGATGTTCTTTGACGCACTGAAAAAATCTATATATGTTAGCATTAGTATTAAACTATATTAAATTTAGGTCAGTCTAGGACCAAATAATCGAGGTCCTATACCTAGCTACATGCTAGATTAGGTATCAGCTAGGCACCTATTTTTTTACAGATGATATCCTTTACTTATTTGATGTGATTTTTTACCCAAAGACAAATTAACAGCTTTAAATTTTATATTCATTTATTATGAATAGCGTGGTTTAAAATCGCCACCCCGTCTTGAGCAAGCATGATGATTTTAATGCTTGTGCCTTCTCTGTATAAAAAGAGTCCTTTGCCCTGTATTCTGCATTGGCAGTAACAACAAATTAGAGTGAAATTATAATGAATTATTATAGTAAACAATCCACAAAACTACCAGGTGCGATTTTTGCATTAAAATATTCAATTTAACAAATACAAATATCAAATGCATACACTCCAGACAATTTACGATCAATCAATAGCTCTTTTCACACAGCACGCGCGATTTAACTAATCAAAAACATAAAATAAGACACGACTGGCCATCTATAAGCCATAAAACGAAGAAATTCACGTGCGGCATTGAATAATTCCCATTTTAAATAACGAATGATGGGCCCAAGACTGGTTTTGCGTGGCAAGCAATTATTCAGTCAAAATTCACTCATTGATCGGTGGGTCGGTGGCAGAATGGTTGCGTGTCTTTGCCTCACGAGAATATCTTACCATAAATATGGAGGCTGACGATTTCGCGCGAATCGAGTGCGTTGAGAGTTATGGAGCTGTTAAAGACGTTACTTTTTAAAGAAGCTAATTAAATTCGCATGTGTTTTTTAAAATTGAATGTGCCTGTCTGTCTTATAGTTAATTTAAATGATTGGACAATTAAATGTAATAAAATATGCGTTGTCTACGTCTCTTAAAATAAACACCTGTGTGTTTTATAACCATTTGTAAAATTGAGTTTATAAAAACTGCACTTTGCTAAACGGTGTAACGGGGTTGTCAGCACTATCTAAAACCTTTTCACTAAGGCAACTTTATTACTCCGACGGGGCCAAAGACAGCTGATGCATTCAGCCAATTTTTTTAAATCATGAAGGCATTTAGGACTGAAAGTAGCCAGGTGAGTCATCCGACTGATACTTTAGTTACTTGCGATACTACGCCTCCACATATTTACGCCCAAGTTCGAATCGAAATAATGCATTTTTTCGTTCCAAAACGGGAACCCAACTGTTCGGCGCAATTTGGTGGCGCTAAATAAATGTTTACGTTGATTTTTAATCTGGGGAAGGAACCATACTTTTGCAAGTCAGGGGCCTTCACTGACATGCCAAATATACCATGGTTCCACTGTGAAGGAGAGACGGACCTATACAGAAAGAGAGTACTACCTTCACTGGCTTCTTTTAAGAACCTAGTTAAAAACCATTTCCTTTCTCCCTAACGCTTTTATATTTTTTGTCCCTCCTTTCTCTGAATTTGTTAACATGTAATATTGTGTATGTATGTATTTAAGTATATATGTATGTAAGTATTTGTGTATTTAAGTTTATGGATAGTATTTATTGTAACAATATAGTTTTGTATATATTTATGTTTTAATGTACAGTACACCACAGACTACCCCCTTTCTCATTATAAGTTCTTTCAGTCCACCCAAAGGTTGTCTGGTAGATATCGCTGTCAGCGATAAGACCGCCTTTGTACCCGTATAATTAAGTTTTTCTTATAAAATGGATGTATAACTTTTATGGTGTACAATAAAGTATATTCTATTCTATTCTATTCTACCTATCTCTTTTTATGAGCAACATCCTGATAGTTTTGACGTCAGAGTACGGCTCCAGAGCCTAGATACTCATTCAGAGCTATTATCTAATTATTTTGTAGTTCAAGAAGAGCTACACTACAATGAGAGCTATCACGTTTGCATTTGACGCTAGGGATGAAGAGTGAGGTCTTCAAAATGTCTAAATTCATAGTTTTTCGGCTTTTAGCGCTAGTTTATTCACTTACAACTTTTTATTATTGTGAATATTTTTATAATATGGCAGATTGGAATTGGTACGGATTTTACCAACCACTGCTTTAATAGAGTTTTATGTTTCGGAAAATTATATCCTACTTTATTCGAAAAAAGGAGCTGCGTGAAACTGCAGGTATCTCGATTTTATATTTAAACGCAATTTTACGGCATTAGAATTCATTTTAATTCAAAATTTGTTTCCGTGCGCGTAATAACAAAGTGTAACAGCTATATTTTAAGCATTGAGTTAAATGTACTACGTACTAGAGAAGCTATTTCAATCAAAAGATTGCGCGTAATTCGGTGACAGCGGGCCAAGCAGCGGGTAGGGGGGGGGGGTAATGTTCTCACAGATAAACAATCAATGCGCGCAGATGAACTTTTTCTTATTCTTTGACATTTACACAAACATGGCCGCCCTCCCGCCTCCGCGGTGACGGGACGTCACGAGATACAATAAATTGATAAAATATAATTAAATTAAGCGTGTTTTCAACTTACTGTTGAAAACTCATTCCTTGACTTTTATTTATATTTCTCGAGTTGTTTGAACAGTATCTCAATACACTCGAAGGCATTTTATAAGAAACAAAACTTAGTACTCAAACGTGTCACGTTGCAGCGAGCGCTTGCCACAGAAGACTAAGTGAGTTGGGGTACGCGCGCTCTAACGCGTGTTACAAACAATTGAGTTGAGGAGTCTCCTCTAGTACGTAGTACATTTAACTCAATGATTTTAAGGACCTTACTTGCCAGTGGCGCCAACTGGTGAGCACAAGAAGCCCTGATTAGATCGACAAGGTTAGAGAGAAACAGCAATATTTTTCACCAGTTTAGAAGTTAAATTAGCTCTCGATCGGAACTCATCATTATCAGCCTTTAAATGTTCCCACTGCTGGGACACAGGCTGCTCTGTGAAAGGGAACGGGCCGTAACTGTAATCCAGTGGTGGAAGTCACATGTCTTCGAATTTTTGGTTCTAGGACATGCAGGTTTCCCCACGATGTTTTCCTTCACAGTTTTGAGAGCAGTGGGGATGAAATAACTTACACAAAGTAAAGCGCCTGCTTGGGAAACCACGACCTACAACTTGTAAGTCGTGGCTGGTACCACTGGGCCACCGCTTTCCGCGCCCTTAATTTCCTCTAAACTAAGAGTAGGTACCTAAGTAGGAAAAAAAAATCACGTTGTATTTTTTCAGGTTAGCATTAGGTACCTTCTCTAAATATGAATTCTCCTCTAGATTCTTATTACCTATGTTAGGTGCAGACGAATGAAAAAAAAAACAGTATGAAACTTGTTAATTCATTCTCATTATTTTTTAATAGCGCTATGAGCACCGAGATAACATAAATCTGATTTCCACGCAGCCCATAACAAGCGTGCGAAGCTGCCGTTGCAAACTACAGGTAGAATCAAACTTAATGGCGGCTTGGAAAACACCTAGCTAGCCTAGTAGCAAATTCATGTCTGTGACATGGGGTGAAGTGGTCCGTGGGGTACTGCACATTGAAAAGCGAACTTACAGACGTCATTAACTTTGAATCGACCTATACTCACACAACCGTCAACAAATTCTTCAGTAACAGTTGATACTATTGTTACTAGTAATAATAATGAGCCGTCACGTTCTCAAGCTAAAATGCCACTATCTGAAAATTGGCCGATTTTAACAAGTTTTTTGATGACATCGTACATATATTTTTCCCATGTGGTAGGCAGAAATTACAGGAGGCCACATGCTACTATCCTTACATCCTCCTCTATCATCATTCCACCGCAAACAAAAAGAAAAAAAGATTAAATAAGTTCTCTATCGATCTGTTTCAGTATTTTTCAATTTTCTAGATACACGGAAGCGTGTCAAGCCAAAGTCAATCAAAGAACTGGCGACGCAGCAGCCGTGTGTCATGCGAACATTGAACATATAATGCGAACCATTTGGAGCCATTTTTTATCCCTTATAATAGATTACGTATTAAAAAATGAAAAGTTTATGGAAATACTTTGGAAGTCTGTATTTCCAGATAGTTACAACCTGGGAGTCTTTAAGTCAAGCGTGAATAGGTTTCATCCAGGCAAGCGTGCTTCATCGTCGACCACATCATCGCTTACCATCAGGTGAAATAGTGGTCAAGCGCCGATTGCTAACAAAAAACCGGCCAAGTGCGAGTCGGACTCGCGCACGAAGGGTTCCGTACCATTATCGCAAAAAACGGCAAAAAAATCACGTTTGTTGTATGGGAGCCCTCCTTATATATTTATTTTATTCCGTTTTTAGTATTTGTTGTTATAGCGGCAATTGAAATACATCATCTGTGAAAATTTCAACTATCTGGCTATCACGGTTCATGAGATACAGCCTGGTGACAGACAGACAGACAGACGGACCGCGGAGTCTTAGTAATAGGGTCCCGTTTTTACCCTTTGGGTACGGAACCCTAAAAAACTAAATATGAGAAAAAATATGATTTTGTCAGATAGTGGCACTATAGCTTGAGGACGGCAGCGTGGTCGCAGCGACTTGCGACAGATCATAATCGGTGGTAATGCGACCCGCCGAGACGGCGTTCTAATGAAATCATTGTCGAGTTACGCCCGAAGGCTTGCTGCACGCTTAGCGAGTTTGCGACTTGTTGTATGTGGTTTTATTGAAAGATGGTTGTGGCTTATAAAGGAAGGATTAGTTAACTTCGATATTTCATTTCTTTCACAATTTTTGTTCAGTTTTAGGGTATCTACCGTACCCGAAGTCCAAAAGGAGCCCTATTGCTTTCACTCATATTGTGTCCGTCTGTCTGTCCGTCGTCTGTCACAAGGGTTTTACTGCCAAACAGATGGAGCTACCGTCTTCAAATTTTCACAGTATAAGCATCTTGTTGACCCAAAGCTATAGGTACAAATTGTCAAAAATATTTTTGAATGTTTATAAGGCGGGCTCCCATAAAGATAAAGGGGGTGTGAAAAAAAAATTGACAAACTTTTTTAACAAAATTTTGTTCTGAAGAATTTTTTAACTTCCCATTGATCTATGAACTTAAAATTTGGTGATAATGTTTATATTACGTATATTTTACTAGCAAATACCAATATATTGATAAATCTGATTTTTTCTTTGAAATCCCATATTTTTTCTATCACAACCAACTTAATTTCGTGGTTTGGTAAGGAACCCTAAATGTGCGAAGTCCGACACGCACTTGATCGGTTTTTAATGAGACTTGATCTGGTGGATAGCATAGCAACTGTATCCAATCAAATACCTGAGTCATCTTAATCTTATCATAACTTCAACAAAAATTGTCACAGACAGAAAGCAACTCTATCAACAGAGAATACTAATTATTACTATCACTGACTGCCATAGTTTACTCCAAGGAAAAATGCAAGATTCCATTTTGATGTTATAAAACGATATTTGCCACCAGGCAATTTAATAAACGATCTGCTAAACTATATAATAAAATAAACAAAAAAATATGCATATACCTACAAAAAAATAAGTTTTGAATGTAAGAAAATCATAACCAATTGGATTAAGACACTTACTTACGATGACACGGAGGCACTTCTAGAGCACATACATTAGCAAATGCACTATCACATACACTTTCACACACACTCTTACACACACATCTTCACTACACTCTCACACTCACCCTCACACACACTAACACCCCCACAGTTTGACTAAGCACAGATTTCCACACTCGAGAAATACTCTCAACATCATCTTTAGTAATTATTTGTTATTTTAACCAACTATTTGTACTGATAGTGTTATTAATTATTGCTATATTATGAAAGAGCGGAGTCTCCTAACACAGGCATTATTTGCTTAAAATGAGGCTCCAAACACTAAACCCTTATGTGAACTGAAGCATCAATAAACTTTATTTTATTATTTTTATGTTATTTAGGCCGCCATGGTCATGTTTGAGTGAAGCCACGAGAAAAGACTTTGTAGTTTAAAAAAAAAAAAAACTTTTTTAATTTGATCGGGGATTTCGTTCTTCATAAAATGGCAACACACAAAATCTATGTGTATTATCTGTGTCATCGATCTATTGATTGAAATCTTTTTATAGACTCGTTGGACAAGTTAATATTTGATGTAACTTAATATTACTTAACAGTTTTTGCCACTTCATTTGTCCATGACAACTAACCACTGCTCTCAAAACGTTTATGTTTAATGTTAGAAATATAAGCCCTGGCATGTATCTTGGCAAGGTTTCGGCGTATTAGGCTTACCAACCACCATATAGAGCGAACGGAACGTGGACGCGACGCGATTGCTCAGTCGATTCTTGTGTCAACTGACCAACCAATCGCGCGCTCGAAACGGTGCTAAACGTTCCCCGCGTCCCGCATGGTAACCAAAGAGACCTAAAACGTGGCATCAACTGTGGGCTTTATCAGAATACCAGCGCAACGTTATTTTCTTTTAAATATCGCTGCACTTGCTGAGATAGGAGCCTTTTTGGTCACGCACGGGTTATTTTTTTTTTTTTTTTTGTGTTTTTGCTTATTTCGTGTCTCCTGTGCGGGTCACAAATAAATATTTTTTCATTCGTTCTTAAAAAAATACTTGTGCGCATTTAACGACTCTTGCCAAGTTACGTGCCGGCAATTATAACTTAGCTACTTCTTATTGATAGATATTGCTAGCTTACTGACATAGTGGATGATGCAGAGACGTTGAGGATCTACATTCATGGTCCTGTACGTATAATGACTCATTACTAACATCACGCGTGTGTAATGAGGCCTGTCAATCAGTCTAAGTTTCTAACCCTTTTGTTTTAAGGAATATTATCTGGACTAATACCTACCTGGAACGTAATAGGAATAGTAGCCAATATAATCTTTAAGTCTGACTCAACTCTGCCCTCGCTCTAATAGACACTTTCTTCGTAGATTCCAGTCTTTTAGAGATTACATATACCTACTTACTAAACTAAATAGACATGACAGAAATTCCAGTGTTTATAGCCAGAGCACATTGCTCTCAGAACAGATGGTGGATGACGCTGAACGATCCTGGAATGGCCACCACGTCCTGGAAGACGTAGCGTTGAAAGTGACACAGAACCGGTCGATGTGGTGACGCTTGCGATAGCCCTACGTCCAGCAGTGGACGTCTTTTGCCATGCCAGTGCCACCAAATTTAAGTTTCCAGATTCCAATGATCCTGAGAAAAACGAAAAGTAACCGCCTAAAAAACAACACACTATAATTTAATGCCCCGATTTCGACTCCCCGTTTGCAGCAAGCCTAAAAGGGCCCTTTTGTGACACCTACGTGTTTGGGTAGAAACCTATGACATTTGACATTACTTACCCAGTGGTTTCGATTTATAGCCTGCTTGGTACAGTTCTCGCCAAACTTCTTGCCTACAATGGCCGCGCAGTAGTAAATCTCATACAAAAACAGCACCGATCCGTGCCTTGCACGTCGGACAGGCGACAGCCAACTTCAGGGTGGCCACGAAGTTTGGCGAGAACTGTACGCATTAACTGCGTAAAACTTAGTATATTGTTTCTCTAAACTAGCCATTCTTGTTATGAAGTGACCACTCCTTCTTTTCTGGAGTCTTAAAAGGCAACCGAGTGGACCAAGAAGATTAGCAACTGCACCCCATCTCTCGCTCGTGTTTCCTGCACTTAAATCTTTCGCTTTTTGTATTTAAGTTTTTTTTTTGGGTGGATATTCATTCAATGACTTCTCCCGCTCTTGGTGAAGCGGGAGGGCGTTACAGACTTTTACTGACTAAAACCCACCCGTATTCTTTCAGTTGCTTAAGCCAGGTTCGCGGTAACTCACTTTCAAATTTATCCGCAATCCATGTACAAAATACCTAGCTTCGATATTTGTGTTCCACAAAAGCTGCGCTAAATCAGGCTAGGAAAATTAAGAAATTGAAGGTTTTTTCCTCGCGCAGCACCTGGCGGCCTCACCATCCTTGGTGGAGAAGCTCCCTTACAGTAAAAGTTTTCGGCTGACAAGCAGCCGCGTTGCTGTGTTCTTGTTTGACAGCTGCCAACTATTGTAAGGGGCGAAACTGCGTTTAGCAGCGCTCGTAGACACGGTTTATTTTATTTACGCAGTGTTGCTACTGTTGCTAGTAAAATTTTAACGGTGTGCATGTGCAATCGTATCGATGGATCACTTAATGTTATTACGTAGCAAAGCTAGAACTAACAAAAAACTGCAACTGTTGCGAATGGCGGGACCCGCGCGTACCTCCGCGACGGAGGCGTCGGTTTAAGGCAGTTTCAGCGCTAAGGGTCGTATTGATGAGACAATACATAAAGTATAAGGTACAGTTATTAATTAATTATAACTGCTGCCGTATCCATCAGCGACTGTTAGGCGTTTTGTTGAATGAGGTTCGGATCCCTGGTCAGTCAATGCGGGTGGTTTTCATTGAAAAAATTGCCCGTCGTTTGTCTGTGACATGAACATTATAAACTAGAAAATATTGTAATAGATTCAGGTCTTTACCAGTGTGAATAATTAAGGATATTATAGTACATGAGCTTTTAATGATTTTCCTCTGAGATGACTACTCATTGTAAATATTCGTTGCTTGTCTGCCATGGCCAGCTAATAACAAGAAAAGCCGACTATCCCTACAGAAAACAAATTAAAATATAATATTCCTTTACCCAACGATCTTAAGGGAACAAAACGCGCACTGGTTTCACACCCGCGCGACCCAAAGTACTGTAATTTTTTTTACTTGCCTTATTATTGTATGACTTTAAAAAAAAGCCTTAGATCAAATGTAGATCATTAAATTGTCAATATGACGTGTCAATATCATTAAAATACGCCCGGCTGTTTTGGTGCGATTGTCGTTTTTTTGTCCGCGTTAGACATAACTTTACAAATGAACTACACCTTTTTATACAAATAAAATTCAAAATGTCTATAGATAGATCAAATTACTAAGAAAATAGTTTAATCTATACTAATATTATTACAAAGAGGTAAAGTTTGTGAGTTTGTGAGTTTGTGACGTTGTAAGGGGTAATCTCTGGATCTACTGAACCGATTTTGAAAATTCTTGCACCGGTAGAAAGCTACATTATTCCTGAGTGTCACAGGCTATAAAATATTTTCAAAAAAAATAGAGATCCTTATGAAAATTGCAATAATGTAACCCAAGGTAGCAAAATGTTGTCTGTAAAAAACATTATTTGGCGTGCGCTGAGAAAACTATTGATGATAGATACAAATTAGTAGAAAGGGTAGGTATGGTATGTAGGATAGGCAGTTTAGGCAGGGTAGGCAGAATAGGCAGGGTAGGCAGGGTAAGCAGAGTAGGCAGGGTAGGCAGGGTAGGCAGGGTAGGCAGGGTAGGCATGGTAGGCAGGGTAGCCAAGATAGGCAGGGTAGGCAGGAAAGGCAGGGTAGGCAGGTTAGGCAGGGTAGGCAGGGCAGGCAGGGTTGGCAGGATAGCCAGGGTAGGCAGGGAAGGCAGGGTAGGGGCAGGGCAGGCAGGGTAGACAGGGTAGGCATGGTAGGCAGGGTAGGCAGGGTAGCCAGGGTAGGTAGCCAGTTGACGGGAGCGAAGCCCCGAGGGTCAGCTAGTGTAACATATATTTTTCCAAAAAAGTACGACTAGCCGTTTATTTTAAAATCATGAGGGGTATCTGCGCCTTATATCTGCAAGCAATGCAAATATTATTTACTGCGTGCGGGTATCGAACCCGCGTTAAGTCGCTGCTAGTCACTACCATAATAGCGCGTCACTAATTAGGCTTCCACACTTTATTCCGGTTCCTAAAATAGGAAGACGGTACATGTTATTTTTGCATGGGCCAAAGTAGGGAAACACAGTATCAAGAGCAGTACTTTCAGTTGTAGTTAAGCTAAATTAAATAGGTACCGTAAAACTCGGCTACTTTGCACATGTTTCGGTAAGTAGTTTTTTCATAGGTACTTTTTAGGGTCCCGTACCCAAAGAGTAAAAACGGGATCCTATTACTAAGATTTTTGCTCCAACAGAACAATGTGTGGCTATCAAACTCAAAGACAAATGTATTTATTTCAACTACTTAGGCCATTAAGCGGCACTTTTGAGCGTTAACAATTAACATTTACAAGTTATAAAAATTGAGTCTACCGTGCATTCGGAAAAGTAGCTTGTTATGTATGGAGAAGACCGCACAAGAAACTCCATACTTACTCTTCATACCAATATCTTTGACTCATATTTGACAAGGCATTAGAATGCATTTATGCAAAAGATCTAAAGTGTAAGGGGTACTTTAACATCATTTTGAAAGGTAACAGAAGTTGTTTGCCTTCTTGCCCTTCTTCTTCCTGTCCTCCTTACTATTCTGCTTGCACGTTAATCCATTTTTTCGAGACAAATCACATAAAGGAACATCGTAATTGGAAGAAGTCTGGTACAAATTTATTTAAACCTTGTTTTGGCGCGCTTATAAAGTGGTAACATAAACTGTCAAAGTTACCCTTACTATAGGTAACTAAGTGTATAAGTAAAAGTAAGGGCACAGATAGTATAGGCTATATTATCTGTGCCCTTACTTTTAAAGTAACTCTGTTATACATCACGCCGTATACTCGAAGAGCAGAGGCGTACCCTCTGTACCCACATTTCACACACAGGACACAAATCCTACTCAACTAAAAATCCAGATTGAAAAACCCAATAACATTTCCCAAACCGAGAACGAACCCAGGACATGACCTATAATACTCAGCAGTATCGTAGGTGACCACAAGTTCAATAAAATACCTACCTGTTAACTTTGTACACACATCGAAAATAAATAAAGTGTTCCCGACCGAGGCACGGGGATGTCACACCATTAACTTCCAATAAATTCCTAAGAGAAAACCCAATAACATTTTTGCCTGACCTGGGCATCGAACATTCTTATGTTCGATGCCCAGGTCAGGCAAAAATGTCCACAAAAATCCGCCACTACAGTGGCGCTTGCTACCACGATACCAACGGGACAGTCACACAATTATACAATACTTATCCACGTACTATAGAAAGTGCTTATTATTAGTTACTTAATTAGTCTAGGTAATTAATAACTAATTTATAAATTAAGTACCGCATCCATCCGCGACGGCTGAACGACGACGTGTAGTTGTCTCGATAAGGTTCGATTCCCTGGTCAAACAGAACGGAGCGGGGCATTACAGAAAATGCCCAGTCTTATGACCTGGCATCGTGTTTATTAAGTACTTACTTACTTTACTATAATTTACCATACATTAATTGCCACAAAACGACATACAAACATAACATTACAAGAACAAGAACATGGATAGGTGGTAGTAGATTTTGAAAACTAAACCCGTAGTTTCGATTCTTTCCTAAAGATCATTTTTACAACCCGCCTCTAAGATGATGATGGGTATGGGTAAGTACCTAAGAACTCAGACAGTACCTACCAAAGTACCAAAAACCAACCAACTTCAATAATCGTTTAGTCTTCTAAAACACAACTTAGTTCCGCCACCAAACACACACAATCCGTCTAATCTGATTATAACGGAGCCTTTCTCGCTTTTTGAAGATTAAAGAAGAAAGTTCTCACTTCCAAAAGTATCCGTAAATAAAATACCTACGGACCCGTTCACCATATCTACAACCTATCTACATCCAACCAAAGCATACTGTAGGTATCGAAAACAGTAGGCATCAATCGGCCCACGCAAGCCAATATACCTACACACAAACATACCTACTACAAGAAGTACTTTGCAACACATACAAAATCTTGAAACTAAAACACGCTAAAACTAAACGTGCGCCATTCATAGTAACCATTCACAACGCAGAGCCCGCCAAAACTATCAGTGTTGCCAAAATAACAAGCCGAATCACACAAAACAAACTATCAACATTAGCGATCATTATAATTTTATTTAGCCTCTGGCGAAACTGAGGCGTAAGGATTCGAGATGAGAAAAAAATGAACCCCTTCCGCAAAGAATTTAGGAGTGCCCGCGACCGGGACCGAATACGACTTGCTCGTTATAAATTTTGTGTAAGATAACAATGCGTACGTGTGGGTGTGTGGTACAGTCGCTGACGAGTATAGTTACGGCACGCAATAACGCTAACAAGCGTGCGAGCGAGAGGCACACAGCGCTGTATAGCGGCGTCCCGCTCTCCCCGCCGGCAACATGGCGCGCTGACTCGGGCGCAGGCTCGAATCGTATCGCCTGCCCACTCAAGGTTCGCTGACTGCCGTTCTTTTGTTTTTAATGTTGCCATGTGGGAATTTCTCCCCGGACTCATGTAGTTTCGTAATTATATTTTTTAAGAAAATTGTCTTCGTTTGAGTTGAATGAGTGATTGTTTATTTTGAAGTGTTTTATTATGACGAAGTGTTGAAATAGTACAGTTAAATCTTTTGTTGAGAAGGTAGTCTTTAGGTAGGTATATTTAATTACAGTTTTGTTTACGAATTATATTATGTAATTTCATTTTAGGTTATGAATAACGTAATTTATTTTTAAATACCACTTGTTTATAAAATACGAGGTTATAAAAACAAAATATAAACTGGTTTTCCTGCTGTAAGTATTTTAAAACCAATATTTTAGACTGTCCATCTAAGTTCCTTAAATTCTAATTTTTTTAAACATTTTCTAAAATCTGTAACTTTATATTAAAGTTATGAATTAAGTACTCAGACATAAATTTTATTTTATCTAATAAATTAAAATACATTTCGTTGTAATTAACAAAACAAAGTGTTCATAGATCTTAATAAAATCGAAAACCGAATTTCTTGTACACAACAACTTATTAAGTTCCAATAACTTCACCCGTAAAATAAAAATGTGTGGAGAGTGTTGTAAGTATTTCGGGAACCCTGGACCGCAGACGAAAACAGCGTCAAGCCGAGGACCTGCTCAAACCGAACGTCTGCATACCGATCGTTGGTTTTTTATAAGCGCGCGTCGGTGCACGCCAGCGCCACAGTGTGAGTGGGAGTGCGCCAGTGTGCGTGGCGGCTCGTTCTCGCGCGCGCCGCGCTCCATTGTTGTGTGCAGTATACTCGCGACTCTCGGCCGGCCGCGGACCGTATCACGCGCTCGCCGACAACTACTAAAACTGCCGGCGATAAACAAAATAATGACCAGTGTACCACATTACGTGCATCGCGAGTGCAACAAGCGACAACAGTGTGTGATAACAAGTATGTAACGTGCGTGTTGTGTCAAACGGTGTGCGTTTTTCGACGTGTTTTGGAGTTTGAAGGCGCGTGGACAGCGCAATGCACGTCGTGTTTAGGTATGTGCCGACCGATTAATTATGGCCCATCAGTGAGGGGTCGCTGGCCTGCAATTTCGCCACTGAGATCGTTTAGTGTATTTTTATAATCGGTGACAGATTTCGCGACGGTACGGAGCGGCCACGGCGGGTGGCGAGTCGTGCTATTTACACGTCTCTGTTTTCGTTTACATAGAACTGGCTGGCGTCAACGTTTTCTAGTCACATCCGTCGTTTCTTGTGGTGTTTTATGTGCATTTGGCGCCGTCGGTGTGTTATCAGTTGTCGGGAAGTGTGTCGAGTAATTTATAACGTAATTAATACGTTATCGGTGACGGTGAACCGATGTAGCCGCGTGAAACGTGTACTTTGCATCCATTTGTGACCGGCCTAAGCTGGACACATGCCATGCTGCTTACACGCTTTTCAAAACTCACGTTTGTCGGTCGTAAAGCTAACTTACTGCATCGCACCAGCCGTTGGTTGAACATGCAAATGCCTGTGTCATAAAAAAGGTAATAAAAACACAGTTGATAAAGTACGATGCCCATCTAATCACCTCCAGTTGGTAGAGATAAAATGTTACACAAATAAACTTAGAATTCACTGGTTTTATTTTATAAATCTTGAATAAAGTCACATTACCACGTTTATTTACAAGATAGACACACAATAGCTTACATGCCAAATATGACTCAAATGCTAGAGTGCCCTAGGTGCCTATATACCTGCACTTTTGAGAACCTGATAAACGCCACTGATGCTGCAATTATCGTGGCCAGTTACGCGATAAGGGACCCAAAATTATGTAAAGAACTTCCATCGACTCGAAAAGAAGATCAAGATTCAAGACGGTTTATGCTAGAGAGAGATACCAACCTTATAAACTAAGCCCTTTTAATAGGGTAAATGAAACAGTAATCGTCAGTCGTAACTACACCATCTTCACCGGAACAATAAAGGACAAGAATGAATCTAAGAAAATTACGGCGTAGATCTATTGAAATCAACTGTTGTTCCATTCATCGCTGGACTCGGAAACCAATGTACTTAATTTTAAAGCTAAATAGGATTTGTTGTATTAATCGAAGTAATTAAACAATAAATATTCGAGTTAAGTGATAGATACTAGAACCTGTGAAAAAAAAAAGTCGTAACAAAAAGTAGTCACTGTACGCGACAAGTAAGTAAATGCCTGTTAACTCAAATACATTTCACCCTTTTGTAAATGGCATGATATACCTACGATAAACTTGCTTCTACAGAAACTATTAATTAACTTTACTATGTCCGGCGGAATTATTGAAATGTTCATTGCAGTACTAAAATGACAACCCATGAGGAACAAAGTTGATAATTGTAATGCCATTTATTTTTTATGATCAGCGGGACCCCAATAAATTACAGAATAGCCCTACAAATGTGCGCATACGCACCTGCTTAATGAAAAAGTTAGGATGTCCTTAATAAAAATATAGTTTATTGTAACGAAATTATACACATTACGACATTATTAAAGTTTTCAAATTAAGGCTTAATGGACTTTACTATCTAGTCCGTCGAAGACTATTACTTCCATTCCATCACAGCTTCCACTCAAATTCCGAATCCCGAGAAATGTCTAAAAAAAATCTCAAACGTCACTATCCTAAGAACTAAATAGTTAATCAATCTTAAACAGGTTTTGAGGGTCCAAATATATTTTACACAAAATCTTTGTCTCATTCAGACGAAATCTTCGTTGCTCCAACCATTTCTCAGCGCGGTGTCCGCGCGTTACGAGCAAAAAAGAATATTATTTATAACCCCTTTATTCTTTTTAAAGTAAAAATATATTTCAATATTTTTTTTCCTTTTTTATGGCGCGCTGTTAAACGCGACAAGTCTGGGTTACGAGCGACCAGTTCGAAAACCGAATTTTGTTACTTTTTTCAAGTTTTAAAAGCTTTTTTATGCATTTTCATCGTTGCAGCTAGTAAATATTTCCAATTTAAGAACTAAATGCAATCCTGTCATGAGTAGTCACTTCATCACTTGATAAGTTTATTATTTCAAAAATTACGTTATCATTATTCGGTAGTACAATGAAACCTAGATAACTAGGACATTGAGGGACCTGCTAATTTGCCTCACTTAAAGAGGTATTCCACTTACCCAGTGTCTTATATATCCAGGTATAAAAAAAATCTACACCATTTATAGCGGGTTCCATTAATAGAGGTGAGAATAGAAGTTATTTCAGTTATAGAGGTGCTATTATTAAAAAAAAACATAATGTAAACATTTTACATGTTTTGTAATCTTTAGCAATTATCAAAAAAGATAATAAATAAAAATAATCAAGCATGTTTTTATGAACAGTACAAAAATGCATACCAGAAGAATCAAAATCAATCAATCAGTCAATAAAAACAGTCTGACATTTTTGATTGTCTATGAATTACATTTTAAACAAAACAGAAAATGATCTGTTACAGTAATATTTAAAGTCCGAGTTAGAGAGGTACCAATAAATAAAATAAAAAAATACATTTTGCAAAAGTGTTCTCTCAGTAAAAGAGGTAAAACATACTCTCTATCTCTATCAATTATAGGAGTAATTATGACGATTAAATCGAACACTACTACAACTAATCACAGATATAGAGGTTTTGTTTTGTCCCACTAACAAAGGTAATTCAGTGCTAAAGTGTCGGGACCCACAGACATACGGAACCTCAGCATGAGTTCCAGCTATGAAGGTTTCTCACTTATCCAGGTCCCACTTAACCAAGTTTTACTGTAAAATTAAAGCAAACTGTCGCACCGGTGTTCCTATAGTTGTGCGCGGGAAAGAGATCTAAACACTTATTCTCAGAAGCGAACAATCGTCTTATTTTGGTCGTTATCTCAAATGAATTATTCATATAATCGCATTTCCTACGCCCGACGAGTATTATTGGATCTAATTATTTTTATTTGTTGTTATATTCAGAATGTCCATTTTGTCGCTATAAAATCTTTGATTTAGTAGTTAATAGTATATTTAACGATGGATAAATAATCATGTTGGTAATAGAAGTAGTAATTAAATGATAGAGTCGAGTATTTTAGTTTTCAGTTGTGATATCATATTATTAGCATAATTTAATCTTGATGAGATATTTTAATCTTAGATCAAATATATCAACAGTGTCAGATTTTTTTTAAATTTAACTTAAACAAAATCTGGTTGTATTAATACAATATAACGAGTAAGAACTCGGATTTTCCTCAATGGAATACAAAAAAAAACTTTTTATTTTTATAACAAAAGCCAGTCGCATTACAGAGACAGCTATTAAACGCGTGCGGCTTGCTATGAGAACCTGCGCGAGAGTTGAGAATGTTAATGCGCTCGTGTTGTTCGTTGAGCACACGCGGAATACTGAATGCGTTTACAAATATACTGTGCAACTAATATAACCCACCATAAAATAAAATTTTCAATGACGTTTGCAGCAATTCTAATAATCATGACCTAAACGTGTCCACAGTTTTAAACGCAAGTTCCACGTATTCGTGGTTTGACAAGTTATGACTTAAATGGTACAGGGAATTGAAAGGATATAGGGACGTAAAGAATAAATTTTAAAACGGTGATTACAAATAATATTTCAAACACGCCTAAATATTTGCCAGTCCTATAAACTTGTAACAATAAAATAAATATTTTGTCCTATGTCCAACAACATGGTTTTTCACCCTACAAAAAAAACGTCAACCTGGCAGTTGTAGATACCAACCGCACGAACTTAGTTACCTACATACAAAACGTTTACGACCTATGCGCGAGTCTTCTACATTTCCATTCTTCGGAATTCAAATCTTTGCGTTCGGATAGTTTGTCATTGGAATTCAAATTGATTTCGATCTGTCATCGAGTGAGATTTCATGGTAGGCTGTTAATCTCGGTTTATGATTACCATACGGACCACGTATTCGTTCTTTGTCACTCTGCCCGTAGGTTAGGCCATGTAATGCCTGTGTAAGTATATACTGGAATTCTAGACTGATTGTAGCCTCTATTCATAGTGAAAATTCATTTGCATGTATCGTAAGACAGGTGATTTTCAAATTGACACGACTTTCTCGACTTAGAACTAGAAAATCACAGGAACTTAATCACGAAAGATCGTAAAGATAGCTTGTTTTTTTATCATAATTTCTTCTGTTTCTAATGACTGCAATTAAGGAAGAAATAGGCTATAAAAATAAAGCTTACATGCGATATCAACCGTGAAGATATAAATTTTGTCTCCCGACGCCCGTAATGAGCATTTCCTAGAACCAACAGATTCTACGATATATCCAAAAAAAGCGGCACAAAAAACAAAACACATATTTAGTTCGAAAAACTTATGCCAGTTCTTATAGCAAGGATTCGAAAGTTCAAATTAGTTTGAAATTCTTTTTGGTGAGTAATTAAATAAAATTGTGATGGCGAAAAGTCCGCGCCAATTTTTTTTCGCCAAGGGCAACTCTATGTCCTGTCCTTTGCTTTCTATTATTTACAGATTCTTAATTCAAAAGTCAACCATCATAGACTGCAATCACAATTTTATATAGCTTCCTTCGGCAGTCGAATAAAAAGTATGTATTGACTCAAAAAGACATTTTGATTAAACATTTATTATCAGAAAAAGTAGGTATAAAGTGTAAGGACCGCTACTAAGCTGGGTCTTAAATTTTAATCCGCCGGTAATCTAAAAATAGCAAGTCAATAATCAGAAATTATTTTTTTCGTAATCTTAGTACTTCAAGGTGCTTTACATGTAAATTGTAATAAGCGAGTCCAACAATGTTGATAATCCGACTTGATAATAATAGGTTTTGATGAAAAAAATGTTCCACAGGTATTTTATGTAAAAACTGGCGAATAAGAGAAGAAACTGGTTGACACTACATAATTATTATAAAATAAAGTCCCCTGCCGCGTCTGTAAGCGATAAACTCCAAAACTACTGTACTGATTTCCATGCGATTTTCACCAATAGAAAGAGTGAGAAACGAGGAAGGTTTTTGTGTATAATTTGTCACGGGCGGAGACGGGGCGGGTATCTAGTTTATCTATAAACAATATTGATATTTCAATACTTACATACTTATTTACTAGCAGGAAAAAGCGCGGGCTCGCGAAAGGTGGAAGAAGTTTAGTGAGGACTCAGCAGGAGTGGAACAGCGTCGTCTAAATAAAAAAACTACTCACCAAAATATTTTTGATATTAGTTGGTGTAGTCCCCGGCATGTAACTAGGCAAGGTTTTGGCTTAGTGGGGGTAGGTAAGTTTGCCCATAGTGCCCAAACTGACCAACCACCATATGAAACGAACGGAACGTGGACGAGACGCGATTGGTCAGTCGGTCCTTGTGTCAACTGACCAGCCAATCGCGCGCTTAGAACAGTCCTAAACGTTCCCCGCGTACCGCTTGGTAACCAAACAGACCTAAAAAACGACCTGTACGCATTTAACGACTCTTGTCAAGTTAGGTGCCGACAACTATACTTATTTAACCGAATTGAAAAGCTATCTTCATTAGGTAAGGTGAGAAAAGTATGCCCTCACGCTTATTTTATTTCAGAGTCGCAGCAGCTTTTCTTTCAGAAGCTCAGTTTTGCATTGACTGATTGATCATTGCATGCAGGAGCTACAAATAAGCCAATTATCGTAGGTATTTAAAAAACGTTCACATTCAATAAATTAAAGTAATCTCGACAGCATCAATGTCGTAAATTTGTCAAAATGGAGAGAAAATTATGGGGGTGTTTTTGACAATTTACGACTAAGTTCCGAACGTTTTTTAAAATACAAGAATTGTCTCCCAACACGAATTAAAAACTATCCGTATCCATTCAGGAGGAAGTGCGGCCTTGCTAAAGACCCAGTGCCCAGGAATGGGATAGAATAGGCTAGCAAAAAAAAAAGCGGGAACCGGACATGATTACCATCTTCTAGAATCATGTGAGCTGTGTTCCAGTTAAAACAACAAGAAATCATACGGACAACTATAGGTTTTCCACTTTTTATGCCAGTGCTAAATACAGAGCCAGATAGAAGCTATTATATTAGTTTGAATGAGCAAGGCGACATTGCACCCGGCTTCGAAACGGTTTACAACGAAAGCGGCCAGATAATAATAAGTGAAAATTACATAGAAATAAGACAATGGCTTCGGATAAGCGGCTTTTGGCTAAATAATATAATAGACAAGAATTTTAAGAACTTACAGGTAGGATCTTAAAATTGTTGTCCTATTATTTCGTCACATATAAAAAGAGTACCTAGTCTGTGGTTGTTCAAATTCAAACCATCTCACATTTTGCCATGGAATTAATAAGTACTATTCTCCACTCTAAAGAATAGTGTAAATTAAATGCAAATACTGATTGATTTTGCGAATCCAAGCGGTTCCCTGGTATGAACCCTAAAATAACCATCTTTTTAGAAGTTTATAGAGAAAGTTTTACCTACAATACAATGGATAGTCCATTGCTAAAAGGTTCTAGACAGACGGACTCATGGCCGTACCCATGGTGGGGCAGATGTGTCGGCTTGATCCACCCTTCATCCTGATTCTAAACTAAAAATATACTGTTCAAGAGAAACTCTATCAGATGAGTCCAAAAAAATCTCTTGCTTATCTGCATACTGGTACGAAAAGCCCTGGTTGGTTTTGCTGCCCTTAATACCCGACAGGCTTAGTCCGTGTCTGAAGTAGGTATCTACTATTTTTCGAGTTACACCTCTAAGCAAATGCTGGGTACGCCCATGCGGACTGCATTAGAGTGGACTGCGCTTGGATAGCAGTTTGGATGCAGTTGTTCAGATGACGTTATGTATGTCAACTGCACATAAACTGCATTCAAACTGCAAATTTGCAGTTGGAGTGCAGTTGAAATGCAGGCCTTCTGTCTAGAGCCTAAAGGACAAGTATTCAAGACAGTTCAAATATGCGGTCTGACCACAATGATAGGGAAAAACCGATGACCGTTTGCAAATAATATGGTTTAGTTTTTTTGCTACATCATTGCTAAATTGGATCTAGTAATTGAAGATGATCATATTCTGTCAATAGCAGTAGGTAGGCTTTTATAAATTTATGAAAGCCGAGAGGAAACCTCTGGAAGTACTAGACACCGGGTAGGAGTTACTTGTTTTCCATAGTTCTGATCATAAAGAGTAATGTTTACCTTCTTCATCTCCATTGGTACACTCTTGGCAGAGCAATCGTGGTCACCATGTTGCAGTGTTACACCGGGCTGTCTTGATTTGCCTCACATGCTACACCATTCTTCTCTGTCGGCTGTGACTCCTGTGCACTGATGACATGGACCACCTGCAGACTTGATCTGGTCTCGGTACATCGCATGGGTGACCTGCCGTGCTATCTCGTTCCTTCCATTCTTCCTTGGACCACAAGCAAATGAGGCATTCCGAGGTCTTGAAGAATGGATAATTATGTTGTGTGTTGAGTTCTAATCCCAAGAAGATTTCTACATCAGGCCAAAATTCAAGATTATTTTTTCAAAAATCTTTATTATTTGGTCTTATGAAGTAGGTATTTCACTTATCCGCTTCATCCTTCGTAATGCCAAATTATCAGCTTTTTTCTCGTCGCTCCCATTCGGCTGAAATCGGACCGTTTTTATCTGTCACACATTTTTTGTCGCCGATTCAGTCACTTCAATGTCAAAACACTGCATTAATTTGGTAGTTCAGATCAGTTTTTGTCTCACTATTTTCCTTACAGGATGAATGTCATGGTTATAGAATTATAGGTAGGTATTTTAATTTAGTGTTCACATACGCTATTCAAAAAATGTACCTAGTTAGAAAACAAGACAAATAAAAAAGATCTTTACGGTATTACTACGGTGACAGGTCAAATGATTCTTCTTGAACGGATGCATGCAAGGTTCAAATCCGGTCGTATCATATTTTTCACGAGAATTCAAACTTAGAATGCGCATTTAATTTAATTGGAATGTTTAAAATAGAAGTTGACTTTTTTATTGCATGACGTATCCATTTTTAAACGACTTAGCCACACCGGAATGTTGAGATAAAAAAGCTAGGCTTAAAAAATGGCTAGTCATGTCATGTTTATTTAGTTAAAACATTAGCTACACCTATCTATTCCATAAAATTAATAATCTCTCAAACCACACGCAAACTTTTTTAACTTTTCAACAAGTATTGGCAAAGTTTTGTCCTGCCAAAGAAAAAAGTTCCTTTTGACTTACCAATTACTTAGGCGCAGTCAACCCTCTGAATTCCGACGCATTATATTCTCGTATAATAAGTACAATAATAATCGTTTTTCCCAACAAGCTCACGCACATCTCCTTTAAAACCGGTTCTAAAACCGAACAAACCACCATATAAAATTATACCTTATTTAAATTACCAAAAGGATCATTTTCCTTAATCCTTCTCTGAAAAGTTATCTCCAAAAAATACTGTTTGGACTGTATGTCCATTGACTTTTTTGGGTTATTTTGAGTTATCTTTTACGGTATTAATGTATCTGTCAAAATGCAAGGAGCGTACCGTTTTAGATAAGACCGTATCAAAATGTGAAATTACATGTACATAATAGCGGTAAGCGACGCCTGGTGTGAAATAAAACACGGATTATCTTTGCCTTTTAAGTTTCTTAGTAAAAATCCATGAAACATACTATTTTATCAGTGCTATAATAGGAATTGTAACATCAGAAAATAACTTCGAATAGAAAACAGATAAAGAATAGCTCGACAATCATATTAGGTCTACTGCACGTAACAATACACCAGATAAATTATTTAATTACAAAACGATTCATCAAAACAAAAACGAAACCACGAGAATTGCCGCGGGCGAAATGCTGTTTAGCGTTTTTACGACAGCCAATTTTGAGAGTCGTGTTCTTTGGACCGAAAAGGGATATAATAAAAGTGTTTTACATTCGGTCGGGTTACCCCTGGGTGTCTGCGAGGGTCCAGGCTTGAAGAGCACGGTAATTGGCTGCCGCTACTGGGTTTAATAGGCCGCTAACAAATGTGGTGTGAATTGGCGGGCAAGGCAAATTCTGGCCGGATTTAGAATTTAGAATTAAGTTTTAAATTAAACGATTCAAAAATAGAATAATCAAGAAACGTGTTCTTTTTTTAAAAAAGTATCATCTCGTTTGTATAAACGAGAAAATAATGCCATTCCTCCAATGCGATGCAATTATTACAAGTTCTTGTACAAAAATTGATCCACTCGATCGTCATTAAATGTTGCAATGTATAAAATGATAATTCCACTTACATTTAAGTAGTCAGGGCACTAAAGTCTCCAAACAAGGCTTCATTCAAGGCAAGTCCTACCTGCCTATGACTTAACGGACCACAAGGACGGAACAAAAAAAGTGAAAATGGCACCCATTGTTTCTCGGGACACCATTAAATTTTATGTGTTATTATTTATTACCCTTTGTTCTAATGTTTGGTTTTTGTTTATAGAAAAAAATATTTTTGACTACGAATCAGTTTTAAAATAAACTGCAGTTTACCATTTCTATTTGAGTAATGTTGGTAGTGTTTAAAAACTAGCATTGGTATAAAATACGTTTTCCAAAGATATTTATTGCTGACACTGATGTTACGTTATTCCCCGTTACAATATTCATAGTATTCATACTTATGCTAGGCAATTTGAAACTGAAGGTTTCAAATTAATTGGCTCAGTCTTTTTTCGTTAAAATAGGTATTTTTGAAACTCTTTTCGTAATCGGTTTCTGCGAGAAACCCAGAAAACTACTTAAATTATTGCTACATATTTTATTGCTAGAAATTCTTATAATTTTGACACATTAGTTTACGATTAAAACAAAATTTAATGGCTTTCATTATTTTATTACTAGTGGACTATTAATAAACCGGCCTACTTACGCTTTTATTAGATATTTAGAAAGAATACTATTAATAATTTCTCATTACAATGAAAACTTATTATTGGCAAGAATTAGTTTATTTTAATACTTACATCGATGTCGTTATTTATATTATTTTACTACAAGCTGTAATTGTAATTAAAAAAGCTTAGTAATTTTAAATACCCAAATAGGTACTTAAAATATCTTCTAGAACATTCATTTTGTATAAAAAAATTACCACAAGGGCTGGTTCGAGGAGACGCGGGGAAGAGTACCTGGAAGTATTTGGGGGAGGCCCCGAGGCATTGTGGAACAGTATCGCTCTATAAAAAAAATAAGTATAATTTAAAAAAAATAGCAAAAAATGTTTCCCGTACTTTTTTTCTAAGAATCGCCCAGCTAAAGTTCGTCATAATTATTTGATGTACAAAAAAATAACATATCTGATTAGTAGTAAAAAAAAATGTCAGTGGACAAAAGTATTTCGGACAGACCACCAACGGTCAAAGGCGGAGCCGGGTTAACGCGTTGTAGGCGGTAGCTAAACTGTAGGTATGTTGCTGAAAACTATAGGTATTGTTTACCTACGGAAAACCGTAGGTATCTTTTTCGTACGGTAAGTGTAAATATTTATTACGTTTTTAATTACGATTTGTGAAGGGTATGGGGAACATTTGGATACATTTTCACTTTTTTTGCGTATTTATTCAGATTCGGGTAAAAAAAAAACTTTATCAGAATTAGAATTATCCACGGTTAACAAATAAACACGATCTCGTTATTTTTAATAACCCAATTATTACAAAAATGAGTTCTGAACGCAACATTTGAACTAACACGGTTTCTCAGCCAAGTAAATCATTAGAAGGCACAAAATGGTAGGTGTGTGCGAGCCGTGACGACCACAACGTGTATGCCTAATTAAATAATCGCTATTGCAAACCCACACTTAGGTATGTAAATAAAAATGTACGACCGGTTTGAGTTCGCACTATGGAATTATTAAGTACTAGCGATTTTCGACGACCAACCCGCACTGGGCCCGCGTGGTCAATTTAAGGCCGATTCCCTCTCTTAGAGAGGCCTGTGTTCCAACAGTAGGAACATTCAAAAGGCTGATGATGGTGATTTGCGGCTCCAGGAGAGGATAATGGAGTCATAGCGTGATGGTTGACAGAATGGACTGGAAGAAGAAATGGTGTGGTGCCGACCCCAAGTAACATGGGACAAGAGGAGGAACGTGAAGATGATTTGAGGATACTACGAATGTTTGACATTTGACTACTCTGTGGTTTCCGAACATGGTATTAAATGACAGGTAGCTTTTACTTCATAAAATTATTGTGTTCATCGACCCATGACGTAAAAGTGAACAAACTAAAGAAAGATTGAAGTAGAGATCGCTGTTCGCAATTCAAAAAGTTCTAATAAACAATTTTTCTTTCCTTTTTTTACTGTAGTTGAAGTTTTGCAGTGCAGTCACTGCAGAAATTACCAGCTTTCAATTTCAAACTGTGTTGCCACTTGTAAATAAGTTTTTTTACTATCGTCGCCGTCACACACCGTGATTAGTTCGAGTTACTTACATATAACTTGTGTAGATTTTTACGGCCAACCGTATATCAAATATCACTTTTTATTGCGCACTGACAGAATCAAAGATAACATTTCCTGTAAGTTTTATGATTTTATTTAATGAAAAGTTCAAAGGAATTATTTCTGTTCCCACCGCTTATTTATAATCTTGTGTAATAAGCATGTTTAGTAGTCTGGACATGGACGAAAGACTCGAAGAATTCTCTGAGCGTCCACCGATGATCCTTCAAGTCAGACATCCATTCACTGCCCACTATTTTTTAATAATCGTCTCTACGTGACCCATCGTTGTAACCTAACACTGCCACATGCTACCGTATTCATTTGAAATTAGGGCTGCATACTACGACAATTCTAAACTGACATTATGTCACCGAACGCACCAGTAAAGAATAGGGGTCAAACCAAAATGGCGTGAGTCAGAGACAAGGAGCAAAGAATGTGACGAATTTGTAACGCGATACTAAACGCATGCCTGTGTCAATGCTTTCTTTAAAAAAAAAACACGTGTTCTTCGGGCGCGGGTTTATTTTAAATATGGAGTTTTGATTAGCATACGATGTTATCTGTGGTAATTTATTTTTGTTTAACGAATTATGGATTAAATTAGTAGTTTTTAACTAATATAAATTATAAATACTGTAATAAAACTGTAACATTTGAATTTACATACCGGAATATTTAAAAATATTTTAAGTTACGTTTATTATATGCAATGTTTCATTGTGTAGGCGTTTCACAGCTTCCATTGAAAAATACGGTAATCTGCATAAAATAGCAGCCGACTAATTGAATGTATGAAAGACATATGAATGCGATTAGTCGTACAATTACTCAACAAATCGCAAGATCGCATCTGCGGGACGTCTGCGACTGCGTCTCTCGAACTCATTAATTTGTTGTCTGACGTACTAGTGACAAACGCACTAATAATAACCGGCATGTTTTCTTAGTATTAGTAATAGTTTGCAGACGAATATTTGTGATATTTTTAAGCTAATATTAGACGACACTTAAAGCGAGACATTATTATGACGAAAATGCCAAACGAGATCTTTGATACACAACAGTAGTTGACCAGTTGAATAAAATAACTTCTTTTGAAGAAAGCAGAGCTTGTTATAAATTAATAAAACACTTTTCTGATGACTCGACGCATTTGAGATAACATTAGACATTAAAATTGTCCCATTTTACAACCCGTTCAACCGATTTTGACTTCTATTGCGTTGGTCATATGACAAATAGCAGCTTTATTAAACAGTTAGTTTTGGTAACAGGTTTATGCTTTTTAAGCCATCCTTATGTGTACGGGATAGAACTCAAAATCGGTTGAACGGACTGTAGAAAGGGGTTGTAAAAATTTATAATGTTATTTCAAATGGGAGTATAGGCGATTTTTACTAAGCGAAATTGCAAGTACCAACGATCACATACATGGACACAGTTCGATGCAATTCGACCGATTTGCACTTGTTTTCTTAGAAAATGCGTTTCGACACAAAAAAAAAATGCACTGCGCCATCAGGAAAGTCTCTTATAGTAGAGAAGCCACGATTTCAAATTTCTTAAACAGTTACTCACAAACCATAATACCTAGTAATTCCTCTAAAGCATTTAAAATTCTCCTAAGAGCTGAACAGAAACTCTTCAACACTCCAGTACCTCGAAAGTAATCACAATAATTTCAAAAGAAATATTCATAAACACATCTCAGTTTCAATGCTTGAACACATTGTTAGTTAGTATGCGTTGCAATATTTGCATATTAACTACTTTGAAACACGTCTTGGACTTATGCGATAGAAAGACATGGAGTAGTGACGGACAGAGACCGAGATTCATAAGCGGGAAATTCTTCAGAAAGACTTTTGTCTTACCATGTCTAACCGGACATCGCTACTCACGCGCTACCAGAGGCTCCAGAAAAGTGAGATTCTATTAGTGTCCGACCGAAACCGAATTTCGACAACAGTCTCAGTTTCGGCCGAAACTGAAACCGAAACTTTCTAAGGATCATGTTTTGAGGGTAAAATAAAGAAAACGTTATTATAATTAGTGATGCAACGGAACTGGCATAACGGAAGCAGAAACGGAAACAGATGTCAAAAGTAAATCTTAACGGAAGCGGAAACGGAAACGGAAGCTGAAACGGAAGCGTTAACACTATGAAAAAAAAGCACAATTGTACATTTAAAACTTTATTTATTTAAAACTTAATTTGTATTTTAGTAGTCAAAATTAAACAGCGGCAAGTTATATTTAATAAAGAGTAACTTGGCCGCTTTTTCACCTTTCAGCCTATTTCGATGTTCTTCATATATTAAACCAGCTCCGCTGAAAATGTCACTACTCAAAGTCACGGGGCGCGGAGATGCGCATAGTGAACTAAAAACAATAATTAAATAAACGAACGAACTCGTTGTGACACGTTTGTCGTTTGTTTACCGCGCGCCCCTCCCTCCCAAAATACGCGGAAGGGATTCGGCAATTATCGGCAGCACGCGCGCCTGGACGCTCGACGCTCGTGTCTAGGGATGAGATATACCTGCAACATTCTATACCCGGCCTCAAAGGTATGGGTATGGCCATATACCCAGTACTAAAACCCAGTATCAAAATACCTATGGGTATGTTCAGACCTGGCCTTAGCGGTCGCCTTTTGGAGACTCGATCGAACGACCATTGGCACATTTAGATGACTTTTTTTTAATAAACGCTAAAACGCGCCAATAATTCAAGCCGCCATTACAAGTGAAAGTGAACTGAAATAATAAAAAAAAAAAAAAAAATACTATTGTTATTGTCGACTCAAGTACATTAAACTAATTATGAATAATATCAAAAAAATAAAAATATGATGTGTTAATTATATCTTAAAATATTTTCATACATTCTAAAATCACCTCTATCTTTATTAGCGTTAAGAACCCTTTTTCTGGAAAAAAGTAATTCAAAATAAATAATATTCATTAACATTAATATGCAATTAACTGCCTAATTAAAATAGAAATAAAGAACAAATTTGCATTAACGAATTATTTGGTATGTATTCGGGAAGCGCCGTAACCTTCGGGTAACTTCGTATTCTCTATGGCGGGCGGTCGGACTCTATGAACTACTGCGCCGCCGCACCCGCCGCACTGGGTATGACGTCATACCCGATGCGGCAAGTTTTCTGTGGGCGGGTGCGTGGTGGCGATTTAGTTCGGCGCGTAGCTCGATCTTATACCTATCGGGTACGGACCGGGTCTCTGCTGTACATACCCGGTCTGCGTACTGGTAAACTCATACTGGGTATTTATACCTGTACCAATATATACGCACCATCCCTACTCGTGTCATTCGTCCACGCGCGGCCCCCGCAACCGCCCGCGCCGTGCCGCCGTCGCGTCTGCTGCACCGCTCCTCATCGCTTAATCCCCGCTTCCGTTCAGAGTTCTGTTATAAACTTTGCGGAACCAGAAGCAGAAACGGAAGTGAAAAAACATGCGGAACTTCTGCAGTTGCGGAAGCGGAAGCAGAGTTCTGTTGCAACACTAATTATAATCAGTCAGTCTTAATTTTTTTATCTTTAAATCACAGCTATGCAGTCTTCGATATTTAGTCGGCGTAGTAACTTGGTAAGGGAAACTATCTCAACACAATTTCTACGAAGTTAGGTCTCTGTAACTTATTTACTCTTGTACTAAAGATTTCTTTACACTTAAAACAGTGTAAGCTAAGCGGATATTAAAATGTTGTAAGGTAGGGTAGTTTTGAGTTCTTTGATCCTAAAAGATTAGATTTATTTGTAGATAAACCGTTTGGTATTATATGATTTTTTGTTAACTGATGATTTTAATACATTTTTACAGCCTAGTTTTACAAGTCTGCGTAATTGTAGTTTATGTGTAGATACATTGATAACCGGGATCCAAACGTTGAGATCCGAAGACGTACGAAGGTTTCCGACGTGGGAAAACGAATTTCGGAACTGAAATGGAGCTGGGCAGGACACCTGGCAAGGCGCGGTGATGATAGGTGGTGACTGAATGACGTCCAAGGACTGGAAGAAGAAGTATTGGTCGTCCAGTGGCGAGATGGGCAGATGACATTGTTGCCATTGCGGGTAGAACCTGGATGAGGTTGGCACAGGAACGTGGTGATTTGTACAAGAAGAGAGAGGCATATGCTCAGCAGTGGGCGAAGTCGGGCTGTGGATGATGACTATGATGACATTGATAACTGTTTGGTCTTAGATGTTAAACTTTTAGTGCAACCTGGTTTTTTTTTCTACCTGAAATAAGTAGTAATTCCGTAGATATAAGAAAGAAGGAGATAGGTATATCCGGTAGTTGTGGTAGCTGTTTTTAATATTTCTATGAACAGGTAGGTAGCAGTACGATAAATTACTAAAAGGTTTTAGTAATTTATCGTACTTAATTATTGCCTATTTAAAATTAGATTCTTGCCATCTTATGACGAAATATTACTTGATACCAATGATATTCAAATAAACAGATATGTTATGAGCGTGCGCATTGAGAATACTCGAATAGGTCACAATTGTGAACTTTAGTCTTTAGTTTATGTCACGCATGGCGAAGAGCGATACGCTTTGTTGAAACAAAAACAAAATGAAAAATGCCAGCGCGTGTATTTAGAAATTGTACCAATTATGATACCAAAGTACATAAAACAGAAGGGATCTCATACCGTATGAAAGTACGCAATACGCCTCAATTTACTAATTTATTTAATTTTTTTCCTAATATTCTGATATTTGGAGGTTAGAAAAGGGTAACAACATTGGTGGTCAGAATAATGTTTGTTTACATTTACACGCAAGTGACAAACACTAGCTGTCTCTTTTTTCTTGTTGGTTTTATCAAGCCATCCCTTTCGACTTGTATTGAAATGTCAGATGAATGAAAAGTGTGAGTGCGGAACACATTTTTCAATTGGTGAGTCTATAACGAATCTGTTTATTTGAATATCTTTGCTTGATACACAAAAATATACTATATAGAACTCTTAAACAATTGTAATAGTTTACGTTCATGACGTATTCTTATATACATAACACAATACATAAATGGTTATAAAATCACCCAATTGTAACCAAACCAGTTTTCTTTGGTGTCATTAATGTGTGGGATTTTTACGACTTAATAGCATATTATTTATTATACTAAAACGTATCCGATTATATTATTAAAGAAGTTTTATTTAATTAATTGCCCTTTCTATTAATTTCTCATTTAGCGCGGTTTACACTTATATATATATCTGACTGTGTTTAGCGCTAGACGTAATTAAAACATTATTTAAAATTTGTCGCCTTCAATATGTTTTTTTTTTCTATGGGTTTGACTCTAGTCTAGGTCAGAGGTGACAGAGACAGAGTCTACGATGGAGTGAGCTTACTCAGAAGAAGCCTGTTCACTCTAACATTGAACAGATTCGGGTTGAATGCGTTCGAAAACACAGACGCAGGTAGTGAATTCCAATAAAAAAAGCAATATAAAACACAAAGCAGTATTAAAGCAGTATTAAAAAATGTACAGATGTATCTAGAATTCTAGATTTTGTGAAATTTTCGGATGTATAAAAATAAATTAAATTAAATATTAATAAAATTTATTTATGGACTAGATATAGCTAAAAAATTAGAGTAGGTTTTTACATTTATTGAATAAGTGATATGTTTGAATACAAAAAGAGAACAAAAACTGGTTACAACGAAAACAAAGTTTGTGTGTAGATACTTTTGTATGGTCAAGTTTAACATCTTTGTAACTATAGACCGACCGCTTTTAAAATCTTTGTAACTATAGACCGACCGCTTTTAAAATCTTTGTAACTATAGACCGACCGCTTTTAAAATCTTTGTAACTATAGACCGACCGCTTTTAACTGAGACCATTCTGAAGTATAGTTGTCGCTAAACTTCTGTACCGCCCAGAAGTTGGCTTGCCTATGTGCTAGGCGCGAAACGGTGCTGTTTTTGTATGAGATTTACTACTGCGCAGCCATTGTAGCCAACTTCAGAGCGGCCAAGAAGTTTGGCGAGAACTATATATATATTATAGTATTTATTTATTTATTAAAACTTCATACAACATAAAAGTACATAGGGCTCATGTTTAGCCACCACAGGTTAAGCAGTAGCAATTTACTCTGATTGAACTACGAGAGGAAGAAAAAAAAAATGGCGGAGGGGGTAGTTCGCTGAAGGATGTCAACATCTCTCTTGCTACCTTAGGAACGGTTTCGGCCTATACATTTCCAGTAGCAAGAACACACACAAGTGTCATAGTAAACAAAACGATACGTAGCAAAAACCATAGTTTTACAAGCTTTAAAAAAATACTAACAGAAAATCCGGCCGCACCTCGACAGCAAGATGGTTTCACATCGCGAAATCGTAAAGTACGTCATAAACCGATACCTAAACAGGATCCCATTACAAAAACCGAGTTCCCATTCTCGGTTTAACTGTTACCGTCGGTTAGGGTTGCCAACACTGTTCAAGACGAACATGGGATTAAAATTTAAGGCGTCAAAAAATACAGTAGGTAACATCACTATCTCTACAATTAGTCTATGTCTTTATTCCATATTTATTTATTAATTAATAATAATATTTTAAAGAGGAAAGATTTGTATTTTTATATTTTTGTATGTAACGAATAAACTTAAAAACTATCGGACCAATTCCAAAAATTCTTTCACCGTTGGGAATCTACATTATCCCCGGGTGACATAGGCTACTTTTTATCCCTGTATTCCCATGGGAACGGGAACTACACGGGTGAAACCGCGAGGCGTCCGCTAGTATAAAATAAAGTCCGGGCCTCGTCTGTACGCGATAAACTCTAAAAGTACTGGACGGATTTTCATGCGGTTTTCACCAATAGAAAGGGTGAGATACGAGGAAGGTTTTTGTCACGGGTGAAGCCGGGGCGGGTTGCTAGTCGCCAAAATAAGTGAATGCAAAGCATGTTGGTGACGCGAACTCACAAGTTTTGCCCCTACTAAAACTCGCTCAACGCTGCTAAGGATTTTTTCACTTCAAATGTAATTTAATCCCAGGTTCAAAGACACGTTGGTAATTATGTAATTAATACTCCGACCGCCGGACAAACCATTGAAAAATTGTAAAATATGAGGGGGACAGACTCTTGTCAAATAGTTTAATTATCTGTAGGAACGCAACTATACAGCAGTTTCATTGACACTACTGATGAATCAAAGAATTATGAAAAAAATATATATAAAAAAATATGAGTATCGGGAACTTGTTTAGTGTTGCCTCATGGTAAAATATGGTAGATTTAGCTATATATTTTTACCCGACTACGGCGAAGCCAAATAGAAGAGTTTTGATTTTAACAGTCTAATGTATGTATGTTTATATTTACGTATGTTCCTTCGTAGCCGCTAAACTATTCAAACTATTTTGATGAATAAGGTGTCAATCGATTTATTATTATGGCCTGGGTAACAGGCTAAAAAAACTGTACTTTGGTTACAGCTTTGATTAAACGTTTTGCTTGTTCACACGCTTTTCCAACAGCATATTAGTATCTTGTCCGAAAATATAGTAGGATACTAAAATACCTGTATTTGGCAACCCTACCATCAGTTTACAACTCAAGTAATATCCTATTTACTGTCAGACTTTTGTAGAAATTACATTTGTTGCGAGTTTTACTGCCACGCGATTTATACGTCCTAATATTTGGGACTTAAAATTGGATAGGTTTAACGTTTCAGGGAAAGTGAGATATTGTTTCTATAATGGGTTTCAGAGACTTTGACATCAAACTGTAGAAATGTTTATGACTAAAAACCACTGGAACAATGATATTCAAATAAACAGATACGTTATATACTCACAAAACAATTGAAAAAAGTTTTCCGCGCAGCAGCGGCAGCACACATACACACTTTTCATTCATCTGACATTTCATTACAAGTCGAAAGAAATGGCTTGCTAAAACCAACAAGAAGAAAAGAGACAGCTAGTGTTTGTCACTTGCGTGTGAATGTAAACAAACATTATTCTGACCACCAATGTTGTTATCTTTTTCTAACCTCCAAATATCAGAATATTAGGAACAAAAAATAAATAAATTAGTAAATTGAGGCGTATTGCGTACTTACATATGGTATGAGATCCCTTCTGTTTTATGTACTTTGGTAACATAATTGGTATAATTTCTAAATACACGCGATGGCATTTTTTTTATTTTGTTTTTGTTTCAACAAAGCCTATCGCTCTTCGCCATGCGTGACATAAACAAAAGACTAAAGGTCACAATTGTGACCTATTCGAGTCTTCACAATGCGCGCGCTCATAACATATCTGTTTATTTGAATATCATTGCACTGGACGTACTTCTAAGCCAGGTTAGCTTTATTAATTTAATTATTTGGAATCGTTAAATCGGCGCTAGATGCGTAAATACTGTATAATATGGCGCTTAAAGATATAAAAGCAATAATTCGTAAAAGGTTGGACAGATACAATCGAAAAAATTTGTAAATTGTTTATCATTGTAAGCTTTTAACGTCATTTGCAAGTTGCATTGCACGTCATAAAAAGAAAAGTATGGTGGGTCCATGAACTCATGATATAATTTTCTATCATTTTTAGAAGAACTTTAAATTGTCAAAAGCGGTAAAATAAATTCTCCAACATTACCAACGAAATTAATTTGTAAAAAGAACAACTTTTAAATTAAGAACAATGCACATCTGTTTCATTCCGTGACGTCATCAACTTTTGTAAATGGAAGCCTGATTCTGAACGATTTCTTCGTAAGCAAAATGAATTTGTATGACCCAAGAAAGTATCACCTACTAAAAATATTTCATTTACGAACGCAGGATGACATTGTTATACACCACAGAGCGTGGAACTAGAGGTTTTGGCTTTGCTTGTTTTGTAATATTCGTGACCGTACAATTGCGCAGAGCACAAGTTTCGGTTTTCATAGCCATCGAAACACAGTGTGCTCCTGTTTAGAGTTTATCCCATCTGCTTGAGTGTCCCAAATGACCTGCACAACGCCTCTAATGCTGCAAAAAACGTGGCCATATACTGGGCTAATACAGTATGATTGAAAATGTACTGCGACCCGAAAAAAGTAGAAGAAATCGGAATTTTCACGGACCGTCAACTTCTGTGTCTACCTACCTACCCTACCCTGCCTTCCCTGCCTATCCTACCTACCCAATCCTACCTAACTACCTAAAATTTTTTATCTATCATCAATAGTTTTCTCAGCGCACGCCAAAGAATTAATTTTATAGGAAAAATTTGCTATCTTGGGTTACATTATTGCAATTTTCATAAGGATCTCTATGTTTTTTAAAAATATATTATAGCCTATGACACTCCGGAATAAAATCGGTTCAGTAGATCCAGAGATTACCCCTTACAAAGTCACAAACTTTACCTCTTTATAATATTAGTATAGATATGTGTGTAAGGTTTTGGCAATACCACCTCTAGTAGTGGCCGCCCAGTCGTCTCTGAACTCTATGTCACACACACACACACACACACACACAAAAGATTGTCAACAATCAGAACACATCTACATAAGCCATAATGTTGGCATTGTGTACCGCCGCACTAATGAATGCGGCTCCGATGTCGATATCGTTCGGCACGATATCGACTCGAGAATCGATTAGAATCGCTACGGAATATATGAATTTTTCATAAAGTATCGAGTAATTGGTTAAAACATGTTTGTGTTGTGTATTAGGTACGGTAGATTGATTGGTTAGCAAAAAAGGTTTTATTTATGCGGTGAATAGTTCCTCGGGTGTATAAATTAATAGTGTTTCCGATTGTAAGACAAAGTTATTTGATGAATGTTAACTCTACATAAAGGTGAAAAATATTACACTTCCTCTGCAGCAGTCGGGTAAAAACTAAAGTCACCGATTTGAATATGTTACAGGAACACAAAGTCAAAAACTGTCGATTGATAAATGTATGCACGTTCTTCTTCATCATCATATCAGCCGAAAGACGTCCACTGCTGGACATAGGCCTCCCTCAAGTGTCGCCACATTGACCGGTTCAGTGCGTTCCGCCTCCAGCGGATCCCCGCAAAAAAAAAAATTTTTCTTCATCGTAAAATACTTGAATTCTGGAGTTAGAAATATAGCTTACTCATTAATATAAAACTTTTAAAAACTCGTTTTTAAATTAAGAATACCACAGAGTACTAAGTATTTTGCTCACAATGTATCAAGTTTTTTGTCCAAAGCCACGGTCAGGGCCTTGTCAGGGCAGAATGCCTTGTTGTCTTAGTCACCATTTTGTTTGTCTATGACCAATGTACTTTTTTTCTTGCCTAATGAATCTAGACAACGCATTACTCATTGGATTAAGAAAATATTCATACAAGTGTTTTGATAAGTTTTGAGTCGACAGAATTATGTAAATTTACAAAATGAAGACAAAAAATATTCGCGTTTAATAAATATTAATCAAACAATATAAAATTGATTGTAAAAGCTTAAACAAACGATACATTGATTATAATGACTCCTATATCAGCGAATTAACTTAATTAACTTTTTCTTTTTAAGAATTAATTTCTAAAAACACTTCTTCGTGATTTAATTAATCATAAACACCGTTCATCAAATAAGCAAAGAGCTGTTTTGTGCACACTTTGGAATAGAGTAGACTCGTACAATTTTAAACTTTATTCCCTAGAGATAAAAACGTGGGTTTGGACTGTTTGATTAGTTCTGCGTTCGGCATTGATGAAGTAAATTGAATAATGACGAAATGACTAGAAAAAACTAGTCATTACGTGTGTAAACAAAATTCGTTTAGTACTCGTTTAAAACTTACTGCAATAAATAAAGATTTTAGTCTGAAAATCAGCTAGTAACTCCTTAACTACGCTACTGATAAACAAACTGTGATAAAATATGATAGGTACAAAAATTCCAAATTCTTATCATCGAATGAAATACTACAAATCTCTTTTTAGGGTTCCGTACCCGAATGGTTCGTCACACAGGTTTTACAAATTTTCACAGTATATAAGCATCTTGTTGAGGCATACAAATTGTCAATTATTTTTTTGCGTAAAAGTTAAAGCTTGCTCCTATGCAACTAAAAGGGGGATGGCGGTGGGTTATGGATGATTTACTAATTTCGAACAAAAGAACAAAAGCAAAAAACTGAAAAGATAAAGTACTCATTCAGTAATGTTGCAAGAGGAAAATAATTACAATAACAAACACGTCACTAGAATGATAATAAAAATAAAAAGTATTAAAAACAAAAATAATTTAGTTTATTTACTTATCAGAGCACTAATTAATTAATCGGGTTGCCAAGAGACGAAGATAACTTATCATAATTAGCGTTAAAAACATTTAAGTGTCTAAAAATGTCTTTGAAGCTGTTCCAAAGATAAAAATGGCTACGGACTTATTTTTGACAGCTTGACCTTAACCGTCAAACATTTAGTAGGTACAATTAGAATTTTCGTATAAAATAAAATATGGTAGTTTAGCTTTAGGTAGCAGAGTCCGACTTTAGTTCGATTTTCGAATTCCGATCTGTATTCAGTTTTGACAGTGATTTTTATAAGTTTATGTTGACTGCAACTGCAAGTTGGCCACTTTTGAAAATGATTCAAATTAGGAAACTACCTTGCAACTTGAAAAAATAAAAATAAAAAATAATTCGTAACGGTTCGTTCAATTTCGGCGCTTGCTAGAAAACTTTTTTTTTTTTTTTTTTTTTTTGGGCTCGCGTTTGACCACTATCTCGCCTGATGTTAAGCGATGATATGGTCGAAGGTGGAGCACGCTTGCCTAGAAGTAACCTATTCACTCTTGACTTGAAGACCCCTAGGTTGTAGCTATCAGGAAACAAGGACGCCGGCAGGGAGTTCCACTCCTTAGCTGTACGCACAATGAAAGTATTTTCAAAACGCTTTGTGCGTATGGGTGGGATATCCACCATGTACCGATGGCACATTGCCGTACGTCTTGTAGTCCGATGATGGAAAGGGCTTGGCGGAATCAAATTGTGCAGTTCCGTCGCGCACTCCCCGAAATGTAACCGATAAAAAACTGACAGGCTGGCAACTCGGCGTCGATGTTCGAGGCTCTGGAGCTTTGAGGCGACCAGTGCATCGTTGCCAATAAGCCTTTTGGCCCGTCTGTCAATCGACTCAAGTGCATCAAGCTGGTATTTGGCAGATCCATCCCAGAGGTGAGAGCAGTACTCCATGCATGACCGAACTTGCGCTTTATACAAGTTGAGCAGCTGTTCAGGCGTGAAGTACCGTCTCACCTTCGCAAGGATCCCCAACTTTTTTGCAGCCAATTGAGCCTTTGACTCAATGAATGGACCAAAATTGAGGGCCTTTGGCTTTGGTCAAATCTTTGGGCGATTTTGGTAGGTTCGGTCTGATACTAGTAGCTTGTAAAATGTAGTAGCATTTAAATTTTGCGATAAAATACTTCCTATTTGAATTGAATTGAATGATAAGTAGTGTTCGTGTATTTGATCTAGAATCCTGCGATGAACTGAATAGATTTGACTAAACTTTCTAGCTTGCCAGGAAAGCAGGATGCTCTCTAAACGTACGGCGAAAATCTTTCCTGAATTTTCCTACTATCGTCACTAAATATGATATTTGCATAGTATAAAACCGGCCAAGTGCGAGTCGGACTCGCGCACGAAGGGTTCCGTGCCATTATCGCAAAAAAACGGTAAAAAAATCATGTCTGTTGTATGGGAGCCCCACTCAAATATTTATTTTATTCTGTTTTTAGTATTTGTTGTTATAGCGACAACAGAAATACATCATCTGTGGAAATATCAACAGTCTAGCTATCACGGTTCATGAGCAGCCTGGTGACAGACGGATAGACAGACAGACGGACCGCGGAGTCTTAGTAATAGGGTCCCTTTTTTACCTTTGGGTAAACCAACTTGAAAACTTAGTACAATTTACTATTTAAATACCTACTACATATTTGTGGAAAAAAATGAAATCGTTTAAAATTGAAGAAGCTATTACCTTGGTACCTAATTCTACGTGCTCAAATTTTCGTTTTTACAGTGCATGGCGCTTCACGAAATCACTATGTTGTTGTCTTGTGATGTCAAATGACTTTAGTAGTGTCTGTTTTAGATAGATTTAAATTAAACGCATTTTATATGGCAATTGCTTTTAGTTTACGATATTAATTATGTTTTCTGTCTACCTAGGTGTTGAGAAATGCAATGAAAAAATAAAGTTCTCCCTATTACTAGAGAATCCGCAAGCAAAAATCTGTCAGTGTGATATTTATAAATCATCATACATCTTACTCACACGGAGATAGCTCATATTTTACGGGCTATTTTTATCTTCCACTCCTCATGTGTGGTTAATTGTGGAATATAAATGATACGGTTCATTAATATGTTTCAGAATAATCCACACATCTGTGCTTGCGATTTAATCTTTTCAGAATCGCGCTAATTTTAAAAGAAAACTAGCACTTTCTGAGAAGGTCAATCTTCTGTCATCAGATTTCAGAATTATGAAATTGTAATTTCGTAAATCGTTGTCGTGATTCGCACGTTCTTAACGCCAGTCACTCAATTCAGAGGTAAGGTAACAAGATTGAATGAGTTATAAACTGAATCTAGTCTTTGACCTGTACCACTTGTAGTTATACTATTAAGTCAAGATTGTCTATGTTTTATTCAGAAAAAGCTAGCGTAAAGGTGCTCCCTCACTTGGAGCATTCGCCTGTATTGTAACGTAACAGAGTCGAGCATTGCATCAGTGAGGGAGGAGAACCGAGCATTACAGTGCGTAACCTGTAATGTTACAGATTCGAGCATTTCATTGGTGAGGGAAGAGGACCGAGCATTACGGTGCGCAACTTCATTGTACAATATGTAATATTTTTATACAATTTTAAACATTGCGGAATTCTAAATGCTTACAATCAAAATTAATGTTACATTACAGGCGAACGCTCCAGATGAGGACGCACCTTAAAGCCACAGCCTAACTTTGACAGTATGAAGCATGTACTAACCATGGATTTGGAGCAGTCATTTTAGTTCTAGATTTGAGAAAAATATAGAAATATCACGATAACGTAAAATCTGCCATTATCTGTGCGAATGTCATGTGGAGCGATAAAAAAATGGGTTCAGGTACTTACTGATAAAATATAAATAAACAATACGGTATTTTTTGAAATAATATTGTACTGATGCAATATGAAATAATAACAGCGATCAAAATAATAACATTTATTGTAATAACAATCACAAAGCTTTACAATTTCCTAGTTCTAAAGTAGGTATGTTTGTCTGTCTCCTAATATAAAATCAGCTTAGGTATATAACTTGCCACAAACAGGACAAAAATAACACAAATAACTTTACAATGTAATTAAATTAGATTAGCAAATAGATAAAATTTGCCGTGACCTTTGGGTCAGAAACTATTTAATACGTGAATCTTATCTATCGTTCTTCTCGCGTAAAATCAATCTTCCATATAATAAGTGTAATTCTACTAAGTTTATCAAGGTTTTCTGAGCAAATGGCGCCAAACAGGACAGCGAGATCCGAAATCACAACAGCCAAACGCATAATCGGAAAAGTGTTCGCAATTCAAAACCGAAAATTCGAAAAAAGAAACAATGATACAACAGTGAGCTTATATTTTTTGCATAATATAAAAAAAAATAAGTTCTTAAATCTCAACAACCAAACACACGATTAGAAAAGTGTTCGAAATCCAAAACCTAAAATTTGAAAAGAGAAGCCACTATGGCCCGCTCCAATTTTCTTCTTCATAATCATAAACAAATAAGTACGTTAGTAGCTGTCATCGTATTCTTGCGTGTCATATTATATTCTTTCTATTTGGTTTGTAACCCTATCCGTATATTGTCATGCATAGCTCAGCCGAGGCGTGTCCGCCGCCATTATTCATAACGCTTCACACCTTACATACCTGACAAATGCGGCCGCATTGGAACGCTTGTGCATTGTCATTACTGCATCCTGGACTCCTGGTATGATTTTGATTAAAACTTCACATATTTTGCGAAATTAGAAATATTTTCTACAAATTGAAAACTAAGAATTTAGAGTTTTGAACGTGCCAAAACCTACCCTAAAGCCAAAGTTTTTCGTTTGTCAGGCTAAATTAGAGTTTGACCAATTACTAAACTTCAAATTGTTAATTATGAAATCGGCCATAAGTCGACCTTAACAATAATTTCAAGTTTGAACATTATGAAGTAGATATAAACAAAAATATTAGCTTAGCTTTATGGTGTAGTTTAGGAACTCTCGCATTGTCTGCTTGCAAGACACTCCTGCGCAGGATAAAGCAGATTCTTAATTTTCGGTAGTTGGTGCGACTTACCAGATCGTGAGGACCTAACTATTAATTAATCATTTGCTGGAAATTCAAATGGCCATGCATAAACTACAAAACATGCTAATATTTTCCATGAAATTGAGATAGAACTTGAAACAATAGGCTCTTACTATAAAATTATTGCTCCACTATGATGTTAATTTACTACTGTGAATAATTCTGGTTTAAACCTCTAACAAATACATTGTAGGGATCATTAAGGGCTGTACAAGAATTTGTCGCGGTTTTCTCCTCATATTTTCAGAGGAACTGCAGTCTCCATTTCAGCTCTCCATGTTTTTTTTCACGAAGATTTTCGAAGGTTGAACGTTAGTACTCTTACTACTACGCAATATAATACCAAAAGTTTTAACTTTATACTTTTTAGTGATTATTAGTTATACGTATGTATATTCTAATCTGCCTGCATTCATCACAATCTCTTTAGGGTTTTCAGTCATTTCATCTAAATTGACCAAGTCAGACCCCTGAACCTGACTGAAATACATCAAACTCTTCACCGATTTGTAGTTTTCAAGCTGGAGAGAAAATTCTGCACAGTTTAACAAATTCCCCTAGCAACACGTTTCTGAATTGAAGCCAATGGAAATTCCAAATTTTCAATACAGATCTTAAGATAGATATATTCAGATAACAGATATTAAGAGGAAATGCCCTTAAATGGCAATTTCCTTAGTAAAAAATCATACCTAATTCGAGGTATGGCTCTCGTCTATTTTATTGGACAAATTTAAAGGATAATGCATAAATTGAATAACAAAGATATTATGTGGTGCTTCTGTGTTTTTTTTTTATATATTTGTCAAATTTGTACACTATGCCTCTGTTGACAGCGCAATTTGGAGCATTTTTTGAAGGTTCTAGTGCTTCTAAGATAAAGTATCATCAAAAAGGAAAACATAGGGGTACAGTATATATCTTTCTTATTCAGTTTATGGAATATCTTTTAAATTGGCCCAATATTGGAGGAGGAAATAGGCGAGAGCCAAACCTCGAATTGTAATTTTTATATAGGATATTCAGTCGCATATCTGCGACCGCATACCCTCTTAAGATAACTGCATATGAGACGTATGGAAGAAGAAGGTGACATGCTGTAAAAAGCTCATATACAAGTAAAATTTCAAAACCCCCGGCACATTTTTATTTCATGCTACATAATTTATCTAGTACATAGTAGATACGCTTCGATCGACCATCTATTGAACACGAAATAATGACACGATATCTTGCGAAAACACCCCGATTCAAACAGTAAAACGGCCATAACTTTTGAACGGCTGATCCGATTTTATTCAAACATAGCTAAGAACACTCGACAAAATCACCTTCCAAACAAAAACTAAATCAAAATCGGTTCATCCGTTTAGGAGCTAAGATGCCACATACAGACACTGATACACAGCAACACACGTCAAACTTATAACACCCCCTCTTTTTCGGTCGGGGGTTAAAAATAGGATGATGAATCCAATAATATTAGATCAGAAAACCCCTGTTACCACCTGAACCTAATAAATCGTTTCAAATATCTCAGACAACAGCCACAACTTTTGTGATAGTCTAAACCTGGTAGTCTGATACGCACGTTTGAATCACGTTACGTTAGAGATAACCCATCAGGTCAAGAGATCGCGTAAATACTTACAAGTATAGGCTAGCTACACGTCACCCCTTAGAACGGACAATCATTTCATCTTAGTCCATCAAATGCTGGTGCAATTTACAAGCAAAATATTGCTGCTTTATATATATCACCAGCTAAAATCAGTCCACTGCTGGACATAGGCAGCCATAACAGTTTCTGAGGATCGAGAACAATCGATACTCGGCAGTCTACAGCTACTGCTATTTTGCTCCTTTATTTTTGTCATAGTTACTATCTATACTCCATTTGAGATAACATTAGAAATTTAAATAATCCCATTTTACAGCCCGTTTAACCGATTATGACTTCTATTGCGTTGGTGATATGACAAATGGCAGCTGTATTAAACAGTTAGTTTTGGTAACAGGTTTATGCTTTCAATGCCATCCTTATGTTTACGGGATAGAACTCAAAATGGGTTGCACGGACTGTAAAAAGGGGTTGTAAACATTTCTAATGCTTTTTCAAATGGAGTATATATAATTTGTATTTATTCTATGATGTACAAAGTGTTTACGAAACTAAATAGAGTGAAGCCTGGCAATCCTAGCCATAACATTAACAACCACTGACATGACAATTCAGCTGCATCGTATTTCTGATAACACTGGTGTAAGTATAGAATAATATTAAATAAAAAAAGTTAATTAAAAATATCAAAAAACCCGACTGCTTAAAAAGAGAACTAAAAAGACGTTAACAAGAAGAAAATCATGCTGTGCAGTCGGAGGATACATATTCGCGAGTTGGCTGACCAAAACCAGATGTGTCCTCCGACTGCACAGCATGATTTTCTTCTTGTTTACTTCTTTTTTAGTTCGCTCTTTAAGCAGTCGGGTTTTTTGATATTTTTAATTAACTTTTTTTATTTACAACATTTTAGTTTTTTTTTTTTATTAGGTACATTTCAACACACAAGTGTTATATATATTTTTGAAATCACCTCTTAAAACCCTTTATTTTGATACCCCACACGATGGGTTTGCAAGAAAAAAAATTTTTTTCCCCCACAAAATGGCTACCAAAATCCGCCATTTTTCTTTTCTAATTTTAATGTAGCCAGTGACACTCGCAGGGTTAAGACGAATCGATTGACGTAAGAATCATCAAAATCGGCCAACGCGTTTGGCCTCTAGAACGCTACATAGTAACAAACATACATACATACATAGACTAATAAACACATTACCCTCCTTCAGCAGTCGGGTAAAAAGTGCAAACAAGGCAAAAAGCCGGACAAATTAGAACGGTTAGAAGCGTGACTAGTTTCACGCTTCTATCTTAGCTGACCGGCACACAGATTTCCGATTGCAGTTTATGGTTTGACATACTGATGAAAACGATGTGCTCAATGATATTCAAATAAACAGATATGTTATGAGCGCGCGCATTGTGAAGACTCGGATAGGTCACAATTGTGACCTTTTAGTCTTTAGTTTATGTCACGCATGGCGAAGAGCGATAGGCTTTGTTGAAACAAAAACAAAATAAAAAAAATGCCATCGTGTGTATTTGTAATTTATTTATTTATTGATCAAAATAAATATTTTTAATGTCAGATGAATGAAAAGTGTGTTGTGTGCTGCCGCTACTGCGCGGAACACTTTTTTCAATTGTTTTGTGAGTGTATAACGTATCTGTTTATTTGAATATCATTGGATGTGCCCATTTTGGGGTGATCTATTATCCAACCAGAGTTCCAAGAACTACCTACTTCAATGTCGGTTATTTTATATGTATTTAAATGTACAATTCCTGGTAGATGTCAAGTGTTTTATATTATAATCACGGACGTGATCGGCGGATCGCACCTGATAATACCGCGTTGGTACTTCCGAGGTCACCTAAAGAGTATATTATGTACTTAATAAAGCTATAAATAATATGTTATTTCATATCTTCAGATATCAGCACGATAAAAGGATTTATAATCAAATCTTGTCACTGTCCATGCAAACAAGTTTTATGTATGTCATTGTATTGGTCATATTTTCCTTTGGACTTCGTTGTCACGATCTAGAAATTGTGTCAATAGCAAAGAAATATTCTTTCAAGACAACCTGAAAACAAAAACTTACAAAATTATCTTGTTTAGGTAAATTAAGCGGACACAAGGCTAGCCAGCCTTAAGTGGCAGTGGGCAGGTAACATTGCTCGCAGAACGGATGGCCGATGGGGCAGAAAGGTTCTGGAGTGGCGACCGCAAACCGGAAGACGTTGCGTTGGATGGCCTCCCACCAAGTGGACCGATGACCTGGTGAAGGTTGCGGGGATCCCCTGGTTGCGAGACGCACGGGACCGGTCAATGTGGCGACGCTTGGGGGAGGCCTATGTCCAGCAGTGGACGTCTTTCGGCTGATATGATGATCATGAAGGCTAGCCAGGCTTTACTATACTTGGTCCAGGTTTTATCTAGATACAAAGTTCTCTTGACGATCCTTGGGGTTACTTCTAGGCAAGCGTGCTTCACCGTAGACCACATCATCGCTTACCATCAGGCGGGACAGTGGACAAACGCGAGCCTACCGATAAATAAAAAAAACACGATACCTTTTTTAATTTTGGAACAAAATGTCAAGCCTGCAAAAGTATTCAGAAAGCTATCATTATCATACACTCAGGCCGTACCAGAACATGATAAAATATACGTATAATAAAACAATATATTTACGCGAATTGTTCCTTACTCAATATTTCCCGAGAGTTTTCTTAGCGTCACTTGGCTTCCCGCCAAGAGTGCTTGTTGACGTCTACTTGACAAGGAGCTTGACCCAAAAGATGTGTCACACGACGATACAGCCACAATTCGCGCCAACCTATCGCTTATTTTGACAACAGCAATATCAACCTTAACTAGATAGATATAAGATGCTATTGAACGTAATATAGATCTTGGTTTCATCGTTAGATCTGTCAGTAATTAGTGACTTACTGTTTCTAAATTGTATGCCAACATAATTCAACCCAGACCTTGATTACAAACCCAAGATCACGTACAAGCTATTCAAATGTCACTAATGATGTCTTTTCTTCTTTACAGATGCAATCCAACACAAAATATAACGGAACACCTCAACCTTAGGCATTTTAAGTTCAACCTGACAAAAGTTATCTGTGATCTCATTTTAGTTTAGTAAAAAAAAAAACAATCGCCTAAATTAGTTACGTTTTAAGTGCAGTAAAAAAAAAAACATTAGACTGAACAAACAAATGTCAAGATCGAGCGCGAAGGACCGTGAAGTTTGAGTTTGGAAACAGACAAAATGGCGGTCCAGTGAGTGGTCATGGATGACAGATAGTGGATAGGTTGTGGTGTTAGAGGATGGGATAATGGAAGTTGGGGCGTTGGGTTCGTGAAGATGCCGCATGCTCATTCGAGTTCGGCGGCGAGCTCGGGCGGCGACGACCTGGGCTCCACTGATGAGGTCAAGGTCTTCAAAGACGAGGGCGACGGCGAAGACGAGAAGCGGAGCTCGGAGAATTTACTCGAGGAGAAGTCCAGTCTAATCGATTGGACTGAAAGTGAGGTGAGTGATTTTGACCTTTATTCTTTAGAAACTACTTCATACTTTTATTTGCTAAACCTAGTGCTCTACAGTTCTAAATTTAAATAAGCAGTTCGAGTTTTCCCAGTCAAAAATCAGATTCATTCGAAATTAGAACATATTCTCTCCACATTCGAATTCGGACCTGCAACAGATTTGATTGGACGATCACGTCATAAGCCCGCTGATTGGGTAACATGCGGTAGACACGTAATTCGGTCCTAGCACTTCATTACGGATGCACACGAGGCATTTATTCGACGATATCACCATCGGTAGCCATTGTAACCGTCATGCTGTAGTACAATTACAAGGATTGTGTTACAATGTTAACCGACACTTGTGATGGCTTTGCTTTTTCCGTGATTAAATAATAAGGATAGTTTTGTCCTATAAAACGCTTTAGGTGGTAATTAGTATCGCCAAAATCGGATTTGTAAAATGTTTCCGAAATATAGCAGCAGATATATTGGTAATCTCATTTTTCCCCCTTTTCCTGGACCTATCCTCTTTATTTCCTTATGGTTGTCTACTAGGCAACCATTTTATATTTCATCATATTGATATTAAATTCCCTGTCACGCTCGCTTCTTTGTCTCCTTCGTATATATTCTTATTGCATCGTCATCACATCAGCAGAAAGTCGTCCACTACTAAACATAGACCTCCCCCAAATTTCGCCAAATCGACCGGTCCTTATTTTACAGATTTTAAAAGAAAACAATCTGTAAATCTCTGCTTACCCCAGTTTAACTAGCACTGTGACAGCAATATATATAAATATTGACTCTTTCATATCTTCTTACGTGACAAAAGAAACTGGTTCACGACATTACGTCAGCTAATACTAAGAATTTGGTAATGTAATCAAATCTCATTCCTATTACTTCACATAAAGATAATGATCATGATAAGCTTATTGTGTTACTATTTACTTCGCTATATGTTATATGTATTTATCTTTTTTTAATACTGTGTTTAGTTCCGTGACTGATTGACAAGGTAACATCAAATAAACTATAATGGAAGTTTGGTTCCTTTCTCTCCCTTTTCTTCCATCCGTATGTATCTTCCCAAGGTTAAATGTAAGTCCTGGAGAACCATAATGGAGGACCGTTGTAAGCATTTTTGCCTATGTGGAATGTCTAATGGGGCCAGGGATTTTTGGGCATCTGACATCCAACTCTTTTGCTTGTCGGTTCATCTAGAGGCCGATCCTCATGTTCTGCCTTCGCTCCTACGGTAAATTTTTGTTTCGGGTCCTTTATCATTGATCAGCATTTCAGCGTTGTTTCTTATACTTTCCTTTTTTGTCAATACTCATTACCCACGATTCCATTAGTACCACGCAGGAGTAGATTTGGTGCACCTAAGAAAAAACTTTCTGAAACTTTTACTCTTCAGTAGTCAAATGGTAGTTTGTATGTGAGTCGCACATAACAGCTTGCCGTTTTCTATTTACTACTCCAGTTAATTCCAAAGCAACGTAATTAAGTCTAGGTCCCGTATGGTTAAGCTTAGTTAACTACGGTTTACGCGCTATTCTAACTAACTACGTATCTGCTACTGCTTCAAATGGAAACTCATTTAGATTTTATGTTTGTACAACTTTATGTTCCCCATTACCTTTATTATTTACTACAATAACATACTCAACTAATTTCAAATTAAAATATGCGGAACACGACTCTATTCAAGACGTTATTCGTGTATCATGGAATAAATTTGTTTAAAGATTCAAGTATCTATTAGGTGGTCTTGCTAATACAATTATTGACCAAGGAGGTGTCGTTTTGAATTAATTGTCTGTCTTGAAATGCCGACTTCACGCGGCGCTACGGTTTGTCCAACTTGTCCCATATATTGGGGCAAACATTGTCCTACACGTTAACAGCAGGTGCCAAACTCAGGTAGATCTCCATTGAACATATTCCTCGTATTAGTACCACAATGCATTCAAATAGAATCACAATATATTCAACTGCACTGAATTCTATTCACGCAAACATACTGCCACTGCCCCCACTATTAATTCACAATGAAATATCGATCTTATTGTGCGCGTTCAGAGTTTATAATGGCTCAATGAAAACTGTTAAGTTATGTTCGATTGTAACGATAGATTCTGCACTATTTGTGCGTTTACAAGATTTCACACCTTCCAATATTTCCGATTTTATTGATACTCCGATCTGTATTGTGCAAAGTAACTTCTCATTTATGAATGTTTTAATGGGACGATTAAATATTTTAAGCGGTGGTGCACGCTTCTCCCTAACGATAGTTGGTATCACTCACGATAAGGTCCGCTTCACGCTATTAAATGGGACCGTAAAGCACGATTTTTTTACACCTACGAAAATGAGGGACTTTAATATTCATAAGTTGACGGCGGTAAATGAACTCATTATTGTACAATTCGATGCGTAGATTAACATCGGCGCTCTTAATGAGTCAACCACTTTATTAGCTACCACAAATAATGAAAGATAACGTCGAGATGGACAGATATACACGTCTTTATAATCGCAAATTGCCCGTAAAACAAACAAAAACAAGGTGGAGAACCGAGACGAAACAACATCCAAAACAGCAATTGTTGAGGCGCCTTCGAAACCCATACAGGTACCGAACGTTTCCGAAAATCGTAAAATATTGTATTCCAAGCCGACATAAATTACTTTATTCATTGTATTATTTCCGAAAACTCTATTATTCGCTAGACGGGTCCCGTACAATGACTTCTACCTGCGCGGCCGCGTTCAGGTATTCCTTATAATAAACACAAACTCCCACTGCTTTTGTCGAATTTACCTGTCGAGCGGTGAGGCGAGGGTGTGCAAACATGACCGAACACCTACGAACAGACGAAATACTTGATGCGCCGTCCCTTTCTTTGTCATTCAATAAAGAACTAGCGGAAGAGAGAGGCGGGAATGATTTGTACAGGATTCCCAACGCCTTACAATCACGGCTTGGTATAAATATTGGATTATACTTGGGTGCAATTCTCGTGTATGTCATAATAGCATCGATTATAGTACGTGATGCCATTACAATACACATTGTACGAACAATTTTCGTTCGACATTTCGATTTCTTTTAGATTACAGTGCCTGCTCGTGAATTGGATTTGATGCGAGATTTTTTACGCCTGCTTGCCTTTTGGATATGTTTCTTTTAATGATTTTGTTGTTCCGTTTATTTGTTGTGTATTGTTGGTCAAATATGTTCAAGTGCAAGCTATAGAACTGATATTCCATTGACAGTTGACTATAGACAACTTTGTAGCACTTCAAACAAGATTGCTCCAACATTCGCTTACACATGTAAAAGTTCTCAGATATTTACCTATAAGAGGCAAACTAATCCATTCCAGAAAATTGCTACCTTTTAACGACATCCAATATCTTAAATTGACCATTTACCTACTTTTTAGCCCTTTTAAAGTGTATGTTAGTTGATGAGGCTGTACATCGAGATGCCTTTCACTAGGCTGTAGAAAAAGTCAATGGCTTAGCGATTTCCGTTGTGGTCGGGGCTTGTATCAAATGGTCTGGGCAGCATAGCTGACCATGTAGAGATGTGAGGCTTCCGTTGAGATTTACTCATGTATATTATGGCTAGATTTATTATGGTTTTGGATTTTCTTGTTAGTTCGGAAGTTATAGAAGAAGCCGGTTTAGTAAGCGAGAGTTAGAACCCTAGCAATATACTTACAAAATTAAAATGTTAAGACTTCTTATCCGTGGATAAAGAAACAGCCGCTACAACAGGTAGCTTTGGAATGAAAGAATTTCTAAACAATCTAATCAGTTAACCTAATAAGCTGTAATCAGCTAAAGGAGTGATAAATTCATTCATTTAGAGAATTTCTTTACTTATTCCAATAAGAATCCAATCCTTTCCAAAGATAAATTCTCCACATATTTAATGGATATAATTAAGACCATGAATAAACCAAAGAATACTAATAAATCAATGTACAGCAGTCGAACTGCCCAACCTACCCTCAAAATAAGATAGCTATCGCTACATTTGCTACATAGTCTGCAGTCTATATTTATCGAACAACGCGTTCTTGTCCCGCTTGTCCGCTTCCGGCCGCCATTGCCATACGAGCTCCTTACTCTCAGCCAGAATGTGTTCCTGTAAATATTCCACATTTTATGCCCACACTTGTCGCCAAACACGTTTTGCGGGTAGAGGACGCTGTTTCAATGTTGATGATCCAAGTGTGAGGCGAAGATATAATTATGGCAAGAAAAGAATTTTAAGAAGACAAAATACTTATCGTAGATGAAAACGATAAGAATTATGTGTGAATGTGAATGCAATCGGGAGAGACAGAAAAAAGGAAAAAGGGAGATCGAAGAATACAGATACAGAGAACGCGTCAAGGCATCCATCAACAAAATTTATAATACATGTAATATTCAAGATGCTGTAACCAGTATACCTGCTTTTCCGCTAAAGCCATTCCTTGAACACAACCATAAAACTGAATTTTCGTTTCGCAAAACTGCGTCCAGTCAGTTTTAATAACGGGTCCATTATAAATAATTTAATCAACGTATTGCCGATGCCATACACCACATGTGCCGGCGAATTAAAATTTATAACACTATAAACTACTCCACAGTTTTAATGACTCCTTAACTCAACAAATCCTTATATTAATTCGGCCTTGTTGGTATATTTAGATGATTAGTGTTCATTAATACGTATGGAGTCGACATTTAAATTTTTGATCTCGCTAGATCTTAGTTTATTTAGAAGTAGTTACTTGGCAGCGATACGTAGAATAACGAGACCAATATATTATTGAAATCGATGCAGAATCTTATTAGAATTTAAATATGAGATCATAATTATTGAAAGTTTCGAGCAAAGTTTTTGAAGCTCCCAACAAAAGCAGTTTTCAAAACCCTTAAAAAGTTATCTGTTCAAATACAGTTTCTAACCGCAACAAAACTTCTCACACTGAATTTATATCTCAAAGCATTTAACGATCTGCGACTTTTAACTCCCAATATGACAGAATAAATGAATAACCATGAACAAGGCCTCAGGGAGCAAGTTTATTGAATTAACGATGCAGTCAGCGGTCACCTGGCAGCCATAATCGAGAGATAAGACAAATAAAACCTTTATGATGGATACCGTCACAATATTGTGATTGAAACTCATCTACAATTCAATGACACAATCTATCTTTGTGCGTAAGGCTTGTTCTTAAGATATTTCTATTACTAGTACTACTATAGACAAACCATTGGCTGTGTTGATGTCTGATTCTTTGATTGTCTGTCTAATGGAATTCAATATTTTTTCTTCTTTAGCATAAAAGCTAGTATCATTATTAGCTGACCATATTCTATCATTCAAAAAAAAAACACGTTGCGCCGACCCCAATTAGATTTGGAAAGGGAATGATGATTCAATGGTTCCCAATCTTCAGGAAATCATGTCATGTCATTAATTAGGAATATCATGTTTAGTGATAACTGTTTCAATTTAGGGAAATTTATAGATGCGTGAATGTTGTGTCAATTTACGTCGGTCCACCACGAACCGTGTAGTTCAGTTTACGTAATGTATCATCAATTATATCCCAAAACCAATATAGGGCTATTTTAGCTATCATAATTTTGATTTCATTCATAGTTGCTCTATTCTATTTATATATATATCTCACTCGTATATTGTGGTCACCTTAAAATCTTGTCATGTCTTAGCAACAGCTAAGATTAGACAGACCTCTTTGATCAGATTCACAGCTCCAGATTTCTTAAGACCATTCTTCTAATATGCGATATTAACAGAAAAGAAAACCGGTTGGTCTTCTAGTAGGTGATCGAATGATCCTCTGGATTTTTGAATCGCGCGAAACTGTTTCTCCATAGTCCATTTTATACTTATTTTACTTCAGGGTAGCTTAACATCGTGGCTTAGTAAATATTGCTACTTCTCGTGATCTATATTACTTTGATTACCAACTTTGTCTTCACCAAAGCCTTCAAATCCATCGTGTACAAACCCTTACAAGTTATTAATTTCTCAAGGCATACCTGCGTTTAGCGTGGGTGCTAATCTTGCCTACTTCCTTATAACGATCTGATGATAGGTGTTGCGCACGTGGGCAGTTGCATTGGCCTGCATAGCTGCTGCAGCCGTGAGGGTATGCTGCCTTGATTCATAAGTAATGGGGAAAACTTTTACTGTGTCTATTTGATTAATTGGCAGTTGTGCAAATGCCTATTGATTGAATGATTGTGTGTATAGGAATATTGTTGTTATTTTGATCAGGCAGTCATTTTCTAGCATTCTTGATATCATTTGTTTCATATCTATGTGACATGAGAAGCAGCAGTTGCCAGGCTAGTATATCTTGATTGCCAAAATCATCATCCTCATATTAGAATCCTGAGTGATTTCTTTCATTTCATAGAAACTATATATTTCTAAACTTACTCCTTAGTTCAACGTTTTAGTTTCCTAGTTGATTGTGAGTCGACTTTGAAACTAGTTTCACAAACTGCTAAGTTATACAAGTGTTAGCACTTTGAACTCATAACTTGACTGGAACTAAGCGTCTGGTCCTATCGGATAAATGTTGCTCAACTGTTGGTAAAGCTTATGTGGATGGGGACGCATTTTTAAAACTATTTATAATATTGTATGATGCCGCTTCATATCAAAGATCTAGTTAAGTAAATCAAGTTTGTCTTTGAAGCACCACTTTTCGATTGAAAAGGTCTAGATAATGCATATAAGACTACTGTTAAAACTATTCTCTCTTTTATTTCTGCTCTAGTTTAAGTTACACCAAAGTTCTACAATGTACACCCCCAAAGAGCGTTTTAAAAAGGATCATCGAAAGGTCAACAAAACGACAATAATCCCCTGACACATCTTGTTTGAGCACGTCCGTTCCACAACACATCACCTTCGCGAATGCATTAGTTAAGCGAGTTTTGTGCATTTGTGTTCAACCATTTGTTGCTATTTACGATCGCTCCGTGTTTCCGCCTGCTTCTAACATTCAATATGGTAATGACGCCTCTGTGAGGTCTACCTCTCTTATGCCTCCCTGCTTATGCAGCTACATTTACGATTTTGAAATGATGTAAGTGAAGTGTGTAAAACCGTCATTAGAATCGATTAGATTATTATTTATAACACGCAATAAAACATCAGAAAAAAGCCCTATAAAATTCAAATAAAAATCTGCGCTTAGAAAGTAACCATCGTTATCAACGAATCAATAATGTACTGCCCAATATCCGTGCTAACGTATCAGCTGCGCGAGTACAACCCTGAACAAAGACCACAGAATAAAATTTTACAGTAGCTTCGATTGTGCGTACTGCGAGTTCGTTCGCGCGATGTGTGGACATTGCCTTATCTGTGGCGTCCACAAATGTTTGGGCTGTCGCGTTATCAGTACACGGGTTGTCAGCCTTGCTCGGATTATTGGGGATAATGGGTCCGATGTTAATATATTGATAGATAGTACAAATACGGACGTTAAAGGCAAGCACGTCAGTAAAATCAATCTTGGTCAGCTAAGTTATATTACAGTACTTAGAAGAGTATTTTTAGGACGGTAGTTTTGAGAAACCCTTTGTCGTGGTGTGGGTATTCTGTAAAATTGCACGGTTCATAATTTGAATTATGCGTGCTGTTCGGTAACGGGTTTCAGCGGTGTTTCCGTTCGATCGTATTCACCCGTAATAAATGCAATTTCGACCAGACTTTGCTACTGAATATTTCAAGATTCCAACTGGCAGATTTGACAATCATGATTCACATCTATTTCTTATTACAATGTAAAAGCAACATTAGCTTCACCTTCTGACCGCATCGGCGCACATTTTGATCAGATCAGATCTCGTTTCTGATATAATCAATCATGTGCCCACCTAGCGACACCTACTGGATACGAACCATTGCTCTAAGAAAGCTTTTATTGTTCGTAGAACATCCGAGAATGTTTCATAATGATATTATAAGTATGAAGTCAGAAGTGGGATCAGCCAATTCCCTAAAATAAAATATGTTCATGATTCATGACTATGTGAAGATTAGATGGCTTAAGTACGAGTACCTTCTATATAGGTTCGCCGAAGCTTCTGGAACAAGTTCGTGCGTAAATAAAGATGGCGTAGGAGTATTTGGCGCGTCCCCGTCTCCCAGGCTTAGCTCATCTAGATCCTCGCAAACAAAGGCTACCTTTGATCCTTGTTTTTCATGCTCAGCCGTCGTAAATACCAAAAATAATAACGATTAAAGAATTTACCTAACGTTATCCCGATTCATAGTGTTTTCACAGTTAACTGTTGTGTCTATAATCATTATTCGGTTATTTTTAACCAATCTTTGTTCGACGGTAGTCATAAAATTCGGTACATTGTTTTACTAACGCGTAAAAACACTTTTATTGTTCTCTAAAAGATGTTTTATATTGTCTAATGAAGCTTGGGCATTGTTCTTTAAAAATAGTTGGGCCTATTTGAAAAGCTTTGAAAACTGCCCGATTTATTGACTGCTCGTCAGATGGAGATAATCCTGTTAATAATGTATGAGTTATACAATATTCTCAAGCTCGTATAATATATAGTTTTAGCCTGAAACAATATTCAAAGTCCTCAACTATTAATTTGAAACGGCTACGAGTCTGTACAGGAAATATAGGAAACCATAAAATCGTCGGCAATTGAATGTCGCCGTTCTGGCACCAGTGACAAAATTAACGGTTCTTCCTTTGTAACTGACCTGAGAATAGTAAGGGATAGAGAGATGAACATTTAAATATCCCTATAAAATAAATTGTAGAACATTTGGCGCCAAATTACCTAACGTAACTTTTTTAGAACCGCGCACAGACTATAAAACCACGAAAAAACAACAAATTTTCATTCGATTAAGACGTAAAATCGATTTGTTAGACAGATAATCAAGTCAACGCTTAGTACCGAAAAACATCCGATTAATGTAAATAAACTGTTCTGTTAATTTAGTTTTACAATCGTTATAAAGTTTAACGATTCGATACTATTTTGTGAATGTATTTATTGTGATTGCGTACTTTTTTTGTCTGTTTTTACGTCATTTTCTTAGATTTATTTGAGCATCTGTCTTACCTAATGTCTCTTTTTACCTCTCCTTCTTCGAAAGCATGTAACTGCATCTTTACTTCCAAGATTCCAAATGTCAAAGTTTGCTTTCTAGTGTCAAAAACGAGATCTAGACTGGGATAAGTCTAATTCGAGTTAATAAATCTAAGGAGCTGTATATGGGAGTCATTTAAGAGCCGTACATGGGTGTATAAATGCGCCCCCTGCTTGGAAAAAACAGACAATAAAACACCACGCTCCATAAAATCATTCCAAGTGTGTACATATGGATGATTTGGGATGGTATTTTGAGCATGCCAGCTGTAAAATGTCTGGTATGCAACGTGGACGCTGATCGGAAAAAACTTCTGAAATTCATCGTAGAGTGCGAAAATGTTTGGTAAGGTTAAATTTCCCCGTAATTTTTGACAAGTTCTAGTCATTCTAGGGTGTTGTTCTAAGTCTATTCAGGCCAAGAAAAGAGATTGTATAACCTAAATTACTCACAAACATACACCAGACAGAATTAAATGCTTACCGACATCACTCAGCTAAATAATTCCTCGCTCTATCACTAGATCTTTCTCAGCAATTTCAATTCATCATTCCAAGAAATTGTAACGTCTCGTCGTCTGCCTAATATGCGGCTAAGAAGTCCCTTATCTTAGGACTTGTTTACACATTGGGAGCTGATGACCTGACAATTAACAGCTACCGCTAATAAGTTCTCTCGCATTGCAGTAGCTCGACTTGCCTGACTGGTGGGACGATGAGAGTAGCTGGACACTGGCTAATCTTAGCTTTGAGAAGGAGAGTAAAATTGAGCAAAATGAGAGCAAGAATTGGGAAGGAGAGTAAAATAAAAACAATGCTGTAGGAACGGTGTGAGTTGATGACGTCACTGTCACTGTGTCACACGGTGTGAGAGATGTTGCATTAACTAAGCCAAGGGCCTCTGACAAAGTCACATTATATTATAGCGATAAAGATCGTCGAATAGTCAACAATGATTTGACATGTCGCGTGGTCAATTCTAAACATTATAGGATTTCGATAATTGAATCCATCGAATCGATTCGAATGTCTCTTTGTCTAGAGTCCATAGGGTTCTTTAGCTGGCACTGTGTAACCTTGCCTTTAGATACCGTATGCGCGGGAGCATTAGTCGGTGTTACTTTACGCTCACATAAATCGCCCATGCTAGTCAATTATGCGTACTATAGTTATTTCGGGCTGTTTAATTATCCTCGCCCAAGCGCAGTCGTCGTTCCACAGACGCCGTAGGGATTTTTAAATACCCACACCAATTACTGTTTATTTTACAATGAAAACTAAATCCGTTTAATTACTATGTTTCCTACTATTTGGAAATTTATTTGACAGCTAATTTAAGATTGTGATGGTAAGATTGAATATTCATGGGAACAATAGATTCATTCGGTCATGTTTATTCATAAAGGTTTTTAAGTTGGATAAGTTTTTTTGTTGTTGGTAATTTAAGAAGAGTTTTGTTTCTTATGGTAATGGTTACGTCTTACTTCAGGTAAGGTATGTTTTTTTTTGTTCCGATCCTAACGTTACGTAAGAATACCAGTACCTTAAATATAAAAAATGTACAAATTACATTCGATAAAATAAATCTTCATATTTGAAATTCGAAATGTCAAAGGTGATAGACAATATCGACGCTGTTAGTAGCAAATCCCGTTGTTTACATCTCGAATCATCACTCCATCTAAAACGCAGCATAAATCAAGTCTGATTTATGTCTGATAGACGGAAGGAACTTGGCTAGTCAGCTTTCTCTATTTTAAAATTCAAGGATAAAAGATCTAGAACTACACCATCATTATATCTCGATGCCCGTTTGATACATCCATTATCGATAACGTGTCGAATCGATTATAGAATGACGATTAATTTAATTTATTTATCTCCGGTATTTAGTGTTCCAATTTCGAATACTAAGAATTCAATTTTGCGATGTAATCCGAATGTTTTTTTTTTGTTTCGTGTTAGAGTTGCCAGAGAAAATAGGGATAAAGAAAGCTCATTTAACGTGACAAAACAAAGGTTTTATCTAAATACGTTTATGAGCAAGCCGGCTTTCCGGGGCAAAGATTCCTCAAATATTAGCTCCTGTGAGTAATCTTCAAGCTTACACGTTTTGGGTGTCGTCAGAAACAACAGTGGCATTTTTACGTCCAAATGCCGACGTTATCATACTTTTTCTCAGTTAAAAATGGTGCCATGAGATGGTCGAAAGTTACGAAATGTTCTTTAAACGTATTAAAAAGGAATGTTATGTTTAGAATATGTCGAAGATATGCATGGTTGTCTACTATCAGCTTTTATAACACTTCATAAAGTGTCATGTTTTATTCACGGTTAAATATAGGTCTCGTTTGTAAGACCCTTTTAAGTTCATTATTGCGAGGGCAATAAGGGGATGCAGGCTGAGGGCGTGCGATAATATCAATTGCTAAATTAACGTTACCCATTAATTCACACTAACGAATTAAATATTCGCAATCGAAAAAGCGTACAAGAAAATTGTAGGTAATAAAAAAAACACGTTCCATTTCGGACGCGTTCTTTTTTTGTGATATTCGCAATGGAACGCGACGGTCACAGAATCCCGTATTCACTGGAATCACTGGCCATTTGTTCGAAACAATTTCAAATTTCGAACATGAATTTCCCGCCGTGTAAACAGTCGACCCGACCCGTTGACTCATGGTCTCGAACAAATGTTATCTGTCTTCTTTTGTTTGTTTCTCGAATATCATACTTGTACTGGCCAGATAGTTAGACCTCCCCCGCCCCGCTGTGTGCCTGTTCTAGTGTACCATTAAAGGGATGTTTCTTTAAGTTAACTGGGATCTGTGTAAATTGGATCATTTATTTCTGTTGTTATTAGTGTTACGTCTCTTGGTTTAGAAATGGAATGATTCTTTTCGTCGTGTTTTTATAGCCTGTAGCCGTTTTTAACGTTTTCACGTAGGGTTCTTACTTTTTAAGCGTCTTACCGTACTCGTCAAGTCTTATCCGAATATTTATAAGAGTATTTCTTTAATAAAATGTGCGATCAGCGACGGTCTTAAAGTTATTTTTTATTGGTAACTCTATTAACAAACTAGATACTTAGATGCTATTTTTATTCTAGATTCAAACTAGTCTAGCTAATGGGCTCGCGTAAGTTTTCAGTCTAATCGCAGGTGAGGCGTTTATCTAATAATTGGATGGGTGCTCATTTGTGATAACACTCGTCTTCTAGGCATAAATCTTGGTTTAAGTAGGTAATTACCGATGAACATTAGTAGGCGCTTGCTAACGTATGTGTTGAAATTATGAAATAGCAATTTTAATGGCTTTTTGAAGATATAATATCCCTATCAATGAAAATATTATAAACCGCGTCACGCAAAAGTGATCATAAGAAAGTTATTTGAAAGTATTCGCAAAAAAAAGCTTGTTCAAAATTTTGTCGAAATCAGTTCATCTCTTTCGGAGTAAAGTACCTACTCAATAAACATACATTTACAAATCATATTAGCAGCTATTTCAATAAAATGATTCAACTATCTTCGATAAAAAATACAATTAAAATTAACGACCTATCTAAAGATAACAAAGTATGGAGAGAGCATTCGGTAAATTCAAAAGATTCGTTCTTCTATACAAGGGCTCTTTAAAAATGTCACCCATGAACCCATTCAATATTATCGTTAATATTCACATTTTTATGTGAACGAGATAGGAAACAAACGACTCATTCATAGACTCACTCACTGGTAAGATAATTTATGAATAGTAAATACTAAAACATCCATATTTTTACGATATGTTTGGAGCAATCAACTTAACAATACATTTTCAACTTAACTAGATAACATATATTTAGGATAAGGTAAAAAAAGAATTGGTTCTTGCTTTTAAACTGAAGTAAAATAACAATCATTTGGATAATGAACTCGAGAAAACTGTCTATTGTTACGTTTATTTATGTATGAGAAGGAAAAGCAATTTACAGACAAAAACTAACTAACGAACTGCTTATTGTAAAGACTTCGAGGATCAAAATAATGTGACACAGGAACATTGCAAGATTAGTTAGATCCTGAAATCAGGTGACACTGTAGTCTTATAGAAACTCTAGGATCAGATCACAAATGTGTTTGGCAAGCTTTGGCTAGCAGTTCCACAAGGAAAAAAACACTACCTACTACCCAGGGTGTGCAGGACAGCCCCGCTACCACTATACTGATAAGCCAAAACTTTTACTACAGCAAGAATTAACTCTTGCTCGTGTCAATACGAGAGAAGAAAAATTGGCGCCGGTTAACTCGGAGCATTTTTCTAAAGTTTAGTAGCTAAGAGAGCTTTCTTGAAGTTCTACAATAATCTATGCAGGGTGTTCAGAACAACCTCGCTAGTCTGACATATTACTGACTAACAATAACTTTTACCAGGCAAGAGTTAATCCTTGTTCGTGTCAATACGTGAGATGATGGATGAATTGGCGCCTGTAACTAAGAGAGCTTTCCTGGTGAAGAAAACAATAGCCGTAACTATTACCACGGCAGGAACTAATTCTTTTTCATGTGAATACGAGAAATGAGGAATTGGCGCCATTTCACTCAGAGCTTTTTTTCTTAACTTCTATGGCTAAGGCAGCTTTCTTTACTCTAAAAAAGAAGTAAAATAAATAAAGTTGCATTAGGGTTATCAAATAAATTTTTACAACTCCGAGGCTGACGCACTGTCTGACGCACTTAGCATTTAATAGCCAATGACAATCACACGCCATTACCAGCTGGCCCGTTCTGTTGTGCATAAATTGAAAACGAATTAATTTACTATGTAAATACTTCGCAAAGGGCACTTTTGCATTTCATTTTACTATCAGTACTAATGGTTTGAGTTGTGGTTTGTATTTGCGAGGAATTTTTTTACCTTCTTTTTTGTGAGATTAGATTTCCTTCTGTGTAGGAGGTTTTTTTTTTGCTGTAACATTTTTTTTTATGATAATTCTATTTAGTCCGTCAGTGATATTATCAAATAATATTGGACCCGTATTTTTTGCTTTATCAAATAAATAAAAATTTACTAAAATAAAGTTCATCAAAGTTCAGGAGGGCTTGTGACGTCACTTTGTCAGCATAAAGTGTAGCACACCGTGACGTTACACGATATTTCAACGACCTGTATCATTGAAAAAAACACGTGTCTAATATTTTTAGGTTATCTAACTGACGGACTAAATATATATTTTTTGCCAACTACCCTACTCTTTTTATGTATGACAATCGATCAATATGCTGATTGAAATCTTAATAAAAGCCTAAAAATACTGGCCAAAATTCCGATATTAAAGGACCATTGAAGTGCGTTTTATCAAAATTCTCAGCAGGGTCCCAACTTTCTACATTATTATTGTGTTTAAATAATTTGTGAACATTTAAAATGTCATCTCTTGAACTCACATTCCCGATATGTAACAAATGTGATTTTTATTTATTAATGCTGTAGTGAATAGTTCAAATGGTCGTTCGTTTGTAGCTTAGTACTTTTAACAGTCGGAACTCGGAGTTTCGGCAACGAAGATTGATTGGAGCGATTAATACATGTCTATGAGATACACAAGCACTTTCACAGATGTACACACCGATGCTGAGATCTTTGATTGACTGATGCCTCTTTAAAAATATATTTCAGTTCAATTCTTAGGTCATTTTTTTATTCACACGAACTCTACTTAACACCTCGTTACTTATCGCCAAACCTACTACGATAAAACTAAATGTAAACTTATCAAAATACCTCAGAATTCTGTATTAATTAACGATCTTTATCCGAAACCGAACGTAGTCTCATAAACATACGAGATACGATTGGTTTTTATAATATAAACGAGATTTTGATAATAAAAACCGAGAATAAACCGATATACACAACACCTGCTCCATCAAACACGAACGATGATCATTATGTTAATACTCCTAAAATTCAAAATCAACTTACAAACGCAAAAGAAACCTTAGCCGTAACGCAATTTGATCCATACTCATTTAGACGATGCGCAGTCAAGCTACAGAAAGAATTAACCGTGTCGAAACGAACAAGGTATCAAACAGGCGCCAATTATGCCAAATGAGCGCTTATTCCGTGCACCATAAATCGATATCACGCTATACTCGGAGTAACAGTTACGCCCTTAAAGGATTCGTCTCGATAAACTGTACACCGAATTGTATTTATACAATAAAGGACCTTGTTATGAAAGCTGAAAGTGTCAGAATTACGTAACGGTGGAAGCGTCTGTTACGCCCTGTTAAAACGCCCTTCGCACTAACAAGACGGACAGAGATGAATCGATGTGGTTTTTGTTAGAGCGAGCAGGGTGGAAGATAAATAGAACTCTTGAAAAACACTTGTGAGATAACAAAGGCTGGCTTCCACGAAGACGTCCAATAATTTGTCTTTTTAATTTTACGGCGGACTGCCATAGCTTTTAAATATATATTTTTTTCTTTCTACTCGACCTCGGTCAGGTCCATTAGGTCGAGAGGCTGCGTATTGGGGAACTCATTATGACCACTCTTTCGCTGTGGAAATTCTTTTATGACTTATTGTTTCTATAGCCTTGCTCGAGAACGAACTACATACGAGTGTGTAATTTAAAAACCTGTAAGCTTAGTTTTGTTCCTGCGGCTGTTTAAAGTTCAGTTGTTACCACTGTAAGTACCATGACGTTCTTCTTTTTCGTTCACCTTGTAATAAAAAACTTAAGAATTACTTAACAAATAAAACAAAAACTTTGAAAAAACGTGTCGTAATATAATAAGTAATATGAAATAAAACCCGAACTAAGCACAATAAAAATGAAACGGACGTAAAAGGAATCGAAACCAGTTCTGGCGTACCATCGGTTTAGTTGTAAAAAAGCTCGTTCCATATAATATAACCCATTACAACCCCGAGAATCACTGTTCGGCCAATCGTCGTGAGGAATTCGAAAATGGAACGCAAGTTCGATTTTTAATTGTTTCGGATGAATTTTATGCCATTGCGGCCAGTGTTTTGTAACGAATTAAGCTGATTTTATGTTCCAATTTGAATAAAGAATGTCTTTTTATGTGACAAACACGATTCTACAATAGATTCGTCCAGTATTATTGGATAAATTTATGTTCTGAGAATCTTTATCTTAAAAAATATAGCATCGAACAGGATAACACCGCTTATTTTAGCCGGTCAACATTTTTTTTTATAAATACCACCAGCCTTCTTTTCCCATACATACTTGCACACTTAACAGAAACAGTACAGCACTTACGCTAACCCATAACCAACCGATGGGAAAAAATCTGACATGGGGTTTAAGTGGACCCCATTCGGAGCGTGGCCGGAACTTGTTAATGAGCGATTAGTACTGCCAGTTGCGGATAATACCGCACTAATAGTAGGGGCGTCCGTTTGAGGGTTAAAAATATTAGGGATGATTTGAGTATTGATATTTTTTGGGGTTAGGCGCGTGTTGACATCCTTATTAGTGTACTTGTACGTGACGATTTCAAAATTAAAAAGTAAAGGGTAAAACGGTTCACTAAGTATGTGTCTTGTTACTTTAAAAATAATAATAAAACGGGGTACAAAAAAATATTTCTTGCTTTTTCTGGAATGAATTCTCAGAACACAAAATCTAAACATTACCCTAGAAATCCAAATAAAACCTTAGAATACATAATTTACAACACAAAACTGTCTCGTATCATATTTTACGTCCAATTTAAGGATATTTTTTTCATCTCTGCTGACTCCCCTATTGTGCGAGGGAATCCCGTGGTTAGTTATCGCTCCTATATTGTAGATTCACTATGAAAAGACCACCCACGAACGGGGTTACCATCGCAACTCGAAACTCACAATTTTGTTTACACACCTCCTTACTTTAGTAATGTATAGAGGAAACTCACGATTTTATTCCGAGGTGATGAATTTATCACATAGGTGAGATTGGTGTGAGTTTGAGTCCTATAGTTGGGTTGTGGTTAAATAATTTTTAATTTGATATTTAAGTGCTGTGGGTTTCTGTTCTTGTAAGAAATACAATTATTATATACTTGAAAAAAAAAACATGAATAAGTAACTTTTCTATTAAGTAAATCCAGTATATGCAAAAGCTTAAGAAGGATTCACAGGTTTTTTCATTGGTATGAGTCGAAGGAAATTCCACAAAGTATGCGACTTACCTTATTTTAGCAACAAAGCCTTAATTAATTATACTGGCATAAAAAAAAAAAAAAACATACAAAGAAAAACAAATACTAGAAAATATTTTAAACGGATCACCTTACATTACTTAGTAAACACTAAATACTTTTTCTTTCTTTATTTAATGAACACTAATTAATCGTATTTCTAAGAGGAGGTCTAACATCTAATAACAAGAAACTGCGTACAGACAGTGGGACTAACATTACTAACAACTAACAAGTCGACTAACATGGAAAATAAAAGCTATGCGTGATGCACATACGGGCGGCGCACGCGCTTGTACCGATAGCAGAAAAAGTAGCTAAGTAAATTTAAATGTCTTAGGGCCGATTTTTCAATAGTCTGTTAACTTTTAACTGAGGAATAAAAATGGCGGTTTGACAGCTTCTGTATAGAAAATATGTCAAACGGCCATTTTTATTCTACTGGTATATATCGGGCAATTGTTTTGTCGATTGAAAATTATTTTAACTCAATACTGTGCCCATTATCTAAAAAAATACCGGCTAAGTGCGAGTCGGATTCGCGCACGAAGTGTTCCGTACCATTATCGCAAAAACGACAGTAAAATCACGTTTGTTGTATGGGAGCCACACTTAAATATTTATTTTATTCTGTTTTTAGTATTTGTTGTTATAGCGGCAACAGAAATACAACATCTGTGATAATTTCAACTGTCTAGCTATCACGGTTCTTGAGATACCGCCTGGTGACAGATAGACAGACATACAGACAGACAGATCGTGGAGTCTTAGTAATTACCCTAAAAAAAAGGCTCACAATTTTTCTTAACCAGATTCAAAAATTTAATCCAACTTTAAGTAAAAATGTGTTTGTAGGAGGTATTCTGTGGAAGTACAGATCCTATTCATCATCATCATCAGCCTTACAATGTTCCCACTGCTGGGACGCAGGACTCCTCTCTGTGAGAGACGTAATCAGAACCTATTACAAGAATTCTTTAGACTCCTTAACTCGGTAAAATATACGGTTCTAGGAAATTAGGCCACAAGAGCGAAGTCGCTGGATAAAATTAGTAGATGATATTTGAATACAATTGATATGTGGGTTGATTTATAATGAAAAGCAGAAGAGATACATTTACCTAGTTATCTGATATCTGTCATCTCTATCGTTTACATTACCAATAGCTGATATAATGGGTCTGCTTAATAATAATTATATGTACCTGTCAGTTATTTCTGTTATGAACAATACAAACTGCAATATTTCTTTCTGTGTTATTATAATTTGCACAATGTTAGGACCCATTAATTTAGGGAATATTAATTTTATCCGTGGTGCTGGGCAACTAGGCTTATCCCAGTTGTAAACGAATCTTTGTGCCAATTGGCCATACCGTCCTGTACCCCGTCACGCTATTACTGTCTGCCTGTTCTTTAATATCACTCTTCATACAGTCCATCCATCTTATGGCAACTGGGATTATCCCAGTTGTAACCCTTTGTGCCTATTGGCCTTGTTTGTTCTGTCTCCTGCTTGGTATGGAGGAAGTGGAAATTTGTATTTTTTCTACTCCTCCATTATTATTTTCTGATTAATTTCGATGCGGGATCCAAGACAGCTAAATTCATTCGCTGGGACTTCGTCGAGCTTCATTGCCTCGGCGCTTTTCTGGTGGTCGCCACTGCTGATTCTGGCTTTCAGGAGTTGCAGTGGTTTGGGAATAGTGCGGTGGGATTGTCCCAAATATTAATTTGCGTCAAATAGTTTAATTTATTTTTAGTGAGTGCTAGCTTTTGCCCGAGTCTTCATTCACGAAAAGTTTTCAAATCAATTTTCACTACGTCGTCCACCTCCTTAGGAGTATCTCCAATAGTCCCTTCTCAAAGCTCACTTGCGTTTTATAAAAAAAAACCACGAAAACTTGCCGCTCTGCGTTGATAGGTCAGTCAGTCAACTTTGCCTTTTATAAAATAGATTTCACAGATGACAAGGAAACTAACAATTCCTTATCACCAATAACTTAAATGAACTTCCTCTTCTACCTATCCAATAATCTTTTCTGCTGACCCTACCCCAAAAATCCAGAGAAAAGAATATTTGCTCACAGGCGGCGGGTGACGGCGCAAACATGTGTGCGTGTGGGCAACACCGGTAGCGTCAGCAAACAACGATGTTGACTGTACATTGTGGAGGAATTTCCACTATTTGAGCTGTGAGCACTGGCTACCTGTAATAGATCGGACGACACGGGACGAGGACTCTTTTCTATGATATTTCCGGCTCTACAAGATTTTTGGGACTAAAATAATAGTGGATGATTGGAGGGTTAGTGGTCATAAGTCGTTAGTATCGTCTCAGATTCAATGTTAATGCAAATCCCACTATGTGGATCGGTGACCTGATTATGGCTGCGGGAATTCGCTGATTCCGCTGAATGATACTTGGACCAAGTGTCACCACATCGACCGTTTTAAGCCTCCGCCTTTATTCAGCGGTAGACATCATTCGCGTGCTTGCGCTACAGACCTTGGTTTCCGTACGTCACATGCTAGGCGACCACTGAAAATCAACGCCGTGCTGTGGGTCTTCCACGGCACAGCATTATCCTGAGTGGAAGCCTTCTTGCCACAACCACGACATGCATCTGCTTTTATTTATACTTGCATTTGTTTTTTTTTACTTTTCTAACTTAATTTAAGAACACTATCGTTAAGGGTTTCGTTTTCAAAATCTACTACCACTGTTCTTGTAATGTAATGTTTGTATGTCGTTTTGTGAAAATTAATAGTACATTATTGCAAAGGCCGGGCAATAGGCAATTGCAGGTCGCGTATGAGATTGAAGGCCGAGCCCTAGGCGAGGACTTTACTAATACGAGACAGGCAATTGCCATTTCCGGCGAGACATATATAGTGCTTTTCTCAAAAGAATGCAGGGAAATAAAACATAATTTTCATATTATACATTTATTTTATTAAAAGTTACAACAACGCTGGAGCGTTATAATGTTCCAAATTCAAAAAACGCTCCTGCAATGAATTTGATTTTCTTTGTCCGTAAATTCGATACTTCGCGTGTTCTTTTTAGGGTTCCGTACCCAAAGGGTAAAAACGGGACCCCATTATTAAAACTCCGCGGTCCGTCTGTCTGTCTGTCACCAGGCTGTATCTCAAGAACCGTGATAGCTAGAGAGTTGAAATTTTCACAGATGATGTATTTCTGTTGCCGCTATAACAACAAATACTAAAAATAGAATAAAATAAATATTTAAGGGGGGCTCTCATACAAAAAACGTGATTTTTATGCCGTTTTTTGCTATAATGGTACGGAACCCTTCGTGCTCGAGTCTGACTCGCACTTGGCCGTTTTTTTTTTCGAAAATAATATTTTTTCATCTTCTTTTCCATTATCATCATCACAGCTTTTTCTTAATCCACTGCTATATATTTTTTTTAAAGTATCAATCTTACAATAATATTTGCATAATCCCATCTTCATCTTCTTCTTCGTCCGATCATCTCATACATCCATCAATATAATTAATTGCAATATAAAAAATCTTCGTAGTATATCACACATCCTTCCATGATGTCATCAATATAAACCAAGCCACAGACCTAATTCATCCATACATAGCTGTACCATGAAGGAGATGAACCGAATTCCTGACACATTGAAGATACAGGTTAGCCGTGACTTGCACAACTTATGTATGTATTTACTTATGTTGTAATAGTAAGTCATTCCTTGGTGGATGAGGCGTGAAACGAAATTGAGGTGGATGTGGCACTTGATAATAACGTGGGTAGAAATGAACTTGCAGCAGATATAATTCCTGGGTAGATAAATGATAATTCTATTTAGTCCGTCAGTGAGATTATCAAATAATATTGGACACGTATTTTTTAATTTACCAAATTAATAAAAGTTTACAAAGTTAAAGCGCATCAAAGTTCAGGAGTGGGGCTTATGACGTCACTAAGGCAGTATAAAGTGTACTAGCGGCGTGATGTTTCATGATATTTCAACGCATTATATCGTAGTCACTTTATGTTTACGCATCAAAAGAAAAATATGTGTCCAATATTTTTTATTAATCTTCTTGACGGACAATAAAACAAATTTTCAGTAAACTATACTATTATTGTAATGTTGGATAAGCTTTCTTCGATAGAACACGATGGTATTTAGAATGCTTGGATGATTATTCCATGGTGAAGTAACGGTATTAAAAAAGCCACGAAGTAAAAAAGATCTTTCATCTCTAATAAAATGCAACTACGTCGAATATTCTCTCTTCTTATCCATCTCGCATATTTTGTCCCACTTTTGGGCAAAGACCTTCCTCTGCATTTTGCACAGAATTCTGTCTTTTGCTAGTGCAGGCCAGTCTTTCTTATTAGGGCTTAATATTTGCAACCATTTTCTTTTTCTTTAATTTTGTACAACACACGCTCAAAAAAAATATCGCACAATCTGATCTAGGTGGTACATATCTGCAAATTCTTCCTGGTATCTCAGCTTCAATATTTTCACTCGAGCCTACACAAAAAATCACTTATCCCATCAGCTCTTCAAGATACCACATCCAAACCTTCAACTCACCTTGTCGATGGTATCCGTCCGCGAGTCATGCACCCTAACGAACAGACAACAGTCCCTCTTTTTATATACATAGCATACGTACATAATTCATTCTGTTTGTTTTGTCTGCAGGCAACACTGTTTTGATAGGAATTTATAGGTTTCCCTTTTATTGACAAAGTTTTCCTTACAATAATTGGACAAGGGACGCTTCTATGGTTTTTTCTGTTAATTGTTTTGGCGCGAAGTTTTATTTTTTTGTTCGTAGAATAATAGTGGTGTGGGGTTGGAAATTCGCTATTGTTTTTTTTTGTTTGAATTGTACCTTTGTTTTTATGAATGTTTCTGGAAAAGTTTATTTCTATGCTTTATACGATTTTCTTTACAACATCAAACCTTAGCATAAAAATATTTTAAAAAACTGTCCTAAGCTGTTTTAGTAACTGAAGCAATAAAACCCGAGGGCAATAACCTCGACGAAACTATTTAGAGGTAAGTACTTAACTTTAGATCTTGATAAGCTCTGTTTAGACTAGGTTTATTTTATTGTCAGAGTCAAAAAGTGTGAATGTTTTTAATATAGAAAAAGTCATACATTTTTATAATAATAAATATATTACACAATAGTCAATAAATATATAATGTATACTAGCTGACCCAGCAAATTTTGTTATAAAAACACCAAACATTCATGTACCCTACCTACATTACCCTACCTACCTTACCTACCCTACCTTAACTACCCTACCCTACCCTATTGTGAATCTAAACCATCCAGAGCGCCACCCAAACGCATACAAAAAATTTCATTCAAATCGGTCCAGCCGTTTAGGAGGAGTTCAGTGACAAACACACGTACAGTAGAATTATATATATAAAGATATCGGCAACATGGCCATAACACCTACTTACGTTTGTTTATCACATTTAATTAATTTCACATGTTAACATTTACACTCGTCCATAAATGGCTTCAACCGCATTTAAATCCATATAAGCACATACCAAAATGTACAATATGCATCCCACATATTAGTCCTTACATAATAAAATAATAAATTCTGGACATGCTTTAATAAATGCTTTTAGGGCGACGGTGGCGCCGCCCTGGCGGTTGCCGACGTAATTTCGATGCAATGTACACCAGGAATGCACCACACGAATCATGACGATTGATAAAATCTATCAGGTTACTGAATAATCGAGCTATGGTGGTCTGAAGACGGACGCCGAAAGGATAATGGTTGATTATCATGTTTTAGTAGTCTTTTAAGGTTATTCCATGCTAATCTTAAGTACTGGATGGACAATGGTGTAGCAATGTCCATTCTACTCTGTCCAATATTAATAAGAGGCTGTTATTGTCCCACTGCTGGGCAGCCTCTTCTCATATGGAGAAGGCACGAGCCTTGGGTGAGGTTGGCGATATCAGACTTATATTACTATAAGTCAAGGTTTCCTCACGATGTTTTCGTTCACCGTCTCCAGCGATGTGCTACTTCTTTACATTGATTAAAGGGTCTCTTTAAACTTATTGTTGACTAAATTGCCAACAACGGCAGGCCAGAGCGAATAAATTTATGTAATATTTCATTCTTTCAAAATCTACTTACATTCAGAATTTTCTTCGTATAGGTCTGTAATGACAGCCCAAAAAATATTTTGGGACAATCCCACCGCACTTTTCCCAAACCACTGCAACTCCTGAAAGCCAGAATCAAGAGTGGCGGCCACAAGAAATGCGCCGCTGAGGCTCGATGAAGTCCCGGAGAATGAATTTAACTGTCTTGTCTCCCGCAACGAAATTAATCAGAAAATAATAAAGGAGGAGTAGGAATAAAATATAATGACGGCCCAGAAGGTAATTGCTGTAACTGTGACCATAAGTCCTTTAGGACTGGCCAATGAAAAGATTTCTTCACAAAACCCAGCTAAGATGAACCCATCCAACGACTGCAATGCGACAGAATCAAAAGCAGCTGAACTTAAACTCACTCAGCTCCCAGTTTGTAAATGCAACTCTTTATTTCTTAAGGTTTTTTAAGATTAATTTCCACGTCTTCAAGGGTTGGCTTTTTTGTTCGAGCAAAACCTCAAGTGACTTGGAGAGTGCTGTTAGTGAAATTACTGAAACGGCCACTTGAAGCACTCTGCGACTGAGGGCTGGGTTCAATACTTGAACACTGTTTTTTGTGAGTCGTGACTCTGGATTTGTATGCTGAGATATTTTGTTTATAAGGACTGCTAACGTTACTTTATGATCTGTATTTACAGACAGTCTTTTATTTAACTTATGTTTAACTATATTATGACGACGACAGTCGCCAACGACCTTGAACGAGCAAAACGCGCACTCTTCACACCAGCACGTCCCAAAATCTGTTAGCATTTTGTACTTTCCTTATTATTCTATGACTTTAAAATAAAGCCTCATATCAAAATCTAAATAATTTAATTGTCTTTTAAAAGATGACAATTTCATTAAAATACACCCGGTGGTTTTGGTGCGATTGTCGTTTTTTTGTCCGTGTTAGACGTAACTTTACAAATGTTAAACTTATAAAACTCAAAATTGTCTTAGATAAAATTATTATGAAAATGGTCAAATGTGACATATATATATTTTTCCAAAAAATTACGGCTTAGACGTTATTCGCATTTTAAAATAGTTTATCCGTTCTTTCTATTGGTAAAAACCGTATTAAAATTCGTTAGGTGGTTTTAAGTTAGCGAAGAAACAGAAATGACGTCGACAGACGTCGACAACGACTTGTGTACTACATATTTATAGATATAATCCCCATACCAAAACGTTGACATATTGTCAACTTTACGTCTATCTCCTATCCTTCTCAAATTTCATCAAAAAATCCCAGATCATAAAAATATTTCATCTCACCTCAAGCGTCGTTTATCATATTTCTCAAAAACTTTTTGTGACCATATCTGATGGTTCCCAACTCTTAAGTCGGGATTAAGATAGCGCCAGTGTGGAGACAATCTGTGTGCAATAAGCGTTATCTACAGTCTGCCCATCCTGTATCTTTTCAAAAGCATAATATTTGGGCACTTGGGATTTCGGGCGGTTGACTTGATACTGATAGTGTGGGTTTTGTCAAATGCTTATGAAATATTGTTTTGTGTTATTTTACCTGTGCTTGCTGCTTTGGGTGTCGCAGTTTTGCTAAGCTTATTGTAAGGATTAGTTTGTTGGTAGTCTGTTGCATTGTGTGATTGTGGGAAGTTTTTATAACCTTCTTTTATTTTGGAAACAAAAGATAACATTACTTCTTTTACTTCTCAAATCATTGTTTTCTTCTTCAATGTCTATCTATCTATTCTGTGTCATATATTTTCCTTCTTTGCTAATACTTGTATCAAGAGTATCTAATACCACCTGGTTGTAGTATATCTCCTCTTTTCAAAACCGGACCTAAATCTCTACCTTGCTTTACACCTTTGATAAAACTGTTAGATATAGATCAAAATCATTTCATCCTTAAAATTGTACGCTTCTTATCTCCCCATCTTCTTTTTTTGTGCATTATTTTGTCACAAATAAAGGTAAACAAAACGAAGTGTGGTCATCCGGTGTCTTTGTGGTGTTATTTCACTATTGTGGGCAAATCACGGGAAATCTCCTGTTGAGATTTGGGCATTGATTTTGATTCCATTGTTGGTTTGTATAAATACAAGTGGAGGTCATTAGTTGGGGACAGGAATGTCTTTATTTTGGTAAGGTCCTTCTTTTAATTTGTCTCTTTGAGGGATACACCTTTGTTAATGGTCAAGTGGGGAAACAAGAAATTGTAAAGTCATCGTCATTATTTTTGTGTCCGTCTTTAGAACCAAAAACATATTTCATACATGACATAGTGTCATTCTATCGGCGAAAGCGATGGTCAAAATGTAAAGGATTGGTCTCGTGACATTTCGATAGTGCTTGGCATTTCCATATATTTAGTCATTTTTAAATCGCGACGCTTCGTCACTTATCTAGAACCTCGTATCTTACGAAAATCGAAACAGTGAAATATTTTATAGCTAATGGCGATGTTCACATCGTTCAGAATGCACCCTCTTGAATAGTACCTACTTGGTTATAATCTGGAAGTCTTAATATACCAAGGCTCTCTATCTTTCCCTTTTCTATACTTAATTCTGAAATCTTCCAAAGAAATCATCATTATCGCCCTAAGCTCTGGAAACGCATCTGCTTAACTGACTTACAATACAACACGATACCCTTCGAAGAGACCTGTTGTCAGACCTTCTTTAAACTTTCCATCAGGTTTAGCTTCTTGTTTGGTAAGCCAAATCCTGTACTTCAAAACAGGTGAGTTTTCTAAGGTCAATAAACAATCAGCCAAGCAGCCAGCCTGGATCATTAAAGAAATATTAACAGTCAATTAGCAAGATAATTTACTTAGAACCGCGTGGCCGGCTGAGTCAATAAATCATTTACAAATTGACCAAGTTTCCTGTCCTTCTGTTTTTTGCTACGAATGTTTTTGTCTGGGCGTGCGTTTTTGTTTCTGTTGGTTTAAATGGCGTGTCCGTTGAGAGTTAAAAGTTGTGTGTGTAAGTTATCAAGTTATGTAGGAACAATCAGTCTTCTCGTCTTTTCTCTAGGGTGTTGGATGAGAATGTAAAATGGGATAGAATTTCGCGTCCTTTTTAGTCTGGAATCTGTATCTGTATTCACAGTTGGAATCCGAACCCGAACCATGCGGTCGGAGAAAATTCTAAAAGTTTATTTCAAAACAGTTGACTATTGTTGGAAACTATTTAGTCAGCGTGACCTCATCGGATGTTTCCGAAGTTTTCAAGTAAAACTTTCAGTGAATCATTTTGGTTGGATCTTTATGGTCAAGATTTTTATTCGTATGCGGTTTCAGACACTAAAACTTCTCTCAAGTACTCTGCCCCAACCAAAAAAGGTTTAAAGTTAAACCACAAATTAATGCATGCTTATCTCTATTTTAAGGCTTTACTGGTCACGGACACGAAGCAAATTCAACCGACCATAATGAGGGGAAACTAACAGTTATCCTAACAAGGATTTTAATACCGAAACCATGTACCACGTGGTATCGGTTCCCGAACGGTGCACGAGCCCCGGCGCCATAAATACAGGCCTCGTCTGCGCGGACGCAGGTACGCCCGCCAAACGAGATCGTTCCTTTTTTAAAAAAACGACGACTCCACCATTGTATTTTCAACCTAATTTTTAACGCTTTACCGTCGCTTTTTAGCTGTCGGACCTCTGAAGTCATTTTCATAATTCACTTTGGGCTTTCTCGCTTCTGAAATAAAGCTCCTTTTTGGGAGTGTGCGTTGGAAACTATTCCGATATTCTGTATTGTGTTATGGATTCTAACTTTGGTGGTGTAAGGTCGTTTTTTCGTTGGAGGTTTGGGCAAGGTTTTTTCTCGCCATACAAGATTTTGGTTGTTTTAGGTTGTTTTTTGTGACAGCGCGAGAGGAACGGGCGCGCTACGGTGGGTGTTTTGCGGGGTCACCGAGGATAATAACAGTAAATTATCGTCTTTTGCTTTATTGAAATTCGTCCGGACGTTTTCTAATGGGCAAAGTTGTATTCTGAACTTAATTGACAACTGAACTTCATTCTTAGAAATTCCGTCTCCCATCTGGACCACATAATCAACCAACTTTTGACTTGTAGTTACTTGGTTAGAAGCTATGGAGAGCTTGAGAAATACCGTTCTTTTTTCAAACTGACTTTCCAAATTACCTAAAATCACACTTACCGAAACAATAATATGGACTAGTACGAGACTACGAGTATAATAATGCAGACATACCTACAAATTATATACCCACATTGCACATAGCAACCACATTAACTAACCAGCACTACTAAAGCCAGAAGGGGACCACAAACGCACGGCTGACGTCTGCCATCAGGGCCTAACACCTCAAATTGCAGTCATTAGGCTTAGCGATGCAAACACTACAGATATCCGGTGGCACGTAATGAAATGGGGCTCAGATCCAGGTATAAACAGACATACAATCCGTCTCAAAGGGGTATAAGCAGAATTCTAGCCAAAGGATGAAACAATCCGCCTTAAACGGGTATAAGCAGCTTTGTTGCCAAAGGATGGAGAAAGATGGCGGACCAATGTATCTTGGGGAGGTCCATGTGGCAATTAGTGCTAAATACAAGTGTAGATCATGCCTTAAAATATTCTAATCTAGGATGAAGAAAGATGGTGGTATAAAAAGTCCGTCTTAAACAGGTATAAACAGCCTTGTAGCCAAAGATTGGGAAAGATGGTGGACCAATGCATCTTGGTGATAATGGTGTTGTCCATTTGGTAATTAGTGCTTAAGCTCTTGGAGTGTCCCGTGTTTATCTAGATTAGGATCTGAATAGTCTCTAGTACTATTCAGGGTAACATGGCGAATACAGATGTAGATCATGCAAAAAAGAAATCTAATGGAGGATGGAGAAAGATAACTAAGATAATTATGTTAGTTGTGAGGTGATCAGGTAATGTTCATTTGGTAATTATCTGCTTAAAACTAGACAGGCTAGCATTGGTATAGCAGATATAAGGATATGTATACCAAATTACTAAACAGTATCCGACTATATTACGTTATGAAAAGTTCACAGTTTATAAGTTTTCATGCCGCATATGTGAGGAATTTTCATACATGAACTTCTTAATGTTCTTGCACGATACCAAAAAGTTGGTCCTATGGAGAAAAGCTGGCATGAAACTCCAAGGATACTCTTTGTAGAGTATATAAATGCTGGTAACGCGAAAGTTTTAGCTAAGACCAAGAATCCTGAAATTTCTAAGATGGAAGATGTGTGTAATGGAACAATTGTGAAGACCGAACATCAGAATTGAGCGAAATCTGGGAGAGTATTACAATCTAGAATTCAAGAGAATTCATATTGTAGAACATTTTTAGTTTTATCATATTTTGAATAACTAGGTTTTTCATTTGTTGTCAGAAACAGTCTCGTAATACAAAGGTTGATGAAGATTTTGTTGTTGTTCTCCATAATTGATAATTTATAATTGTAAGTGTTTATAATTACCAAATGATGACTTTTATTGGAACGATAAAGTTTAATATTCCTTTTTATCAATTTTTACAGATACTATATCGTAATGTAAGGGTTTATTCGATGTTTCAGTGTAAAGCTAGTTGCATTTGCTAATGAACGCCTAAGCTCCTTGAAGGCAAATCCTGACAAGGTTCACGATATTCTATGATACACAAGGAGTGTAATGGTATGATATTACAAAGACAAAGCAGTACATGGAGACTAACAAGTAATATTTAGGTACGAAGCTGACCCTTATTTAGTAAGAAAGACAGAAAACAAAGATATAATTCTACCCGATTTCTGAATTAAGGTTGAGTATTTGTCCGAAAAGTTGAAAGTTAAAAGTTCTGGAATGGCGACCGCGAACCGGAAGACGATACGTTGGTAGGCCTCCCACTAGGTGGACCGATGACCTGGTTAAGTTTGCGGGAAGGCTCTGGATGGGGACGCCTGGGACCGATCAGTGTAGCGACGCATGTGGGAGACCTATGTCCAGCAGTGGACGTCTTTCAGCTGACATGATGATGATCTGTCAAACTATAAAGACCTGAAAAACTGTCAAACTTTGGTATTAGAGTATGGCTTAACACGTTCTTAGCTCGTAATACCCAATTCAGAAATCGGCCCTTAATGTTGTTAATGGTTTTTATAACTGGGTGATTAAAAACGTGTCCATACCATGATTTTGCACTAAAATTCCGAAAGATCACCTCAAAACTGTCTTTGCGGTTAGAATACACGGTTGCCAAATATTTTATCATCTTCAATCTTTGGATACAGCTATCCATATCAGTCTGAAAATCCACTTCTGAAATGTCCGGTATCCAGATGTAATAAAATATTTGCCAGTAACACGGTTGTCTTGATTTTATCTGTCTGTACATCCGTGCCAAATTATGACAAGATAAAACAAAAAACATATGACTCAAAAGTTGGACCTCAGATCTCTACCTGAGAATAAAACTACAAGATTTTGCCAAAGACTCGTAATTCCGAAATGAAACAGATATTTCTTCCGATTCTCAGAAAATCCAATACTGAAACACACAACACGAACCTTTATTAGATACTATCTATAGCTAAACGATATATTTGTAGCAAGCCCCAATGGACAAACAGACACGAGTAAACTTTCAACACCAATCGTTTGATAGAAATCCGGAATCAAACGGCAGCTAGACAATCGAGATCCTCAATCAAACGGCTAGAGCGAGACAGCGCAGTTAATGCCGTAGGTGTGAGAGAGACAGGTGCCGTTTACTCAGCTCGGCCTCGTACGCCGGTGCTAATGATACGGGAGGGGTTCTAATTGCGTGTGAACAAACAAACGATGTGATAATACCTACTTTGTACCACGTTTTAAAGCTGCTTAAAACTCTTTAGTGACACTCTTTCAATCATGATGTTCAAGTCCACTTGCATGAAAAACTTAACTAGAGTTGCTACAACGCGATTAAATTGACCTCGTGTTATCAATTAAGTTTTTCGTGCAAGTGGGCCGTACTCTCCCAATAGTGATGGGATTAACTAGTTCCAAAAACCTGGTATCGATCTTAAATATTTGACAAGTGACGTCATCATATACGCTACCACTATTTATCTTTCGAACAGATATTCGTGACCGAATACGGAGGATGCGAAGAAAAAAAATAAAAGGCAAAGCCCCTTCGTTCTGAGAAGTGGACTTGTTAGTATCACCATTTATTACACCACGGGTACGAATACAATATTAAATGGTACGAAATTGAAAAGTCAATTATTTGGTTTTCATTATAAAAGGTATTCTGAATTTTTAATAAGAAGATATTAATTATTATACGCCCATAAAACAACCGTTGTTCTAAATTGGATGTCCGCTCGGATGATGTAAAAAATGTCCTTCTGGTGTCGCCAATTTATATTTATCATCCATAAAATATTATTGTTATGGCGTAACTGTCTAATATGGTTAAAATTTAGTGGTCTTGTCAATGAAATCCTCGCATCCGGCATCGGAGATACTAAAAATATTGAGCATTCAAAAAGGAAATAAAAAATTAGTCCGATCGGTCAACGTCTTTGGTCAATGAATCAGCTTGTATTTCAAGGAGTGGGGCATGTTATTGTGACAAGTTCTTAAATAATTACTAATTACACAGTACGACTCAATGATGACAGCTTGACAGGTGGTTTTCTGTCTCAGCTGAGAAACGCATGTATTTTTGGTATCGGATCACTGACGGTGATTACTCCTGTCTTCATTCGTACATGTAATTTGGTACCGAGAATTTACCGATACCATATTTCGGTACCCAATTAACATAAGAGATAAACACCACTTGTTCGAAGCATTTTAATTTCATAACGAGAAATAGCTCGTGTTATTTACGTATCGTTTTTTTTTTATAAATCCTTGTTACACGATTTGATATAAAATCGATTTCGTGATCAGATAAATTTGAATTGGAATCATATTTATTTTTATGAGACTTCTGCTACGGACTATCTTTTTATCTTTGATTTGAATTACGTCAAATATTTTAGTTGAAATGGGCATTGATGATACTCGTATGTATTAATGTTTTATTTTAATTTAGCGATACTGTATTATTTATGGGTTTTATAGTGTCAGGGTCTACTTGCCGAAAAAAACTGTATCTTTCGACGAATATGGTATAAATAAACTTACGTAACCTGTATTGACTTTCCACGATGCACTAGCTAGATTATGACGCCTACATGGACTGATAAGCAAAGTTATCAGTGTCAATGGATTTGTGTTCAGGCATAAAACTAGATAACTCCCTATTTGTTATAGCATCGATCACTGCCGTCCAGGGATTAAGATATTGAGATTTAAAGATTAAGCCAACAATATAACTCAAGAAAATATTAATAAAAATCCACCTTCCACCAGGTAGCAGCTATTACCGATTTCGCTCGAAGATTAAAAATGAATTACAAGCAAATGATTTTATTTCCAATCTTGATAGCCATATGACATGTTAGATTAAGATCTTTCGATCTCAATCGTCTGGAAATTCATGTGAAAATCGATATTTTAGAACGTGGTATCGGTATTTGGTATCTATTTTTATCGTTTTTGCCCTTCACTAACGGTAGCAAAGTTGAATATTTTGTGATTTGCTAATGACAAAAACTTGTCGATGATGGTGATTTGAATTACGTGTAGCTGACAAAATGTCGATGATTAATTATGTTTATGATTGATAGTTTTTATTTTGACTCCTTGGCTTTTGTTTTTGACTAAATTAATGTTAAATTTCTTCTCATCTTTTTTGCTATCTCATTGTTTCTTGATCCCTATATAGCTTTTCAGTCCACTCCTATCGTATCCAGGTCAGGTGTCTTGAAAGGTCCTGAGATCCATTTTAGCACCAGATCTGCTGTCCAATTAATTGGGTGCCTAACGAGTTAGATACAGTCTCTTGATATAGGAGGTCGACAATCTGATTTACTTACTACAGAAGCCCTGATTTATACGCATTCAAATGGAACTTAGGACATCAGATATTTCTTTGAGATTATTAAAATAACTAGAAATTATCTTAAACGACAGTGAGAGTTCACTGTTTAAGTTAGCTAGCTAGATGCGGTAATATTCAGTCAAAATATTCTAAACATGCGGACGCCTCGTGGTTTCGCCCGCGTAGTTCCCGTTCCCGTTGGAATACAGGGATAAAAAGTATCCTATATCACCCGGGGATAGTGTAGCTTCCCAACGGTGAAGGAATTTATGAAATCGGTCCAGTAGTTTTTAAGTTATTCGTTACATACAAAAATACAAATCTTTCCTCTTTATAATATTAGTATAGATATAGATGTATAATATATGTAAGATACACCTAACAGTGACAGTTTGATACTTAACGACGACTTAATAAAAATTCAATCGCCGTAAGTCAATTTTTTACTCTTTGTATGTGCCTCGTAGTTTTACAAGAAGGCCTTACTAAATTTCTATTAACCGTTTACGGCCATACTAACTAGCCATAAAGGTTGGCCATAAAACATAGTACAAACACCCCATAGAATATTAAATACCATGAATAATTCCTTTTATTAATTGAAGACAAAATCGAACTGCCGACCTTCGTACATGTGTAGCAAAGGTGCTTATTTTTTGCTATTTACACAAATGTCATTTGATAGTAGTAATTAAAAGTGGCTCATAAAAGCCCTTAATTGTATATTATGTAACCTACAGACACGACGTGTGTCTGAAAAAGTAAAAAAAGAACATGTTGACAGTTAAGGTTGTCGCATGTCACAAACTTTTTTCTTTACTTGATATTTTTTTTATATTATCGGCTAGTAACATTGGCATTATAAAACTCATTACAATTTTGACCGATGTAGATACAAATTTTTTTCAAAAAATGAACAACGAATATGATGTTAACAAGCTTCAAATGCGCTTGCATCTTTTTGCTCCATCTATCGGCAAAAGCGAGCAACAACATTCCAAAAACCGATTTGACGTTGACATAATACTAGTGCAAATTAATTCTGTAACACCAAAATGGGACTTCTCCTTATTAATTAATCAACAGGGTACTTAAAAATAAATGTTATGTGTATCAGTTGTATGTCAAATGTAATTAATAAAGGGTAGTATGTATTGAGCTATTTTTTTCTCGTGTCATCGAACCTAACCCTTATAGGCTGTATAATACGGTGACCATCAATTATGTTCCTTTAAAGGGCCTTAATTGCTTTTATCATTCGATCTAGATGTCGCTGCTGAGACGAATGTCAAACAAACCTGAATCGTTCCTTTTTTTTGTTTTTCTTACAAAGTAATGCAAGTATTTATTTGATATTGTGAAATAGTTTCTGGCTTGAATTATTCTTTTGTTTTTCGCTGCAAATGGCGTTGTTTCTAACGAAGTTGGCGTTGTCTTTAATGGTAGAATTAAGTGTCGTAAAATATAGTGTATAACGTCCGTGGTGATGGGTTTTCTTGGTGCGTGAGCAGAACTCTAAACGGGTTATGGAAGATATATTGAAACAAGTTTAGTATTCTATTACGATTTTATTTAATAACGCCAATTGTTTTTTTGTTATTTCTTTGATTATGGTGGTTTAACAGGTACATTGACGTTTCAATAATGCCTCCACAAATGGCTAGAAATACATATATGTTGTTACAAGTTTAAGTGCCGAATCCACAACATATTCGTTAACGGCACCCAATATCAACTAATCACTAAATACATGTAAACGTGTCTAAACAACCGTCAACAATTCCATATCAATAATTAAAGTTGTTTTGACACTTATTTGACATATCCCAAAAGCAGGTTTGTAACAAGAATTTAATCAACACTTTGGGTCTTATAAAAAGTTCGGGCGTCATTACGAACGTCCGAGGAGTCAGGGTTGGCACGCCTGAGTAATTGATATGTTACAGTCAAAACTGGTAATCGGTTAAAACTAGTTTTGACTGCCTAAGTTTGTTGTCTAAACTAATCGATCGTTTGTCGGTGTAATTGACCTACAGGTAAAATATTTTTTTTAAAATATACTTTAAGTTACAAAAAATTTCCCTCCCACACAGAGAGAAGCCAGTGACCCACTAGCAGTGGTAACATTAAAAGGCTGATGATGATGAAAATTTATTAAAAACCAACTAGGTTTGGTATGTTTTTTGTGTCATGTTTAAAACGTTTTCTCTAGTGATTGTAGAATCACAAAAAAAATAGAAACTAGTCAAAACTTTGTTTAACCGATAAATAGTTTTAACTGTAACAGAAATAAGGGAAATTCCTTGTCGAGTGTAGGGTCAGCACCAGCAGTAATTGGTCGCCCCGGGCAAGACGGCCCATTGGACGTTTAAAGTGTAAGGTTTTCAAACACACGTTATATTATCTTGTTTATTTATACAACAAGATGTAATAATGTAGGTAATTTAGGTTTTTTAAAATAATTAGGTGATACATTTGTTTTGCTATTTTTTTTTTTTATGTAAGCTTGCAGTAAGTTATTATTTAGACTTAATTGGCAATATATAATGTAGTTGCAGTAATTAATGGAACGATGATTAGTATTAGTAGGTTCACTGTCCAATTAGTAAAACAATAGAATGAATCATATATGATTCATTAGACAGGGAAACTGTTAAGTAATACTCTAATTTGATTTATCAATATATAGGTATGTGTTAGTAAAATATACGTAATAATAAATATTATCCCCAAATCCAAGTTCATAGGTCAATGGGAAGTAAAAAAAACTTAGGAAAAAAAGTTTTCAAAAAAGAAACTGACTTTGGTGGCTTCTCAATACATTGTTTTCCTATATTTTTGTAGTTAGGAACTAAATTATGTCAATTTGAGTTTTAATAAACATTTCTTTCAAATTAAATACTAATACAGACAAAATTAAAAATGTTCAGCCCTATAAATCAGTTCTCTTTCCCATTGCCCAATAATTAACCCAATAAATTCTTTCACCAACAATTCTTTTATTTTCTCAGTTGTCTTGGCAACCCTAACTATCGCTCCAAGCGTCCGGTGGCTGTAAGTACAGACGGCAGTTAGCAGCTGACCCTTATGTCCTTAATCATAAGGTTGAAAGTCCTCATACGCCAAGGTTTTAGTACTTACAGTGGTTGTAAGGATTCATCGGTGGTCAGTTTTATCTTCACACTTACTGACCCCCATTTCTTTAGCACCGTTTAATATAATGTTCGTCTCATAATAATTTTATTTAGTGGGTCAACTTAGCTTTAAAATGTGTTATTTTAATTACCAGAAGTGTTTTTATGGCGATGCAGTAAAGATGCGGCTGGCGAAGAGTGATGTGGAGAGCCGATCCTGAATAATGGGTTAAGCCTGGACAAAGAGTGTCCCAACTCCAATATCACTTCAATAGCAGCCTATATCAGGATCTTCTGATACTGAGAGGATAGGGTTCTGGGAGTTGACCATAAGATCTTAGAGTAAGGTTATTTTTAGTGTGTGTAAGGGACAGATGTATATGACTAGTCACCCCCCCGAGCTGTTGAAGATTGTGTCAAAGAGCTGTCACCTTTCCCGTGTCACAAAGCCGTATAGGTGATAAAGGATTGTCCAATGCTACAATATGGCTTCAGTAGCAGCTTATGTCTTGCAGTTGTCCTTATTAAGGTGAAAATTCTCTTCTGATAGGTACTTAGAAGAATGAGGCTGAAGGATATTGAAGATTCCCCATAATGCTGTCTTTTTAGCTGAAAGGTTGACGGGTAAATAATGCCTTGTGGAAATATAAATATAACTTATTTCTAACTTTTCAAAGAATGATCAGCTTTGCCCTCATTTAAGTGGTGTATTAGCTTCTTTCTGTGTTTACAAATCCGACTTACAAAACCGACTTTTCTTTTTTTTGTTTCACACACTTCTACACCTGCTGCTATCCATAAGTCTGCACTATCCCAAACAAAAACATCAAAATAGTTTTATTAAAATACCTGAACGAAAGCTCTGCGCAAAATTTTCGGTAAAATATTTTAACTGAGGCATTCCTGGTTAATGCCAATAATGGCGGCAAACAAGGGCCCATTTATTGCCTAAAAATATTATTAATTTGTACGTGGAAATCATATTTGGGGATTTTATTTTGTTTCTAAAAACATTGGCAGGACAGGTGATACTTTTTAATGTTGGCATTTTTGATAGAATTGTGGTAGTCTGGCATGTACCTCTGGTCATCATAACAATGATGTTACTGACAATTCTGGCCGTCAGTTTACTGTTCCAGACAAGTCTTCTTCTTAGACTTGCCCCAAGTTTTACAAAAATATCTGTCACTCTGAAGGCTTGCAACGACATAACTCTTTTATGATCAAACATTCATTTCATCATGGACGAGTGTTATGTCGTTGAACACTTCCAATTCAGCACGGAAAACATTCGGTCAAGCTTTACCAAAACACGGAGGGTAGTAACTCTTATAATAGAATCATCCAACTATCAATAAGTATCATTCCATTCACTCATCCCCACTGACCGAGAACGAATGAAATGAATACCTTCACCCCAAAGCCCTTCAACATTAAACAATCATTCTCCTAAGTCAAACAGACAAATAGTTCTACACAAACATGTGTAATCTCACGTAAAAATTACCGGGGAATTGAGGAAATCTATTACCCTTGATTCGGGGTAAACACGTACGAGTGGGGTAAACTGATTCCGACTTATCCAATTACGACCCTCCGTTAACAGACGAACTTATTGGACGGACACTATTCTGGTGATCGGGTGATAATTTGGATGTCGAGTGATAGTTTTAAGAAAACCGAAGAGCATTTGATATGGGCTATATGTATGCTTAGATAATGTGAAGGAATATAATTTAGACAGGATAACTAAAGCTACAGAATGCCAAATTAACCCTTTTGACCGGACCACTGTTTTAACTTCTTCAAGATCCATTACATCTGGTTTTACACGTGCACGTTTGAGAGTACATTCATTCTACGCTTCAGACCTTTAAGAAGGACGCGATTTGTATAATATATTGTTTGAAAAATAATAAGAAGTGGAACCTTACCGGCTTTGCCATATCGAGACTGCCAGTCAATCTGAAATCTAATTTACCTTCGAGTTTAAAAACACTGTCATGCATAAGTGACCAATATGTCGATGTCGAGTAACAGATATTTGTCTATCACTCGACATTTGACCATCTCCTTCAACCAGAATACCCTACCAATAATCCAAGGTGTAGTGATTTAAACGGTCTGCTTGCTCCCAAACGACGAAGAGAGGATAGTATAGCATTCCAACTAGTGCAAGCGGAAATACCGTCTGTTTTATTAGGAAAACGTGGTATTAGATCGGATGATTGGATCTTTTTCGATATTTTGATTATCGAAGATGGTTTTTTGTGAAGGAGATCCGTTACACACTGTGTACACACGATCTTTTTGAGCTATGTAAAGTGTGTATTTAGAATTGTTCAAGTTTTCAAAGTACTTATTTATAACTGGAGAAATGGTACTTAATGAAAATAATTCCGGATGGAATGAGTCCTACCAGGAATTCCTTTCAATGCCATTTTACTTGATTTTGAATACACTAAACTTCTTCTTGTGAAATATATTATTAATAGAGATTTCAGTAAACACAGATTTTGTTGGATACTCTTCTATACCAATATTATAAAGAGGAAAGATTTTTTTGTTTGTTTGACTGTTTGTTTGTTTATACCGAATAGGCTCCAAAACTACTGGACCGATTTCAAAAATTCTTTCACCGTCGGGAAGCTACTCTATCCCCGGGTGACATAGGCTACTTTTTATCCCTGTATTCCCACGGGAACGGGAACTACGCGGGTGAAACCGCGAGGCGTCCTCTAGTATCCTATAAGATAGATGATGACCGTCAACATCATCTGCCCAGCCTTTTTCCAACTATATTGGGGTCGGCTTCCAGTCTAACCTGATTTATCTGACCTCCACAACCCAGTGACTGGGTAACACGACACCTCTTGGCTAGACTGGTGTCAGATCTCAAGCTTCTGACTACCCGTAACGACAGTCCAAGATCTTCAAATGACAGCCTGGACCAACGGCTTAACGTGCTTTCCGAGGCACGGAGGAGACTCGCTGTGTAAAGATGGTCACCCATCCACGGATAGACCTCGGCAAGAGTTGCTTAACCTTTGAAGATTGACCCGTGCGGCTGTTATTTTTAGCTACAAGATACATGATGACCATGATGTATAATAAATATTTCTGTGTTCCCTGAGTCATTGTTGGCTTAACTGCCTTTAATTATTTAAAATGGAGTTTAAAAGTGTTATTGTTTTGTTTCAGGAGAAGTCCGGTGAGACTTACCCCGGAAAACTATCGGTAAAGTCGGACCTCAGTCCTGTATTTGGTGAGTACACTTTATTTTTTATAATTATTCATAGAAAACTAGAATTAACTGAGACAGATGGATACGATTACAAATCTATTCATCAATAAAAACACCTATAGAAAATATAAGTTACTAGTGGCCCGCCCCGGCATTGCCTGGATCATAATAGATCATAATTTATAGCCTACTACCTTCTAGCAGCGGCTTCGGCCGCATCAAAAGTGTTTTTTTTTTATCCCTAGGGAACATTATACAGGGACAAAAAGTAGCCTATGTGCTATTCCAGACTATAATCTATCTCTGTGCCAAAATCCATCCAAACTACATGATATTTAGTAAGGTAACCATTGCAATAATGTACCTTTCAAATAGCTGTAGTGGTTCCAGAGATCACCCTACATGTAGGAACAAACTCACAAAGTTCTCTTTATAATATTAGTTCAGATTCTGAAATGAAAATCATACCAACCCGCACTGAGCCCGCGTGGTGGAATATGACCCCCTCACGTAGAAGAGACCTGTGTCCCAGAAGTGGAAACGGTATGCTATACCAAACCTTGAACGTCTACCGATAAATCTCCCAAGCAACGGTCAAAAGGCACTATTACACAACCATAATGAAACTTAACAAAGGTCATAGGGGTACTATTAACCCTGATGAATCTTTGCAGACCAATTACCAACCACAGTTAGTACCTAGTAATTTCCAGAGAGGATGACACAGTTTCCCATCCTTCTTTAACAACTACAGACGCCATTTAAACACCTTCAAATGAAATAGCTTTTCTTGAAAATCCATTAAAGCACTGTTAGGGCTCGGTCTTATTGAGAGCTTTATAACTGGTACTTTTGTAGTTCACGAAGAGCTACACTGCAATTAGATCTATAAGGTTAGATGGAAATAGCAATATCGTTCGTTACTTTGGAATTAGAGTCATCATCTTCCTGCTCTTGTCCCATGTTTCTTGGGTCACACGTTTTCTTCTTCCATACCGTCCTGTCCCCCGTCACGCTATATATAGAAATGGCAATATCGTTCGTTACTTTGGAATTAGAGTCATCATCATTCTGCTATTGTCCCATGTTACTTGGGGTCTTACGTTTTCTTCTTCCATACCTTCCTGTCCCCCGTCACGCTATCACTATCTGCCCGTTCTTTAATATCACTCTTCATACAGTCCATCCATCTTATTGCAACTGGGCTTATCCCAGTTGTAAACGACCCTTTGTGCCTATTGGCCTTGTTTGTTCTGTCTCCTGCTTGATATGGGATGAGGATGGGATGAGGGAAGTGGAAATTTGTATTTTTGCCTACTCCTCCGTTATTCTTTTCTGATTAATTTCGTTGCGGGATCCAAGACAGTTAAATTCATTCTCCGGGACTTCGTTCAGCTTAATTGTCTCGGCGCTATTCTGGTGGTCGCCACTGTTGATTCTGGCTTTCAGGAGTTGCAGTGGTTTGGAAATGGTGTGGTTGGATTGTCCGAATACAAAAAACTTCATCCATCTTTTCTTTGGCCTTCCTCTCTCTCTCTCATTTCATCCACATATATATTCATAACTCTTTTAGTAACAAGCGTTTTATCACATGACCATACCATACCATGGTTTGGTATTAAACTGAACTAGCTAACACTTCTCGATGGGATCACGCCTTTAGAGGCAATTTTCACACTGTCCTTATAGTAAGCATATCAAATTGATCAATGATCACGCCTCTAACTCGGTACCTTACCGGTAATCTATAACAGATTTAATTATAACTTTTATCACCATAAAACTAAAGCCAGTCAGAATATCATTAATATTATTAAAACTTCGTTGGCCATGATTTACGATGAGAACTTGGAGTTAAAACAAGAGGTTTTTTGTTCGACATGAGTAGTCAGAACACTTTTGTTTTTGGCAGAACTTGATTTTGGGTCTATTTTTAGAGGCAGACCAACGGCTAAAGTTTAGTATTGGATAGTCTCGGCACTTATACATTTACTGCCATATTTATAAAAAAAAAATACCTAAGATTATTTTAAAAATTGATTAGCAAATTCTTAATTCAAATTCTCCATAAAAAATATGAGTTAAGAATCTGCTAAACTAATTCTCAATTCGTCTTAGAAAATTTGAATCCAGAATGTGCTAATCAAATTTATTATTTATTTATTTATTATATACTTTATTTTACACCACTTAAATAATTACAGGACAAAACATTTATAACGATAAACAACACATCAACAACCATACCCACCGTTCTCCATAGACAATAGAATTAAGAATCTGCTAGTTTTAACAACCGTTTTGTTGAACGTTCAAGAAGATTTTCCGTCATCACCATAAATTCAGTGAAGTAACTAAAGATCCTAACGGTGAAGAAAACAACCATACACATTGTAAGGAAATGGTTAAAACAATGAGAAATAGCAGTGACAAATGCTTATGGCTTCTCGGTATGGAAAACCTTTTGTCTTACCTTCAGACTAAAGTTTATACCCATTCAGAATCAGCCAAAGTTATCAACATAAGTCACCTTGCAAATCATCAAACAACACATCAACTGTCTTTTGGACATTTTCATTTTAAACAAGTTACTAACTTCGCCCGCGTTAAAAGTGTTTTTTAATCCCAAGGGAACTTTATACCGGGATGAAAAGTAGCCTATTTGGTGTTCCAGACTATAATCTACCTCCATGAAATTTCATCCAGATCCGTTCAACCGTTGTGGCGTGATTGAGTAACAAGCCATACATCCATCTATCCAAACTTTCGCATTTATAATACTAGATTCTGCTAGCGGCTTCGTCCGCATTTAAAGTGTTTTCTTATCCCAAAATAAAGATAAAAAGTATCCTATGTGTTATTCTAGATTATAATTAATCTCTGTGCCAAATTTCATCCAGATTCGTTCAGCCGTTGTGGCGTGATTGAGTAACAAACATACATACACTCATCCATCCAAACTTTCGCATTTATAATAATAGTAAGATTCGCAAGCCCTACTGTTGAGCATGAGGTTCTAGGTTCGACTCCTGAGTCGGGCAAAATGTTATTGGGTTTTCCATCTGGAATTTCTGGAATTTGTGCCCAGTTAATGGCAATAGGTTTGACCACTATTACATGAGACATAACTGGTCAAATGTGGGTGTGCGATACCTGCATTACCTGCACCTCTGCAAAACCCTTTGGCAACTAAAGGCGTGATGTTATGTTAAAACTTATTATAAAAGGTCTTTAAGAGATTAACTCAAATTCCCTTTCAACTGTTAAATAATATTTTTTAAACACTTTTTCCACCGCCATCTTGTACATAAATAAGCCATATTACACCCAAAACTCTTCCATGTACACGATAATCGATCTTATCCATAAATCGTTTCGACTAGTGATGTGAAATTGATTTCGTACCAACTATAAGGCTGGTATTACGTGGACTTAATGCTGTATCTCGCCCGCGGCCATTAACTCGGAATTATGTATGTTTTATCGCCAGCTTATAATCATCTGTCACTATCGTTACAATATTTTCGTATAATTTCATCTTGCCCCACCTCTGTAGGGATGGGATTCTATCGATATTTATCGATTGATTTGGTATAGTGGCCTTATGATGGACATGAATTAGTATCTGATTTATGTAGACAGCGGGACATTAATATGACTAAACAAATTAGTTCTCAGTCACGTTAGTTTAAAGTTACATGTTTTTAAGTTCAGGTTCCAATGAATAACGAGCCTAGCATAAATGGCAAAACCTACGCTTTGTACCTGTCCGTAATATCATAACGGTTTAACTTACAATTTAATGACAGCGCCGATGTATGTCTTTCAACTTGTCTACAAAGATTAATACACGCACTTCAGAGGACCACACTTCAATTTAAAACTTGTTAACATCCATTGTAACATACAAACATAAAGATGTCTCAACTACTTGACGTACTGTATCTTGTCTCTCATCGCGAGATAACGGCTTTTTACCATCAATCATGCGAGCACAATCTCTCAACAAACTCAGTTTTATCGATAACTTTTCTCACGTGCATATCGACACCCGTCCATCACTAGCCGTACCTCGTTATTTGTTGTTATTAGTGTTGTTTTTTTCGTTATTTTTTTCTTCGGGATGTTTTCGAGAAACCGGTTACAGGTCCTAATCTGATCAACTCGCCACGACCCTGCCTTTGGAACCAGTAAAAAGAGCATAATGAAATGACTTACAATAAAAAATGTTGAATTGTTATAGTGTTTTTGAGTTTACTGCCTATTTTGTGGCCTTAGGCTTTAAAGTTTAGTCTTGGGAGTTGGATTAAATAAGATTTAGCTTTTAAATACGATTTGGTATAGCAATAAAAATATTTTACCAAGTTTTCATCTCTTGACCTGCTTATCAACGGATTCATGCGTAAAACTGAATTATTAGGCCTATAAGCCCTCTCAATATTTGCTTACTGGTGCAGAAAGGCCTATCAAATCAATCTAGATCTATTTTGAGTTCACTAGCCTATCCTAATAAGCCAACTGGTTTGGAGATTAGCTTCAATGATATTTTCGTTTAGAATCCTCAGATAATCCTAATAATACAACATGTTTAAATACAAAGAATGCGTTATAATAGAGTAATAAATTACTAAATCATAATTTATTGTTATAATCCTATGTTTAAATCAATTTAATTGAGCATAACGGTATCAAACACGATGTTATTAAGTTTATGCATATTATTATAACACTACAATATTATGTTAAATAGGAAAATAATGCTAGATATAGTAAAGAAGTTAATGTACCGATAAATTAGGTTTTGAATTAAAATATGACTGATCATTTAGGGTTCCGTAAAACAAGACATAGAACGAAAATGTTAACAATAGGAATAAAGACTAGAGTGTTCGAGAGCCAAAAACATATTGATGTCAATCATCACTTAATAATTGTATTAAAATAATAGTTTTTGGCTCTCTTAGAAATAATTGGCAATTAATGAAGCTGCCAACAATTAGTCTTCATCATTTTTTAGATACAATAGTTTTTGTTAATATGTCTGTTTGGTGTACAGAATTCTATATAAGGCAGTATTTATTTGATATTGTTAGCATCTTTTTTATGTTCTGGTACTAGATTAGAAGTACACTGTACCGCAGTACCTACAGTGTGTAACATATTATTCATGTCTTTATCTGAACCAAATATATTAAACAAATACCAACTCAAGCTAACCTTTATCTTAACCTTAATTAAATGAAGCTTCTTAAGTTCAAAGGATATACTCTGAATTACGAGTGTAAATTAACACAAGGCAATAAAATTCAAAATTAGTGTCAAAATAATACAAGCAACGCCGCATCCCAACACCAGTATTCCTGCCATAATGTCAAAGTTGAGAATAGCAATACGTAGCCAACTATTAGATTAAGAATGAACTGCATAGCCGACATCCATACTTCGAATGCTGATCGTTCTCCGCACTCTGGCGCCGATTAAATCATCTTCTACCCAGCGTGGCTAGGCTGACTGCCAATGACATGACGAAAAGAATTATCGACTTAGTGACTGGTTAACGTTCTGGGTAAGTCGTGAAAATAAGTGGGGGATGTGTTTCTTATGTTTAGCAGTTAAAGGCGACAAAATACACGGCGTTATTGTCCGTTTCTTGGCGTTACTTTTTTAGTAAAATGTAATTAAAGATCTTGCTTCTGTGTAATCGGCGTACCCATCTAGGCAGTACTTTGTCAATGCAGGGTAAAGGCATTCCTATCTGTTTTCTCTCACTGCAGAAAAATATTATCGTAAAATAAAATAAATTACCTACGGAATCCGCGACACTTTACAACAAAATCACTTTATCGTCTTCAGAAATATATTGTCCAAATCTAATTTATAGCTCCAATTCGGATCATAAATTATTACAAAAATATGGTAGATATTAAATTTAAATGGCAACACTGCTGAGGGTTAACTTGTACGTCACATCCGCTCCAATAAAGTCATGTGCCATATTCGAAACAGGTGAATACAAGCATGTAGTCTTGTTTGTCAGTCTGTCGCCTTGTCGCTCATAAACTGGCTGGTTTAAAGGGTTTCTGCTAACAGTTTAGTGTAAGCAAATTGTAGAATATACTTTAATACCTAGCAAAATAGAGGATCTTGGTAGTTTGTATTATGTTACGCTTTTTATGGTTTAACCGTGGCATACTTGGCACTAACAAACTTCTGGGCATAGCTTATGGCATTTGCTGCAATTAAGAAACCACATAGTATCTAACAATTGCATTTCCCTCCTTGATTACATATAGTTGTGTCATTCCTAAAAATATCAGTTGAATAAAAAAACCATCAAGCGAAATCTCTGGAGATAGATATAGATAGAACCAAAATCACGGTAAAACCTACAAAAACTCCATACCTCGAAAGATTGAGTTTTATTAGAACTAAGCAGCATTAGCATTCCCTGTCTAATTTGAAGTATTAGAACTACATTTAGTTCTAGTTCCAATACTTAAAATTAGACATTTCTTATGAAAATTGTTTATAGTTTCCAATGTGAATAGGCGCAAACCCTCATTTTATTTATCGGTATCTTACTTTCCCACCGCTAAAACAAAAACCGATCATAAAAATTCGAAACCTAACAAAAGCGATGCCAGTTTTTTTCAAACTTATAACTATCCTTAATACTCCATCGTTGTCCTTCATCCTTTTCCCTTTCATCCACTTTTCTATTCCCCATCCCTCTTGCACACTCAATTTGCAAGTACCCCTTGAGTCCACATGTTAGTACCTGTATTTTGTGTCATTATATCCAAGATCTAATTGGAACTTGATATGCGTACACAATTAGAGTCTCGTCGTTTTGGATTAACGAGCTTTTTACACTTGCATCTGGATGTGGAATCAGTCAAGAACTGAAGCGGCCGTTATTCTTGTAATCTGTACGAACATTGAAAAGGAATGAAGAGAAATAATAAGGACGTGATTGATGTAATCCAAACGATTTATCAACTGATAAAGTACTAAGTATGATGTAAAGGAGGATTTTGAAAAAAATGCTGATGATCGATCGACAGATATCTAGATAACATGTACAACTCCAGATTTTCCCTTGGCTGTTGAAGAGACGATATCAAGTAGATCAACAACTCCACTTCACTTACATCGATAACATTGCACAGCAATAATACATCGTCTATATAGATCAAAAATTATCTTACCCTTGAATACTAATTAACGAAGGTGCCATAACAATCGTCTAATAGACTTTATAAATATGTACATGAACTCAATTAAATCTTGTAATTTATCGAAATTTGAAGCAATAAATAAAAACTAGCTAGATCCTAGGATGCACGCGTACTTGATAATACCCCGAACCGCTTACCTTCTCTACCTTGCACGCCAGTGTTGATGATATTAAAACACATTTAGAGTTCCTTAGCTGCGCAACAAAATTATAATTTGTTTCGCCGACACTTCATACTTATTATGACCGTGTTTGTGCTTCGATATTCAACTTTTTTATATTCTGTATCACATTAACAGTTGCCATTTACTTTATTTTCAAAATATACTGGTACAAAGTGTAAAGTTTACCAAGTATGATTCGATGATGTTAGATGACGTGTAGATAACGCAACATTTTACACGAGGTATGGAAAAAGGCTGTATTTTGATAACCTACATTATCAAGCTTGTCACTCAATCAAAATTATTTGATAAAAACAAGGTTGACGCGACCCAATCAACGTAATTTTCGTTTGGCATCATGGATCAAAAATGTTGTTAGTTGTTCAACAAAATAAAGATTAACATTTGTAATTTGCATTATTGCGTTTTCCATATAACGAGGCTCCGCTTTGTCATTGATATTAACGTTAACGCGAATGTATGATGTGTCAAAATGGCTTCCATTAACAATCATAATGCATTTTACACATGATTTACTTACCTCGTATGACCTCACTTACTTTTATCAGTCCAATATGTCTCGCTCAAAATTATCAACAACAAAAGACGAGATGTCCTTATTGGAAACATTACTTAATATCATACCATATTTATACTGAACCCAGGACACATTAACACCTACGTATATTAAAAGTAAAACACGTTTTTTTCTCCACTGGTTTTTGTCCAACCAATCCGGTAATTGGTTAGTAGGTAAGCGTCCCAGATGTCATCAATCACACTGAGGAAAAAGTTCGCTTTTGTTTTAAATTATGAATTAAAAAGTGAGATATTAAATTTAGTTTTTTTTGTGGCGTTGTTGATACGGGTCTTGTACTTGTACAACTTAATATGTAACCAATTATCACAAAGCTGGAGTAGGCTGATCTACATTTTTGTTTAAATATGGAATTGATACTATAAAAAACCTGTGTACTAAATAGTGTGTATAAATAGCAACGCTTATGATCCTTAACGAGTTAGTCAAGCTATAAAAACTGACAACGACCTCAAAACTTTAATAAAATCTTAGGCAAATATGCACGTAAAAGCTTAAATATTTCGTCGCGCTTTATTTTAAAATTAGTAATAATGCTGACTCCTCTTTTGATAAAACAGTTTGTGACCAAAAAAGTAATATTTGTATTAATCTCTTTTGCTGCCAGCCGAACTGAGAATTAGTGGTATGTATTCAATTAATTTTAAAGCATAATAACAATTAATATGTTGTAAACGAGCTATTTATTCAAATATTTTATGCAGTTTTTGTGCTTAATCCTGAGAGTCGACATCAATTCGACAATTTATATGTAGATTCTGATAAAATTGCTGCAATAAAAACAAGTGCTTTAGTTAGACAAATACCATAAAGTAGACAGGCCAGAGAGTAGACCACCAGTGACTGATAAAAGACATTAAGATGGAATGTAGAATCTGAAATGAGGGTCTTATGTCAAGCAAGAGGGACAGCTAACACCTTGCCTTTTAATAACAACACTTCTATCCACAAATCATTTGCTAAATCATGAGGTTAAGACTAATTGGGAACTCCAAAAGCTAAAGATATATTTTAAAGAACTGAAGAAGAAAAAAGCAGTGTCCAATTGTAACACGAACCGCAACAAAAGCATGAAAAATCATGTGTAAACTTAAACACATCCTTGAACCGAGTGATTCATAAGGCCTACGTTAAAAATGACCACAATTACAGGTCCCTAGTTATGCAAGTTTATTATATTGTACGTTGGAGGTAAAATAAATACAGCACCTTATAATTTGTGACCGCAGACCCTCTTATGGGCAGGTAGCCGAGATTTTTTTACACTTGTCTAAGTCCGTGAATCATTTTGGATGCGTGTGTATGAGTGTGTGATGGATGAATGGATTTATCATGAGAATCTACTGGGGTGTAGATTTTGGAATGAAGTCTGGTGTTTAAATGGTCTGGATTTTTTTAGGGATACTATTGTATGTGTTAAAGTAAAAACTGATCTGTTCTATGTCATTCTATTTCTTTATTATTTTGCTTATAATCTCATTAATCATAGGTTCTTCTTCAACATCAGACGCAGGAGAAACCGCGAAAAACGTCAAAATATCTTATACAAAAAGCATTGCCTCATTCATCAATCAATCAAAATTTCATCTATTAGCATATCAGACATAATAAGAAAGCACAGATTAGTCATATTCATTACTGCTACCAATGCCGTCGTTAATTTAGTTGCTTTAACAGTCCACGTGAAAAAGAACTATCTTCTGCATGAATATTTCGCAAATTAAGTAACTAAATCATATCGCCCAATAAAAATATAGCCACAACTGACGCATACCTGGGATTCTTTAAGTCAAGAGTGAATAGGTTTCTTCTAGGCAAGCGTGCTTCATCGTCGACCACATTATCGCTTACCATCAGGTGAGATAGTGGTCAAACGCAAGCCTATCAATAATAAAAAATAAAAAAAACTTTGTCATTGACTAACTCAGCAACGAATAAAATTATAACACGCGATAAGATTCCATCGATTATTATGAATGGATATGGACGATAGTTATCATTATTTTCAGAAATCGATTGTTTGATCAGGACCTTATCGATGCCATTTGCATATACACGCACTTTATCACTGGTATCGATGAGATCTGCTGATAAAGTCCCGAAAATAAGTGACAGTTTTGGTGGCACTATACTTATCTTTTGCCCCCCTTTTTCGATTGCCTGTATTGCCTCCTCTTTCGATCTGAATGTTTCTAGGTTAGGCTTCTTTACCAGCTATGTAATTGTATGTAATAAGATAGTTTTAATTTTGCTTGATTCAGTCTGTTAAATTTTTCTTTGCTTTATTAGTTTAATGGTTTTGACTATGCTTGATTCTGTCTCTTAAAGGTTTCTTTCCTTTATTTGCTAGTTCATCATCTTCGTCTTGGTGTATCCAGCCCATTTCTAAATTGTGTTCAGCCTCTTATCCCGGCTCCTTACTTTGTTTATCATTATCATCCTTTTTATTCTTAGAACTTTGAGACCGCTAATACGTTTCGGGAACTTTAGGGCTTTCTTGGAAATACTATCGATCAATCATGCTTATGGCTGTCCACTTCGGTACAAAAGCCTCTTTAAATTTGTTCATCTGAAGGATAGAGAATCTTCTTGCTTATTATAATCAAGCAAGCAGATTAATATTGCTTTATATTAATCTGCTTGATTAGCAGCTTGATTATTTTTGTGACATTTTGCACAAACTGTACTTTTCTTTCTATTTCTTCCTTGTCCGAGTTGTCAGGAATCGGAACTATACTAACTTTTCGAGTTTATGAAGCTCTGAGACACTCTTAATTATTGTTGTAACCGTCTTTCGCACTAAGTATACCTACTTATTATTTCTGTTTCTTACTTGTTGGAGTTAATAGCTATTCTTAAAAATTGTATTGAGTCAGCCAGCGAGGTGATAGCGAAGCTTTACCGTTTTTACGGGTTAACCTGAAATATTCATAGCATCAAAACTAAATAAAAATTCCTAAAAACCAGTAGCTCCACAACCCAATACTTTCACTAACATGAAAAAGATAAAAAGCATGTGTATTCTGTGTACTGTTGTAGTTACTACACATTACACGGCCATGCATCCGACTGTCAATATTTGTATAGGCTCTCGGACCCACCACGGCACCACGAGGTTCCAGGAAACGTGGCTTACAGTACACACTTATAATCAGGATGGGAGAGAAATATTCTATATCTCGAATTTCGATAGTCGTACGTGTAATTCGAGAAGTTTTTTTCGTGTTCGACTAATTGAGGTGTTATTTATTACATTTTTGTCGTTTTTTGTTTCCCGATTGGAATTTGAGGTGTCTTTTCGATAAAAAAAATGTTGAGGTTTCGGTAATCAGTAAATCAATCAATAAACAATATTTGTTATCTGCTTTTCGTTATCGGAATCAAAAGTGATTTAATTTAACATATTATCAGATCCAAGAAATCCCCGAAATATCGTCATTTTACGACCGAATAGTTTCCCAAAAGCTGTAAAATTTATATTAAATTCACACTTGTAACTTCACGGTTAATCGTTATCAAATACAGCTGCATTACTCGTATTCGTGGAAAACCGAATTCGGAACGTTATGATTAATTATCATAATGATTATCGGAATGAAATAAATACTATATATCCGTTATCTCGGCGATAAATAAAGAACGACGCATTTTTAAACTTGATTGACATTTGGTTAATTGGGAAGCCATATTAGTTTTATTTTTAGCCGGATTATAAAAGGAGTTTCTTTATAATAAGTTTGTGAGTAATGCACCGTTACGTAGTAACGGTCACTTTTTGGTTTTTGTTGACAGTTTTGAGGAAAAGGACGCTAGGTTTAGATTTTTTGAGACATAGCGGCTAGCTGTCCAAGCTGGCTAGGGTCCAATTTCGAGAAAGAGGTCAACCGTCGAATCCGACTCGGCTGGGCGGCGTTCGGGAAGTTGCGTGGTATCTTCTCGTCCAATTTACCGCAGTGTCTCAAGACAAAATTCTATGACCAGTGTGTGTTGCCAGTGATCACCTATGGGACCGAGACGTGGTCGCTCACAATGGGCCTTATCAGAAAGCTCAAAGTCACCCAAAGGGCAATGGAGAGGGCTATGCTCGGAATTTCCTTGCGTGATCACGTCAGAAATGATGATATCCGCAGGAGAACCAAAGTTACCGACATAGACCGAAAAACTGCCAAACTTAAGTGGCAGTGGGCAGGGCACATTGCTCGCAGAACGGATGGCCGTTGAGGCCGAAAAGTTCTGGAATGGCGACCGCGAACCGGAAGACGATACGTTGGAAGGCCTCCCACTAGGTGGACTGATGACCTGGTTAAGGTTGCGGGAAGGCGCTGGATGCGAGACGCACGGGATCGGTCAATGTGGCGACGCCTGGGGGAGGCCTATGTCCAGCAGTGGAAGTCTTTCGGCTGAAATGATGATGATGATGATGAGGGGCTAGCTGTAATTATTTTCTGTTCTTCTCATTCGGTTTTATTATCCCGAGGGCACATATTCCCGGGATAAAAAGTGTCCTATGTGCTATTCCTGACTATAATCTATCTCTGTGCCAAATTTCATCCAGATCCGTTCTGCCGTTCTGGCGTGCAGAAGTTACACACTCACAAACTTTCACCTTTATAATATTAGTGTGATATTAATAATATTTTATAGTGTGATGTGATATGTAATCGCTGAAAAACCATAAATTGCATAGAGTAAACAAGAATCTCTATGAAAACTAGACGGATTTAAGAAATGTCTAGATGAGCTTAAGAATGCTCTTGACTCTTAATGGCTCTAAGGCTCTTCATCTAGCCAAGTGACATTCAGCTATAATGATTTTGACTTTTCCATCCCTTACATTTAGGATTCTTTGACTATAGTTATCGCTGATAAGATGTGACTTTGTTTCTTAACAAAGTCAAATCTTACTAAAGTCTCTTCTCATTTTTTTTAGGGTTCCGAAGGGTCTAAACATAGCCCTATTGCTGTTACTCACGTGTCCGTCGTCTGTCACACAGGTTTTACAGGCAAACGGTTGGAGCAACAGACTTCAAATTTTCACAGTATAAACATCTTGTTGACCCAAAGACATACAAATTGTATTCTTTTTTTGTCACTGTCATACAGAAATTTTGTCACTGTCATACAGAAAAAGAGAGCCCCAAAAAAAAAAAAATTGGCCTACCCCAATGATATTCAAATAAACAGATATGTTATGAGCGCGCGCATTGTGAAGACTCGAATAGGTCACAATTGTGACCTTTAGTCTTTAGTTTATGCCACGCATGGCGAAGAGCGATAGGCTTTGTTGAAACAAAAACAAAATAAAAAAAATGCCATCGTGTGTATTTAGAAATTGTACCAATTATGATACCAAAGTACATAAAACAGAAGGGATCTCATACCATATGTAAGTACGCAATACGCCTCAATTTACTAATTTATTTCATTTTTTTTCCTAATATTCTGATATTTGGAGGTTAGAAAAAGATAACTACATTGGTGGTCAGAATAATATTTGTTTACATTAACACGCAAGTGACAAACACTAGCTGTCTCTTTTTTTCTTGTTGGTTTTAGCAAGCCATCCCTTTCGACTTGTAGTGAAGTGTCAGATGAATGAAAAGTGTGTATGTGTGCTGCGCGGAACACATTTTTCAATTGTTTTGTGAGTGTATAACGTATCTGTTTATTTGAATATTATTGGCCTACCCCATCGAGTGGGGTATCGTTGAGTATATAAATACTGTATTTTTTGTTTTAATTAATATTGGAAAACAGAAGAATGAGAAGCCACAAAAGTCAACTTGTTTAAAAAAAAAAAGATATTTTTTGAAATGCCCTCATCTTTTCCTATTAAAACCAACTTGATTTTGCGGTTTGGTACGCAACCTTAAATGTGCGAAGTCCAAAGTCCGGTTTTTTCATGTGGTAACAACATTCGGCACAAAATAGTCATACAAAGCTACATCTTTCATGTAAGATTCCTATGGATTTCATTGCAAAATTACCACACAAAACCTACAGAAAATCACTTTCGCCTCAAAGAAGACGTGTAAAATAATCAGTAAAACAAAGTGCAAGCTATTACTGGCGCTAGTAACTATCTGCACTAGCGCCAGTACGCCGCTCATCAAAATAATTCCCGTACTAACTAAATTGCCTACAAATTGAAAAGGCGTGGGCTGTCCTTATTCTGAGAGTGCGGGTTTATTGTGGCCGGTATGCGTGTGAGTTTGATGTGAGATGTGAATGAGTATGTGATGGTTATGGTTTGATTTGCGAATTCTTTTTGGTCGTGTTATGTTTGATTTTTATGATTTTATATATAGGTATTTTAAAACAACCCTATGGTGAAAACAAAGAAGTTAAAGTAGGTAGACTTCTTCGTAAGTTTTTTCGTAACTAAAAAGTGAAAAATAAAAAACTTTTTGCAAAAAAATACTACCGACTTCCAAATACAAAACTACAAAGTGAAAAATAACTTAATTTTTTGAAGTCGGTGTCCATAACGCAAAAAAATGGTACCTACGAAAGACACCGACTTCAAAAAATTACGTTATTTTTCACTTTGTAGTTTTGTATTTGGAAGTCGGTAGTATTTTTTTGCAAAAAGTTTTTTTATTTTTCACTTTTTAGTTGTACGTACCTAATAGGCAAGTAGGGAACTATTTCGCCAGAATAGATTTCATGAAACTTGAACATAACCGGTGAAATGAGAGGTCTGCTTATCCCTTAAGAGCGAACTGGCGTGATGTTATGTTATGAAATTTTATAAACAACAAACAGACATGCGATTGCAGCAATCCCGAGAGATTTGCCGTTATTTATTGAAGAGTTCTGTTGTATATCTCCGAAGTTCTTCATCAGATCTTGACCGAATTAAAATAAGACCAATTTCGGAACATACTTTTTCAAACAAAAAAAGAATTTTCAAAATCGGTCCAAAATTGACGGAGTAATCGGTGAAAATACACAAAAAAAAAACGAACTTGAAGTCGAACATAGAACCTCCTCCTTTTTGGGAAGTCGGTTAAAAAATAGAGTAGATATCATTTCATTATCTAAACTAAAATTATGAAAAGGGAAAATAGTTTGTTTGTAGATGGTAATAATTTCTGGAAACACTGATCCAATGCCAAAGAAATATTTGTACTGATATAGTTCTCGCCAAACTTCTTGACCGCCCTGAAGTTGGCTTTTCGATGCGCAAGGCGCGGCGCGGTGCCGGAGATTTACTACTGCAGATACATTGTAGCCAACTTCAGGGCGGTCAAAAAGTTTGGCGAGAAACAAAGCTACATTATTGCTGACTGCCATAGGCAAGCTTTTACTGGCAAATGCATGTTTCCTGTGAACATGTCCACGGAAAAAGTGTTTGTAGTGTTTCAAGAAATTTAAAGTCTAACTAAAAACAGTAGATTTATTTACATGACGAAACAGTGACAAAATCATCGCAATTTCCATCATAACACCAAAATATTACCCAATATTATGAAATCGAGGATTAACTAATAATTTTATAGGTGTTAAACAACTCGAAGCTTACTTATGACAATATTAGAAGATATTATGCTATAAGCTTAATAATTTACTGCGTTATTTAGCTCAGTTATTATCATTATATCATCAGCGCGGCACTAGTTAAGATGGCGTCTGACGTTCGTACCATACGCACCGTGACGCGGCGGCCATTGCTAGAGACGGAACTGTCAAAACTTAGCAAACAACGCCAGTGACTGACACTGGCACACGTGGGGTCTCTCAGATGGCTCCAATCTTCAGTGTATGGCCCATCTTTCATTCATCACCTTTACTTGTGAAGACCTTAGTTAGGGCTGCTTCAGCGAATAATAAATAAATAATTTAAGAATAACTATACCTGTTCTTTTTCTGGGGCAAACATAATACATATTTAAAAACTATACTTTTGTATACAGGATTTCTTTTTCTTCGCGCCGTTGCATGGAACGACTATACTCCATTTGAAATAACATTAGACATGTTTCCAAATCTTTTTACAGCCCGTTCAACCGATTTTGAGTTCTATCCCGTAAACATAAGGATGACATAAAAAGCATAAACCTGTTACCAAAACCAACTGTTTACTACAGCTACCATTTGTCGTATCATCAACGCAATAGATGTCAAAATCGGTTGAACGGGCTGTAAAATGGGCTAATTTAAACGTCTAATGTTATCGCAAATGGAGTTCAGGTACATCAACATTTTGTTGGCTCATAACTTCTGCACTTCCACTGCATCATCGGTGGCAGCGCAGAGGTCAGTTTTAGGGTACAAAACTCAAGATAGGAGGTGGAGCATAGTCTGTGACTCTGCTCGAGCTTTAAGACGAAACGGCACCTTAACCCTGCTGTCGTTTCGTCTAAAGTTGCCCCAGTTTTTACTATGGCCACAGAATAAATAATAGTACAAGCTTTAGCTATGACAGCCGTAACTTGTGCTCAGCTAAATTTAGCGGCTTCAACTAATAGAGCCACGAAAACTTATTAGCGATGGCTTACCTGGCCACTGCCGGTACAGAGATTCTGTGCTCTCCGGCGGCGGCGTGTGCTTATAGATACAACATTAAATATATTACACTCTTCAACACGCTAGTCTCGGGATGTGGTTGCCTTTATGTTACATGTACTTATTTAAGTTTTCAAAGGAAATTATTGGTTACCAAGATCTTAAAATAAATGAATTTCTTTATTATTTGATGGTTATGAGATTTACGCTTGTTTTCTGCAGTTAAAATCAGCTTATTTGTTAGTTTTATGTTAAAGAGCTGGCAAATTGAAAAACAGCTTATACTGCTTGCCTTTAAGTAATAAAATTCTATCTCTACAGAACAAAGATCTATTGTGAAATTCCCTGATTGATAAGTTGTAAGATTTTGTTAATAGAAAATTTCGCCCATAGAGAGTTAAGGGCCTACATACGCTTTAGTGCCGTAAAACGGTAACTTTCTAAAGCATACTCCTTAGTAACGGTTAGGTTAAAAGGTTTGAAAAAGAATATATATTTATTATTGATTCATGTACTTACATAATTTTGAACACAAGGTTTTTTCGTGTAACTAATAGTTTTGCTTTAAAAAAATAATTAACAACACGATATTTTTTCGCAACTTTTGGTAACTTCTCCAAAACGACTTGGATGTTTAAAAATATTTTTACGCAGAAAAATTCATGGAATTTCTTCATAACTAACATAGCATATGTAAATCAAATAATATTTTGCAAACAAAACTGTTCAAAAGGAGGTTCAATATTGATATTCTGGCATCGAGCGGGCGCACGGCCAGTACTGCGTTAACATTGGGCCGTATATACCGCCTCAAGACTCTGCCAAGCTTTAAAACGAAAGTGATTTTTACTACAGCCATTAAATACCAATTCTGGATATTACTCTCAACAAAAAGACACAATCTAACCTATTATTGTTATAAAATCTTAAAAAGGTTCACATCTTCGCACCTAAAGTGTCGAGTCTCGATATTTGTCCGAATACGGACACCAACGATAAAGCAGTCAGTGAAAATATTATAGGCACAATAAAAGTTATAAAATTTTGATTGCCTCATAATTGTTTTACTGTAGAAGGATTGTAAACAGAAAAGTATGGTGTTAGAATCGTGTTCGTCGACCATTATGAAATTCTTTGGATTTTATTAACTTGGTCTCTGGAGATTCCTTTTTTAATTCTCTTATGGGATTGTTTTGCACTTCCATAAGTGAATTCGTGGTATTTTAAACGAACAAATCCTTTTGCCATTAACAATTGATTTACTTCAGAAATACGGAGAAATGAAATGTTATGGAGAAAGTTTTTAGTATGAGTTGGGGAAGACTATATAACGAATGTCCATGGAGTTTCTTGCACGATCATGTCCATAGATTGTCCAATGTCTCCATGTAGTTTCTTGCTCTACCTCTCCATAGAGATCTACGCTTTGCGTGAGCTAATGATGTGCAACTAGCTTCATAATTCGGATTGAACGACCCCTGTGGCTCTAGACAAGTGTAATTTGATGTCCGCGATGGCTATGGTGCCAAAATATAAGGTATTGATTACGTGACATTTCGATAGTTTTTGACATTCCCATACATTTTTGTAAATTTTCCTATCGCTTTCGCGACGCTTTTACAATAGAATGCCACTTGTCTAGGGCCTCTTGACATTTCAAAAGTGCCTGTAAATGCTGAAAAAATAAGTTGGATTGGGCAACAAGAAAGAGACTGATGATGAACTCCAGTATAAATCACTATTATTATTTATTTATTTTTCCATATTATAAATATCCTTACAGATTTTTTTTTTCTTTTCATCAACTTCCTTCCCATCTTCCTTGATACAAATTTCTTTCAACAAAAACATCTTCGGCCGTCAAATCAAGGCCCCCCTCGCGTACCAAAGCGTCACTCGACGTCTGCGCGCGCAATTACATTAGTAAATTACTTCTCGTCGTGGTGTAATTTGTTCGTCGGCCACGCCCGCCCGTCTAGCGTTATGTTTTGCTGTCTGTACTTTCTGTTATTTGGGGAGTATGGGTTTTTTCCCCATTTTCACTAGTATTAAGCTTAATCAGCCTATTAGTTTTCCCCCTGCTGGGACACAGGCCTCGGTGGGTAGATGTCACATGTTTTCGAATATTTGGTTTTAGGACATCCGATTTCCTCACGATGTTTTCCTTGACAGTTTTGAAAGCAGTGATGATGAAATAATTTACACAAAGTAAAGCCCCTGCTTGGGTTCGAAGCCACGACCTACGACATCGGAGCAGTAACCATTATGCCGCCACTGCTCTAATATTGAGAAACATGAATGAACATCTCTGTATTATTGCACTGTTGTAGTTTTAACTCTGGTGTTATACGTTAGTGAAATACTTCTCGTCATGGTGTAATTTGTGTGTCTGCCACGCCCACCTGTCTAGCGTTACGTTTTGCTGTCTATACTTTTGGTTTCCTTCAGTTTAGGTTTTTATTGAGTGGGAGGAGGCTTCTGGGGATAGATCTTGGATGGTGAAGTCTTTTTACTAATATTGGGCAACATGCATTAATTTGGATGCTTCCTCTAGTTAGTCATCATATCTGCCGAAAGACGTCCACTGCTGGACATAGGCCACCCCAAGCGTCGCCACATTGAGCGATCCCGTGCGCCTCGCAACTAGCGGATCCCCGCAATCTTCACCAGGTCATCGGTCCACCTGGTGGGAGGCCTTCCAACGCAACGTCTTCCGGTTCGCGGTCGCCACTCCAGAACCTTTCTGCCCCATCGGCCATCCGTTCCGCTAGCAATGTGCCCTGCCCACTGCCACTTAAATTTGGCAATGCTTCGGGCTATGTCGGTAACCCTGGTTCTCTTACGGATCTCTACATTTCTGATTCGATCACGCAAGGAAACACTGAGCATAGCCCTCTCCATTGCCCTTTGAGTGACTATAATCTTTCTGATGAGGCCCATTGTAAACGACCACGTTCAGAGCCATATGTCATCACTGGCAACACACACTGGTCATAGACTTTCGTCTAGAGACACTGTGGTAAGTTGGACTCTAGTTAGAAAACTAATATAATTGAAAATGAATAAACCGTAATTCAGTTAGTCAGTTTTCGGTAAACCTCTAATGGGTTATCTAAAATTACAAAAGTATTTTTAAATATTATTGGAAACTAATCATTACATACTAATTAAATTTTAATTTAATTACCTATCTAACACAAATCGTCAACTCTAGGGTGAAAACACCAAAAACTGTCCAAGCAAAAAAAATCACCAAAAATAAAAAGCCACAGCATTCTTAAAACAAAATGCACCTGTTACTGGAATTTAATTAAAATCACGTTGATAGCGTCGAATTCAATAAGCACTTTGCATAACACAAAACATTTTAATTTGTGCGTGTTATAATAATGGTTATCTGTATTAATTATATTTAATTAAACGGCGTGGTCCGTGGTACGGCTCATGTTAAACAATCGTTTTATATCAAAACCACTAGACCGTTGGTGGTGTTTCCTGGTGCTGCAGTTAAGTGAAAAGAAATTGTGTGCTGTTTTATGTGGGAGAGAAGGAATTTTGTGCGTGTGAATGTTTTGAATGCTGGTTTTGTTACCAAACTGGGCGTTTTCTTAACATTTTCATTTATCATCTAATTAAGATGTAAATTATGTAAATAATTACATAAAAATATTATTTTCCAAAGTAAATAGATAAGACAGAGGCTTTGGGGGAGACCTTTGCCTAGCAGTGGGACAACTTAGGCTGAAAATAAATAAATAATAATTGCGTCTGTGCCCTTGGTAAAACTACTAAAAATCGTGATCTGCCCAAGTGAGCTTCTATCCGAATCCGTTCAGCCGTTAGGCATGATTGATAAAAACACATCCAAACATCCAGACTTCAATAGTAGTAGGATTATTTATCTATATATAAAAGAATTTCCTATAATCTAATGAGTTGTCTTAATATTTTCAGGTAAATTTGAGCCGCATCCTGCTGCCAGCTTCAACATGGGTTACCTCATGGCACCGTACCCCTACCCCAACGGTGGGGCGCATCCCCTACCCGTCTCAATGGTGAGTTTTACTTTTTACGATTTCGCATTAACTAAATCGTTTTAGCGGAGTGACGACAACTGGTGTACTCACCCCTTGACTTCGAACGTTAGTGCTATTTTTTTTCGTTTTAATTTTTATCGAAGGCTTTTAGGACACTGAATGGTTTTTTTTGGGATATGTGAATATTTTAAAGCTTGTTTTTTTTTTTCCTAACGCCACGTATAGTCTAGGTACAGAGCAATACAAAGGTAGATTAAATACCACAAGGTATTCTGTGCTAGCCAGCCATATACGTAATATAAAGAAGAAGAAAAAAAAAAGTTTAAGTGAATTTTGTATATTTTTTTGGGAATTTCGTTCTCAATGAGGAATTCTGTAACGATGACCACAAACTGAATGAAAAATTATGGCTAACGATGGCCACCAAGAAAAAATAAATTAAAATGTTGATGGATTCAAATGTTACAGTTCTCTTACGTGAAGAAGATTTTTACTTAATCAACTATTTCATTTTCTTTTCAAAATCAACACAATTTTCATCAAACCCAACTAAACTAAGTACTTACTAACATAACCTTATCGCAAAGATACTCTACTTATCGCCACAGATTGTAAGGGACACTAGCGAAACAGATCTACAGATATGTATCGTAAGAATTCGCTTATCGCTCACAACACAAGCGATTATCACTTGTCGACGCTTGTGATCGAGCTATAATTTTACTTGTAACGCTGCTGGTTTTTCATATTTAATTATTTTTAAAAGGTATTGCAAGGACTTGTTTTAAATACGAGCAGGTAGAGCAATTTTTGTGTCGTTGCTGTTTTTTTTAAGTGGAGCATCTTTCGTGTCATTTGTTTGGACGAATTTTCGAGTGGCAAGAACAGTGTCAATAGTGTTTTTAGGGTTCCTTACCCAAAGGGTAAAAACGGGATCCTATTACTAAGATCCTCCACGATCCGTCTTTCTGTCTGTCTGTCTATCCGTCTGTATCACATGAACCATGATAGTTAGACAGTTGAAGTTTTCACAGATGATGTATTACTGTTGTCGCTACAACAACAAATAAAACAACAAAAACATAATAAAATAAATATTTAAGTATCCGCTCCCATACAAAAAACGCGATTTTTTTGGCGTTTTTTTTTTGCGATTATCGAATACGGAACCCTTCGTGCGCGAGTCCGACTCGCACTTGGCCAGTTTTTTTTTAAAATAATAACAGGCATTGCCAAGATTCATACATTCATTTTATTTTTAATCGTGGCTTAAATGTAACTTTTTCAGTCTAATTACTTCCATAATTAAATAACCGTCTCCTATCCGGACTGTCCTATCATTCTAAAACACGATTAAAAAATCTTCAATTCGTAATAAAACACCTTACCAGTATCCCATCCACGAATGCACCTCACCCAAGCTACAATAAGATAAACTCAGTATATTTACACTATCTTCAATAAACAAACATCCAAATGGTCTTCCACATCGTAATATAATCGTCCGTGATACTATTTTTATTGGATTATTTCCTCGTAATAACCGCACCACGTGTTCAGACGGGAATCGAAGCCGGGACGCGCCGGAAACGGTAACACAAACAGTTTTTATTTCTGACTCCATCCTGCTTCAGTGTGTACTATCGGGGAAATAACTAAATTATACCTTCATATTTTATTGGTTTCCTTTGTTTGGCGAGATTTTTAATACTTTTGGGTGGGATTGTCCTTTTTAGGGTTCCGTACCCAAAGGGTAAAAACGGGACTCTATTACTAAGACTCCACTGTCACCACGTCTGTCTGTCTGTCGCCAGGCTGTATCTCAAGAACCGTGATAGCTAGACAGTTGAAATTTTCACAGATGTTGTATTTCTGTTGCCGCTATAACAACAAATACTATAAACAGAATAAAATAAATATTTAAGTGGGGCTCCCATACAACAAAGGGTTTTTTTGCCGTTTTTTGCGATAATGGTACGGAACCCTTCGTGCGCGAGTCCGACTAGCACTTGGCCGGTTTTGCTATTATCTGTGACTTTTGATGACTACAAGTTTCTATATGCCACAGAATGGCGGAAAAGTAAACTACAGATTTTAAAAAGTATCGAACATGCATAACATCTGCATCTGCCCAAATATCTAAATCCAACTCAAGCAAGCTCAAATGGAAAATCTTTAAAAAATAAAAGACCATAAAATATTCACCAAAGAATTTATTCGAATCTAGAATGACCGAATGAAAAGCTTTAAAATCGTACGTAGAACGTCGAGCGTCGTACGTCAATATCGTTCAATACCTAAGTCTAGTACGCATGCACGGGCGCGCCATTCAAATCCTTTGGAACGCGGTAAGAAACGAAAAAAGAATCCGCCGCGAAAATATGAAACTCGAAACGCAACAGGTGGACATACAACCGTCTCATTCTTTTCTATGAGATTTTAAGTTTCGTCTCTGTTGTACGGAAGCCGCCCCTACAGTCGCCGCCCCCGCTCTGGGGCGGGAAATTTAAATGAAGGAGGGGTAGGGATGGAAATGCTTTTCTTTTTGCTCGCGGGGTGTATTTTAGGGCTTTTGTCTGGGTGAATGCGGCCGGCAATTTCGGGGTCGCTTGCGTTCGTTCCGTCTCGGGATTTGAAAATCGAATATTTTATTTTTTTTAAATTCAATTTAAGCGTTCCTTTATTGGACGTGTTTGAATGAGGTATATAGAATAGAATGAAATAATGAATGAATGAGTTTCTCCTCAAAGTTATTTTAAGCGGAACTTGGGCAGAATGAATAAAATGAAGCTATTTTAAATCTTTGCGTCCATCTTCTTCCGTCCGCCTATTAAGATAAAACGATTGCGGTTGTATTTAAATATTACTGTCACGTTTCATAAAAAATAAAACATCATAATTGTCATCTTATCAGACTGTAGACATCTGCTGAGCTTGGGGTTCCTAATAGTCCACTACAATGAGGGAATGCTGCCATAATCGCACTAAGCAAAAAGTTAGCCAGTCTCTGTCTTGGTCATTATTAATCCTCTAAATAATACCACCCATGGTTTTGTATACCAATACAGAAATCAAGACGTACATAGGTACGTTTGAAATAAATTATATGATTTGTACCTAGACCTAACGGTTTAGGCTATGTGTTGTCTATCAATGAATTCAAGTTTTTCCAAAAATAATGTTATTACGCTTATATTGGAACCTTTCTTAACATAAAGGGTTCCGTAACATTATCGCGTTTGTTGTATTGGAGCCCCACTTAAATATTTATTTTATACTTTTTTTTAGTATTTGTTGTTATATCGGAAAAAGAAACACATCATCTGTGAAAATTTCAAGTATCTAGGTGTCACGGTTCATGAGATAGAGCCTGGTGACAGACAGACTGACGGACGGACCGCGGAGTCTTAGTAATAGTGTACCGTTTTTACCCTTGGGTACGGAACCCTAAAAAATTTGTGCACAAGGCAAAGAGTTTGACCGTTTGAAAGTGTATGACAAATATTCTTTAAATAAATAGGTGCCAAAAAATATTATTGGACTCATTCGAAAAGAGTATCTTCATTAATTAAAGCGTCCAATAATTTGAATTGGGCTGCAGGACAAAAACTTTTCTGATCAATTTATCCATAATGTGTGACCAAAATCCAGTTTACACTTAGCACCACACAAAATTAATAATATAATAAACGAGCATAATGTTTAACAATCGTAACAATTAATGCGGTTATTTTCCGCGGCTATTGAATTGCAGTATGATAACGTTAATTAATTGTCCGTAATAATATATTATTGTGCCGATATTATTGAGTTTGTGTCTGCAGTGTGTATGCGGCTTTAGAGTGAACTTTGAAGACTTTCGTTACGTTGTATTGTTGTGTATTAGGTGTTTTGAATTTAGTGTTAGTCATTTGCATTTTAGGGTTCCGTACCCAAAGGGTAAAAACGGGATTCTATTATTAAGACTCCACGGTCCGTCTGTCTGTCTGTCACCAGGCTGTATCTCATGAACCGTGATAGCTAGACAGTTGAAATTTTCACAAATGATGTATTTCTGTTGCCGCTATAACAATAAATACTAAAACCAGAATAAAATAAATATTTAAGGGAGCTCCTATACAACAAACGTGATTATTTGGCGTTTTTTTTTGATAATCTTACGGAATACTTCGTGCTTATGTTAAATAAGGTATCACGGTAATAAACTGGATATGAAATAGAAAATAAAATTGACAGAGATTGAAAAGGCTGCAGGCTAAAAAACCGTTAGGTCTAGAAAGCATTTATAATTTAGCTCAAATGTTCCTTTTATAACGCAGATGCACTAAAACAGCAGTTTTTTATATCTCATTGGGCATCGGGCACATGTCCGTTACTTTTAAACTTATATTACTTCAAAAGCTTGCTAACTTTTGGTGTGGTGGGGTACAGGGTGGCTTACCCTGAAGATCTGTTTTTTTTTTTGTTTTCGGTTATGACCCCTGTCAATCCCTTGAACTTGCACCGAGTTATCAAACAAGACAAGTGTTTGTTCCTATCCTGCCATCTCATACAAACATGTGCGTATGTGACCCCTGTCTGCACGTATGTGTTTGTGACATTCACCGGAAGGGGTGAGGATACTTTATTTTTAGAAGACCACACGACATGACAGTTTTAACTATCTACCGTACGGTAATTATGATAAATGAGGGGATAATTATTATTTCTGAATCGTTTATCTATACTAATATTATAAAGCTGAAGAGTTTGTTTGTTTGTTTGTTTGCTTGAACGCGCTAATCTCAGGATCTACTGGTCCGATTTTAAAAATTATTCGATAGCCCGATTATTGAGGAAGGTTATAGGCTATAAAACATCACGCTATGACCAATAGGAGCGGAGCATAAATGAAAAATGTTGCAAAAACGGGCAAAATTATTCCTTTTTGCGAACTTCCGTTGCGTGCGCTGCGTAAACGGGGGTGGTAGGTAGCCCGATGACGGGAGCGAAGCCGCGTGAGACAGCTAGTGTTCAATAAAATCTGAAGGAAAGGTGACTTTTAAGGGCAGTTTTTTAACTGTTCCTAGGGAGTCTTTAGGAAGCTTATGACAACAATTTTATCGTTATATCATTCTATTAACCTTTTTACTAAGTTTTTCTATTTAAAATAAATCCTGAAGCACTCACAGATTTGTTCGTTCTAAGTTAAAAGTATCATGCTTTTTACCCGACTGCTGAAGGCGTTCCTATATGGCGTTCTAGAGACCGAACTCGATTTTGATGATTCCTACGTCAATCGATTCGTCTTAATCTTGCGAATGTCACTGGCTACATTAAAATTGGAAAAAGGAATATGGTGGTTTTTGGGCGCCTTATTGCAGGGGCCCAATATTGTTTTTCTCCCTCACCCATCGTGTGGGGTATCAAAAGAAAGGGTTTTTTATTTTATTTCATCTATTTAAAGGAAATCACTACACACGGCTTGTTCTTTTAACAGAGTCAAGAAGCAGTGCAATGGGAGCAGTGGTAGCCCAGTGGTTACAACCGCGACTTACAAGTTATAGGTCGTGGGTTGAAATCCATACAGGCGCTTTACTTTGTCTTAATTTTTTTTCATCACCATTGCTCTGAAAATGGCGAATAAAAACATCGTGAGGAAACCATACATGGCATGGTATGCAGGCATGTCCTAGAACCAAAAATTTGCAGACATGTGATATCCACCAACCAGCACTGGGCCCGCGTGGTGGATTACGGCCCCTACAGCCCCAGCAGTGGGAATATAAAAGGCTGATCTTCTTTTTCGTTTCGATGTTCAAACTATTTAAGCACAGTAGGTGGCCACGTTTATTGCGTCAGAGGCATTATACAGGTCATCCAAGGTGCTAGTGAATGGATAGTCAGGACACTCCAGCAAGTGGGGCACACTCTGTACAGGAGCATCGCAATCGCACCCAGCGTGCAATGGACTAATAATGCTAGGCTAATGATGATAGTCAAAAAACCGGCCAAGTGCGAATCAGACTCGCGCACGAAGGGTTCCGTACCATTATAGCAAAAAACGGCATAAAAATCACGTTTTTTGTATGGGAATTAATATTTATTTTATTCTGTTTTTAGTATTTGTTGTTATAGCGGCAACAGAAATACATCATCTGTGAAAATTTCAACTGTCTAGCTATCACGGTTCTTGAGATAAGGCCTAGTGACAGACAGACATACGGACCGCGGAGTCTTAGTAATAGGGTCCCGTTTTTACCCTTTGGGTACGGAACCCTAAAAAGCATAAAAACACTTATCTGTTTATCACAGGGTCCTTTTAAAACCTAGGGCCTAATAAAAAAACTTTTTGCAAAAAAATACTACCTTAAATTGGTCCCTACCTCTTTCGTAGGGACCATTTTTTTGCGTTATGGACACCGACTTCAATAAATAAAATAAAGTTATTTTTCACTTTGTAGTTTTGTATTTGGAAGTCGGTAGTATTTTTTTGCAAAAAGGTTTTTTATTTTTTACTTTTTGGTTGTACCTACCTAATAGGCAAGTTAGTAAGGTAACAATAACGCCAGAATAGATTTCATGAAACTTGAACATAACCGGTGAAATGAGAGATCTGCGTACCCCTTAAGAGCGTACTGGCGTGATGTTATGTTATGAAATGGTATAAACAATAAACAGACATGCGATTGCAGCAATCCCGAGAGATTTGCCGTTATTTATTGAAGAGTTTTGTTGTATATCTCCGAAGTTCTTCATCAGATCTTCACCAAATTAAAATGGGGCCAATTGCGGAAAATACTTTTTCAAACAAAAAATTAATTATTTAAATCGGTCCAAACTTGACGGAGATATCGGTGAAAATACAAAAAAAAAAAACACAAACATCATGTCGAACATAGAACCTCCTCCTTTTCGGGAAGTCATTTAAAAATACAGAGCTTAACTCCTAATCCCCAAAATCCTACCCACCATAAAACACAAATAAACATGTTCAACCACGTTATCATTACAACATAATAGTGTTCCGAGTGTATCTTCACGACGTATCGCGACCACGTCCCGGCGGCGTGAGCAGGCGGTCACCTAAGTCAGATAACAATTTGTGCAGTGATATATGTACGGTTGTAAGATGTTCTTAGTTTTTGTTGTAACGGTATGCTCTTCGTGATGGGCATGGGTCAATGATTTTGGTGGAAAACTATGGCAAAAATACCCATGGACAGTTTCCAATGTTCATATGTGGATTTGATTGCTTAAGGCGATATATACGCCCCAATGCTAACGCAGTACTGGCCGTGCGCCCGCTCGATGCAAAAATATCAATATTGAACCTCCTTTTGAACTGTTTTGTTTGCAAAATATTATTTGATTTACATATGCTATGTTAGGTAAGAAGAAATTCCAGCCATCAATTTTACTGCGTAAAAATATTTCTAAACATTTAAGTCGTTTTGGAGGAGTTTCCAAAAATTGCGAAAAAATATCGTGTTGTTAATTATTTTTTTATAGCAAAACAATTAGTTACACGAAAAAACTTTGTGTTCAAAATTATGTACATGAATCAATAATAAATATATATTTTTTTCAAAACTTTTAACCTAGCCGTTACTAAGTAGTATGCTTTAGAAAGTTACCGTTTTAAGGCACTAAAGCGTATGTAGGCCCTTAACGTCAAGTGAAATTAGCCTGCGGAACCCCGCAGGCTAATTTCAAAGCCAAGCTAATTCACATCACATCATCAGCATATTAATGTTCCCACTGCTGGGAAACAGGCCTCCTCTCTGTGAGAAGGGATGGGCTATAATCCACCACGCGGGGCCCGCGTGGTGGATTAGTGCGGGTTGGTGGATTTCACATGTCTTCGAATTTTTGGTTCTAGGACATGCCGGTTTCCTCACGATGTTTTCCTTCACCGTTTTTGAGAGCAGTGGTGATGAAATAATTTACACAAAATCCCTGTTAATACGAATTATTTAATTATAATTTGGTTTACTTAATAATAACGTTCGTTAGTGAGTATTTCGTAGACTATTTCAGAAATGTTACCCAATAGGGTAGTTGACAAAAAATCTAGTTAGTCCGTCAGTTAGATAACCTAAAAATATTGGACACGTATTTTTCTTTTGCCACGTAAACATTAAAATTACGACGATAAAGTGCGTTCAAATATCGTGTGACGTCACGGTGTGCGACACTATACTGCCAAAGTGACGTCACAAGCCCCCACTCCAGAAATTTGATGCGCTTTATCTTTGTCAATTGTATTTATTTGATAAAGCAAAAAATACGGGTCCAATATTATTTGGTAATCTCACTAACTGACTAAATAGAATTATCATTTGTCTACCCAGAAAACAACACTTTTATCCGAACAGGATCTAATGCCGGAATTCCTGATGACTTGTCTTGAAATCTTCAATTATACTACATAGATTTGAAACTGAAGAAAATCTTCTGTCCTTTGGTGCAGAGACTTGGGTTCAGGTACCCGAGATCGGATTGACCTATCTGCAAATATTGATTTTAAAGAATATCATAGATTTAAGAATCTCAGAGTAGCCTTCTCTGATTTGCCATTAAAAGAGCACAAATGCCTTTTAAAAGGCAATTAGGCTCTCTCCTTTGGAGCTTAGACATAACTATTGAAATACAACAATGGCGAGGTGTTTCCAGAAAGCGTAGATACCACAGACATACATCTAATTAGGTGACGCGAATGTATGTACTTCGCGTGCCAAAAAACGGACTAAAATTACAACTAATGATCGTAATCTGAGCTCTTCATTTAGCATTATCGACACCGGAAATCCACCGAAATCTAAAAAAACCGGCCAAGTGCGAGTCGGACTCGCGCACGATGGGTTCCGTACCATTATCGCAAAAAACGGCAAAAAAATCACGTTTGTTATATGGGAGCCCCACTTAAATATTTATTTTATTCTGTTTTTAGTATTTGTTGTTATAACGGCAACAGAATTACACCATCTGTGAAAATTTCAACTGTCTAGTTATCACGGTTCATGAGATACAGACAGACAGACGGACCGCGGAGTCTCAGTAATAGTGTCCCGTTTTTAACCTTTGGGTACGGAACCCTAAAAATGCCTTTTTATGCCATATTGAGCTGTAAAGAAGGTATAGAAAAAGTTGGACGAGGCATTGAAAATCTTCTCTTTTATTGGTAAGTAAATTTGTTTGTGGAAAAGTGGCACGCTTGGTTTTCATACAGATGGAGGTTACTTGCGTTATCTAGTAAAATTTATGTCTGGTGGTACATACCCTTAAACAAGCGTGATGTTATGCTTCAATTCAAATGCATGGACCTAATTCAACACCGATTGATTAGATTGTATGAATGGCCACTACACCATTCATAAAGGGTACACCACTTGTCACTTTATGGGGTTAAATGGTACCATTCAATCAATCAATCAGTTCAATAATGTGTGCCGATTGATATCGATTGGTAATAACTGAGTCATGATATCATATTGTGTGACTTTTAATTCATTTGTCGATGATTTTGTTTAAGGGCCTACATACGCTTTAGTGCCGTAAAACGGTAACTTTCTAAAGCATACTGCTTAGTAACGGCTAGGTTAAAAGGTTTGAAAAAAATAAAAAAATATTATTGATTCATGTACATAATTTGGAACACAAGGTTTTTTCGTGTAACTAATAGTTCTGCTGTAAAAAAATAATTAACAACACGATATTTTTTCTCAACTTTTGGAAACTCGTCCAAAACGACTTGGATGTTTAAAAGTAATTTTATACAGAAAAATTGATGGCTGGAATTTCTTCATACCTAACACAGCATATGTAAATCAAATAATATTTTGCAAACAAAACTGTTCAAAAGGAGATTCAATTTTGATATTTTGGCATCGAGCGGGCGCACGGCCAGTACTGCGTTACATCGGGGCGAATATATCACCTTAAGTGTCTTTAATCTTAGAGATGTTTGCCGCATATTGAACGAATGTTATAATTTGCATCTCTTGTTCAATCAATCTGCCTAGCCTTTTCCCAACTACATTGGGGTCGGCTTCCAGTCTAACCGGCTCTAAGTACCAGTGTTTTACATGGAGCGACTACCTATCTGACCTCCACTACTCAGTAACTGGGTAACACGGTACTCCTTGGCAAGACAGGTGTCAGATCTCAAGCTTCTGACTACCCGTAACGACTGTCAAAGATCTTCAAATGACAACCGGGACCAACGGCTTAATGTGCTTGCCGAGGCACGGAGGAAACTCTGTATGTTGAAATGGTCATCCATCCACGGATCGACCTCGTCAAGCGTTGCTTTACCTTGATGATCGACCAGTGCGGCTGTTAATATTTAGCCACGAGTTCCTCCTCCTTTTTGCATCTCTTGTTAACTGTCAAAAATATTTCTGAATTCGGTTATGTTTGATTGTGTCATCAGCTGAAAGATATCCAGTGCTGAAGGTATAAAGCCCACCAAATGTCGCCACAACGACCAGTATTATTCCACAATTCCTGTATTTTTTGGAACGTATTCATTTCACAGTCGTAAATTGTCAAAAGTACCTCCATTTTGACACGTTTTTGACATTGGGTATCGCCGAGATTATATTGCGACTTGGATGTGAACGATTTTGAAAATTCTATAAGAATTGTTCTTCTTAAGTTTACTTTTAGAGTGGAAAAGAGAAGATAACCATCACTTAGAAGAGTTTTTTAAAGGAAAAATGTCACAATTTTGCCAAGACTCTTTGAACAAATCATCCACGCTCATAAAGCATAGTTCCTCCGGATATCCCTTATCAAATGTACCCATAAGACCATTAAAAAGAACATCTCTGCCGGTCCCCAACCCGTCTCGATACCGTCCATAATTCCGCCCGGGAAAATCATTACACACGGCCCGCTAATTCGGGTTTCGAGAGACCACCCGGCCCCAACCTCCCCTACCCACGCTGCATCTCATTTTCAAATACCATACTAAGGCGCGATTTCAATACACCCGATCAGCTGCAAGCCGAACGAATATAAACTCTATATCTTTCTTCCAAAGTGCATTTTCCTTAGTTAACAACACAAAGTCGTCACGCCAATTGTGACTTTGTTGACTGGGCGCTAGAGTTAGATTTTCTTTGTGTTTTCTTCGGTGCGCCGGTACAGGCTTCGACCCAGATGACGGAGGGTGGGTAGGGGAACGTTTTCCACTGAATAATAGAGGGGAGATTTCCTCTTATTTTTTCGTGAATTTTTTATTTAAGAAAGGGATAAGATTTTAATGTGGGCTCCGTGCTTTTATTACTTGCGATTGTGGGATATGTCTCTATTGTTGTGAGTCTTGATGCGTATGGGGTTTCCGCTTAAAGTATTTTGTATGGCGGGAGGACGAGAGTTATGTCTTTAATGACGCTTCACTTGATATACTCTAGCAGTTTTTTATCCTCCGCCATTTTGTGGAGGCTCGCGGTTAGGTATTGTGTCCATTGTTCGGCTTTTCCACTCATGTAGGTCCACATTTTCAAGAAACCATTTCGTCGATTAGATAGATAAGACTTTTTACAACTGTATGATATACCTACAAGTATGTATATGCGTGTATGATTAGATGTATGAACATAAGTGAAGGAAAATGAGTATCTAAGGATCGAAGCAGTTTGCGTTCTGTAGTTTCTGCCTTCCCCCATGGGAAAAGGCGTGACTGTATGTAGGTATGTACCTATGTATCTTCTTCTTGCTTATGGGGATCACCAGGGTGGTTTTAGTGAGGTAAAAAGCCCACACTTAATGCGGGGCGAGCACGGCGTCTATGACAGGCTTTCAGGAAACTGTAATACAAAATGGGTGACTCAAGCCTATCACAGTAGGCCGTGCTCGCCCCGCTGGTCATGTCCCCAAAAGTCTCAGTGCCTTTGAAAAAAAAACAAAAGAAAAACAAGATATGTTAGTACGTATCTTCTACAACTTTTTCTCCCGACGCCGTCTATGGCCGCTCATCCGATCGATTAAGCTGTCAATGTCTCATAAGTATGCCGTCCGCAGACGTTCCTTGCCGGAAGCTAGGACGCATTCCCCGGCGCCGCTTGCCCTTGAACCTAGCTCGATATTTGACAGCCAAGCTTTCGGAGTGTAAGTTGAAGGCTATCAGCGTTTCGGTAGTAATAGTTTCTTGAAATTTTTGATATGAGCTGATCCATTGGTGTTTTAGTAGACATTAAGAAAGTTCTAATTGTATGTTATTTATTAAAACTAAGATAGGCTTCACCCAAAGTGTTTACATAAGTAACATACTATTTGAATATATGCGTAATCTTATGTTATTTATAAAGTACAATAAGTTCAGATAAACCGGCCAAGTGCGAGTCGGACTCGCGTACGTAGAGTTCCGTAACATTATCGCAAAAAAATACGTATGTTGTATGGGAGAACCACGTAAAATATTTATTTTAGTTGTTAGTAGATTTTAGTATTTTTTGTTATAGCGGCAACAGAAATAAATTATCTGGAAAATGTCAACTGTCTAGCTATCACGGTTCATGACATACAGCCTGGTGACAAACGGGCAAACAGACGGACCGCGGAGTCTTAGTAATAAGGGCCCGTTTTTACCCTTTGGGTACGGAACCCTAAAAATCATCACTAAAAGCAACTGCTGAAAAGTAGTCTTCTTCAGCACCAATTTACAGAACAAAGCGTCGTCCCACGAAATTTTCAAAATATTTTGTAAAAATCAAACATTCCATAAATCACATTACCGGATATATAACTTCCTTCCTTCTTTCTTCAAATAAACACACAAAATCAAAAAAAAACTCAAGTACTGCGATTAAAATAATTGTCGGCGCGATCAATGACGCGATTCGCTTTGCTAATGCCGCCAAGATCGGTATCAATTCAATGATTGTTTATTGTTTCTGCTGTTTGATAAGGCGACACCTTGATGATGTTGATTATGGATGTGTATTGAAATTGGTTGCAAGGTTAAGGATGTATTATTATTAAGATAGATAATCGTGTGGCTATAGTGTTGATTAATAACAAACCAAATAAGAAAATCAATGTGTTTTCAGACGCTAGACTTATCTGGTAGGTCCTGTAGTTTCTGCTTATCCCCATCAGCAAAGGGCGTGAGTTCATATGTTTGTTACTTAGCTCGAATAACAGCCGGGCGAGCACGGCCTCTGTGATAGGCTTGGGTCACCCATTTATCACGTTTATTGCTCTCAAACTGTGATGAAAATGTGTGACTCAAGCCTGTCACAATAGGCCGTGCTCGCCCGCTAGTTTTTTGGAAAAAGACGAGGGTATTAATTTAATTACAAAATATTTGTTAATTTTAACACAGTTCTAAATACATAGGAACCGCAAGAATAACATCAAAATATTTTTTGTTCAGTACATTTTTACACATTTTGGTAGCCTTAAATTTTACACAGTAAAAAAAGAACCGGCCAAGTGCGAGTCGGACTCGCGCACGAAGGGTTCCGTACTATTATCGCAAAACCGGCAAAAAAATCACGTTTGTTGTATGGGAGCCCCACTTAAATATTTATTTTAACTTAAATATCTGTTTTTAGTATCTGTTGTTATAGCGGCAACAGAACTGTGAAAATTTCAACTGTCTAGCTATCGCGGTTCATGAGATACAGCCTGGTGACAGACAGACAGACGGACTTTGGAGTCTTGATCCGTTTTCACCCTTTGGGTACGGAACCCTAAAAACAGCAACAAGAACAAAAACCCTTTTTCGACTTGTTTCCTGAAGTATGGGTAAGTTAACGTCCTTAAACTAACCTTAAGACTCGACTATTGAAACAACTTTTTAGCCTTGAACGAAGTCTAACCGATTATGCAGTTTTACGCCTAAAGGGCAGTAGTAAACACAAACAAGTATTTTGTTTAAAACTGTTCAGAGCCGGTCAAATGACTTAGCATAATGTTCGTAAAATATTGCCGGTTAACTTACACAGCACTTCAAGTTAATGTAATAGCAACACCTACGAGACGCATATTGGTACTCGTTAGAGGTTTAACTAGTTGACGGCACGAACAATTTTGTGCGCGACGTTAAAATGCATGCCATCTCATCCGACAACACGTGCGAATGAGATATGCTGTGATGAGCAGTAAGAAGCTAGTTCGCGTACGACTTAGCACTCTTGCAAATTTGTATCAAAATGGATGATAATTTAGGACGAAAACGAGCGCGCGAAATTTTATAAACAGACCTTTGGGAGTCTAGATATCTTAAAAAAACTACTAAATGTATATTTTCAAAATAAAATTGTTTGCATTGTTGAATTACTAATCTATCCCTGTATGGAGGCCGTTTTGCAATTTTCCTTCTTTTAATATTTATTTCCGCCCAAAGATGCGTTAAAATTAGTGTTGAATATGGAATTTTAGACGGTCAAAACTTTAAATTTTTTTTTTTTATTTTTTTTTTTTGATACAGGGCTAGATAATGATGAGGCAAATTGATATAATTCTTTATTTTGAACGTACATCGTCAACAACAGTGGAGTTATCGCCAGACTATATTTGTATGGAAGATATATTCTATGCCCCTAAGCTTTCCATTTTGAACTACAACCCTCACCAACACCCACACACACCTAACACTAGAACCCTTAAAAAAATGCTCATCATTGCGCTGTCAACAGAGGCTTAGTGTATAAACTTGACAAATATAAATGAAAAAAAGGAACACATAGGGGCATAGTATATATCTTATTTTTGCAGTGTATGGAATTTCTTTTAAATAGGTCAAATATTGGAGAAGAAAATAGACGAAAGCCAAACCTCGAATTATGACTTTTTACCAAGGAAATTCAGTCAGCGCTCGCAGCCCATATTTCCTCTTAACGTTCTTATAGATAACCATACATCTAAGCAGCAAGTACCTTGAACACCATCGTACTTAGAAATCCTTTTAAAACCTCAACAAATTCGAAGTGGATAGGTACACCACTACTATCACCCATGGGATCACTATTAGAACTCATACAAACAGTTTCTCATTGTGAATCCTCCCCGGTAGTTCAATATTCAACTACCCACTATAAAATAATCAAACACTACAAGGGTTGGGGTGTCATCACGCCGACTGGGGGCAGGGGGTGGACAGTAATACTTTTAAAAGCGTCATCCCGTCGGCACCCTCTCTCTGAGAGCTTTGTCGGATATCTCATTGTGCGTACACTCGCACAGAGAAGTCGCTTCGTAAAATCACAGTGCGCCGGATGTCTTTTTTCGTGGACAAAAAATGGTGTAAATTTCTTACGCCAGAATTTTTTCGATTCGCAAAAGTCACGATTTTTTTACTGTTTTTTAATAACCTAGTACTTGTTTCACTTTCAGTGTTGTTTTCTTGAAAACCTAGATGATAACAGCATTATATTAAATACTTACTTCGTTCAACAATTACTGTAAATAGCCGTCTGATATTTCGAGAGTTTAATAAAACGTGCACATGTATTCTAGTTTGTTTTCATTGTTGAATTTTATTTCTGTTATATTAAGCGTATTCCGTTAAAGAACAAAGAGAATAGCTGACATCATATGAATGAATGAACAAATATAACAGAGGAACGTAGCAATTATACCATCTCTTTACACAAAGCCCTTCTAAAGGGGATGCATATAATATATTTTCAATAAGATCTAGATTCCAACTATCCGAGTCCCAGTGGATGGTAATTGCCTAGAAAGTCCTATTTCCATCCCCCTTCGTCCCCACCTGTTTCGCTCGCTCCCTTGCACCACCCTCTAGCTCCCAGTCTGGTCTAGATTTTAGATTCGAGACCTAATCTCGTTTCCAATGGAACTGCGAGAGAATGTGTACGTTTTCATTATTACTTGGCGCTGCACGCCGTTTATTTGTTCTGTTGTTTGGATCGATCTTGTGAATTAGAAATGTAGTTTTAGTGGGAACTGGGAAACATTATGTTGAGAAAACTTACATATACGTCATGTTTTTGCAGAATGAAGCCAGTATTGTTTGACAATGTCGCAGGTATGCTGGAAGAGATTTCATTGGAAATAAGCATCACCTCTGTAACTATTTTTCTGTTCCTTCTTCTTGTCCTTTTATTATGTGTGTACAAAATTGTTAAATAAATAATGTTGACATTTACCTAATAATTACACAATTAGAAGGACATTATACAATCAATCTGCCTAGTCTTTTCCCAATTATGTTGGGGTCGGCTTCCAGTGTAACCGGATTCAGCTGAGTACCAGTGTTTTACATGGAGCGACTGCCTAGAAACTGGGTCACACGATACCCCTTAGCAAGACTGGTGTCAGATCTCAAGCTTCTGACTACCCGTAACGACTGTCAAAGATCTTCACATGACAGCCGGGACCAACGGCTTAACGTGCTTTCCGAGGCACGAAGGAATCTCGGTATGTTGAAATGGTCACCCATCCACGGACCGACCTCGTCAAGCGTTGCTTAACCTTGAAGATCGATCCAAGCGGCTGTTATTATTTAGCCACGAGCTCCTCAGAGTCCTAAGGACATTATACAATCATCCAGCTTAATTACAAATAACGATCGTTAAATAATTTCTCCAATTATTTAGTTATTAAGTAAACCATTAGGTTTAGACAAAATGCTATAATTTTCTAAATCCAATTTGGCCTTTGAACAGCAAATAAGACTTCCAGACACAGCCTATCATTTTAAAAGCCAACCTAACAGTAGAAAGGTCACTTATAACCACCACTAGTGACCATTACCCATGAAACTTGTACCGTTTGCTATAAAATAAGACAAATTACTTTTTAACGCCAGCTTTTCATGGGATATCGGGGTTTTCAAATTCATGTCCACACATTTGCCTTTAGTACTCCCTTTGTCTCTGCCCACGTGTCATAAACTTTCATTGGCAATAAACATTAGCATAGGAAATTTACTTTTGTTATGTTGGTACTATGGCTCGGGATAAAGGCTTGGTACGTTGGGTTGGCACTCGATATGTGCTTGTGTTGTTTAAGTTCAATAAATATCAAAATCTAGAAAAGTTTATCTCTACCTATTGAAGAATCCAAAATTCTTTGACAAAGAATTCAATTATCTTCAATCCAAAATCGATTACCAAAATATTTCAAAAGCCAATTTAACTGTAATAAGAGATAACGCAATAAAACTTAACCCCTTTATCAATAACCACTCATGACGGATTAACCCTATACCAACCCCTAATAACTCTTAAGCGAGCGTCCAATTTCACACCGACTGCTACTAAAGATGTAAATATTAAATCCAATATAAAACTTACCCTTCACCTAACCCCTCGATTATCCACACAAAAAAAAAACAAAAATTATGACTATTATAACCTCTCGAAAACCATTGTGCGGTATTAATCGCCAATTCGTTATAAATACGCACAGTGAGCCACCCCGCCTATTTGCCCAGACAAAAAAAAAATGTGATTTTATGGCAGGTTAAATCTATTTAAGGGGGATTAAGTTATGAGTAATATTTCTATTTGTAAGGGGCATTTAACGAGCTATTTGACGCCTTTTGGCATCGCGTGCGGTTCGCGGGGCGCCATTCAACGCGGGATAACCCATAATTATGATCCATCTCACCACTATAGCGGTTTTATAAATGTTTGTTTTCATGACAGGTGAATTATAATCATCGGCGCGATGATTAAATGATCGCACGTTGTTTGATGCGGCTTTTGATTCCGCTTTATTTATGCTAGTTATCATAAAATGGTTTCACGGAATCGCTTTACGTTGTTCGCTAACCGATCGGATGATTTTATTTAAATTAAGTTTACACACACACTGTCACATTATTTTTAACTTCGCTTTTAATGCCATTTTTTCGCATGAATATTTATAGGGTTCACTACGGCAGCCTACGGGCCTGGTCTATGTTATTCTATGTACATTAAATATGTACCCTGTGTGCGCGACGTATATTAATTTCCATCGAATCCGAAATCAAAGGCGCTTACGTCCCAGAGGACAGCCCGCTGGTCTAATGTGCCCATTCTCTGGACAAAGCGGATTATTTTCGATGTTGTCATATCTCGAACCTATTAACATAATGTGGTGACGTGATTCCCTTGTTTAGGTTTTTTGTCTTGTTATTTTTTCTCACTTGTCACACTGTGTGGTCTAATAGATATTATGTTTTGACGTACGTTGTAACGTGTTTCCGAGAAGGCGATGCTTCGTTAGCGTGTTGTGGGATTATTTTACGTCATGCGAGATAAAATAAGAAGTCATTTTTCCAACAATATTGCATCGTACCCTAGCCTAAAGTTGAAATTACTGTATCAATAAAACACAAAGCTAAACGATGCAAACATAGTTTTCCACTTAAAGCGAAATTATTAAACCGATTACGGTCTCCCTGCGTTTGCCCACAAAATACTCAATTACGTAAACAAGGAAAAGAAAAATACAAGTAAAAAATACTGCCCTGTCGCCATTGATACTGTAAAAGTGAAAGAAAACACAACACATCATTACGTGCGTCGCAGTTGCTAAACAAGGCAAGTTTTCCCATAAAACGTGGGTTTAGCGTTAATATTTCAAGTGTGTTGTTTGAGTAATTGCTCGCCCCGCGAAATAACCTAATGGGCGTACTTTGAGCGCAGTGAAAAAATCGATTCACCCATATTTGTTGTTAATTATAGTCGGTTGAGCCGTCTTTCCGCTTCTGCTGGTTCGAATACGATTTAAGACCCTCCCTGGTCCAATTACAGAGTTCTCAAAAGTCCCCCCTCTTACCCTCCCCCTCTCATTTTTAGATCGAGCCTCGTTTTAATGACCTCTCGAGTTCCCGATGTTCATTTGTCGCGAGGGTTTTGCGTACGATTATTTCACTTTTTCTTTTTTGCTCCGTAACGATTGGAGAGTGAAGCACCGTGGTGGAACGCACTCGAATCCTTACAAATATTATAATATATTTTACTTTAATTTTTCGTCTAACGTCGGCAGAAAAAGGTCGTTTTTGTTGCGATTTTATGTAAGGGATAACACACTATAATTATTTTACATAGCTCGAGGTCGATCATATTGTTATTGTCATATATTTGGCTTTTACCTATCTGAAGGAACACGTTATTTCCCTCTTTCACTAATCCCGAAAAATTTATACCTACCAATCTGCAAATTATTTTCAAAAAACGCGATAAAATTGATAACTCCATACAATCCACACCTAATTGTTTAAAAACTCGCTCCCCAATTCGCCATATTAAAAATGTGTCCCCATTACTAGTTCCATACAAAACGTTCAACTGAGGGGTAGCCTTTGTTCTGCATGTTTGGAATCCTGTAATTTTCTATGATTCTGCAGTTTGCCCCAGTTTGCAGTAATTGTAGGGAAGGATATTAATTCTGAATTACTCCCTTTGCAGCCCTTTGTGTACGAATTTTAATCTTCACTAATATCGTCGTTGATTGTACAAATGATTACCGATGGACCAACCGTATTGACTTTTGTTTTTATTGGTAAAAGGAATTTTTATTTTTTGTCTGACTTGATTATTGTTTTTGCCCACTGTGCTGTTTTGTGCGGTCGGAATATGAAATGGATTTCTTAGAAGTAGATTAAAGATTGAAACGTAAATGGTATTTTTATATGTATGAGTCTTTATTTGTAGTGTAGCAATGACGATGTCCGATTGTTCTAACATTGCAAAATTATTGCTAGGTTTTAGAATATTTATTAAAACGCGATACGTTTTATATTTTTACTAGCTACTGTCAGCAACTTCGCCCGCTTGAATTTCGAAAATTATCCCAAGGGGACATATTCTCGGGATAAATATATGGGCTATTCTAGACTATAATCTATCTCTGAAAACGATGTTTTCCTTCACTCTCAAAAACAGTGAAGGAAAACATCGTGAGGAAACCGGCATGTCCTAGAACCGAAAATTCGAAGACATGTGACATCCACCAACCCGCACTGGGCTCGCGTGGTAGATTATGGCCCATCCCCTCTCACAGGGAGGAGGCCTGTGTCCCAGCACACCCCCTTTAAACTACTGAGATTTCTATAGTGGCCACCTTCACCAACTTTACGTTATATAAGATGGCACACTATACCAGGCAACCCCTTACGAGGCGTCTGGGACCATCTTCGGTAGGTCACGCCTCCTCCTGTGTCCCAGCAGTGGGAACATTAATAGGCTGATAATGACACACACTCACAAACTTACGCCTGTATAATATTAGTGTGATTAGTATTCAAATCATAGGCAGATAAACCCAGAACGAATGAAAACATTCGCACGCGTTTTTACCAATCCAGTATTTTATTTAATTGATAAAACAGTAAATCAACAAATTGCTGACAACACAAATACTTGTGGAAAAAAATACTATTGATTACAGAGCAAACAAATTCGCTCTTGACACGAGATGAGCAAACATACACAGACATACAAAGTACAATTAATACTGATCTTCATACGCAAACAAAATCTACATTGTGAACTGTCCATACTGTACCTTCCCAGGCCCAACAAAATAACTAATGCATCTAAAATAACCAAAAATAAACTCTAACTACTACAAAATTAGGGTAAACGCAACTGTTGTCACCCACGTCGTGCGCTAGCCGGATTTTTAAAACGACATTTTAGAGCACGACGACACGACATGTGTCATCACATCATGTCAATGCAGGGATTATGATAACCATCGTACGGATGCCATCTAGCATGGGGAATCGCCCTTCGCGATCTCGACATTCATAGTAACCAACCGAAGCGAGTTCACAATCTATTTTCAACTCTAATTAAAGACTATACAGTTGAGATTGATGTGCGTTGATTATTAAAAATGTATAAGGGTGATCCAGAAAAGACAATTTAACCCTAAAAAATGGTGCATGGACATTAATCCGCATGTAATATCGCAAATTTGTCATCGGTTCGTCGGGGTGGGTTGTGCCGGCCTGGGCCATCTGTCAGTCAATACGCAATTCGATTTGGAGCTATTAGAGACGGGAGAGCAATGTATTGCGCCACTTGATTGGATGAATAAAGACAATAACCCGCTGGAATTATCCTCCACCTGTTAGATTTGATTTTTAGAACTATTGTACGTTGATGAATTTTTTCAACCATTTTATTTTACTATTGAATTACTATGGGTATGGGAGAAGTTTACATCAACCAGTCAAAAAAGCAATCCTTTTGCCGTAACCCTTCACGCTCGTAATAGAGTGTATTAAAATTGATATTCAAAGGATTCATATTCATAAAGTTACCCCTTATCAAGTCAATAATAACACCCTAAATATGAAACGCTTAATAAAATCCGCATATACCATTTCGTTGAAGCGGTAATAAATTGCCCTTTTTGACGTCTTATTCAGAAAACTCAGCGACTCATGTGTCAGTGTCAGACAGGGGGGTAGTGCTGATAATAAAAAATGTATTCGGTTATATCGGATACTCGATAGCGCCACGCGTTTGGCGTCTTCAGGTGACAGCAACTGGGCGATTCACCCTAACTTTTGGACGTCTGGTATTTTGTTGCATTATTATGTCGTTATGTCGCATTGAGTAATTTAGCTTGACATGGAAATCGTGTATTTTTTTATTCATGAATATTTTGTACTTTGCAATCAATTTTCAAACAAAAAGCATGTCATTCGACACACACTTTTAGCCTAATGCTCAAGGTTGTATCTTAATTCGAAAGATTTTAAGATATCCTAATCTAGCTCAATTAGGATTATAGGAGCAAATATAGAGCATCCTTCAATAACATAGCAAACATAGCTTTGAAAGATTTTACTTCATCAGTTTTAATAACTTTAAAATTACCTCCAGATTCACAACAAAATAATAATAAAACATGACAGTACAAAAAATAAAGCCGTTCGCACACCGCGTCGATCGCAGGCGCGTGCCGTGGACGGGCGCAATGGGCGTGAGCGCATCGCGTCTAATAAGCCTGATACGGTTTACATAGCAAGGTAGTCGAGTATTTTGCATTGCGCTTAATTTTTTTGTAACGTTTTTAAAAAAGGAAGAGTTTTTCAAATTGACAATTGGACGGAGTGTGTGTAAGATGATAAATCATATTTATAAAAATCTCAGTACTTTTTAGCAACTTAGCAGGTTCTAAATTCAAAATCTCTATAGAACGGTTGAATTAAGAACCCACTGATTGTTGTTGTTGCTAAACAACGTTGGGATTTTTTGAAATATGGCCCGATATGTCTAGAAAGGGGGTGCCTTCTGAGATGACGAGTAATAGACAAGTATGGAAGAATAAAAATAAATAATAATAATAGGAAGAAGAAGACATGTTGCACCGACTTAAAATATATTGGGGTAAATGACTTGCACACACACACACACACACACGCGCGCTCTCATACATTCTTAGGCGTCCCATACACCTACAACATTATTCAGCAATATTGATGATTGCACAATACAATTGAACATCTAGGGGTTGTATTGAAAACAGAGCTAAAGGAAAAGGGAGCCTAATTTTTTTTGCGTAATAATATTGTAGGTGTATGGGACGCTTTATTTTGGTCTTTTATTCATCTGTACTAAATTCTGTTAATAATTATGTAACAGTCTAAGCAATACTATTTGTTCTACGTTCGGGAAATGAGGACAGTTTGTCCTTAATACAGGCTGCTTCTTCTTTCTTTTTCGTGTGAGGTGTGGCCACCTCTGGTGTCAGAGTTAATTAAGCCGCCTCTGGGAAACCACACAGGCCTCTGACTTGGCTATTTCAGACTTACATTATAACTATATAAGTCCAGGTTTCCTCACGATGTTTTCCTTCACCGTTGCCTGTGATGTCCAAGATAAACTTAGAAAGTACATATGAATTTGAAAAAGTCACATTGGTTGCCCGGATTCGAACTTACGACCTCAAGCACGACAGGCGAGGTCTTAGCCACTGGGCCACCACGACACTTACACACTGCAACAGCTTACACTGCTTACAGGCTGCTAAGTAACCTAATTAGGACATATGATCTTGAAATTGTATTGTTACCTACTCATCACAGATGTAAACTATTCCTAAGTTGTCAGCCTACTTTGTAACAGACTGTACCAAAACTTGTGAAAAAAAAAAAAAAAAAAATAATAGAAATTATAAAAAAATGCAAAACAATGATGATCTATCTATCTGCCTAGCCTTTTCCCAATTATGTTGGGGTCGGCTTCCAGTCTAACCGGATTCAGCAGAGTACCAGTGTTTTACATGGAGCGACTGCCCATCTGACCTCCGCAACCCAGTGAATGGGTAACACGGTACCCCTTGGCTAGACTGGTGTCAGATCTCAAGCTTCTGACTACCCGTAACGACTGTCAAAGATCTTCAAATGACAGCCGGGACCACCGGCTTAACTTGCTTTCCGAGGCACGGAGGAAACTCAGCATGTTGAAATGGTCACCCATCCACTGACCGACCTCGTCAAGCGTTGCTTAACCTTGAAGATCGACCCGTGCGGCTGTTATTTATTTAGCCACGAGCTCATGCAAAACAATGATGATGACGCACTCAATTTGAACTGTATCTTTTTTGCGCTATAATGAAAGATTTCAATAAAATAATAAAAAAAACTCGCTCTATGTCGATATTTTGTACAAGATAACAAGACACAGATGTAGTGTATGAATGTATATAAATACCTCTTGATGGTCAACTGAATCAAGCTCATTACCTTGTGAGGGAATTTAATCATGATGCGCAAAATTCCCTTTGCAATCCGGACATTCTTCCGGAATTCCGCGAGAAGTACAGGACCGGTAGAAGTGGTGACGTTTGAAGGAGGTCTATGTTCACCAGTGGGACGTCTTTTTGCTGAAATGATGGTGAGCCGGAATCCAGTGAAGTTATTGCGTAACCAGCACTAAATGTTAATAATACCTTTCATTTTGACAAATCAACATCATTTTATTATGTTATCTATGGTGTCGAGCAGACGAAATCATAAATTGAATAGGGTAGTTTACGGATTTTTTTTTTTGTCCGTCATGTAGATTAATAAAAAATATTGCACTCGTATTTTTTTCTTTTGACACGTAAACATAAAGTGACGACGATATAAAGCGTTGAAATATCGTGAAACGTCACGCCGCTAGTAGTACACTTTATACTGCCTTAGTGACGTCACAAGCCCGCACTTCTGAACTTTGACGCGCTTTAACTTTGTAATTTTTTTATTGATTTGGTAAAGCAAAAATACGTATCCAATATTATTTGATAAACTCACTGACGGACTAAATAGAGTTATCATTTTTCTACCCATGAAACATTCCGATTGTGACAAAAAGAATGTTATGGAATAAGGGGGCTGATAAAACTCACGTGGATAGAAATAGGAAAATTTTCAATTTCTTTTTCTAAAACACTAAATATCAGATGTTGTACTGTTTTAAGAAAATCTCGTCCGATACCAGTATTCATTCACCGCCATGTTAGGTGGTCGCGTGACGCGGACAGCGCGATCGGCGTGTGCGCATTGCTCGCTTGTAATGAACGCGCCCGACACGCGGACGCTCGCGGTGCGACGCACTTGTCGCGTCTGATATGTTGCACACATTTTAATGGTGGGATTTCCGACAACATATTTCGTCCTTTTTTTTCTGTTGGTGGACAACATATTTTGTCCTTTTTTTTCATTCACAAATATACGATTTAAACATGATTATATAAAAAAAATAGAAACATATTTAATTATTTTATTGCATTCACGATATTATAACCACGGTTAGGCAAAAATACTGATAACGGTTTTAGCACACTGCACCGCAATGTCAGATTTTTTAAAAGCTTCTTTAAAATATATTTTTTTATGCACAGTTTTCTGTTTTCCTACTACACAAAAATGATTAAAAACAGTGAAGTTAAATAAAAAAACCCCAAACACACATTATCTAAAAAAAAAAACACCGCCATTCGTTTACCCGCGTGTCCGAGACAAGTGCAATAGGCGTGATCGAATCGCTGGCGATACAAAACATGTCAATCAAACAGAAATGGACGCCTTTTATAGTATCGCTTTAGATGGAATATCGGGTTTACGTCTATTGACAAAAATAAACATAGATGTGCACGTCTGTGGCTTTATTAATTGATAATTTGGCTGTTTTTTTTCTGATGGGAATTTAATAACTTAATCAATTTGTTGAACATGGTAGAATACTCGCAAATTACTAGGTTCCTTAAAATATACCATATTATTTACATAAAGTTTTTTTTGTTTATTAAAATTATTTACATAAAGCTCGTGGCTAAATAATAACAGCCGCACGGGTCGATCTTCAAGGTTAAGAAACGCTTGACGAGGTCGGTCCGTGGATGGGTGACCATTTCAACATACAGAGTTTCCTCCGTGCCTCGGAAAGCACGTTAAGCCGTTGGTCCCGGCTGTCATTTGAAGATCTTTGACAGTCGTTACGAGTAGTCAGAAGCATGAGATCTGACACCAGTCTTGCCAAGGGGTACCGTGTTACCCAGTTACTGGGTTGTGGAGGTCAGATGGCCAGTCGCTCTATGTAAAACACTGGTACTTAGCTGAATCCGGTTAGACTGGAAGCCGACCCCAATATAGTTGGGAAAAGACTAGGCAGATTGATTGATTGACATACAGTTTTTTTTGTATAACTTTGCATGCATCTGCTCTCTTCACCATCCTTGGTTGACAGGTAGAGAATGTCTAAGGAATTAATTCGTCTGTGTTCTTTTAAAACGCTACCCCGAGCAAAACGCCGCGCTAGCCGTTTTTCGTGCAGTTTTTAGGAGCTATCTACTCGTTATTTAAAATGAAATATCAACTAATAAAAATACATTAAATTACTACATATTATTAATTCCAAAATTGTAGAGTTCTTTTTTTTTAAGTGTAGTATATGTTTCACTAATCTTCTTCCAACAAAATCAAAAAAATTAGAAATAATTATTGATAGCATGCATCTCCTCGTAAAGTGTTCATTAATATTTTTTTGTACTAACACTAATGGATAGACAATTTGATAACGAACATTTTGTAAGTTTTATTATTTTCAAAAGACCAATATTTGATTTTATAAAGATTTTATTCTAAAATCTGGGCGTATTCACTACTGTAATTCATGCGCCACCAGTGCCGCTAGGCCAATAGGAATGCTCATATCTCATGCTGATTTTTTGGTCAGGGTACGGCCTTAAGTTGTATGAATTTTTAATTAATAGGTTAACACTGAAAACAATTGGTAACAACCATTTGGCATTATGCTGAGCTGAGGCCCTTTTGGCATTAATAGTTTTAATTATTTATTTTGTTTAATTATAAGGTGTTTTTGTTTTTAATGTCAATAAACACATTTTTCTTTCCTTTTCTTTAATTAGAACTTTAAGGAAAATACCATTAATTTGCCGACTGAACATCATGACTGTATCGTTTAGATACCTATCGCAGTTTTCTAAGCAAATTCATGATTATTTGTATTATTTATATACCTTTAAAAAGACACAAAATTCAATACAAAACGCCCAAAAAAATGAAACGAATCAATTAACCATTCAGATAGTGTGAACAAACTTCGATATATAATCAATTAAAATACGCAAATCGAACCCGTAACCGCATGCAATCTTATCTCATCGAAGGAAGTTTACTTACAAGTTAGTTCAACAGTAAAATTACTGATCAAATAAGTGAAAATTCGTATATTTACTCTTGACTATAATATTTTTTTAAGTGATCACAATTCGATTATCATTTAATGCATTGATTGCATTAACTGATAAATAGAGGGATATGTTGATAACCGAAATACATCACTATATTAAACGGTCCGGTCAATCTAAAACCTAATTTTTTACAAGCTACTTATATTAATCATCTTAACTGCGATTGGTCGAATGCGGCTCACTTGTCTCTAGTTCAGTGGATACGCACCCTTTTTACCCGACTGCCGAAGGAGGGTAATGTGTTTATCAGTCTATGTATGTATGTTTGTTCCTATGTGGCGTTCTAGAGACCAAACGCGTTCGCCGATTTTGATCAATTTTGTCAATCGATTCGTCTTAACCCTGCGAATGTCACTGGCTACATAAAACTTGCAAAAGAAAAATTGGCGGATTTTGCGCGCCATTTTGTGGGGGACACAAATATTTTTTTCTTCTAGGCCCATCGTGTGGGGTATCAAAATAAAGGGTTTTAAGAGGTGATTTCAAAAATATATAACATTTATATGTTTAAATGTACCTACTCAAAAAAATAACTAAAAATAAACATACTAGACACACATTCTAGACACTTGAGATCATCGGAGAATTTGAAACTTTTGATGCCTGCTCATTGCACTAAGTTTTACGACAAATCGTTTACGGTCCAGGCTGTGCGACTGTGGAATGAGTTGCCGTTGCCTATTAGACAAGCCCAGTCACTGGCTTCTTTTAAGAACCTAGTTAAAAACCATTTCCTTTCTCCTTAACGCTTTTATATTTTTTGTCCCTCCTTTCTCTGAATTTGTTAACATGTAATATTGTGTATGTATGTATTTAAGTATATATGTATGTAAGTATTTGTGTATTTAAGTTTATGGATAGTATTTATTGTAACAATATAGTTTTGTATATATTTATGTTTTAATGTACAGTACACCACAGACTACCCCCTTTCTCATTATAAGTTCTTTCAGTCCACCCAAAGGTTGTCTGGTAGATATCGCTGTCAGCGATAAGACCGCCTTTGTACCCGTATAATTAAGTTTTTCTTATAAAATGGATGTATAACTTTTATGGTGTACAATAAAGTATATTCTATTCTATTCTATTCTATACTACATATTCGCGAGCTGGCTGACTAAAACCAGATGTATCCTCCGACTGCACAGCATGATTTTCTTCTTGTTTACGTCTTTTTAGTTCGCTTTTTAAGCAGTCCGGGTTTTTTGATTATTTTAATTAACTTCTTTATTTACAACTTTTTAGTTATTTTTTATCACTTTTCTTAATAAACCCAAATCCATCGAAAGGTTCCTCAATATGTAGTAAAATCATAACCCTTGTTTGGGTGCTCCGTAGTCGGGTAAATATTATCCAGTCAGTGACTGCGTACCGCAAAACGAACGTAGGCATGTAGAGAAGGATTTTAACTTCTCTACCACCAAATCTAACGATTAAACCACACACAAACAGTTAACCTCTAACTAATCGCATCAAAGGAAGTTAAGTAGTTAGACAATGTCTAGGAGGACAAACGGACATACATACACAGGTACAGTCGCGTCCGCTCGGCCAAAACTAGACTTTCGTTGGTAGAATATTAAATACTTCCGTCTAGTAGTTCGGCACTTATTAATAGATTTTTTTTCGAGCTGCAAAGACAATTTGTGTGGTCTTATGATGCATTTAGTGGTCGGGTAATGGTCGTGACATTTGAATAAAACCGTGGAAGACAATGGCATTAAGGTATGGTTTTAAGACGATGCGGCGGACTGAAAACCTGGTGATATGGGTCGGTTTGAATAAAGAGGGCCAAAATAAAATGTTTAGACGATGCGAATGGTGGAGGACCTGGTGTTTTGGTGCTTGGTAGAGACCTATGTCACAGTATAAATATGGACAAACAGTATAGAAACGGGTTGGTTATATTTGTCTATATAATATACTAGAGGACGCCTCGCGGTTTCACCCGCGTAATTCCCGTTCCCGTGGGAATACAGGGATAAAAAGTAGCCTATGTCACCCGGGGATAGAGTAGCTTCCCAACGGTGAAAGAATTTTTGAAATCGGTCCAGTAGTTTTGGAGCCTATTCGGTACAAACAAACAAAAAAGTCTTTCCTCTTTATAATATTGGTATAGATATATATTTATTTAACATATAAATAGTACACCAAAGACTACTTAAAGTACTGTGTTTCCTTTCATTTTTAAAATCCATCCAAATGTTGTCTTGAAAAGATCGCTTTTAGCGATAAGGCCGCCCATTGTGTCACCCAGTGTAATGTTTTCATCATCTATACTGTCTGTAACTTATATGGTGTACATAATAAAGAGTATTCTATTCTATTCTACCTAAGGTGTTTATACTGTTTTATAGCTCTTATAATAATCTTATAACGAAAAGTAAATTCTAAAATAACTTCGAGGAAAAACATAGAAGCAGTGGAAAAATATCAATACCCCAGTAGTGTTTACTGTTTGTCATTACTATTAATAATATAATTATTATCTACGCAGAAATCGCTACCGCTGATAATAATTAAAATGTTTCAGATAATATCAATTAAAAGCAATATCGTGTTAAAATAATTTATCGTTCCATTCAATCTATTGGCGATTATGAAGTATATTTAATACATCAGACACACAGTCGCCAAGTAGAAATACAGTTATATTATTTATTCAAATTCAAATTTCATTTATTTCAATCAAATTGATCATATAAGTTGAAATTAAGATAAAGACAAAATAATCACACTAAATATATAAAATAATAATTAATTAAATAATATATACAATTTTTTTTTTCTTAAAATTAAATTTAAATCATAAAATCAGCTTAAAATAATAAAATAGAAATAAAAAAAACATTAATAATACGCCTGCCTCTGAGTCATTTGTTTGTTTGTCATTACATTAATCATATAACAATGGTTAATGTACTGACAATCAAACCTGTTTGCAAATACGCTCAGGAGGGTGTTAGATTATGTACCAAAAAAGTCCTAGCGTTTTTTTTTTGTACTCGTTCGTCAGGCTCGCTTTTGACCACTATCTCACCTGATGGTAAGCGATGATGTGGTCGACGGTGAAGCACGCTTGCCTAGAAGTAACCTATTCACTCTTGACAAAGATTCCGACAGGGAATTCCACTCCTTAGCTGTACGCACAATGAAAGTATTAGCTAAAAGCTTTGTGCGTATGGGTGAGATGGCCACCATGTACCGATGGCTCATGGCTGTACTTCTTGTTGTCCGATGATGGAAAGGGCTAGCGGTTGCAAGCGCTATTGCTGAACATGAGGTCCTCGGTTCGGTTTTTCATCTGGTACTTTTCAGAGACCCGCAAGAAGCCGGGTTACCGACATAGCCCGAAGAATTGCCAAACTTATGTGGCAGTGGGCAGGGCACATTGCTCGCAGGACGGATGGCCGATGGGGCAGAAAAGTTCTGGAGTGACGACCGCGAATCGGAAGACGTTGCGTTGGACGGCCTCCCATCAGGTGGACCGGTGACCTGGTGAAGGTTGCGGGGATCCGCTGGATGCGGGACGCACGGGACAGGTCAATGTGGAGGCCAATGTCCAGCAGTGGACGTCTTTCGGCTGATATGATGATGATGACCTCTCAGTAGCAGGTCGGAGTTTGGATTTGTGTCCGGTTTATGGCAATAGGCTCGCCCTCCCACATGGGCCTTAAACATAACTGGTGAAATGTGGGTACTTCAGGTGCACCTCTGCTAACCCCTCGGGAAACACAGGCGTGATGTTATGTATATACAAAAATCTATTTTGTGTTACTTATTACATGTATTTTTGCCATGCACATAAAAATCACAGCCGGATCGGGTTTTACAACTTGAATATTTGCAAATTGCCACCTTTTTATGCATGGCAATTATTCGGATAAACCCTGTTCTCAACGGCTGAATATCGAATTATTACCAAAACAATTATTTTTGGATAAAATTCTAATGAATTGTAACGCTGTACCATGAAGTATGAAAACAATTTTAGGTTTAAAAAAAAAAATTGTTTATAGAAAACTAACTTCCAGCGGTTTTACTTCCGTGGTTTATTAAACAGAAATCATGCATATTCCCAAGAAAAAACGTAGCTTTATGACACTAACCAATATTGTGACTTCCTGCCAGCGAAAAACCTTTCGTTACAGGATCAGTAGACAAGACAAAGATATTTTATTTCAACTAGGCCACAAAGTGGCACTTTTGAACGTTAGTTACATTAAAATTTACAAGGAATAAAAATTGATTCTACCGTGCATTCGGAAAGTAGCTTGTTATGGTTAGTTCAGTTAGTTGTTATGGGTAGTTCAGGAGAATACCTTTTACACATATTAAACACACGATTTTATCTACCGATAATCCAGTTTAGAAGAATAAACAGCTATAAAAAAACACTTATTTAAAAAAAGCTCTAACGCTTACAATAAGGTTGATGAGGTGGTTAGCTATCTCGCGAATATGTATCCTCCGACTGCACAGCATGATTTTCTTCTTGTTTACTCCTTTTTAGTTAGTTTCTCAAGCGGGTTTTTGTTTTTTTCTCTTTTTTATTTTACAACGTTTTAGTAATGTTTTTTCGAATTACTTTTAAACTTTAAGTGGTAGATATTTTTGTAAACACCTCTTAAAACTCTTCATTTTGATACCCCACTCGAAGAAAAAATAATTGGGACCCGCGCAATATGGCGCGCAAAATCTGCCATGTTTTTTTTTTATTAAGAACACTTGGACGGTCAAGATGCATCTAACGATGTCTTAATTAAATAAATCCGTCTAGGGGTTTGAAAGATATAAGATAATGAAGGATATTACATACAAACAAGATACACGCGAAATACCCAACACTTTCCTTGCAGCTAGGTAACAAAACCTTAAATGACGCCATCTTTCTTTCTCTCGAACATCAAAACCGATTTCACAAAACCACGCGTTTCCCCAGTCACCTACATTCGCAAAAAAGACTCACCCAGTTCTTTTTACCTTGCGACTTATTACCTACATCTAGATTTAAGAAGAGGTCTAGACTGGGAGCTGAATTTTTGATGCCTACCCTCCGTCGACGGCTTTTAGCGCACGGCTCGGCGGGATTTAGAAGAGCGTCAGGTGAATTGTGAATAGAGTGGGGCTGTATCGGGAATTTTTTAGATGGTTTTAAAGCTCTTTGGAAGTTTCGACTTGGAGATTATTTTTCTGTTTGCTGTTTGGCTGTGTTTAATACGGGCAATAAAGCTATTAATTGTAAAGTTTGGGGTTTGCAAGTTTGATACAAAATTACATACGATTTAATAGATTCACGTATTTAAAAGTTTGGTATAGATGTTGACTATGACCTAGATAGAAAAGGTTACTTTTTTTCCTTTTTACAATATACCTTAGGAGGAAGGCTCGGTCGGACAACATGGGTCAATTAAATAAAAGGTAAAAAAGGCAGCAGTTTTCCGTTTAGGTAGAGAATGCGGATGAAAGCGGACGCCTCAGTTAGTATAGCTAGAATTAATGAATTCATAATTAATTATAACGTGTGTGTTCTCAACTTCTCAGTAATAAACATAAGAAATGTACCACCCACCGACTTTAATGAAAATTCATCACGAATTACATTGAAAAATTAATAAAAAGTTTAACGCTCGATTAGCTCGCGTTATCTCTCCGTTGTGCACCCACCCTTACAACAAAACTTTTGTAGCGATCGCAAGTTACTCGTGCGTCAAAAAACCGCGCGATTATCGCTATCTTTACATTCAACACATAGCCTTACATTAGCTAACTGTTATAGCGGCTCATTATGCGATAAATAATCACGATTAATTATTCACAGGCGGCCATATTGCGTATCGCGGTAGCATCGCCCCGCCCACTTTTGATATTAGAATTAATTTAATTCGCAAGAAACGACGCCTTAACGGACTCGCGGCACGGACAGCAACGCTTGGTCTCCGTGCTAATCAATTGTAACCTTTATTTTGTTAGCAATAAAACAACACCAAAGAATCAATTTAAAATGGACGCGTTGTACGGTAATTGAACATACGAGCGATCATCACCTTTTTCAAACGAGTAAATAGAAATTATTAATTGGTATTTTTTTGCGCAAAAGTTCTAGTTATAAATTGCAGTTGTCCGCCCCCTCGATGCCATAAAAGCTACAACTGTTGACGATCTGACATTTAATCCGCAAAAAATACAGTCGAATCGAAAAGTGATTATCATTAATTTTATTTTATAGGTTTATCGGGCCAGTTTAGTTGTGTTTGGTCATAAATGTCATAATCGTAAAATTTAAATGTGTAATAAAAGTCATTCTAATCGAAAAGCAGTATAATTTTATAAAGATTTAATTTTGACATTTGGCCTGTTATAACTAGGGTGGCCAAAAGTTGCGCAACGAAAACACAAAAGTTAAAAAAAAGACACCTGAGTGTAGGTATAGAATGAAAAGCGGTTTGAAGCGAATGCTTAAAAGTTATTGCACCCAAGTGTGATAGCATCTTTCACGACCGACCGTGGTATCTGTCTGTTTAAAACATTTAAGTATGTATTAAAAATATTATGTATGTAATTATTATGTAAATGTTTGGACTAAGAGAACATTATACGATATTTATCACCTATTTTTCTGTAGTTTTCTGTCAAAAACTCTACTAATAATGCGTTTAAAGAAGAAATAATGGATACAGTAGTATTTTGCATAATTACATATCGTAAGATAAATCAGAGGTTACCGTCATGCACATTAAAACTAATAATAAAAGATTATAGCGACTTGAGTAATTTAAAAAAAAAAATCACAGCTCCAGCATTTTTTTTTCTATTTGGCCTTTCGTAGCATTTGGAATAAATTTTATCTAAATACCAGCACATTTAAAGGCTGATAGCAAAAAAACCTGGTGAGCCCCTTATCACAAGCCGAGCTTTTGGAGCTCAGCTTAGTGACACGACAAAAAAAACCAAGATTATAGCCGAGATTAAATAAACCACGGATTTTTAAAGTCATTGTTGAAAAACAAACGCCTTATGTAACTCTTGAGTAAGGGAGATAAACAATCTTTGTTTTAAGATGCTCAAGTGAGTTCAAGTTTTGTAGCTTTTTGTATTGACTTAGCTGTCTTATCGTGCTTTTACCTCTGCAGTGACTGTATAATATAGTTTAGTTTTTTTTTTTTCACTTCGATATGAGAAATTAAGAAAGAAAGAGAAATGGTTTGCATCAACCTATAAATGCCAGGTTTTTAGGGTTCCGTACCTCGAAACGAAAAAACGGAACCCTTATAGATCACTTTGTTGTCCGTCCGTCCGTCCGTCTGTCTGTCTGTCAAGACAATTTTTCTCTGGAACGCGTGGAGGTATCAAGCTGCAATTTATATCAAATACTCACGTCTACTGTCCCTTAAAGCTGTGAAAAAATTAAACTTCTAAGCCAACGCAATCAAAAGATACAGCCGTTTATGCCGCAAATTTTCGACACTCGCAAGGGAATCAAAACCTACAGAGTACTTCCCGTGAACTCAGGATCTTGAAATTTGGTACGAAACAACGTCTTATAGCACAGATAAAGGAAAAATTGCGAAAACCAAAAATTTTTAGTTACATCATATAATAAAAATATTTTTAATAATTTTAAACCTACTATACCCCTTTCCTCATGAACGCGTAGAGGTATTAAATGAAATTCATATCAAAAACTCAGGTCTATAATTCCGTTAAGCTGTTATCCGCTGTTACTTTATTTTTTTTAAATGTTTGCATTCTACGTTCTATCTTCTCTATCTTTTGTAAAGACACTCGTATCTATATTTTAGCCTATCGTGACATCTGAATCGTCTGCGTGACGAAGCGATTTTGCTTGCATAAAGCATGTCAGTACGAACCATTTAGTTTGGGATCTATTTTAATCTACCATCTTATTCTATCCATGCTTTTAACATACCTGTTTTACGAAATATGAGTCCACGTTTTGAAGAGAATTATTTGGAAATAATTTTACAGATGTGATATATTTTCGCATTATCGTTTCCTGCTAGGGGAAGGTGTAATAGGTTCTAATAAGGGGTCTCTCGGAGTACAAGCACTAGCACAAGTGGCTGGAGCTACGCATAGAAATAATATATGGAATTAAAGAGATCAGTAGTACATTACTAGGAAGCTGTTTGCTTATCGCCTAAGTCATTTCAATACTAGTTTTCTGCACTTATATCTTAAAACTGGCATGCAAAGTTAAGCATCCTTTACTCTAATTAGCTTTATTGCAAAAATAAACTTTAGTGACATTATCTCATTCACATTCGAGCATGACAAAGTGGTCGAATAAAATTCGTAAATGTTATCTGATTAAAATTCTGTATTTATTGAAAATAACTCGGACAATTAGTGAAAGTCAACTTTCACTGTCAACTTATCACTTATTAGCGGTAAATTTAATTCCTTAATTTAATCAACACGGATTTATTTGACAATATGTTAAGTAATGTGACGGCGAAATTAATTTAAGCGCACAAAATATTATGACAGCTTTTTTCCGCTTTTGACAGTTAGTGGAACACCTTTTGCGTTGACTGTACTTTTGTTTGTAAATAATTTCTAAAGACTTCCTTTCAATTGATCCTCACGTTTGGGTAACGGAATTAAAAATCTTGACAAAACACATTAAAAAGGGTGCAAACAGGTGCTTTGCTATTTCGGCATCAATATGATTTTTTTGGAACTGGTTCGGAATTCTGGGATGTATGTGGCAGGTTTTATGCACCAATCAAAAATTCAAAACCATCCATTGAAGTATCAATAGTTTTGTTTGCTACCTTTTATTGAACTAACTAACAAGTTGTTTACTATTTGTTTCAGGTACGTATCCGACAAGCAAACAAACATGCAACGTAATTGTAAGTAGTGTGACCACAGGTCTGCGTATAAAGAGCCGTGTACCGACTAATGCGTCCGCATTGCGATGCCCATCGCGTCCCCTCGACGTGACGTTCTCTCGCCCACAGAGGGCGTTTGTGTGCAATCTCAGCTATGTAATCAAATTGCTAATGCTGGGCGCAGTTTTTGTAGGCGGAGGAGTTTCTTTCTCACATCTTGTTCTACAGGATATGACAAGTTCTAGTAGTATCAAAATGGTCGTTAAAACCCAAGTGTTTTCTGTTTCTGTGGAATTTTTGCGACGCCCACGCTTTCGGGGCGTGTTTTACATGCCATTTTCTTGTTCATCGTCTTGTTTTATAACGTAATTGCTATAAAACTGGTGGTAATAGGTTAGGTTCCGTTAGCGAATGGGAAAACCTGTCGCAGACAACGTTGTAAAGTCACAATAGTTATTTTTCTTGTATTTGCATTTTGCATGTAAAAAAAGCGTGTTCTAACAAAAATATAAGAAAAAGGGTCAAAGGTTAACGTCAGACATCAAAGAAAAACCTTGCTTTGAATAGATTACTAATATGCAAATTGGTAGATAATGTAATAATGTCTTATGTCGTAATATGTCGTTTCACATGACGCGGTCGGCTCGATGTTTTATTTATACTGTGAGGGGAAACGGGCGAATTATGACATGACCCTTAGGAATGTAGGACGTTTTCCAATAACACACCGTGTTATTTCTAATATATTGAGTTGTTTGTGGGTAGGTTGGAAGTTTTTTTTGGTAATTTGAAGGTAGTTGAGGGTGAATTTGTCGGTGGTGTGGAGTTACTTGCATATATCACAGCAGAGGGAAAATTATAATACGAAAACTGAGACCCAATTGATAATTGATCTACCTAAATGTATCACATTTACGAAACACGTTTTGAAAATAGTCCATTTTAAATAAAATATACATTACTAACTGTATGTAACATCTAACAAAAACATAGAGCACTTGATAAAGTATTCAAAAATAAAAGCTCCAACAAACTCTGCGCACAACTGTGTCAACAGTGTTTAGTAGAAAAACAGACAAAATATTAGGTGTGCATTAGCATGTCAAAGGGCGCGATTGGACGGACCGTCCCGAAACCCTCGCCCACCTGGACACCCTAGCGCAACACTTTTGTCGCTCAGATTACTTTCAAAATTAAGTTAAAAACCAATTTAATTTCGTTCAGGAATTGCCCGACGAAAAATGTCCTCCGAAGGATCGTGGCTCGCAAATTAAGATGTCTCGAACAGTAGTAATTTCTAAACGTCTATCATTTAACTAGAAAACAAAGCTAAGCGTCGGTTACCCAGCTTTCGCTTACAGACGCCGGCGGCACAACTTCAAAGGGATCCCGACCGCACCCCCTCCCCTGTCGCGCCTGCCACCCCCCGTGCCCGAGGCGCGCTGTTGACGACCGCGTTTGTTCATTGCGGTGGCACTATGTATTTGGGAAACGGATCAGTGTGTGTTAACCTTAAACCCGCGTGTTGCTTATGACAATTTACGTAATCACATTTTTGGCGAGCTTTTTATATTTCTCCTTACGGCGTTATTGCTAGGCGGATTTTTGTATTATTTTGCATTAATCTCGTGATATTTCACGTTTCATGTTGTACTTTTATCCCTCGTAAAAGTAGAAAACCCTCGCATTTTTCAGTCTAAGCTTTATTTTTTTATAATTTTCATAAAAACCTTTGTGAAGTTTTAAAATGGCGTCCATGGGCTTACAAACAGATCAAATATAAATTATATATAAAGTTAAAAACCAACAAAGAGAAGAAAATGTGCGTACAAATGCTAAACCGCATCGAAACTAAAGAAATCGCTTCAAAAATGTGTGTGTGGCCGACGAAAAGAGAAATACTGAACTACCCTTCCTTTTGGCACGTGTCCTTCAGAGCTATGAATATTGATATGTCTCATTATACTAAGTTTGCATTTAATGAGGACTTTCAAATATTTAAGAACAGTTTTCTTTTGCTGAAAATTTTGTATCTATTTATTTTCTATGTATTCAGATTCATTCATTGAGAAATATTATCCAAGAAACTCTTTTTATAAATAGCATAATTACGCATTCGCTAGATGTACGTTAGGAAAGACGATTTTTTATATGAAAACTATTTAATTATTACAATTTAAAATAATCTACATTTCTTACAAAACCAGCATCACTTAAGTTTTCACAATATTGTCTTGATTTTACGAAGCTTAAACAATATAAAAATCCAATTACCACACCATCTTAACTAACACCACTCAATTAAACCCCAATCAGCGGTAATTAGTGCGACATATTCAATATCACGCGTGGTCCCATGCTGGGCGCCATAATTGCTGGTTACATCGTAATTGGGCGAGCCGGTCAGAAGAATTACAATAATCGTCGCGTGCGGTCGTGTCCCGGTTAATGAGGCAAAACTGTTCACAATAAATAAAATGTATTTTAAATTATTGTGCGAAAATTGAGTGTAGTATTTAGTTTAAAAAAATTTACGAAGTTTTTTTAGGATCGTCGTTTCTATCCTTTATCCTTTTTTTATCCTTTAGTAAGTATTACTACTTAAATCATCACAATTAATTTCAAATATGTATCTCAATTTCTGTCCTCGAATTTGTAAGCCCTTCCAGAGGCATAAGAGGGTACCACAATAATAACATGAAATCCTTTTAATTAATACAGTGATTATTCATTGGGTGAGACATATGCCAGTTTTAAATAAATTGCGAATGTTTTAAAGATTCTCTTATTAAACTCAAAATGAGGGTAGACAGACACCATGCATAGATGATAAGTATTGTGAAGTGAATGAAGCTTAGATGGGAGATTGCACGGGACAGAAGCCCGAAACCACAATCCTTAAAAACAGGATCAGGATGAAATGCAGACGAATTATTAATATTTTAAGTGGAATTTCTCTATAAATTTTATAATGTGAGACAATATTCTGTCAATTAAATTTCTAACTACCTTCAATAAATTTATTTACCTGTAATAATCTCTTACTACAATTTGCCCCATCGAAAATCTACGGTAGGGTGCAATAATAGTAGCAAAACGACGAAACATCAATTTGTGATATGAGGGTAGTTTTGTAGTGCGCAACACTCGTACTTGATGTTGTTAATTAATAAGACCAAATTCAAACAAATCGTGAGTATTATTGATACACTCAATGCTTAGGGTCGCGGATTTATGCTAGGGTTGTCAGTTGATATTGTTGCTGATGATAATTATTTTTAATACCAATTTTACTCCCTAAGCATAGGGGCAAGGGACTTCACTGAATTTATAATCTTTTCTTATGTAAAAAAAATGTCATTATACATACTTGGTTATCTCCGCCATGATGAAAGACTGACTTTTCTTATAAGAATAAAACTATTACTAAAATTGGAATATCATCTAAAACTTATATTTTATTTAACAGTTTAGCAAACTGTACTTACATAATTGGAACTGTGATAGTCAACATAATTTTTTAAGAAGTGTTAAATTTTATTTTAACGGACAACATTGAAATTCAAATATAAACTCAAATCGCGTTTCCGAGCCAAACAAATATACCATTTATCCTGTCACATTCATAGCCACACACATCTCCATAAAAACATATACAAATCAACAAAAATATTATTAAAAATTCCATTCGTAAAGACAAAGTCAACATAGATATAAATGAATAAAATATCAGAATTCTGATCACGCACAACCCTGAGAGTGGAGGGTCTAGCTTCGATCCCCATTGTGTGATTCTCCACTTGTTTTTTAATACGAGGGTAGTTTCTATTATTCCCCATTGTGCCCACTTGGTGTTTTCGTTCCATGACATCCACTTGGCCATTGTGTGATTGCATGGGGATCGGTGGCTCCTGATGGTCTGTCATGGGACATTTTGGTTTATTAATTCGCCCTTTTTGAGGGTCAAGTGATTATGATATGGTAGTTTTTGTTGTCTGATTGTTTATGGTAATGGTTGAGGTCTGTTGTTAAGTTAAATGATTATTTCACGTAATCGGCATACAATTTCTCATTCTGAAGCTATTCCTAGAATGATCATGATAAATGTTGTTATAATGTAGTATGTTGAATACATACTTCTTAAATATCAATCTTATCAGCCAGTCTTAGACACTAGAGTCAATTACCGCGAACTCTGCAAATAATTTATCATACTGATACTTGCTTTCTCATAAAATCTAATAAGACACCGACGTCTTGACCCCTCACTATCTAAAGAACCAATATCTCGCTTCAACACCTATGTTTTGTATAAACAATCTGACAACACAAACTAAACAAGACCCTAAACCTGCCATCTAAAGTTTCTTTTCGTTTTTCTCGATTTTCCCCCAGTTTCCTTTCTTTATTTACCAAGTGTGGAAAGGAAAGGCTCTGAGATCTGACCCCTGGTCGACTTCCGTCAATGTCGCCATTACTCCACCCTCATTTCCGTTCCAAATCCGGAATTTTTGGCCCATTAGCTTTTTGGGAGGAAAACGTTATTGGTTCTTTAAATATTTGAATGGATCTCATGTCTTCAGTGAACATTTTATCGGAGCGAAATTTAGAGAAATATTTTTAATTTAGATTTTCTCCTATTCTTTCCAGTGGCGTTTGACCTAATTATTAAGAAATTAAAAAAACGCACAGTACACGTCCTCCCCGGGCGCATCGCAAGCTTCAAGTGAGACGCATTTTTAATTAAACGCCACCGGATGCCGCCATGTTTCCGCGCATCCGTGCCCGCCATCTTGCGGCACCCGTTTGACAAATTGGAACGCCAGAGTGACGCGCAATTTTCCCGCCTATTGTTCGCTTTTTACCGCGCAACAAAATGAAAAGTCGCGTTCCATTTCCATTTTTTTTTTTTTCAAAAATGCGACGGTCCAGCAATGTAGTGCGGTTTATTTTTGTATTTCTGCGGGTGTTCGTTTCTCGCTATTGACTTTTATTTGAATTTTGATAGTGCGTGGCTGGATTGAGTGGGAATGGGAATTACACGTGAAAAAGGTTAGACGGACGGGATTTCAGATTGTTGCGGAAAAATTGGTATCGTTACGGTGTGACCATCAAAACGGAGTAATTTCACGCTTTTCTAGCATGTCCTTTTGGTCTAGCATTGCTTCTTACGGTATACAATTTTTATCAATTTCTGCATAGGTGGGTGTTGGTTGTATATCACTGAAAAATATATCTATTAGAACTCCCGTAGCAGTTCTTTTTGGCAAAGGAGCTACTTCCAAATCACAAATGATGGCATAACAAATTAAATTCCGAAAACCAACTTAAAAGCTCGCAAGCCTTTTAAACAGCAATACGGAACGCACAATAAACAAACAGTTTCGCGGCTCCCCATTACCGTACCATAAACAATTTAGTGAGAAAATTTAAAAGAGCACTATGTGAAAAGTTAACAAATCGTTATTCCTCTAACGTTGGACAGTGGGCTAGGAACAATTCTAACTAGTTACCGTTTATATGCCCCGCCTCATTAAAGCCGGCGGCGAGATCAAAGGCGTCCGAAATACGCGTCCCACAGACCTACGCGTCTCACAGAACCAGATTTTTTGATAAATTTTCTTTGATGACAGAAATTGCGCGGTGAAAGAATTAATTTGTTGAAAATTAGATGTGCTTGCTTCAAATACATTAGGATGAATCTATATATATTGTGTTGGTAATTTGTGAAGTGTGAGAAAAACTCTAAATTACATTAAATTAAGAATATAAAACAAGCTTTTAAATGTAACAGATGAAACATTTACTGAACAAAAACTCCTGGGAATAAAATCTCTATATTAATCAAAAAGTATTTAACTAATGGACACGAGAAAAAAAAGCTTAGCAATTTCAGCTGAAATGAAAAATATACTCTAAATATTTTGGTGTTGCGTCAACAAGCCACCGGTGGAATGACACAAAAATGAAATTGTCCAGTGTAAAAACAATGTTATCTAAAAAATTGGGCCATTTTCATGCTCGTACTGTCTAACGGAATAGAAAATCTGAGTGATATAGTTCATCTCTTTTTACACTGAAAATATATTTTGTATATTCATTTTATGATTACTATTCTAAATTTTGTTTGAACGTGCCTGCCTATCTTTACTGTAAGAACTAAAGGAATTTATATTAAAATAATATAATCTCTCTCTTTGCTTAACCTTTATGTATTTGGGGTTTATGTGTTTGGGGCTCTCCTCGTCATTCTTCTAATTCATTATCTTTAACAATATTTTTATTCACTATCTTCAACTTATGCCCATAAATGTCACTAACCGGAGTCGGCATCTGATTTTATTGTTTTTCTATTGTGTCTGTAATTACGTCGGATGAAGCATTATATTCGTCTTCTTCTATATACGAGTCCCAATCTCTATCATCTCAGTATGTACTCTCTTATGGCTATCACATAGGCTACCACGTTTCTTGATATAATACCATGTTACTTATCAGTTAAAGTCTACAAATTATCAATATTGAATTCATCATCAGCAGTCTGGCATAGGCCTCTCTTTTCATGTGCCGTACATTGGACGCCACTCGGTCACTATTAAATTGATTGTCGCCAATAATCTTTTCTGACACCTTCCTTATCTATTCGATTCCTAAGTCAAATACGCAGAAAACAGTATGGTCGTGAAAGAAGAGATTTATACTGGTGTCGACGCGCGCACCGCTCGTGTTTTATTATCATATCGCCATTTTGGGCTGAGCAGTGTGCTCGGAATTCTATCTATCGATGGACTTTCAATTTCTAATGCTAAAGTTTATCGGGTATGGTGAGATTGATCGTTTGTGATGGTTCGTGCCAAGTTGGGCGAGGATCTTGGTTTAAGGGTCAACTTTTAACTTAAATTATATATCAGACGTTATATAGAGAAGCAAATGACTCTTTATAATCTGTTGTTACCTTTTTCCATTTCCCTCTTGATAATCTCCAATTAGTTGTATCTAATGAAGTTCCCAAACCGTATAAAACTGAATCAATCCATTTTTCCCAGATCTATTAACTACTACTAACAGACAAAAATTAATTACCCTTATCGATGCAATAAAAACATTTCCTATTCGAGCACTTTATGAACATCATGTTACTATTAACTTGTACGACCATAAATTCCGGAGTACTGTCATATATGGATAATATATTATGCACCGACAATGTTAATGCTATATCAGGGATTGATTGGACCTAATTGGGTCGTTACGTTGAAGAATAATGACCAATTAGTAAATTAAGCGGGCGGTTGAGGTCGAAACAAGGTTACAATGATTTTAATTTATTCGGGAAAATTGGTTGTTAGAATGTGGCTGAGATGTGGTCCTTGAGGAACACCCATGTTTAGTCGGTTTTCGAAAAACTTAGGTTAATAAAAACTGATTGGAAGATCGTAAACTGTTGTCTGCTTAAAGGAATGTTTTTGAAATATGAAATCGCTAAGATAAATGATAATATATATCTAGTTTATTAAAGTCAACACTCTTAAATGGATTCGATGAATCTTTCCGCAACCAAACCTTATATAGCAATCAAGTACTTATTACTAATAAAAACACTTCAATCTCTTTACTGTGGGCACCATCATCTATAAAATTAATCTTCAGCAGTTACTAAAAGAAGCGGCTGGGTTCCCGTTTTTATGATGCGCCTATAAACCGGAGAGGTCGTAATCTTGTCTCGTCTCGAACGAGACTTTGTTCTCCAGAACGATTTTACTTTCAACTTTTGCTAACTGGGTCGAATTGCTCAATTTTTGTAATTTAATACCCATAAATCGATTCTGTTTGGAAAACAAGTGATCATTAATTCTACTTACCTACCATATTCTCGATTCAAGCTTATTGATGTCTAGTGTAATCTTGAGTGATCTTATCGGTATTTTAATTAGAAAAAACTTAAAGATCCATTAATTTAAAAAATACTTTTCAAATCTAATATTGTCGTCATAAAACTGTTTAATATCCTCCTCATTTCTTAGTAATTTAGTGGAATGGATCAAAACTAATACCGATGGGTTCTGTTCACACATTTTATTTTTACAAATGGTTTCAGCATCATTTATGTGTATATCATTCGTTGAAACACATTCCATGCCGCGTAGCGGTGGCCCATCAATTTCATAGTTTGACATTTTTATGCATATTTAAAAATTTGCTTTGAAGAGTAACGCTCTAGATTTATGTTAGATATAGGACATAAAGACACAGCGCTCATCCGATTGAATAACTACCACCATTCCGTCCATAAATATTTTTAGTTTATTATAAAACTCACAATAAAAGAAAAAGACAAAGTTGGTTGTCAACATTGTCAACCTCTTTTGACCGATAATTTGATTTCAAATAAAAAAAAACTTGGAATCGTAAAAACTTAAGTTCATTACAAGAAGAGTAATAATTCACTCTGTTTCGACGGAAACCAGGTCTTTTTAATTTATATCCTCTACCTCGGCCATGAATTATATTTAAATATTAAACTACATACAATAGGTGCTTCAGTTTTATTATATTGCGATGAATCTTGAACTTTAAGTAGACCTTTGTAAGTTTTGGTTGCCTCATTGCCCTAGTGACAACAACCAAGTCTTTCAATTGCTTCTGAGAACATGAATGGCGACCTAAAACTAGGCAAAGGCGTGAATTGGTCTTTTATAACACACACTGTCTTCATTCATTGGTTCGTAGACCATAAATTAAACCGTACTTAACGCATAATAGAGACCTTTAGTTTATTTTTAGAATATTATTGTTCTAATTTCATAATTATAGAATCTGTCCTTCAAATTTTTTGTTTGATGTTCAAGACGATCGTGTGTCTCAAACAAAGTCCTGTATATCTCGATGATTTAGTATAGACGCGACACAATTTGGCAATGTTGAGTGAATAGCTTATTTTTGCTCTTTCTAATAATCACATTTATTTGAAAGTTATTGTGGGCGGAGCGGTGGAAATGTGATTTATTCAAATATATTCTCTTTGTGACTTTTTTTCTGTGGCGACCATTAAAGTTGATACATCGCTGACTATCGGATGGACGAAAATGTGTCTGGCTCGATTGAAAGAAATTTAGAATACATGGATATTGGTGGTCTGGAGTTATTAATACAACTATGAGTAAGCTTTCTACTTCAACTTCTTTACATGTATTTATAATTAGGGATATAAATTATGTTTGGCCTAATCGTCTGGGTTTCGATATAGTGTTCATCATCATAAGTTTTTGCCCAAGCTCCTTCGTTTGTAAGGTTTTCTCTCACATCGTATAAATCAGAAACATTATCACTCAAACTTGTATAACAACTCTTGACTGCAGACAACGAAGGTCTCTTTATCTTTTCTTTTGTAATTTATACGCTTTGAGGCCCTAGACATTTGATCGGGGTTATCATAGCATTTAGTTCGATTTTACGCTTCTTAGTAAGATGTAGCAGAATCTATTTGAGTTTTTATCTGCGATTTAAAATACCCTTCATTTCCCTAAGGATGAACTGTGTTTGTGAGATTATAGTCGTCCATGCTGAAATGACTATGTGATATTTAGATAGCTTCATAAAATTGTTATAGTCTTAAGCCTATCAAACCTTTCAATCGCAAGTTTACCACCGGTTTAACTATCGTAAAATTCCCATTTGAGATCGCAGAGCTGATTCGGCTATATTTTTTAGTTTACCTAAAAGAAATGATTATGTTAGGTGCATATTACACCAAATTAATTTTCAATATTCTCACCATTCAAAAGCCACATTCCTACAGTAACGACAATTTCACTGCCAATACCGACAGCTTCTTAATGAACAATATCGTTATATGACCATTCCTTACTAGCTACTCCAGCTCCCAAGATATCTGAGTCAGCCAGTCAGCCCTCTTACATGACCCTTTGTTCCCTATAAGGAAAACAGAGTCAAGTTACAAACGCACTGTTCAGAACCATGTTTTACTTAATCATGTTAGATTTAAGTGATATACTCAAGTTGAGTGACGCATTAGCTATAAATTTGATTTGTCGTAAACAATATTCGAACAATAGGACATGAATGTCTGGAGTATGGTTTGAGTTAAAAGCGAGTGACTTAGGAGTTCGTAGAATGTTTCTAAGTTTTCTCTTGTTATGTATTAGTTCATCAATGAACCAGGATCATCAGATACAGCATGATCAGTCTATGATGGTCTCACTGCTGGGATTGATAGTGATTGAAAGAATTAAATGTCATCATCATCTTCTTACTCTTGTCCTATTATTCGTGGGGTCGGTGCAACACGTTTTCCATTTCGTCTTATCAACCATCACTGAATCCTTTGTATATCATTCATATCCCTTCTCACACAACCGATTAATTTTATTTAGCCTCCCTAATGATGACATTGGCTGATGAAGAATTACAAACAATTGGTTACTTTATGTTCTATATCTTCGGAAACTATTACAAGGTACAGCAATCATGATGGATAATCCTATGTTACGTTGTCATATTAAAATTTCGTTTGGCTCTGTGCCAGCTGCGTCAGCTAGTGTTCCGGCGTTACTTAGTCAAGTGTCCGACGAAGTCCTCGGCATACTAGGGACTACACTACTATTTGTTACCGTAACAGGAAGCGTTTCGGCTCTAGATGGAATGGATCTTTCCTGAATGAATTTACGAATATACCTATTATTATTGTTATATTTGTTATTTTTTTGTAATTCTTCACAAAAACATGTCAGTACTATTTAGATCAATCAGGTTTATTTTCTTCATAAAGTTAATGATGTATTGCATGCTTTGTTACTTCGTTTAAAAGATCTTCCCCTATGACTGTTCCAATCTATTATTTTTCATATACTTCGATGACTTATTGTTCTTCCTCAAAGCAAAAAATCACGTCGTTATTTTGGCCCAGTCAACCATCAAATGATTGTAGACGACGTGTGATAGCGATGCTTATTGAAGTTCTAGAGAATATAATACTTATTGTTCTATTTGAAAAACGATATGGTTTTCTTGATTTTCAAGCATTCCTACCTATGTTTTGTATGTAATCTATGTCGTCAAACTGCTGCTCAAGGATCTCCCAAATGTTCCAGGTCTCTTTTGCCTTTCTAATCAAAATATGTAAAACGAGTTCATACTTCTCCAGATTCATCTTCATCATCATTATTCACAGTACGATTTCGCCCACTTAGTTAAGTAATCAGTATATTGTTGCTGTACTTACAAATCTTTCGCAGTACTTATATATCTTCTTAAACTGAAATAAAACCGATCATATTCGATACATCACGCCTACGATAAATTGCTTTCGAGAAGAGATGTTCCGTTTCAATTTTCGAGTCGAAATTACGTTCAAATCGAAATCGTTATTTATTTTACTAACGAGTAACACTAGTAAGCGAATCGTGTTTACGCTATACAATACGAACGTGACGCAATTTGTAACACCCTGTAGGGGGAGGGAGGAGACTTCAAAGGGCTCGCCGACAAAGCGCTAAATAAGATGAAAAAAAAAATATACATAGAAACGACAATGGACAGGGAAATCGGGCCTTTAGGAATTTTTCGCGTTTTTCTTTTAGTTTTTGGCGAAATTGCGTTTGGTGCAGAGCTTGCGTTTCGATTCTTTTGTCGTTGATTTAACGTTTTTCGGGGAAAAGCCGGGCTTTGTTATTGAACCACGTGTTTTGGTAGATGCTGTATAGCGTTATGAAAGGAGGTTTTGTTTACAAGATATGCCTTTATGTTTGACATTTAGCTTTTTGATATTCGAATATTGTACCGTCAAACGTTCTAAATTAAATTGGAAAGATAAGCTTTTAGGAATACTAGACGAAATATTTTCAGCCTGTTCTTTTGTGTATAGTACAATTTTCCACTGGTCCACTTCAATACTTTGTCTATTCCCATTCCCTGTCTGTAGGTTTTTCAGCTTTAAGGTATTTATTGCTATGTACCAATTTTTTTTTGTTTTGCTTTCCCGTTGCCATTATCCATCTCCTGGTCCACTTCAACATTGTGTCTGTTACCATTCCCTGTCTGTAGGTATTTCAGCTTTATGGTCTTATGGTATATGTTCCTTTATAGTATAAACCCAACATTTCTTTGGTTTTCTTTCCTATTGGCCTTATCCATTTATTGGTCCACTTCAACATTTTTTTTCTATTACCATTCCTTGTATGTAGGTTTTTCAGCTTTATGCCCTCATGGTAGGTATATGTTGCTTTGTAGTAAAGTACCCTACCAATATTCTTTTGTTTTTCTTTCCTATGGCACGTATCTATCTACTGGTCTACTTCAGTATTGTTTCTGTCAACATTCTCATAGATCTATAGCTAGTCTTCAATAATTACATAATCATCTAACGTGTTATTTCTAATCAAATTGATTATACTCACATTTTTTTTATTAAAAAACCTTCTGTTTACATCTTTAATGTTATCTGTTAATTCGGTAATCACCAATGGTTCGTAATGGAGGAAGCAGAAGTAAATTAAAATAACATGTTTTGATCATAATCTTGGTATATTATGATTTATCTGATTTTCTTATCGAATCGCTACTAATGCAAACAATATATTCATGGTGAATACCGAACTACCATTTTCATGTTTTCTTTTATATTTCTTTATTTTCTTCCTTGAGTTTTCCCCGATCTCTTAACACTTTAACTGCCAAGTGACTGAAAAACAACACATTTTCTATTGTGTCTCAGCTAAGGTGTTACAAGATATTCTTTTCTCAAATTGACCATGAGAGCAACAATTTGCAGTTTGATGCAAACAATGTTCTGTTTTCTACCTTCTCTTTCAATAATTGTTGGCTTCCCTACTCACAAGCCACTGCTGAATAACGCCCACTTCTTCAAAAACAGTACAACGATTACCTTTGTAAAGACACTTAGAACGAAGATATATTATATGCGTTGCCCTGACAAGACAGTCCATCATTTCAACAGTTTCATGCCTGTGGCGTACTACAATAAAATTAAGGCAACGAATGACTTACAGCACTTAATCTAATCACTGTTCAGATAATGCAACTTTTTGTTACCTCGTTAACAAACAAAATTGTATGTATATCTGCCATGGAATCATCATCAACACCATCAAGCTTTTTAGGGAATGAGTCGTATCGTAATGTAATCCACCATGCGGGCTCTGGGTGGATTGGTTGATGTCACATGTCTTCGAATTTTTGGTTCTAGGATATGTTTCCTCACGATGTTTTCCTTCATCGTTTTGAGAGCAGTGATGATGAGATAATTGTTATGCTCCGGAATATATCCTATTATTTATAGAATTACACAAAATCCACTCTTGCACATGACTCAACACAACATATCCAGCACGTATTCAATAACGTCGATATGCGCGAGAGTGCCACTCGAAGTCATAGCGGACGGATTACTTGCTATCAGGTGTTATCAGTTAATCCAACGCACCGACAGGCTCATTACACCTGCATTAGGTAACTGTGGTGCTAATGTGTTCTAATATCGGTACTGACACTGTTTTGTTTTTGAAAAAGTTATTTATTTTGGTGTTTATTCATCATATCATCCGAAAGACGTCCACTGCTGGACATAGGCCTCCTCCAAGCCTCGCCACCAGCGGATCCCCGCAACCTTCACCAGGCCATCGATCCACCTGGTGGGAGGCCGTCCAACGCAACGTCTTCCGGTTCGCGGTCGCCACTCCAGAACCTTTCTGCCCCATCGGCCATCCGTTCTGCGAGCAATGTACCCGCACTGCCACTTAAGTTTGGCAATTCTGGTTTTTATTGGCACCAACGAAACTAAATAAATTTTGGATCTCAGTGATTAGACCCCTTCTTATTGGCTTTCAGAAGCCAAGGCCTTTTACAAATCAGATGAAATGAAATGCTGTATTGGAATTCCTAGAAAGTAGACAGATGATCTGGAGAAGTTCGCAGGAATCCGCTGAATGCGAGCGCAAGATTGGACGATTCATGATATAGGCATAGTGTCCAGCAGTTGATGAATTATAACTAAAATTGTGTAGATTATCATATGTGATATGAGAATCGGCTCAAGATTCCATCTCATAGCAAAAATTTCATTCTAGTTTAGCTTTTTATTTCCTTTGCCTACAGCTAGGTATAGGAAAATCTGTCTTCCAATTTCTGGGAAAAGTGTGCTTTGGATCTAGCAATCGGAGAGACATATTGTGTAGTACAGTGTGTGAAGTACAGGGGTTTATTGCAAGGCTTTTCTTGGAATCTACAAGTAGATGGTAAAGAAAATTATTGAGCAAAGGTGGCCCAGTCGTAACGGCCCCGACTTACGTGTCTTAGGTCGTGGGTTCGAACCCAGGCAGGCGCTTTACTTTGTGTAAATTATTTCATCACCACTGTTCAAAACAGTGAAGCAAAACATTGTAAGTTCCGTTTAGGAGCTATGATGCGGTACATAGACTACTATTGATGCGCTATTACACAAATATACAGGTACACACGTATAATACTACTCTTTTTCCGTCAGGGCAAAAACCGAACACTCGACAGTAGGTATTTATCTGCTGACCTTCCTTAAATATACTACCGACTGCCACCTTTTATGTTACCAATTCTTCTGCAAAAACCTACAAAATTATATATCACACGTGTACCTATATCAAAAATTACCATACCAGTTGCTCTGTCCCATATCCCACGTTCACCTCTATCAATAAAATAAAACCAATAAATTATATGTGCCTATGGTCGAACAAACATACAATCTTAGCATTATCTATCATTATTATCTATTCATCAAGTTGCCATACGTTTTATTGGTCTACTATGCTAATTGTTGGACTTGTAAAATATTATTTATTGATTTCTAACCTTTTGTTGAACAGGGTGTTCCAATTTGAAAGCACATTCGTCTAAAACCCTGATTTCAGAATTGAAGCTAGAGAGCAGTGGTGGCCCAGTGGTAACGGCCTCGACTTACTTGTTGTTTGTACGTGGGTTTGAACCCAGGTAGGCATATTAATTTGTGTAAATTATTTCATCACCACTGCTCTAAAAACTGTGAAGGAAAACATCGTGAGAAAACCGGCATGTCCTAGAACCAAAAATTCGAAGATATGTGACATCCACCAACCTGCACTGGGCCCGCGTGGTGGATTATGGCCTATTCCCTTTCTCACAGAGAGAATGCCTGTATCCCAGCAGTGGGAACGTTAAAAGGCTGATGATGATGAGGTTGAGTATTTGTCGTACTCTTCATTCATCTGAAACCTTGTCAAACTTCGGCGCTAAATTAGTGTTTGACACATAACTCGATCAATCTGCTTAGCCTTTTCTCAACTTTATTGGGGTCGTCTTCCAGTCTAACTGGACACTGGATAACACTGGACTTCCACAACCAGTAACTGGGTAACACGATACCCCTTGGCAAGACTGGTGTCAGATCTCAACTCAAATGACAACCGGGACCAACGGCTTAACGTGCTTTCTCGCAAACTCGCTAAGTAAAGATGGTCACCCATCCAAGGACCGACCTCGGCAAGCGTTGCTTGCTTTCGGCTTTTATTATTTAGCCACGAGCTCCTGGTTTGACACTTGACTCCAAATACTATATCATGAAATCGTCCCTAGTATTACGACTCTTAGAAATTGCTTAACTTTCTCAGCGTTACTCTCCCCGTAGCCTAGCTCACAAGAACCGTGCAATTTTTCATAAAAAAGTAGCCTCTGACACTCAAAGACAGTGTAGCTCTCTATCAATGAAAGAATGTTCGTAATCGGCTCAGCAGTTCCGTAGATTCCTTCAACCAATCGTACAAGTTTAGAGTTCGGGTCAAATCTTGCAACTGAATTTTAAAGCAAATATCCTCCACCAATTAAGATAAAATTTTATACACGTTTAGTTTGGATGACAATGCATGGTTAGCTAAGTGACGTCATTCCAAATCCAATATAGAAGACGGCCCAAGATGGCGGACTAGTTATTTTTTGTGCACTGCCATGATATGGGAATCAAATGAAAGGGTTTGTTGAGGAGAATACAAAAAAGATTGTTTAAAAAAAAAAAGTTTTTGAATAATTTTGTTTAATATTACTTTAGATTTGATAGCTAACTAGTATAGGTACAGTAGCTATATCTAGTTTATTTCATAGCTTATTAAACTATCTGCTAAGACTAGATTTCTCAATATGGTATTTTCCAATTAAGGCAAATACTAAGAGCAATACTTACTCACGAGTATTTACTTACAATGATTGTAACTCCAATTTACAACATGGTTTTTGCTTTTGCTATTGTTCCTTTTGTTATAAATCAAAGACACGAACATATCATTGTTTAAATTCAGCTTTAACTTGGAAAATTAATTACAATACGTCTCAAAAACAAACTGCCGATAATAATTAATAATAACCCCAAAAATATCGTCTATTATTAATTAACTAATACGCAAAACGTCACAGTGGGGAAACAACATAAATCTTTGCAATTATCAAATTCTCGGTGCCGTCCTCATCTGCATACACTCACACATAAACGTTTCCTCCGTACGCACGCGCGTCGGCAAGATCAAAGAGACTCGACCCCTTTGTAGGTGCCGCGGTCGCGTGCTGTCTTTTTCCCGGGGCCGGTAGGTGGCGCTAGGGTGCACGGGTGCGAGCGAGACAGCTATCAGCTGATTACAACGCTTACTACGTGAATATTTCACCTCGTTATCCAGCCTTGTTTGTGTTAGAAATAGTGTTGGGACGTAGTATCGATAGTCTTGTGAAATCTCGGTGATTGATTGTGTTTCTCGGATAAAGGATGACTAATATGATGATTATGTGTAGTTTTAGAATTTTTTAGTGAATAAGATTATTTTAAGGCTTTTTTTTTTATTTGTCCTTGTGAATATGTTTATTAGATTTTCTCACATAAATTACAATGATATTGCAAAATTAAAATACAACTAGTTGATTGATACTTATCGATGAGTCCTAAGCATGAGAATTTGGAAGTCGTCGCGATAGATATTTAAACGTACCTAATTTTATGTGTGAAACTGAACGTACCTAAATATTATACATGCCTAATTTTATTATTACTTCCCTGATTGCTCAAAAAGATAACCAGATGAAAATAAAGTTCACACATAAATAATCACTGAGCAAGTTTTCAATCTCAGTAAAATCAGAAATGATAGATATTGTGATTTACCCCGAGTTTCTCAGCTCTAAATTATCGCAGAATTAATATGACAAATTGACAAGCACGCTTTTTCTGCTGTAATTGGTTGATTGATTTTTCAACAGCTAGTCACATCAGATAACGCGTGCTTGACAATTTGTCACATAAATTCTGCGATAATTTAGAGCTGAGAAACTCGGGGTTACTTCCCCGAAACTGTAGTAGTGTAGTGTTTTCGCCCCATTCCAATTTTAAGTTACAAATAACAACCGAAAAATAACACGTCCTTTTCTTTATTCAACAGTTTATCGACAGCGGCATCGACCGTGTCCCATCACTACAGGTACAGCCCAGCTCCCGCTTAGGCAAGACAGGGATCTGCCGATATCGATACTAGTAATTAAAATAGACTTACTGCGTCTCAGTTATGTGTGCTTCGCCATAGTTCAGGGTACGGATCGCTTGTGGGGAAACTGACGTGGGAACATACCTATGTCGAGGATGAGTCATGTGGTACCTAGCCTAGGTTAATGGCTAGTGGAAAATGCAAAGAACTAAGGCAGCTGTTGCCTAGATAAAGTAGGGTAGCTATTTATATTGGAACTAGCGGCCCGCCTCGGTTTCGCCCGTGACAAATTAAACACGAATATGGGACCATTTCGGAATAAATTTATTTCGAACAAAAAAATGATTTTGCAAATCCGTTCTTATATGAAGAAGTTTTGCCCGAAAATACATATTAAATAAATTGGAACATTCGAATTGAGAACCTCCTTCTTTTTGGGAAGTCTCACTCTTTATATTGGTGAAAACTGCAAGAAAATCCGTTCGGTAGTTTTTGACAGACGCGGCGGGGGACATTATTTTATATGTATTATACATATAAACCTTCCCCTTGATGGTTCAATCTATCTATTAAAAAAAACCGCATCAAAATCCGTTGCGCAGTTTTAAAGATCTAAGCATACATAGGGACAGACAGCGTGAGGCGACTTTGTTTTATATAAGAATGTAGTTGATAGTGAAGTTAGGTTTTTCTAAGATATACATAAACTACAGTTTTTCTTTCAGTCTCTTAGTAAAAAAGTTTAGTTGTAGAGATGGAGTAGACTGTAAGATATTTTTGTTTGTATTTGAACTGAGTTTGGCGTTGCTGAGTTTGGAGGTTAGAAGTTAGGACTTGCTAGTTTCTTGTTTTAAAAAGTGAACTTTTGGATGATTAGCAGCATCCATGTAGGTATCACGCCTATACCTTTTTTACAAGCTTTTATTTAACTTGCAATGTATGTATATATGTGTGTTCGGGTCAAATCTTGGAACTGAATTTTAAAGCAGTTATCCACCACCGATTAAGATAAAATTTTGCATACACGTTAAGTTTGGATTGCAATGCATGGTTAACTAAGTGTCAATCTAAATCCAATATGGCGGACGGCCCAAGATGGCGGACTAGTTTTTTTTGTACACTGCCATTATATCGATATCAAATAAAAGGTTTTACTGAGAAGAATACGAAAAAAGCTTGTTTAAAAAAAAGATATTTTTAAAGATTTGAATAATTTTTACTTATTTGCTGGTTAACAAGCAAGCAACAACTGAAAGCTTGTACAAAAGCATACTCTTTCTCTTGTTAAGACTAATTTTCAGAAACGAAAGAGAGAAAGAGTACGATATTCAAGTTGCCGAGTCATTTTAATTGCTTGACTATGAAACTTGAAAAGCGTACTTTTGCTATTATTTAACATATAGAAAATTAATTTCTGAAATCAAGAACTAGGTACCTAAGCCTTTCAATAAAAAAACCAACAATAACAAAGCCTGTGTTGTCGAACAAACGTCTTTACTTCTAGCGAACTCAGTAATTTCAAACACAATAAATAGGGAAAGAAAAATATAAAAATACCTGCAAATCGAAAAAGAAAATGTACCTATTCGTTAAGACGGATAATTCCGCACAATCGTATAGAATAAAGAGAATACCGGTATTAACCAGTATTAACCCTGAAATGACAGGGCGCGGTCCGGACGACCCCACGTTAATATTTTACGGGGAAATGACATCGTCAACCCGGCTCTGCGCATTACTTTTTCCTTTTGATGTTCGCTCATGTCTGAAGGCAATATAATTTTGTTTATTTCCATTTAAAATGGGTGGTTTTGGTTCGATTTGACGTTTGGGTTGTAATTTTTTTTTCTGTTTATTGGTGTTTACTGAGTTTTCGAGGGTTGGATTAATTTTCGAATTACGTTTTTTGAGGTCCGATTTAGTATTTTTTTTTATTTTGATTTGATTAAAATTCTTTATACAAAAAATCGAAATAGCTGATTTAGAGTAGGTACAATGATATCATCTATCCGTCATCGATTCGCGAAATAATTTCTTAACCATCAATCAACACAGCATCAAAGCAGCTCTACAGAAAAAAAATATCCAGTGGCATTTAAAATTTCGAAAAACCAGAAAAATATCCACTGGTCATTTAAAATTGTACAGTTTACGTGTCACGCATGATCGGTCCGATCAGGGCGACTTGCTATCAACCTGTCGGTGCCCGACGTGCGCTAGCGTAATGATAACGTGTCCATCACAAGCTAGTGACAGGGTGCCATCAAGATATCATGTGCCTTATATTATTGAGCCTTATTAGGGACTGCTAATCATGATTGATTTTTGCCAAGGTATTGTTCTTTTTTGCTTTGAACTTTGATCTTTTTGAAATGGTGACAGTTTAATGTTATCGGTTTTAACTTAAATTTAAATGGTGATTTTGAAATGTATTAGGGCTTTTTAATATCAAAAGTGCCCCTCTGCATTATCCTTCTGGGATAACAGGCCTGATGTTATGTGATGAAACTTCATTATTTTGTGATTTTATCATCTTATATAAATAAAAATCGCAGAGTAAAAATATTATAGAACTTATCTAGAAGAAACAATGAACTGAATAAGTATAAAATTCAATATACACAGCAATATGCATGCTACGGTATACTCTTTGTCAACGCTTTTAGTTGCAGCGTTCCTAGGAAATTGCATAAAATATTTTATTGTCCTTCGAAGCTAATACCGCTATAAATTTCCTGAAAAATACGTAAAAGCATTACGACTTACACTCAGGTAAAAATACATTAAATACACTTTCAAAGTTTCAACCCCCACCGTACCGAGTAAGGTCTCAGGGACCCCGCGGGTGGATTTTCGCTAAACAATGCATACATTTATTTCCTTTGAAGTGGCGCCGCGGGGCTCGCGTCATTCGCAGGGTTAACCAGCAGACTGTTTATTACACGTAGAAAATTGAATCCGCGATACCATTAAGTTTTTACAATTTCTATACAGTTTTATAGACGTCATCAATTTTCTAGTCAGTTTTAAGTTGTTCGGAATGATAGGGTTGGATTTATTATAGAATGTAATGGTCTGAAAAGTGATTACAAAGGCAATGAAAGTCTTTATTCGAAGATAACTTGTGGAATAATGGTTTCAAGTAAATTAGTTAACACTATGATTATTAGAAATAAAAATAAGTCCTCTTCCATTTGCTTTCATCAAGAGTGATAAAAATCTCTTGTTACTTATTCATATAATTTTACAGCCTTCATGACATCTCCAGACCTTCTTGTTTTAAAGCACCATAGGATTATTATGGTACTTGTTGATAAGCGACGAACAAGTCTCCTCATGTATGATTGTGATCTTTGACCTCAGCGCGTCTTTTGAACGTGACTTTTGGACCCCACTTACTTCTCCCTGAGACTTTTTTGTAGACATGTACCAGTACAAGGTGCAATTGATTATCATAAGCCGAAGAACCTACTTATAATTCACGATCTGCGTGTTTTATGATCACCAACTTTTGTACAGAATGAATCGTGGTGATCCCTATTATATAATGGTCTTATTGCTGAACTTTTTTTTTTTGGTTATTTCGCTTTTGACCACTATCTCACCTGATGGTAAGCGATGATATGGTCGACGATGGGACACGCTTGCCTAGAAGTAACCTTTTTTTTGGGCTAATCCCAGCGCACAATTCCTAAACCACTGCAACTCCTGAAAGCCAGAATCAACAGTGGCGACCACCAGAAAAGTGCCGAGGCAATGAAGCTCGACGAAGTCCCGGAGAATGTTTTTTTTATTTTTATTAGTAACCTATTCACTCTTGACTTAAAGACTCCCAGGTTGTAGCTACCTGACCACTTTTTTCCATCCTTTGGAATCCACTAGGCACTTTTAGGCACCAACAGATTAAGTCAGAATTTCCTCCTGTTTTGCTGAACAAACTTTTCTACTACCCACAACAGATTGACGCAACACAGATGTGCCTCTAAAATAATCATACAAATTACTATATCACAAAATCTATAAAGGCGACACTTAAAAATTCAACCCTCCCTCTGCCGGTCCAATCGACCCCCGGTACAAACGAGCCGGCAACCCAGTATTAACCCTTTGACGTGTCGTGGGGTTTAATTGGCCCCTTTGCCGTGTTTATTAAACGACGTCTCGGACAACACTATTTGTCATGCTAGGCGGTTCCCATGGACTTATTCCGGGTTAAGGTGAAAAAAAAACGTTTTATTTTTGTGGTACAGACTTGAAGATAAATATTAAAGATTTTATTAATAGGATGATATCATGGGATTTGAATAAATTGGTTAAAGGTTCGAAGTTTAGTTTAGCTATGAATTAAGCAATCGTTTATCTCCATTAAAAACATTGATGTTCTGGATATTATATGTGAATTGTTAGCTAAACAAGTTTATCATTAAAAGTTACGATTCTAGTAATGAGACCTCGAGTCTTTGCTTAGACAGTATCATCAACATCATATCAGCCGAAAGACGTTCACTGCTGGACATAGGCCTCCCCCAAGCGTCGCCACATTGACCGGTCCCGTGCGTACATCATCCAGCGGATCTCCGCAACCTTCACCAGGTCATCGGTACACCTGGTGGGAGGCCTTCCAACGCAACTTCTTCCGGTTTGCGTTCGCCATTCCAGAACTTTTCTGCCCCATCGGCCATCCGTTCTGCGAGCAATGTGCCCTGCCCACTGCCACTTAAGTTTGGCTATTCTTCGGGCGATGTCGGTAACGGTAGACAGTATACTGTAGAAATATTCGTACCTTTGAGGCAATTACACTTCAATAGATTTTTTAATTATAAAACGACCTATTTTATATATAATTTCCTAGACTTCATAATCAGCCCTTTCTCTTTGACAAAAGAAAAGGCTTGGTTAATCACATATCAATAGTTAATTCTCTAATTCCTAACCTATGGCCCCTAGCGCTAATTATCTGGTAATTCCGGAATATCGTCCGTTGTCACTAATTTGACGACACTTTTCATAATTCCGTGTTCCGATTAGAGCAGTTAACCCCTCCACTGCGGTATTAACCACTCTGTTATTATATATAATAGGCGTATCAAGCATTGTGCTGTATTACTTAACCATTAAATTTCTGCCATTTAGACGTTGTTCAGTTTCTTTGTTTTTGTTGTCTTTCGTTTAAATGTTTGTTTGATGTTTTTTTATTGATATTGTATTGAGTCATTATTTCTGTTAATTTTGTTCGTTTGATTATGCTATTCAATATTTTATTTTTTGATGGATCGTTGGTTCGGATCTACTTATATTTTCCTTTGATATAACCAGGCACGTTTTTAAAAGGTTTTTTTTTTCTGAGCCTTACAAAAATAAACTTAAGAAATACACGAACTCATCCCACCGCCCCCTTTCTACCATCAGACATGTAGACGCACTGCAAGTTACCATCCTTACCTAGTTGCCTTTCCACCAATTCGCACCAAGCGCTTCAAAACATCCTTCATAATGCGCACAGCGATAGAGTAGTGCTCGCTGCCTTCGTCCTGTGTTTCCGAACGCATTCAACCCGAACCTCTTCAAAGTTAGAGTGAACAAGCTTCTTCTGGGTAAGCTCACTCCATCGTCGACTTTGTGGCTGTCACCTCTGACCTGGACTAGAGTGAAGAGCAAACCAAAAAAGACTGCCCCCCGTTTTAGTAAGACACTCATATAATATTTCAATACACGTAAGCCACCTTGTTTAAATATCAACATTTCATCTGAAAGACGTCCTCAGCTGAACACCTCCAAATGTCCGGTACACAAAGATCAATTTGTTATTTTCATAATTGTTAAAACCATTAATTAAAAAATTACACACATTTAAAAACAATGCCTGCTAACCCAATTCATTCAATTCTCCGTCTACACCTCATAATTTTGAATAAGCCATTATCTCGTAACCCAAGTCATCACAAACAAGGTGTTTATCTGTCAGCGGCCGAAATTCGCGCCCACAACGGAAATACTCGGCATAACTCGTCATTTAGACAAGGACAGAACATACACAACCCTCAAAAGTGCGGTAGAGACAGCCTATACTGTAACCACAATTTTTCTTCAGATTTTTGAATCGTTCCAGTTTGGTTGCTTTCGATATGGTCTGGTGATTGGTTATCTTGTTAAATTACTGCATAATTTGTCTGATAATATCATTATTAAGTTTTTTAAGGAAAAAATATGGTTTTGTAAAGATAACGACCTCATCCCACCAGCCCCCTTCTACCATCGGACATCTAGACGCACTGCAAGTTACCAACCTGACCTTGTTGCCATTCCACCAATTCGCACCAAGCGCTTCCAAACATCCTTCATAATGCGCACAGCGAATGAATGGAACTCACTACCTGCGTCTGTGTTTCCGAACGCATTCAACCCGAATCTCTCAAAGAATCTTCAAAGTTAGAGTAAACAGGCTCCTTCTGGGTAAGCTCACTCCATCTTTGACTCTGTCTCTGTCACCTACGAGTATGACTTAGACGAGAGTCAAGAGCAAATCCATATAAAAAAAAAAAAAAAAGTTTTTTTCTATTGATCTTTGGCTATATGAAATGATAGAGCATTGAGATCTTTTAAACTAGATAAGAGCTTGAAAAAACCGAAACATTTTAGGTTTTTCTCCTATTGAGATGAGATCTAGATTTTCTTTACCTACCAAAGAAATATATTTAGACATATCCCAGATAGTTTCAAGATTATTTTTAACTTCAATTCAGCAACAACGTACAATAAAACAACCATAACGGGAAAACAAAAAATACGATTAGCGTGGAAGACAATCGTTGAAGCCGATTTAATTTTAAACCTCTCACTCTTGTTCAACTTTCAACTTTAGGTCCTTGAACTTAAAGTTTATTCTTCAAGTTGGGATTGCACGTCATCCCTGGATTCTGATGCACGCACATTGAAATGTTTTACATAGTGAAAGCTTGCAGTAAGAGATAAACAAAATACGAATGTGGCACTGTGACCTGTCACCGGCATTATTGCCGTGCCGAGCCGTTCCGGATCGTGCCGTTTTGTGCCGTGCCGTACATGTTCGTTTTGACGGACGCGAGAGGGTTAGATGGGAATCTTTAGAATATTAGTGATGTAGAGTAGATATATCATGTAGATAAGTTTTTTAAAACTTTATTTCAGAAAATAGATGTCTCAAATATGATAGAAATTATTACCAAATATATAAAAATACTGTAGGATCTTTCTTACAAAAATCTTAGCTTTTTCAAGTCGTTTTCTGTTAGGCTTTATTTAAGTCAAGCACTTTATGGAAAGGTCAAGCCTCTTCAAGGCTTAGGTAACATTATAAGAATAATTTCCATTATTATTTTCCTTCTCAAAATCATATTAATACTTAAGTTTTCCTCTACAGGTTTGTTCCTGAATATATTATTGTTGCAATGACTCAGTGAACTCAGTGAGTCAGTGACTCAGTTGCTAAGTGTCCGCGCTAGCAGATTGAGATTGATGCGTATACGCAGGGCTTTTTGCTCTAAATTAAATTATTCGCAGAATCGGTGACAAAATGCCCACTTAGTTTCTCTAAGCCGTTTTATTTTTGCGATTCTGAATAGCTTTGCGCAGCTTAGTTATTTGAAAAGGACTATTATTAAAGAGCTAATTCTGTTTTGAACGAAGGCTGGTTTTAAAGTCTGTCCTGGAAACCCACACACGATCGGGAGCAGTTTATTTATGAAATTGAAAAGAAAAATTGGTCCTTGGGTACGCAAAACCAATTTTCGTAATTAATTTCATCGTGGTATAAACTTCAAAGGTTTGTCATGGTTCGTGGGATCCTAAAGGAACTGTATTGTAAGAAATTATGGAAAATTTATAGTGAACAACCCAGTCCACATGATATTATTTCGTGTGAAAAATTATTAAAACTGTTTGATATTGTTATAATAAAGAGCCGTAGGTTTAAAAGCTACCTTCACCATATTCAAGGATATATTCAGATCTGTGTGTTTTTCATATTTACTTATATTTTATAAAATAAATGAAAACCGTACTACCGGTATAAAAAGTAGCCTTTAATCTAATCCAAAGTCATGGCCTATCCCTATTTCAAAGTGTGTAAAAATCCGTTCAGCCGTAGAGGTGTTATAGATTACCTAATATCCAAACAGTCATTTATCGGATAGAATTAAAAAAAAACTAAAACTGGTAAAAGATCGATATTAAGACATCCACATCACCTTTCTAATCATCCATTCCTAAAATCGAATTCTCAAAAACAAAACTGTACCAACCACCCCTACATAGCTACATCCCCTTTACATACCATAGAGCACCCCTTGTAAATATTCGCTAGGAAAACAGCGGCTATTTCAATTTCCTAGTGAAAGCCTGCCTCCTACGTCAAAAACATAATTGGCATGCCCTTCACCACCGATGAGCAAAGAGCTGCGAAGCTGAGTGCCTGGATGTGCCACGGTGGGCGTGGTTGAAAAGGCTATGTTTTGTTTTAGTTTTTGGGTGGGTGTATTGTAGTTTTTCCTTGTATTTTTAACGAGTATAGGAATTTTTCGTTCTGCGAAAAGGTGGTACGGGAATCTAGGGATAACGTTATTTTATGTTAAGGTGGATTTAGAAAAATAACGTCTTATAATATCTGACGTCTACAAATGCATAAATAACTAGAAATACACCACCATTCATATGATGAAATCGTTATCAGTTAGATTATTTTTAGTTAGTTTATAGGCATGTCAGCTTCCTATGACATTAAATATTTTTTTCATTCTTTCTAATATAATTATTTCTTCTTCTTTCTTTCTTTTTTTAAAAACCCTTGCCCCACACTAGGAATTTCTTCCTGTATCGCGCGTTCGTTTACAAACATATAAACTCACATACACAAACACACAGAGCCGGAACAACTATCTATAGGTCATACAAATATTTGAAAAATGTAAAAAAAAAAAAAGTTTTCAACCGTGCTTTCAATTTTCTGTTAAGTCCTTTTCGTCTATATTTTTTTAATTGTTGCATACTTAGTAAAGATATATCTTCAGAAGAAGACAGTAACAAGTTTAAGATGACTTAATACCAGTTATTACACCTTACCATAAAATGAGGACATTAATCTACTAGGATTTAAAGCTGATGTTAAATAATAAGGTTTCTTGATAGACGGCCTATAAAACTATACCATTTTAGCCATTTTACCGCCATTTAGTATTTGTAAATGAGCATATGTTGGAAAATAATATATATCAAAAGCAAGATAATTGACGTCGTTTCTTTAGCAAGCTATAAAACTAAATGTCCTATGAGTAGTTTTTAAAAATAAACGGACAAATTGCACCTTACCCAATGTCATTTATATAGAATGTTTTTAAATTAAATGAAGGACAATTTGCATTTATAATGTATGACAAGCCTTCGTTAATATTTATTTATTAGAAGTTCAATAAAAATAAAAAATTTCTATTAGGTCTTAGTGCAAATTGTACTAGACATTCACTGGCCAATTATTAGTTACGTTACTTTATGACTGTTAAATGCATGTAAAATACAGCTGTTAATAATTTAAAATTTATGTAAATACCTTTAACAATATAAATAGAACATGATACAATTTATTTTAAACTTGCCACATCCAGTAACAAAAGTTTAACTCAACCTATACATAGGTTCGCAGAGTTTGTCGGAAAAGGTCAACAACCCTGCAGCCTCCCAAGCTACCCTCCGATACTCAGATTTGAATATTGTGCCACCCCTCCAAAATTTTACCATTGGATTTTCTTCGACGACTCGCTGAGGAAAAGAAGTATAGGAAAAGTTCTACCGATTATATTTTTTGTAAACTGAAAAGGGAGCTTTGTAGATTACGCTTTAATCATTTCTTTCTTCGTTTTTTTTTTGTTTACATGGTTTCCGTTAGCTGAACATTCTATGTTCAAATTTCTTGACATAGACAAAATCACGCTACATTTATTAAAATAAGGTTTTTATTACTTTTTAGTGATTCATGAATATTATTGATTAAAAAAAAACGTTAATTTTAATAATGTATTATTAATGCGACGTTATCTTTTCAATTTGTCGACCGTGGGAAACTTGATAATGTTGAAACCTCTGCGTCAATTAGTAATGGATTTTAAAATTATTTAAATAACACCAATATAACCTTAAAATATTTGTAATACATACTTAATATTATTAGTCTATCTGTCTGTTTGTTACCTTTTCACAACTTAATGGTTACCGGATTCAGATTAATCTTGATACACGGGTAGACCATGTTCTGGCTTAAGACAAAGTAGATATATATTTTTATCCTAAAAGTACTTTGCCCCTTGGGATAATTTCTGACTGCTGCTGACAGAAGCTAGTCTTCTATAATTATAGTTCACTTTCTTCCACGAACAGTTTTAATCTCTATCCTATCAATAATAAAAAAAACCGTCGATACCTTTTTCCAATCCACAATACAATCATAACCCTATTTTTCTTCAGATAATATTAAACTGTATGGAAAGGTACATAAATATGTAAATACGTGTGTATAGTGCAGCCTCCCTCGTTATATGGATCCGCTGGGAACGCATCCGGCTCGAAGGACCAATGCCGGAAATGGATAAGAAATTTCTGCAAATCCGTAAAGGTAATCTGAATTTCAGAATATTAATAGGCAGAAACTTTACTACTAAGATAAATATTGTTATGTTTTAATTTCAAAAGTGGGTAGTTTTATAATTATGTAACTATTGTTCTCGTAACAATAAAAGCTTAACAATAAAACATCCGGCTTTGTTTTAAATAGAAACATTATTTATTCAAACAAAAGTTATTTGCAAAAAAGTTAAATAGCTGAGATCTAAAACTAGACCAAAACTTCCAAGGTCGGTGCTCGGCACACGCACACAGCCAGGAGTGCCACCCCTCACCCACACAGCGCAGGACACGTGTACGAATCACCCCTACACATGGTTGCCATAGCAACACAGCATCCTACTTCCACGCCCACTACCCCGGGGGCGAACTCTCAAGATATTACGCCCTACTTCGTTCGCATTGGTGAACCAAAGGGGTGTAGGAAGACTGCGACTGTGTGCGTCAGTTAGGTTACCGCTGTGACCTGACGGAATTCGCCAATTCCATTTTAAAACCGTGACATCTACTTCTTCCGAACAGCTTTTCGATAGAAGTACCGAATTAAAAGTTAACTAGCAAAACTCGCGTGTATACCTACTCGGTTAGTGAATGCGAATCGAGCACTCAACTTTATTCGCAACATTCACCGTCCGCTCGTTAACAAACCTTTTCAAATTTGAAGTATTAGTCGATTGAGGCAACATTTCTCGCGTCCTATCGCCACGAGTTCCAATTAGCGACTGCGGCTTGTCGCTCAAGTGGCGGTGACGTCACGCCGAGCTTTCATGCAGCTTCAATAACTACCCACTCAGCGATTTCTTCAATAGCCGGCCACTCCACCTGGCCTTCATTAGGGACCTTCTCAATGTACACGCAGAGCTGAAAAGATGCCTACTAATTTAAAAAAATGCAAGTTTTAACTAGAAAAGTTGTTTAGCTAATAAACCAGGCAACAGCGGCTGACGCGGAGCGCTAAGTATTTAATAGCGCTATCTAATTGCGTGATATAATTTTGAGTTATTACCGTCTGTCAACGGAACAAAGCCCGCTCAACTCTTTTGTTTCTACCGGTCGCGCCATAGACAAATCTTATTATGGAAATATTTTCAAATTAAGAACGCGCTGCTCCCGCATTATGCGTCTCGACTGTCATCATTGTCTATGGCTTCTTTTTGTTCGTTGCTCGCATGTCGAGGTTTTTCGACCACCGTTTCGGTTATTTTTTCTTTTTAAACTGTCCCGAGCGTGAATGGAGGTCTTTGTTTGTTCGTGTTTTATTATTAATTAGTGGGGCTTCTTTGTTCGTGGTAATTATTGTCTTAATAAGCAGTTCCTGCTCTTCGACTATAGACGGGAGGGATTGTCAGCCCTTTTTACTTTTAAATTGCTTGGAATTATGATTTTGGAGCACGTTTTTGGTCAGTGCTACTTCACTAGCTTTTGAATAAATTGTTTTAATGAGGTTTTGAAATGTTTTTGTTGAATAGTCTTTAACGATGGACGACTTTTTTTACTAACGAAAATAAAATATTCTCATATCAACGACATTATTTAGAAAACAAATTGATTTTGTTTCTTTATGGAACGATAAAATATTTAGATCGCCAGTCTTAGGAGACGCAAACGACTGAATCTTACGTTCTGTATTCCTTATTATACAACGTCTTACAAAAACATATCAAAACTGAAACAACAACCGAAATTTTATAAAGAAAAAATTAAATAACGTCTACGTGTACTGTCGTTTATATCGCATAATAAAGTGGTGAAAAGAATTTCCAGTTTAATTAGAGGTGAGATACTCCGGCTCGGAAGTGCGACGCGCCTCAATGGCCCTCGTTGGGCGCCATTTTGCATAATTGGGCGAAGCGAGGGTAGAACGAAATTTATACGTTCCAGGCGCCAATTTACTTGCTAATGACGCGTCGTCTTCCCATAGAGTAGTTGTCGGGTTTTTGTTGGCTTGGAACTTTGTTTTTTTAGGGTTGTGTGTTTATTTGTGCCTTCTTTTTTTGTTTTTGTATTTTTCGGTTTCTGTAGACATGACGCCGGTACCGTTAGTTTTTGTGGTCACTGGTCTGAAGGATGAAGATTATAATGATGAATACTTTTTCTATCTGGAGTTACTTTTTATAACCAAGTAAATTTCTTTAAATTTTTTAGTCAGATGCTGAAATCTGAAGCTTATTTGGGATTCTCATTTTACGGAATCATGCGCCAAAATTTGGAACAAAAACGCTATCCTGTGGTCACGCAAGACAGTTATTTGTTATTTATAATCAGTTGCTTGAATCTTCTGAAAACTGAAGATTTTTTTGAACTTAGATTATAACTTCACAAAGTTTGCATTATCATTACCTTATCCTGTGGTCACATACCAAGACAGCCATTTATCCTCATTCTTAGCCCGCCTAATGCATCTTTGTTAACTTCTTTATCATTAACCATATTTTCCTTTTGTTGCAGACGGGTAAGATGGGCCTGCCCGCGGGAGGAAGCTTGTCACTGTTCTGCCCTGGTGGTGAACTGGGGCAGCCTCCTCCAGCCCATATGGGCATCCCTCCGCCTTATCAGCTCGACTCTAAATTAGGTAAGTTTAAGTTCATTCTACAATTTCGTGATGCCTTTAAGACAGCATTTACCTTTTCTGCCAAATTTTAGGTAGGAAATTAACTATCAAGATGGTTCTTCAACAATAATGTGTTTCAAAGGTTTCGAGACCTACATAATTAACCAAGGGCCGTTTTCTACATTGAGAATTTGGAGTAAAAAACGACAGTTACTGGAAATTTTAAATACTCAACTTCATATTCTTAATTCATATCAGAGGTTTGAGTTTTTGAAAATATGAGCTTTGTTATTGCCTCTTAATAATATGAAGCAAACAATACTCCTTGATTATGATCATTGTATTGAGAACACTACTTATCTTTTTATTAGTACAAAAACATTGCTATGGCCTTAACATAAAAAAAAACACCTCAAATTTTTTCCCATACGGGGGGGTATGGGAAAAAATTTTAGGTGTTTTTTTTCCCTCCCCCAATCGAGCCCTCGATCTAGATATTTATATCCCCACCCACCAACATGACAACTAAAACTAAGTTCCGTCTAGACACTAACTAGATACATGTTACAGCGGCCGGGCTGGCGCGGACACCCATGTACCCCTTCCCAGGGGGTACGTACCCCTACCCTATGCTTAGTCCGGAGATGTCGCAAGTTGCAGCTTCATGGTGAGTTTATTTTGTATTTATTTTTTACTTCGGACTTTTTGGAGCACTCTATGCAGTTTGTGCTTTTTGGAGGACTTTTGTGAATTATAAGTTGATTAGACTGAATGTTTTATTGTATTTTGTGTTATAAATATGGTGTTTGAATATTGACGCTTCGTCCTATTGGGCTCTAGGCTGTAAGGACCAGAAACCAATGGGAAAGTCTTTTGCCAAGCCATGGGATGATACGAATTTGTAATAGCTTTCAATGATACACTCGTAATTGCAAGAATTGGAGAGAGGCTGATGTCCAGGAGTGGAACAGTGACAGCTTAATTAGAAAGTATGAAACTAGTTCTTTTGTTGTTTATATTATTTTTATCTTTGTGGCTTTCAATGGCCATTTACAATAGAGAATTTGCATGAAAATTTATATGATATTTTACCAATGTATCGATAACAAGACTAAGAGGATACTAATAGTGAAAATAAAATTGATTGAAAAACGAAGGAGATATAACAATTTAAAGAAATATATCTGTCTCTATTTACGAAAACGCCATTTTCTATGGCAGCTGTATAGGCGTCGTGCCAAATGACGTCATGTGGCACGTCGGATTTCTCTTTCTAATTCTCAACTTTGATGCTTTATAACTTCGTCTCTCGTCGAGATATTTAAAATATCTTTCATATTTGTTTACGTAATTCATTTGGCAAATAAAAAAAATACATGCATATTCCCTATTGTGTTTCTGAGATTCGAATTTTTAATTCAGAAACTAGGCTGGGTTACAGCTATTTTTTGGGCGCTAAAATCTGAATCTTGGGCATAAGCCACTAGTGAATAAGACCCTCATTTTCCAGGCATACCCCAAGCATGTACCCCATATCGTCGGCAGCGAGTGGCTTCCGAAGTCCGTACCCCACGTCGCTGCCAATATCCAGTTCTAGTCTATCGAGGTATGGTATCCCTAGGTACATACTGACTTGTTATATTATCTTGTACAGGTAAAATATTTAGGTATGGCAATCAACACGATGAATGATAGAGAGGCAGTGAAAAAAAAACCCTGTACTTTTGAAACGCATAAAGTGTTCTATATTTGAAAATTAGTTTTGGTGAAAAGTTGACTAAATATCGTGTTTGCTATCGCTAAATAGTTTGCCTGTACTTTCAAATAATCATAATAGTTACTACTTCAATTTATTATTTTATAGCTACCCTCATTATGTCAGTTTTCCTAAACTGTTCTTTCAGAACCCTAACGATATCCTTGATGATATGGTAGTTTTGGTAAAAGGTTTCTGGAATCTTATTCTGGAAGTAGTTGTTGTACGCTTCTGAGGAGGATCCAGCTGCTATCCATTCATCCTTAATAAATAATACATATGGTTCTTTATGAATAGTCTGGAAGGAAATGGAAAGGTGCCAAGAACTAAACAGCAGATATAATCCTTTTAACGCCTTACTCTATATCACTCTAGATCTTAGGGCAATTGTTTAAAGAAGTAGTAACTAGATTTCTTCAAAGAGTCAACTTCCTCATACCTTAATTTTTCTCCAGTGAATTATATCGGTTCTCCCCAACGCTGGGCGGAGGCCTAGGCCTGGGCCTAGGGCCTGCGCTTGTGCCACCTCCCCCTTCAAAGTCAGACCTCGACTCACACCATTCGAGATATGCAAGGTAAGAAGAACTGTTTATTACTCTAATAATTCTCGAAGAATTGTTTCAAAGATCTGATCCTAAGAATATTTTTTGTGGAACTGGTACTTTTTTGATAAACCCCAGCATACTGTTAACACATTCGTTGCCAAGGACTCGCCTCGCGTGGGTCACAATTTTTAATTATTTCAGAAATTAAAGCAACGGACGTGTTTAGAGCTTTAGGACTTTGTTCAAAGGACCAGTATTCTGTTTATTAGGACCAGAATTATGTTAAGATAGATGTAAATTCTGTTAATTAGACCCAGTATGCTGTTAAAAGGACCAGAGTTCTGTTAATAAGGATCAGATATTTAAATAATTGCTTAAGCTTGTTAGTAAAATTGCATCTTTCTAAACAAACAAAACTAAACGGCTATCCCAAAAATCCGTGTGAAAAGTCACACCTTATTGTCAATTCAATTCAATATTTATGGCGTATCTGAACAACGCCGTGGTTTACAATCATCATGTATGTTTCATGGCACATCTTCTTCACAAATTGTTTACACAATTTCTCACCGATTTGTTTTACACTTTATGACCTGTGGGTACCGCATACAGATGTGATTAGACCTTAAATTTTGGAGTTAGCTACAGTTGGATCACTTCGAAGAATAAATTCTTTTGAACAATGTGAATGGTATCAATAACTATTTGTCAGGTATTTTATTTTATTTATTTGGTAAAATAAACTATTACACACTACAGCAATACATACAATTTGAGCACGAAGAAAAACAAATGTGCAACCAGCGACGTTTTCGATAATAATATAAATCATTTTACAAAATTAATGCGAAATGCGGTACAAAATAAAAAAAAAATACGATGGTGTGACAGTTGACAGAGGGAGGAGAATGAAGGTAAAAAGAAAACGGTGTTACGGCGACCCCAAGTTACATGGGACAAGAGCAGGAAGACGATAATGATCTAAAATATGTGTTTACTAATGCCTAGTTTTTTCAACTATGGCCAATATAGTAGTAATCCTACCCCACTATTTCCAAACCACTGCAATTCCTGAAAGCCAGAATCAACAGTGGAGACCACCAGAAAAGCGCCGAATTAATGAAGATCGACGAAGTACCGGCGAATCAATTTAACTGTCTTGGATTCCGGAACGAAATTAATCAGAAAAGAATTACGAAACAAATTTCTACTTTCCTCCATATCAAGCATGTCAGAACAAACAAGGCCAATGGCCACAAAGGGTCGTTTACAACTGGGATAAACCCAGTTGCCTAGCACCACGGATAAAAAAATATCATTAATATTAATAGGTCCCAATATAGTAGCAGTGTGCTTCTTTGATTTTCTAACAAAAAATAGGCCTGAACTAAAAATTAAAAAGTGGTATTAGTCACATCCATAAAAATAAATACCGCAACAATTTCATTTACCAGAACAAACATTTAACGACACAAAACTAAAAAAAAACTAAATATTTCTCCATTCGCACCACGCTCCAAACAATTTATACCGTACACATTGAATTTAAAACAATTACAATAAAATAACAGACTAACAAAACGTTTCAATCAACTACACGCAAGCAAGGCTTTTGTCACAACTCACACCCTTTCTGCTTATCGCCGATCGTATCATAGCGTGATGGTATCGCTACGGCTATTATGCGAAGTTATACGACTAAACTGCCCGCCCTCTTGTTCGATAGATTGAAGATATCGTGTGAAGGGGTGGGTAGCACATGTCACGGTAAAATTGTTTTTTGAAAAAAATATGTTAGACTATGGGTTGTTGCGGATAGAGCCAGAAAATCGGGCAGCAGTCTTGCCAAGAGATTCCAGACTATAATCTATCTCTGTGCCAAATTTCACCCAGATCCGTTCAGCAGTTCTAGCGCAATTAAGTAACAAACAAACATTCCTCCAAACTCTCGCATTTATATAGAGACTAGCTTCTGCCAGCGGCTTTGCCCGCGTTAATTTCGAAAATTATCCTAAGAGCACATATGCCCGGGATGAAAAGTATCCTATGTGCTAATTCAGACTACAATCTATCTCTGTGCCAAATTTCATCCAGATCCGTTATGCCGTTCTGGCGTGATTGAGTAACAAACAAACATCCATCCATCTATCCAAACTTTCGAATTTATGTAGAGAATAGCTTCTGCCAGCGGCTTCGCCTGCGTGAATGTCGAAAATTATCCCAAAGGAACATATTCCCGAGATAATAAGTAGCCTATGAGCTTTTCCAGATTACAATCTATCTCTGTGCCAAATTTCATCCAGATCCGTACAGTCGTTCTGGCGTGATTGAGTAACAAACAAACTTTCGCATTTATAACAATAGAAGACGTATGAAAAAAAAAGACATGATTCACCGACCCCAAAAGAATTTGGATAAAATCAGGTGGGCCAGGAATATGATGAGTCTTGTGAACAAGATTCAGGCTAGAATGATGGTGATGCATTTTGTTATTGAACAGATGGTTGAAAGATAAATAAGTAATAAAAACGAGATCAGAAAGTAAACATAATTGATCTCTGTGCACTTTAATTAGGATCATAGATTAATTACAGGTTATCCAGCTTATCATAGAGTCACACTTATTATCTACCATTAATAATTTATGATCACTGTATAACCAACACTGTTTAAAAATATGGTTTAAAAGAGATGGAGATCCTAGCACGTTTTTTATTGTATGTAGGCTTGCGCTTGACCACCATCTCACCTAACGGTAAGCGATGATGTTGTCGACGGTGAAGCAAGCTTGCCTATAAGTAGCCTATTCACCCTTGACTTAAAGACGCCTAGATTGTAGCTACCGGGTAACACAGACTCCGGCAGGGAATGTCACTCCTTAGCTGTACGCATAATAAAAAGTGTCCCCAAAACGTTTTGTGCGTACGGGTGGGATTTCCACCATGTACCGATGACATTCTTCTTCAAAGAGATCTACGCTTTGCAACGTGCAACTATCTTCATTACTGTCTGACCGACTTCTTGCAGTTTTGGAGTTGAGAACGTGTCAAACCCTTTTCAGATTAAGGCGTATATATTCCCCTATGTTAACGCAGTACAGGGGGGTGACCACAAGTTCTTAGAGTAAGGTTATTTTGATATCGAGTAAGTGACACATGTATACACGTCATATACATCTGTCCCTTACTCGATCTCAAAATAACCTTACTCTAAGAGCTTGTGGTCACCCACCTGGCTGTTCGCCTGCTTGGAACCAGAATATCAATATTGAACCCCTTTTTTAACCCGCGACGGAAAAAGAGGGGTGTTATAAGTTTGACGTGTGTTGCTGTGTATCTGTGTGTCTGTCTGTGGCATCATAGCGCCTCAACGGATGAACCGATTTTGATTAAGTTTTTGTTTGAAAGTTGATTGTGTCGAGAGTGTTCTTAGCTATGTTTGAATAAAATCGGTTCAGCCGTTCAAAATTTATGGGCGTTTTACTGTTTGAATCGGGATGTTTTCGCAAGATAAATGTGTCGGGGGGATTTTTAAATTTTGATATTTTACTTGTGGACAGTTTTGTTTGCTAAGTAGTCTTTGATTTCCCTATGCTATTTTAGTTATGAAGAAATTCTAGCCATCAATTTTCTGTGTAAAAATTGATGGCTAGAATTTCTGTGTAAAAAATATCGTGTTGTTAATATTTTTTTACACAACATAAACATGTTTTTCAAATAATGTACATTAATCAATGCTTTAGAAAATAACCATTTAACGGCACTAAAGCGGTGAAAGGCCCAACTTTAAATTCTTAATTCAGACATGCATTTTTGGTCCTTGTCTTGTCTGCCAATAAAGCTTGGCAATTAATAATGCTACCGTGTAAAATATGCGAGTTTAAAATAAACTGTCAACAGAATTGACTGATCAGGTAACAAGAAAGCTGATTCCTTACGACAAGTTAAAAACTGCTATACAAAACGCATCAGTCAAAATTCATAATCAAAAGTATGGGGTCTCACTGTACAATATAAGCAAAATTTATATCGAGGCTTATTATTTTTTAGGGATATATTTTTGATCTTTTAAAATCTTAAAACTTTAAGAGAGCAGTCAGAAATGTTTCGTTCGATGATTCACAATTAGCTTCAATTACCTGACTAAATTATATCCGTGCTAATTTTTATCCGTGGTGCTAGGCAACTGGGCTTATCCCAGTTGTAAACGACCCTCTGTGCCTATTGGCCTTGTTTGTTCTGTCTCCTGCTTGATATGGAGGGAAGTGGCAATTTGTATTTTTTCCTTCTCCTTCATTATTGTTTTCTGATTAATTTCGTTGCGGGAACCAAGACAATTAAATTCATTCTCCGGAACTTCGTCGAGCTTCATTGCTTCGGCGCTTTTCTGGTGGTCGCCACTGTTGATTCTGGCTTTCAGGAGTTGCAGTGGTTTGGGAATAGTGCGGTGGGATTGTCCCAAAAAAAATATACCTTACTAAATGACTGTTAACAGTTAAAAAGTGCCTGTTGCCTGGTTTAGTTGAAATAAATGCTTTCAGTTTGATTTCATCGCAAAGGCTCAATTTTTGGGTGTTGCAGAGTATATTAGGACTGCACCTGAACATTAAATAATTGAGTGGCCTCTGTTTTCTCTTTTCGCAACATAGTACTTACTGTTAGTAGGTATAGAGATGGTGATCTCCGGGTTTGTTTTAGTGAGGTAGAAATCCCACACACCCTGCACTTTTTCCCAAAGTCCAGGCGCCTTTTGAAGGTTTCCCCAGCTAAAAAAAAGGTGTAGGGGAATAATATTCGTATCATCATCAGCCTATATCAGTCCACTACTGGACATAGGCATCTCAAATTGCACGCCATTTGCTTCGATCTTCAGCAACTCTCATCCAGCTACCCTGCGAAGAATATCCGCATATATACCAGTAAAGAAATAAAAAAATAAATTAAAAAAAACAAAAAGGCCCAACTGGGTTGGGACGTAAACAAGAAGAAAATCATGCTGTGCAGTCGGAGGATACATGTGGTCAGCCAACCCGCGAATATGTATCCTCCGACTGCTCAGCATGATTTTCTTCTTGTTTACGTCTTTTTAGTTCGCTTTTTAAGCAGTCTGGTTTTTTGATTTTTTGAATTAACTTTTTTTATTTATAACCTTTTAGATATTTTTTTTTTAGATTTAGGTACATTTAAACATATAAGTGTTAATATTTTTGAAATTACCTCGTATAAGCCTTTATTTTGATACCACACACGATGGGCTTGGAAGAAAAAAAAATGGCCCCGACAATATGGCGCCCAAAAATTCGCCATTTTTCTTTTTTCCAATTTTAATGAAGTCAGTGACACTCGCAGAATTAATACGAATCGATTGATGTAAGAATCATCAAAATCGGCCCAAGCCTTTACGTGCATACATAAATTCATACTACCCTCCTTCGGTAGTCGGGTAAAAAGGATTCCCCATTGTTCTCATTTTAACAATATCTGATTACTCTCCTGTTATCATCACCGCTTCTCGCTCACAATGCTACCTCACAACAGAAAAGTCCAGGTACAATCATGTAAATAAGTCCCTGCAGGAGAAATTTAATTAAGATGATATATGAGCAGCCTGGCTAACGGGCCACGTCACTGGTACCGTCGACGAAAAAAATTATTCAGATGTTTTTGGAAAGATTAAATTTTATGCGATATAAAAAAGTGCTTATGAGCTTAGTGCTTTGAGCAACTAACGTTTATTTAGTCTAAATTCTAATATGGGCATCTCAAAAACATAAACTACAACTAGCTTCATCATTCTGACTGACCGAGCTCTTCATAATTAAAACGTCTATGTAAATGGTTTTGTTAAAAAATACTTAATGTTTGAGTTTTAAACATTGTCCAGTAGCTAGGCTAACATTCAACAGTCCGGTCTTACTCTCCCAAAACTCAAATGGCTAGTTTTTGTAGAAAAAGTTAAATTATCCACAACTGATTTAATATGTTGTATGTAAATTTAAGTATAGATTATACCTACTAACCGTAAAAGTTGAAATTTTTAAGCCTAATAAAAATTGGCGCTGCTGTTTTGGTAGTCTGACTGCACTTTTGAGACTTAACTGTACATACTTTAATAGCAACTTATCTATTAACAGGTAAACGCTTACAGCCCAATTTCGTACTCCGAATGACTGAAATTCTCTAAAGGAAAGATGTTACTTACTAAGTATCGTATGACTGAGAAAACATATTTTTAATCGCTGTTACTTGTAGCTGAAACTGCTGACAATCGCAGTTATTAGTAGCTGAAACTGCTGATAATCGCGGTTATTTGTAGCTCAAAATGCTGATAATCGCGGTTAATTGTAGCTGAAACTGCTGACAATCGCAATTATTAGTAGCTGAAACTACTGATAATCGCAGTTGTTTGTAGCTGAAACTGCTGACAATCGCAATTATTAGTAGCTGAAACTGCTGATCATCAAGGTTAATTGTAGCTGAAACTGCTGACAATCGCAATTATTAGTAGCTGAAACTGCTGATAATCGCGGGTATTTGTAGTTGAAACTGCTTGTTTCTTATGACCCATCCTCCTTTTATAAACCAACCTAAATAGTTATGAATGTTATGATTCATATGTTTTGCTCTAATAACATACAAGACACCTCGTAAATAAAATACAATAATTACATACAGTGACAATAATTACTAAAATATTCACAAAAAAAAACTGTTGCTTCGTTAAGACCATAATCTACATTTTAATCGTTTATTCGAAATGTAATTAACATGTGAGATCTAAGCAGTTAATACTTAATAGTTATTTTATGGGTTTATCGCATTCGTTGACCGCTTGGTATTCAATCTACACGGTCATGTTTAATTTATTTTTATGTACTTCTGTTTTTGTTATGTAATTATTTTTTTAATGAACTTTCTTTGATACCTGACGATTATTTAGAAAATGAATGAGTATTTATTACTAACCGGTGTTTTTGCGGTCGTAGTAATGTTAATGAAGGGAATCTATAGAAAGAAGATAGAAATATAGAATTAAAAAGCTTTTTCAATACAACTTACGAAAATAAATTCAAGCCCAAGATACAATGATCCTAGATCTTATAAAGATAATATTAAATATAAATAAATACATAAACCATTAATTGTTAAATATGCGAAACTAAAATATCTCACGTATGTTATTTACCCTTTGTTTTTGTGTTCCATTAACCATATTTCATGCTAATAAAAATATTCTACTCTTAACAAATTAGAATTGGTCAAAAAACAGAAATTCAAAATCTTTTGCAAAACTAACAATGTTATTAACTTGTCCTGCCGACCGTACTTAACACATAATTACGGCGCACGCCGAATACCTCGTTTGGGTGCGCACACGCATTGTGCCCGGCTTTTCTTTCTCTTTTTATATCTTTCCCCATTTTTAAACCGTCCGTAGGAAGTCGTATATCCAAGCTAGTTTGGTTATATTCAGAACTAATTTGGTGTATAAAACTGTTATATTGGACATATTAAACCAACAGTTATATGTCACTGACAATGTATTTTATTATCTCTATTTATATATTTTTAGAATTCCAAAGTCAGGAAGTCGTTTTTTACTGGTCTCGCTTTTCTTTTTCGATTAACGGATTTAGGGCTATTACGGACCTGTTTTACATGGCCAGTTTGATTTAAGTAATTCGGATGTTGTGGGTGACATCTGCTGTTCTTCTGTCTGCCTTGCCTTTGCCTATATTACATAAATTCGTCATAATAACTTTGTCTTCTCCATGCATAGTCTTCACATTATCATCAACTTCTTTTTTCTTAATATCTCTCATACAATCAGACATATGCCATGTTTCCAAGGATACTTTATCAAAAAAATCTAGCTTACCGAACTCTTTAAATCCTATATCTTACTACATTTCTCCTTAGTCGGTTGTCTGTGAAGTTCCTTACTTAAAGTTACTTCTTTTATCAGCTGACTCATCAACTTAAAGAGCTATCTCCTAAATTACACCGCCTATTTTTGGAGAACCACGAGAAAGGTCACGAGTACCGTTGAAGCGGTTTGTGGTGACATTGTGACTAATTTGTTTGTTTAAACTTGCCTTAGGATAATTTGTTTAAGATTAGGATCTGCTAATGTGCATATTTGAGTGGATTGTTGTAAGAATTCTTCTCTTATTCATCAAGGATTAGTTGGATAATCTGTATGTTTTAGATCTAATCAAAATTTATTTCTGATCTGTGTCTATATACTCGTATGTCCATTTTGGTTTATCTTAGACAATCTCTAGAGCAGTTCTCATCATACAATAGCCGACAGTGGCGATAATACTAGCACCGAAGGATATAATGTTAGTTATTCTCTGTTCCGTTCTAGGAATCGGAACTCGCTCGATGTTTAATTCATTAGAAACCTCTCTTATAACAGCGATATCTAATAACAATGTACTGTCTCTATCCTAGACACGTATACTTGACATTTGTCTCTTGGTTTGACTTTGTCTCAAACTGCCATTTTGTCATACCCTTACCTTGTCTTCTGCAATCTTTTAAGTTCCGGTGTGCAGATTTTAGTCATTCCTGTCTAATCACCTTCGTTTGAGTATTTGTATTCTACTTTAATAATGTCTTCATCCTAATTGCCGACCATTTAACATCCATACGATGATCATCCATATCTTACAATAATTATTTTGCCTTCATCCCAATTTATCTTCGCAACATGTCTAGTAAGTCTACTTCTTCCATACTTCCCTATTAGTCGTTATCATTTCTAGACAAATCAGTTTTCACATAATTCATCGTTTCTTTGGTATGCCCCGATACCAACCATATCTCACCGAACATTTTAAAAATCAGAATGCCCACCATAATTACGAAGCTACTCGACCACGTTCGTGCATGATCGGCTGCGCTCGCGCCGGAAACGCCGCGTCTATTTCCAACCGGACGCACACTGTTTATTGTCGTCTGTCTGGATGGGTGTCGTTAACACCTAAACTAGTTATTAACATATTGATCCCACTACAACTGTTGGTGAATGTATGGCTCTTCGAATGGGTTAAGTATGGTTGGGAAAATAAATGGCGGTTGAAGATTTTTTGAGAATTTAAATTTGGAGATGAAAAAAAAAAATTGTGATAGTGATTTTTATGATCTGTTCCATGTTTTAGGGGTTCAAATACAAGCTGTGCATAACTTGCCAAAATATATATTTGAGCATGATTTTTATTGGAACTACCAGTAAAGTTACGAAAGATGCAATTTTACTTATCTCATTTTGCACGCAAAATTGAGGAATGTCTTTATCAGTGTTATGATGTGAGATGTTTTGACAGATATAATCTTGAGATGTGATAGAATTTAAAACATATCTGGGATATCTCAAAATTCTCATTAAATTGGTCGTGTTATGTCAATGATTGATCGGTTTTGGCACATGACGTCAAAATTGCCTATTTATTCATTTGAATTTTTACAGTATATCAATCATAGTCTCTATCTAAACAATTACGCTGTATTTTCCAGGTCATTAGAAAAAGGCGGCAGCAGCTCCTCAAGCGATAAGCCATCAGACAGCTCAGCAAACTCGAACAACAAGGAACAGAACAAGAAGCCTCACATAAAGAAACCTCTGAACGCTTTCATGCTATACATGAAAGAAATGAGGGCGAAAGTCGTGGCTGAATGCACCCTCAAGGAATCAGCAGCAATCAATCAAATTCTCGGCCGACGGGTGAGTTTAAATTTCGAACAACCATTTCAAATTAACTGTCAATATTCAAATTCGTAACTTAAAAATTCTAAATTCCAAATTAAACCGTAACATTCTAATTTGATTTTCAAATAATTGTCTAATTCTAGAACTGTCAAAATTCGAAATTCTAAAATTGAATTTGTTTTTCTTTTTTATTGATTTAATTTTTGAAATAGTGTGTTGTGATAGGTTTATGTTGACGTTACTTCAGCCCCGATGTAGTATGCTGCCGAATGAGGTTTAATATCCGTTTTACGGAATTTTCTGTGCCACATTTTATGACTAAGTTATGAAAAGTTATTCCTGGTGTATAAGTTTATTTCACATCATCTTCACCCTTTTTTTATTAAAGTCTCGATACTGTTTAGCACATTCCATATTCAATTTTTGTATAGAGAATTTGAATTTAGAATGTGAATGCGGTTGCTAAACACCGCAGAGGTTTTTATAAATAAAGGCCATTAAAAATAGTCTTTAAATCAGCAGATAAATCTTAGACCAGTCCTTTCAAAATCAATCAGAGTCGACATCAATAGTAAAGCTACTGCATAAAGATTTATTCAACAGTGCTAAGCATCTTGCATTATATTGACTGTCAATCAATCCGGTCTTAAGTCGTTAATTAATCAATTAATTATGTATTTAACGGACACTTGTAACATCTATTCAGCAGTAGAATACATCGGGATTGGATGAGATTGCTTACATGACGTCATCTAATCGAAGACGGAGGTTTTACTAATCAGAGGTTAAATGGATGTCAACAACCTTATTTTAGAGACTGGCCATCTTAGCTAATGTGATGTAAGCAATTATTTCGATTGTGTCGCATTTAATATTAATATTTCTCTCAACATATTGGATTGAGCCTTTGTTAATCTTGTTAGGAACACGATTCGTCACCGCACGTAGCGCTTAGCTTGCATTATACAGACAATACGGCCACCTATCAGCCATCTACTAGATGTATTGAATAATAAATATCTCACCGTAACGCTACCGAGAAACGAACCCGTTCGCAAGTTCCCGGAACGATCTCATTCCTAACAAGAGTAACAATGTCTTAAACAAAAAATGAGTCGAGGCATATGTCGGCGACTGGTAACCCAATATCCTGGTATCATAATACGCAGTGGCACTCGTTGAGTCGCGAGGAACAAGCAAAGTACTATGAGAAAGCGCGCCAAGAGAGACAGCTTCATATGCAGCTGTACCCCGGATGGAGCGCAAGAGACAACTATGGTTACGGCTCCAAAAAGAAAAAGCGGAAAAAGGACCGCAGTCCCGCAGAGCTGGGAGGTATTGGAGAAATCAACTTCGTGGGGCTCAGTCACCGGACGCTTGACCACGCTTACCCCTGACGAGTCCTCACCCCACTAACACAGGAGACTTGCTTGTTGTCCGGTGCCACGTGTTAACCGAGCGGCTTGAACCCACACTAACGTCAGCATCCAACCCGCCCCTCCCGTGTGTGTGTGTGTATGTGAGCGGTAGTGTGTCTCCGAGGTCATGCTGCCTGTGCTAGAAAAGCGGCTGGGCCGTCGGGCGGCCGGGCCTGGCCCCAGTCCCGGCCGCCCATACGTGTTCGTGTTCTGTGTACTGTAGTCGTCCAGTGAACGTAAACTGTACACCCTACACCCTCCGGAAACTATATTGGTTTGTTATATGTCTAGTCGAGACGCGTGAACCGACCGCAGAATAGGTTCTGGGAGGAACATCACAATTGGCCATTCTCATTCTGTAGGGGACAAAATTCTGTGATTAGCAATCTCGCCGCTCGCTGCGGCTGTTTTTCTAGCACGCGCTTAGGTCGCGGATCGCGGATCGCGGACGTACGGTCGCATCGAGTCCACCGTCCAAGTGCATTTCTCTGTTTTGTTTCCATATTCGGCGCGTTCATACAGTGGCATGCGCTCGGCCGCGAGGAGCAAGCCAAGTATTACGAGCTGGCGCGCCGAGAGCGGCAGCTGCACATGCAACTCTATCCCGATTGGTCGTCTAGGGCTAATACGCAAAGGGGCAAGAAGAGGAAACGAAAACAGGAGACAACCGATGGAGGTACTGCCTTTCACTCCGTCGACGAGCGTCCCCCCCTCTCCCTCCCGTCCCGTCCCGTCCTCCGTCCGCTGAGCAGGATCGGCGACAGCAGTGTCGTAAGTCGGTCACTAAGCGAACACATGTCCCGGAGCGGCCGACGTCCCGTCGTTTGAATGCGATCTCGCATCGGCTCATTAAAAAAATGAGGTCAATTAACGAAGGATTAAGTCCGGAGACGTTGGCAGCTCCTCGCCCTGCCCCCCTCCCCCGAGCATATCGCTGCTCCCCCCCCTGTCCCGCGAGAGTTCAATTGCTTTGAACTCCGCTCCGAACGGACCGAGCGACTAGTAATATTGTCTTGTCTTGGTTGAAGGGGTACGAGGTTGTAGACATACATACATATATACTATACAAGTATTTTTGTTTATTTAATATTTATCGCATTTATTTATTTGATTTAAACGCTATATTATGAGAGAGACCCTCACGCGAGTCCTTCGAAGGTTGTCCCGGTTTTATGCTTTCCGTTTTGCTCCTGAGTGCGAAAGGGAGCGTGCATGTTAAAGCAAGTCAATATTTGAATACTTGAGTAATTGCTTTGCAGGGAGAGTAGTTTGATGTCGGAAAAGGCTGGGACAGCCTTCTCTTGGTACATATTGGAGTAGTCTGGACCAGGAGGCCAGGCGAGGACCGCGCAGGACTAGTTATACACAGCTGTTGACGCTTGTGTGCGGTGCAATGATACTGGCCAAATATAAAGTCACAAATATTTATTTTGATTCCGGAGAACCTATTCTGCTTCAATTTGCTTATAGTCGTCATGTTTATTTGTTATTTTTTTCGACAATAGCGTAGTATTAGCATTTATTTTGTTCAAAGTTTATGCGTGTAGTATGTTATTTTTTAAAACCAATGTTTTTTCCGTTGTTCCCATTCATTTGTCCCATCCCGCCCTGCATGGACTAACACGAGGGTATTGCATGCGGTGCTTGTAGTGAGTAGCATTAGCTGTTATGTTTTGACATGCTTTAAATATGATTTCCGGTAAATAACCTATAATTTGTGCATCACATAATTACGCTGCATTCCTTTTCTTTTGATCTACAACAGAGATTTAATCAATTTACTCGACATCATATTTTTTTAAGAATTTTTTGCATTTGATTCTTATTTTGCTAAAGATTTTGTATCAGTTCAATGTCAGAGTGATTTTTTTTGTAGATGTAAAGGATGTATACTAAAACAATTTATGTAATACTTTCAGGAAATAATTTGAAGAAATGTCGAGCGAGATATGGTCTCGACCAACAGAACCAATGGTGCAAGCCTTGCAGGTGGGTTACTGCCTTTATTTTTTCTTTATTTTTTTTCGCTTGTGCAAAATTAAGTCTTGATTAGCCGATGGTATTCAATACCGTCAGTTAATACAATTATTGTTTCTATGTGGAAAGACTTGGCTGTCTTAACTGACACACCAAGAGTAGCCCGGTCATTATAAATTGGCATTTTATAATTTAAGAAAAATCTATAAGAAATCTCTGTAGTTGTTGTTTATTTTTTTATGTCTTATATTACAATAGTAAATTAAGGAATATATTTACGGCGAAGCAGCTGCTAATTCAGAAAATGTGTCTTTTCACAAAGAAATCAATTGTTTAGTACAAGGAGAATAGATTTTTTTGAAAGTAGCCGAAGGTTTGGAAGTAGAGATTTAGGGGGTTAGTAAAGATGGCGGAGAGAGAGAGAGAGAGGAAGGGCAATCATTTGTCGAAAGCTTTCAAAAAAATCTGGACACATTTTCTGAATTAGTTCGCTTCGTTGTTGTTGTGTATGTAAAGGTTCTGTTTACTTATACAAATGTTTTTTCCACTCATGATTGCCGCTTCTCGTGGACCCTGGAACTGCTGGCACTATTGGTGACTCGTTCTCATCATTATTTTTTTTACTTTTTATTATTTTTCGATCATTTTATTTTCGCCTCACGCCACTTGACTCGTTTTTTATTATATTTTTTGTAATTTTGTTTTCATTTATTTGTCTAACATTTTATTTACTGCTATTGTCATTACTTTTCATCCTATTATTTTACACTTATTTATTTTTAATAACACTCTGTTCTATATCTAATAATACATTCATTATGTATAACACCATAACATTTTTCTCACTCCTATCATCATTCCTCTTTCCACTATGATTCCTATGACCACCACCTGACATTCTGTCAACCAAAATTCTACTGTTCTTAATCATTCCGCTAACTTCAATCATTTCTTTATCCACTACTATTCTTACGCCTATTATAATTTCTCTGCCCCCATCTTCTGTTCCTCATCGTTACTATGATCATCAACAATACCCTGTTTCTTCCTCAATCGTGTGTCCACCGTCATTCCTCTGTCCACCTTTATTTTATCCAACATCATTTCCCTGATCATTTCTATTTCTATTCTTCATTCCATTCCTATTTTACCTTCATTCCATTCCTATTTCTACCTTAATTCCATTCCTATTTCTATCTTCATTCCTATATATTTTCTCTACCTCCCATTTACCCTAATTTTCCGGCTTTCCTGTCTACCCTCATTTAACCTTTATCTTTCCTAATTCTACCTTTATTCCAATATCCATTCTCTACCTCTCATTTCCCCACCATTACCGGGCACAGCCCCGAGTCAAGTAGCGTGATGGTGTCGGGAGGCCTAGGCCTCCTGCGGCCGGAGCCAGCGACGACTCTCCCGGCCTCCAGCCTGGTGAGCCCGCAAGAGCCTACCTACGTTAACCTCTAGTGCCGGCGCCGCCCCGCCGTGTCTCAAGCAACGGTTGGTGATGTGATAGTTGACAGACGGGAATGAACTGTGTGTTGTAGTAGAGATACTTAGATTTTTTATTTGATTTTTTGGCTCAAACATTTTAAGTTTAAGATGTTTTCGTATTTTGTTATGCCTTTTCTATTTATCATCTATAATAAGCCAGAAAACTGCATCTGCTGCTGGTTTGGGTGCGTTTCTACTGAGAACGAGCGAAGCAAAGTCGTTCGCTAGTCTATTCTCTAAAAATATCACTGTTAAAATTTTAAACTTCACTTAAGTATCGGTGCGATTTGCACAGAATCGGCCAATCGCACTAGTTGTATTAGATAAGGTGTAGCTTTCAATCAATATGATTGGACGATTCTTGAAAGTGTTCTCTAAGTAGAAACGTGCCTTGAAACTGGAAGTCATACCCAACGTCTTTGGGAAAAGGCTTGGCAGATGATTTAAACGTCAGAGAACTGATAAATTAATTGGTATTTTGGTTAATAGATAGATTGCATATAACAGAATTTATTTATTTTTTTCAAAGAAGAAGCCTGAATGTTTTTTGTAAAAAGGAATGGCGTTTTTATATGTTGTCGTAGGTAGTTGTCGTTTGCTTAATTTTACGTTCGATTTACAACGAATTATTTAACAATTGTTTTTCAGCATGAGTGTTCGATGTTACTTCGCGTGTTTTCAGTTTATTTTAACACGTTTTCAGCATGTTACTGTTAACATTTTATTTATGTGTTACGTTTAATGTAGGATAGATTAGCTTGTATTGTGTTGAGGACTGTTTTGTAACCTTTCTATAAACCAAAGTTAATTTAAAAAATACCTAAATTTTGCTCATTATTTTGGTCTTTAGTGGAGGTCTGATATGCAGTCGCTTTACTTATAATACTAGTATACAAACTACTAATAGTACAAAATAAAAGTTGAAAAAGGGCTAGGTAGTCAAATGATGATAGCCGTCTCTTTTTGGTTTGCAGTATCTTGACTCTTTAATGGATGAGACCATAGAAATTACGAAACAGTCCTCTAAGTCGACACCAATCTTTAACGAGTACTTTCTAAGTTCCATCTCGTTTCTAGGCGGAAGAAGAAGTGCGTTCGCTACATGGAAGCCCTCGCAGCCGCGTCAGGGACCGTGCCGATGCCGATGGCGACGCCGCAGTCGCCCTGCTCTGAGGAGGACGTTAAGCTGGAAGAGTTGTCGGACGCCTCCAGCGATGGCGACGCCGACACGCCGCTCAACTCAGCGTCCAGCCCGGGGGGGCTTAGTGCGCTGTCGTCCCTCGCGTCGCCGGCATCAGACCCCCCGCCCGCGCCCCCCCGCAACCCCGTGGGCACCAACCCCCGCGACGCCAACAACCCGCTGTCAGTCGGACAGCTCACCTCACAGTCGTGGCCCCGAGCCCCCCCCCGCCCCGGCCACGAGGTCATCTCCGTGTCATAGTGGCGCCCCACGACCACGCGAACCGTCTCTGTCATCATTTTAACTCGAAGGACGTTCCGCGAATATACCGTGTTAAAGTATTTACAGAGTCGCGTCGTGATACTAACTGTGCAATGTCAACTATTCGTTCTGTTCCCTGCTCGAGGCTCATGGACTTTTTAACTTTTCACCCAGCGGAGGGTAGAGCGACTAGTTAACGTGTGACGTGTGTCGCCATCTGTCGGACAGTGAGTGAACGTTCACCGGCGCCATCTAGCGGCCGCGGCGAGAAACGAGTCGTGTCGGTTGTGATATGAACTAACGATAAGTACCGATTGTTACTGCGTTCCCACGAAGATAGGAGGATTCCGTAGCGACTAACCTACCTCTATTCGGCTTTTTGACGAGTTTTGACTTTTAGGAATACCCGGCACTTTTGTGAACTATTGTAATTCGCTGTTTGTATAGCGAGCTAAGAAATATATTCATAAACCTAAAGGATACCGTTTTTTCATGTAATAAAGTAAAAGGCCTAATGTTTAACTATTAATGTAATCTAAACCAAGTGCTGGTATTTCTATAATTCGACGTCGTTCAACTAGAGAGTGGCTACTACATTTCCAGCCCAAGACTAACGATATTAAAGTAGGCCATTCTTCAGTCGAAAGTGATCTCAAAATTGTGAGCCCGAATCGAGTCATTTATAGTGCATTTTTAATAACAAGCCCACACTTTTACTGACCGAATATGATCTACTTTCAGTTCAATACTAGTCACATATTAATGTGCCATGTTTCATTATGAATATCCATCTTTTTATCATTAGTTTTAGTTCAGGAATATATCAATTCTCACTTCTTTGTTTATGGGATTTCAATTATATACATTCAATAATTCGCTTCGCTCGCTCTTCAATTCTTATTAATTATACCTCAAACTTTTCTGTCTGTTCAAATGGCCAAAGGAAAATCCATTCTATTCGAGACAGGATTTTGAAAATGCATTCCCGGAAAATCGTTCTGCCGGCGCCCATGTCTTTATTAATCGAACTAAGTAAAGTTTTTCTTAATAACTCAAATAAACAAAAGTAATAAATCAAGTACTTATCGAATTATGCCATCAGTCAACACAATTCAGTCATTAAGTATTTATTATTCGATTCGTAGTTAATTTCTTACTTTTTGTCTCAGCATAACTTTTACTTTTCTTTAGATCAAATACCTAAAATTTGATTTGACAAGACTATTTTCTAAGACCTTATAATATTAATATTTGGTACATAAAAGTGTGGGTACTTTTACCATCTGTACCTTGAGTAGTCAACGATATTTTAGCCATGTTATTATAATCCATTGATTTCAATCAATTATATGAATTCATGAAAGCAAATTTTAACAATTTCACTGCTGTTTTAAAATATTTGTCAATCTATATCTAATGTTACATCGAAGCAAATTATATGCACGATATTTTCATCAGTTAATTTCTTAATGTTGTGACGAACGATTATCACCTCTATTGCTCTCTTGATACGGACGATTTTGTTTATAACAGGCCTCTCTTGCTTGACGATTGGGCATACTGATTGGACCTAATTTTTCATTTAAATGCAGAAACATACTTAGCATACGCTCTATGACGAGAAACCAGATTTTAACATAGCATTGAAAGGCACTAAAGTTTCTTAAAACCAACATACTGTTTATTCAGTGTAATTAGTGTATAGAAAAAGTTATTTCTTATTAACATTATCATCCAAATAAATCCTTGCGCTGGCTTGGCTAAGGCATGTTTCTGCAACAAAGATCATGACCCAAAGTGATTGCAAAATGCGTTCTCGTTATTTGCAAATAAGGCCTGGTGTTCTTAAAACTTCCTACCTACGGTCTGCACCAGATAAAGGTTCCATGTAGCGTTATAGAATTTGAATTTAGTTATTGAAATGTTTTCCCTTCGCGGTATGCTTGTGTATAAAGTTATTGTTAAGGCGAACGGAGGGAAAAATGTTTTTCCGTTGTACGGAACTTGTTAGACTGTCGTAGATTAGACTAGGCACGTTGTATGAGTGAAGTATATCATAAGGTGTTGTGCCGAATGCCCTTTGAATAAAAAAGTAGAATAAAAATGAAAATGAAAAATGTTAAACAAAAATGGAGTCAAAAAGACACGTCCTTGGTTGTAACGTAAGCTGAATGTGTATCTGTTAGTGGCATTGGTATTTATTTTATTGTTAAACAATGTTTCTTTACAATAGTAAGGATTGCATTTTGAATGTAATGATTTTATTTTTATTTAATGAGTTTTTATTACCAAAAATAGTCCACTTTTGGCACAAACTTGAGATGTCCTATTACAATTTAAAATAACGCCATCTATCTTCAGCTGTATGCAATTCGCACCTCTATAGTTCTAGTAATTTCCGCAAGATGGCCGACTAGTGTAAGCATGTCGAACGGCATTTCGGGACAACACCACACTGTATATGTGTAAGTACATACATGATGTAAAAATATAGCTATAATCTAACTGTGTCATATTAGTATTTAAGTGTACTATGCTACTTACATATGTATACATTATTATTATATAAAGAAAGAAGTTTAAAAGAAAAATATTAGTTAAATACTGACTCGAAACTTGAAAATGTTTGGTACATACGAAGACACAAGATATTTTATAATTGGCAACCCCCTTAAAGAGTCAAATTTGTAAATAAATTTGTAATTCACGAATATATAGGACATTTTGGTATAAAAATATTGCATTTATAATTATTATTATTAAAAAGTGATTAGTACCCTCGGAATGTTCTCGGATGGTTTGTTTTGTCCAACAAATGATTTTTGTTAATTACTTTTTATTGTTATTATTAAGAATTTTAACGTTGTTACTTGAAATACCAACTCTACATTGATTTATAAATTACTCTCGGTGATTGAAAATTGAATTTTAATCAGATATACTTACTGGACAAAAGGAAATAAAACTTATATTATCTGACAAATGCTAACATCATCAGTTTGTTTACAACTTGACCGAGTTATGAACGTTGAAATTAGAATATTGATCATTCATACGATTTTGCATGAAATCCAGAATTTGTGCAATATTAAATAAAGATGGGTACTGTATAGTTTTCTAAATATAAAATTAGATTTTCTTAAAATTAAGTAGTAAGGTCTATTTTTGAGTTTTATAGAGAATGATGGATTTGATTTTTTTATTTCGAAAAGGAAGTTTTTTATTTTAATAATGATTTTTATCCCGTGCCAAAACCATCTAGAGCTACAGATTGCCGGGGAATACGACCAGTTGTAACGATAATATATCATAATGTCTGTGCCAAATTTATGTATGAACCTACAGGTATTGTGAAGATACCTTTACTTGTCTTTATGTTGATAGATTTTATAGGTTGTTTTTTATTGTTAAGAGGGTAAAGACAGTCGGCTCTTACGTTGGGCCAGTTTTTTTTTCGTAGAGGAAATTGACAAATTAGTAAACCCAATTATTAGGTCTGGTCCCATGTCTTGTGTTCAGTTGAACGAATATTATTTTAATAAACAACTTTAAAATTGTATTTGTGCTGTTTTATTTATTTGTCGCCAATTCTTACCTAATCGTGTTGCACCTACCACTATTTGTTTCTGTATCACCCAAAGGTTGACTGGTAGGAAATGATTAAGGCATTAAATCCGCCTCTGTACGATTGTATAATTGAAGTAGGTATTCAATAAATAAATAAACGTGGATGGTTGTCTTTAATTTTATTGTTCCCCTTCATATTGAATACAAAATAATATTTACCTATTTTTGAAATAACGCTCATTGCCATCTAGCGGTAAACAGAACTAACTATACACGGGTGGTAAGTCTGACACGCCCTCCCGCTTCACCCAGAGCGGGAGAAGTCTTAGGATGATTAAACAATCCAATAAAAAAAAGATGTTGCGCAACTATCCGCAGCCAAATTCTATGTAATTAATCAGGTTCGTTCGATTCTAAGCAGATTTTTCTTACCAAAATTGGCATTTTATCTATCAATCTACCTACCGTTTGCCCAACTATGTTGGGCTAGGCTTCAGTCTAACCCAGCCTGTCCCAAAGTGGGCGATGACGCCCCCTTGTGGGCGCTGCAGGCCTAAGGTCCGCCCGGTAAGAGACCCAGAAAAAAATGGGGGCGTTGTGTAGAGGCTTGGGAGGTGATTTGTAATTTCATTTAGCTAGGAGGCCTCTTGGACACCGACTGCATGAGCTCTCGACTCTCAACTACAACTTGTGAACATCAACTAATATTAGTTAACTAAGAGATTGCTCAAACTCGGTTCGATATTTCTCTCCGCGTAGTTCATATATCTTATATAAAATAAAAATCATGTCCATCGGTCGCTCCGATTCGAAATGAAAGTAGACACAAGCAAACAAATAAAAAGGCAACAGACATACTTTCGCATTTTAATAGTTATTAGTACTCCTAGATAGGTAATTTTCGTAGATAGTAGACCGCGGGCAATCATGTTTTACCAAGTTTTTGTTTTGAATAAAATATACTCTGTTTAAATACTATAAAGTTGCGTTTCAATAATGATTCTCATTGGCAGGTTTAGCCCGTAAGAGTTAACTAGAGACCTGAGCACCGTTGTGTATTACCTACTGCGCTCAGGTTTCAAATTAACTCTTGCGAGTTATAGTAAAAGTCTCGTATAATTCAATTTGAAACTTCACTTCACTTTCTTCTTTGAACTGTAACTATAGTGGTTTTTAAGTAGGTAAAAAATAGGGACGCTTAAAAATAATTTATTCTCAAAGTGGGCAGTAGACAAAATAAGTTTGGGAACCCCTGGTCTAACCAGAAGCAGCTGAGTACCAGTATTGTACATGGAGCCAGTCGAACTGAGGCGGAAGGACCCGTGTGGCTCTTCTCAAGCCCGGGGCCCGCGGGACCTTACTACTAATGCGCTTCAGGACTGAAAATCGTCTCTCATAAGCAGTCGCTGAAGATCGTGAATTTTACGGTATGGATGTATGGACTAGTGGTAGGCACCACTAGTCCATACATGGCATAAACTATCCAATTATCTAACTAATTGACTTTTTGTCTCGACAATGATCGATTTCATTGTCGAGAGCAGGAGCTTTTGAAGGAGAGGTTGGCACGAAAATAAAGGTAAAAGGTCTGACACCAGCACTTTTCTATCGTCTTAGATGTCATCTTACTTAATAATATAAATGTGAAAGTTTGGATGGATGAATGTGTGTATGTTTGTTACTCAATCACGACCAGAACGGCTGAACGGATCTGGCAAATTAGGCAATGGCAAAAAAAAAATATTTATTTCAACTAGGCCACGCGGCACTTTTGACCGTCAACAATAAATTTTTACACGTAATTAAAATTGATTCTACCGTGCATACCGGGCACAAAGATAGATTATAATTTGCCCGGTATAATGTTCCCTTGGGATAAGAAAACACTTTTCTCTGGCAAAAGCCAAAGTACTTTTCCGTTAAATTTTCATGAGCTCCAATGCAGAAAAATCGAAAATGTTGCACCTAGGCTCGAATAGTTTCGATTATAGGTAAAATATATAGTTTTCTGCACTTGTCGACCATTTCATGAATTGGTGAAAAGAAGGAATGCTAAAACAATCGAAGCAAGATACTTACGGAACTCACTGGTTTGGAGGGATTAATTTTCTTTTTACCGTTCGTAAATAATTAAAGTTAACATGATAACTTTATTTATTTGTATTGACAAGCAGAAATGGGATGTAAGGTGCAAAAGCGAACGAAGAGCGCTCCGAATTTTTTGTAAATACCTAGTAACTAGGTACGCGCAGTATTTGGATTGGGTTAGATTTTTTTTAAATCTTTTGTACAGAAATAGGAGTAAGAAAGTTAGTCGTCATACGCAGAACAGGATTTTTTCTCAACATTGGTAGATTATTAAATAACTGTCTTCAATAGGGGATCTTTATATTCAATAGCCATTAGATAGATCCGGCCCAGCTCACAAGTCTTTTGAGTAACGAAATGGTGAGAATTACTCAATACCTATGCAATTAATATGGTGGTTTACATGCTGGTATGCATGTCATATTGTGACAAAAATTTACATTCACATGGTATTTAGCAACTATCTACTTTAGATGTAGGTCGCAAGAGCATGGCACTAGCCTGCGCGGGCCCCTACCGTCCTGCGGATAGCAGTCAGCTAGGCCCGTGGGGAGGCCCGCGCAGTCTGGGGCCCGGTGTGCCAGCGCACCCTTGACTTTATGCCCAGTCCGACCCTGCATGGAGCTACTGCCTATCTGACCTCCATAACTATGTTACTGGATACACAATACTCCTTGGCATGACTGGTACAGTCAGATTACCTGGCTTTTATTTGACTATCCGTAAAGGCTATCAAAGATCTACAGTTGAGATGACATACACATAAACGTGATTGCCGAGGCACGGTGGTATCTCGCTATGTTAAGATTGCCACCCATCCAAGGACCAACCTCGAAAAGCGTTGCTTAACCTTGAAGATCGTCCCGTGCGGTCGTTATTATTTAGACACGTATGATTTCCACATTCTTTTATAAAATTATTATTTTTATAAATTTTAGAATAATCTTGGGTGTGTTGTAACTTATTTTTAAAAGGACCAAGGAAAAGAAATGAAACAAAAAACATGAGATTACATTGTTTATTCGTGACAATGCATAATAGAGAATATACATTTAGAAATTATGTAAAACGCTATAAAAATTGTGACGCCGTTGCAAGACTAGTACTATACGGAGATATAAAAGAATTTTTTCAAGGTCTTTTGTACTGCGATCTTATGTTATTTTGGCCCCTATACTGACCAAATACATCCCAGTTTTATAAAGCTGGCAGTGGAATCGAAAATTGTTTGAAGTCATATTTTTTATTGAGATGCTCGCTTTTGAGTTGACCACATCTCCCCTGATGTTAACTGGATAAGTGATGATACCACTGTTGTTGTTGTCTATAAAGCTCGCATGCCTTGAAGTTACCCAATTTTCAATTTTGATGTAAAATATAAGGTTATTCATACAAATATATGGTATAGATATCAAATAACGGCAGTGGACACTGTTATGAAAAATTCAAAAGAATTTCGACTTGAATACTAAATAAAACCTAGGTGTAGGACAGTACACAGGTGATTAGAGTCGTTACAAAAGTGTTTTATAAAACAATCAGACCTAACACTAACTTATGAAATTATTGTTATTAGGCTACGTTCACACGGAGATGTGCTGTACTGTTCAGCCATGCAAAGCAGGCGGGTTCCAATTACATTGTAATATCTCTGATAGGCTCGCGTTTGACAACCTACCTGTTTTCACGTAATCGCACAACGGGAAATGTGTCACACTGGAATATAAATGTAGCACAATAAAAAAATTAGGGTGTGTTAATAGTTATAAGATTTTCGGTAGGTAAATAGAATATCCACTTAACTACCGAAAATCTAACAACTATTTACACACACCCTAATAATTATATTGTGCTACATTTATTTTCCAGTGTGACACATTTTCCGTTGTGCGATTACGTCAAAAAATTGGTCCTGAACCTAAAGGTAAGCAACGATGTAGTCGACGATGCTAACTTATTCACTTTTGACTTAAAGAATCCAAGATTATAAGTAGCGAGATCCCACTATAGGTAATTTTTTTTTACAAACTGAATTTTCATCATTGATACTTGATATTAGAATAGATTTATCTAGGGTTACCTGGCAGTATCTAGCCGCAACATGAATACGGCAGGGAATTCCGTTACTACAATGCAGGGTGATGTGAACGTAGCCTTATAAATCTTATGATACACAAAAAGACATCACGAAAGCACAACATACAGCTTTGCGATTCATTCGCTCTTCACCTACTTATAAAAATGATAGTTATGAGTTTATGACTTATTAACAGCAATTTTGGTTAAATTATTTTTTGATGGGCATGCATTATGCAGTGAATCTTGTTATTAGTATAATGCGAGCAATTTACAAAAAAACTGAGTTTCCTATTGGCTGATGATAAATACATACCCAACGTTTTTGTAAAAATCGTGCATGTTGATTTTAATGATAACAAAATCGTATCTAAGACCTTGCCAGTATTATTTTAACTCTTTAGCATTTTTTAAACAATGATTAAAGTATTAATTTTAAGAATTTGTAAATATTAAATCTTAAAAGTTGTATTGAAATCCGTTCAATACACTCTAAGATGAGGAAACACAGAACAATTGTAATGCAAATCAATTAACAGATTAAAATATAAATGCATTTGGTTAAAACCAAAATGTTTGGCCCATTTTAGCAATAGGGGATTTGGAAGTCTATAACTTGGGTACTAAAAAACTAACTATTTAAGTGAATACAGAAAACATTCTAAAACGTTAATGTAAAATCTAATAATAACATAATTATAACCAGTTAACATTGAAAATTTTAAACAAATAATCAATATAAGATAATTATTAACCTGATTCCTGAATAAACAAGATAATAGGTGATTATTTCTAATTTGTAGCCAATTTCTACAATTTTAAATAGTTTCAATTACTTCTATTTAGTAATTCTTTCAAATTATCTAGCGTGCCGTGATTTGTGCCAAAATACTTTTGAAAAAGATCTGCATAAAACGTTAGTGTGTACACTCACTTTTTTAACATACAAGAAAAATGGCATTTTAATATCTCTCGCACACGACATCTTCCGAAGATAGCCGATTACATGGCGAATTCGTTTCGGTCTAGTATGACCTAATTTTGGCGTCAGAAAAGCGCACGGTCTGCCTTAGGGTCGGTTCACATCTGACGGAAGATGCGTCGAGCGTAGTCAGCTAAGTACAGTAAACGCACTAACGTATTATCGGTTGAGTGTGAACGGTCAAGTGTTTTTCTATACATTTGTCTGTTCTGGCGTTACGCGACCGATAATACGCGACGCATCTTCCGTCAGATGTGAACCGACCCTTAAGTAAGACTATGGAATAATCCTATTTTTTATGCAACTCTTTTTCACAAAACTCTCCATACTTTAAATATTTTCCTACAATCATTGCCCTAAACTGTTCTAGCGATTTCAGCATAGATGTAAATTCTCAATAATGGGAAATTCCTTCGAATTTTACTGTCAAAGTTTTGCTCAACTCAAATCTGAAATCGCTTGTTTTCAAGACCAATACCTTATCTACATAATATTCAGGAAAACAAATAATTTTAAAATTGTAATACAAGCATAATCAATTAATAGTAAGTTAACAGCGTAATCGTCTACAAAATGTTACAATTGTTATAGAAGTCACTAAACAATACGCCATTTTGTCAGTCTACATAGGACTACCCGCAAACGGACCAATTACGACAGCCACAAGAGGCACAACCATAGTGCATCTGTCTTTAAAGTCCCACTGTAGGGACTGGGACTCGTGCCTTCTCCCTGTGAAGAGGCCCACAACGCAGGCCCAGTGTGAGTTGGTCTTCGGTTTTTTGGTTCTAGGACATACCAGTTTCCTCAAGATTTTTTCCTACTCCGTTTTTAGAGCTATTGTTATTTTTACGACCGAAAACGATTGTCGAAAGTCGAAAATGATTAGCATTGTCAAGCGCTATAGAAAGTACCTATGATACTTTTTCAAATTCATATGTACTTTCTAAGTTTATCTTGGACATCACAGGCAACGGTGAAGGAAAACATCGTGAGGAAACCTGGACTTATATAGTTAAGTCTGAAATAACCAAGTAAGAAGCCTGTGGGGTGCCCAGAGGCGGCTTAATTAACTCTGACACCAGAGATGGCTCGTAACTGCCTTTCAAAATATCTGAAAAGTGGCTAAAGCTGGAAACTAGTGGCGATTGCAGATAGCCCATGTACAGGTGTCCTAACAGGTGAATAAATAACATAATTTTTAAAACTGATTATTATGTCATGTCCTAAATTAACAGTCTAACATATATACTAACGCTTAAGCTTTGGGTTATCAACGAGTAGCTTCAAAACTGGTTCTTAGCTGCCCCAAGCCCTGTGGACACTATTACTTGTGAAAAGTATTATGGAAATTATATTTAAGACCAATACCTAATTTTAGGTAATATTTAACAAAAAAATTGTTAACATGTAACTATAAAAATATTAAAAAAATTCTTCTGTAACGTCAATTTTTAAATATCTATTCTGTTATGAGAATAGTAATCAAACAGAAAACACTTACGAGTAAGTTCTTATTCAATCATCAATGAAATCACATGCAAATGGGCTGACCAACCAAGATTGTCATCAAAAATCGATATTAGAACCTCTCACTTCAACAAAACCAATGATTTTTAACAAACAAGAAGTATAAAATTATCACAACAGTTCACAAGTATCAGTATCGTGTCAACGCCGCAAGCTCGCCGGTACCGGTACCGGTCTCGGTCTCGGTATCGGTACCAATTTACCACAGGACTGAGGACTTGCCGCCAGGGGGGTTCCTCACGCGGACTGAAGTCTTGGTGTCCAGACCCTCGATCTCTTCTGCAAATTAAAAATAATTTGATAAGCCGGATATTTCTTTTTAAAAGGAAAAGGTAGGTTCTACAAAATAAAAGAAATTGGAAAAATCATAAAACTAGAGTTAACATTAGGTAGCATACAAGTTAGGTTCATGGTTAACATATAAAAGCCAGGTCGATCTTAAAAGTTAAGCAACGCTTGCCAAGTTTGGCTCGTGGATGGGTGACCGTCCATTGCATGCCGAGTCTCCTCCGTTTCTCGGCAAGCACGTTAAAACGTTGGTCTCTGCTGATAAGCTTAGGTCTTTGAAAGTTAAAGAACCAGTCTGACCAAGGCGTAAAGGTATCAGGCACATAGCCACTAGACGCTTAATGCTTGATCTAATACATCAAAACAATTCTGTCAACTTGCTGAGGTATGAGGAACGAAGTACTGCGCTCTGATTGGTCCTTACCAAGGTCATACGTCTCATTAAGGATGGGACAGATTTAAATAAAACTGGGAAGGTATCGATATTTTTTTTAAATTAATATAACCTTTTTTAAATTAATTATACTTAAAGTAATAACATTTAGTGTTAAAATTAAAAACAATATATCAAAATTCTAAAGGTAACATACTTTTTTCTGAGTAAGTAATATAAAATATTAGTAAAAAACGTAATCAATAAATCGTTTTACAAATTAATTAACTGTTTAATTTTATGTATTTATTTCTAAAAATAGTATGCAGGTTAAAAGTACTATCGATAATAGACTTGGGCATAGGTTATGGATTACGAAATTATAGAAGAGAAGAGATGGCGAAAAAAATACTTTAAAAAGAAAGAGACGCAAACATGCGGTGGGCGTTTTCACCTGCAAACATGACCAGTACCTATGATATAAACTCAGATAAATAATATCAGAAAAGAAAACTAATTATGTTTATGTAACTATTACCTTATCAATAAAATGTTATGCCATTTTTCCGGAATCTCGAAGTCTGGCTGTTGTTACCACACCAACGTATTGTACAAGGGGCCATTATAATATTTATTTTATTGACTGACGCGGCAGTGTTTATGGTTCACAGAAATGGTCACCACTAATTCGAAATTTTCGAGTGGCGAACTATATAAGATTTTTAAGTCATATGTGTTGACAGACATCGCTTGACATGGCTTGACTTATTAGGCGTCTAGGGACTGTGTGGTCGCTGGGTCAAACCAAGTAACTGGGTTTTGGAGTTTAGATAGACTGTCTCTCCAAGTAAAATACTGTTACTCAGCTAAATACGGTTACACTGGAACCCAACTCCAGCAGTTACCCAAATATGCTCAATAGTTAGGTATAAATAATGATAAAATAATAAAAGTTAAAGTTAGCAACTTACTGCTGATAGAGAATGTAGAAGTCTGCAGATTCCTCGAGCCAGGCTCCCTCATCTTCCGTCCAGTGGGGGTGCTGCACCCAGACACCGACATACTCTCCATGCTCTTGTTCATGTTACCTAGGTCTGCAAGGGAGTTGACACAGTTAGGACGAAAGTTAGACGGCTAGATGTTCTAAGAAGCAACGTACACAATGTTCGGTTCATTATTCCAATGATGTAAACAATTAGGTAGAAATTGTGTAATTCATAAACTCATGCGAGACTCCCGGGAGTCTTGCAGTAGTAGAAAATTAATTGCGTGTTGAGACGCATATCGCCAATGAATTCTCCGAAAGATTAACCAGTTGTGTGTCGTAATAATCGAAATAATTAAAAAGCCCGCGCGTGTATCCACGTTTTAGACAGACAAGAGGTTAAAGGTTTTAAATTAGCACTGACCAAGAATTTTCAGCGATTCTAAGTCAAGGGTAAGGTTGGAAAGGCTTTGTTATTATTTACCGCCATAAAGGCAATTAACTTCGTTGTTCTGTGCTGTCTGACCAACTCATTCAGTGCTTGTAAATGGTTTAATAGAAACAATAATTGATTTGTGCCCGATCAGTTTATTAGAAGGTCTAAAAATAAGTCATTTATAAGGACCGAGGTGGCACTCTTAAGTTGCGGTTTCTATTCTCAAACGTTCCTGATGGAAAACTTACGAGTAGTTCGGTAATACACTGGGCCGTCGCCTTCAAAGCTTTTTGGTATGTTCGTGATTGGCTTAACTTTTCCCCTAGGCATGAGTTATTTTTCTATAGTTGGGCTCTATAGCTAGGTTTTTGTGATCGTGATAGTGATATTGTTTTCCTGAGTTGTTATATTTTAATTACACAAGCTTCACGTAAGTTATTTGATATTATAACTTGATAATGGCTAATGGTTATGTTAAAACTCTATCTGTATCATATTATGACCTTTAATCCTAATGATGTTAAATTGATTTAAGGGCCAGTCATGTTCTTTGCCTTACCCTTGTTGTTTTGATTATGTAACGTTGTGAAATGTTACAAGATTCATCATATAGTGGTAATAATAGAATTAGATATTTATTGTGATAAACGATATTTATATGATTGTAAAATATATCTATAAATACTATAGTAGAGCTTCCGTGGAGTTTCTTGCCTTTCTTCTCCAGGAGAACTAGTTTAGCGACCGGGCGGTAAGCTCTCTGAGCCTCAATATGAATTAATTGACTAGCCTAATTGAAATAAATACCTAGTCTTGTCTTTCTGTGCTTTTCTTCATAAAACCTTTCCCTTTATTCACCACATACATAGGAACTCTGATATACACAACCACACCAACTAAACAATAACTAACAACCATCTTGACATTCCAAGCTTGCTATCTTCGTAAATATCGATAATTTTATATGGAGTTCCTTCATGAGTCCGTACCGTTTGTTAGAATACAGTAGTTTTTATTTTATATCTTGTTTACATAATTGAAAGTAATGAACAGTTGATATGTACGACGTACGACCTTGTGGTCTCGTAGGTTCCCAGGTGGGGCAGCAACCATACATGACATTGGCTGTAAGAGAAACATCACGTTAGATCGGAATCTGCCGGAGGTGGCAATAAGCTGGTAGCTCAGATTCCAATGCTGAACAAATAGCGATAAGCTAGCTTACTTTTTTAAATATTTTTGTACTATATACCGTTCAATTTTGGTAGTTAAAAGCTCGTGGAGGGTCGATCCGGTACATGAAACAGTATCGATTTGAAAAGCTATAACCAAAAAAGAATAAAAAATAACACACCGAATATAAACCGGCTTCCTTGCTTTGGAAGTCGGTTTATTTATTGTGTGTAACAAAAAGAAGTGCAGTGAAGTCGGTTTTTTTACTCTTTCTTAGTTTCATGTACGCAGCCGAATTGCGCAAGTGAATTCGGCAAGGCGAAGGGTTTGTGGACTTCAGTCTGTGTGATTGGTGTTTTATTTTTTTTATTTTTCGATTATTTTTATATACTCTTTTCTCTATGCATCCTATCATTTAGTTGCACCTGCCTTGTTTTATCTCTGCACCTAAGGTCGACTGGTAGAAAATGCCTAAGGCATTAAGTCCGCCTTTGTACTTATGCATAAAGTTTTAATAAATTAATAAATAAACCCTTTGCGTTGCTGTATTCACTTACGCAATAAGGCTGCGGATCTACCCTCTACGGGTTTAAACGAACAAAATTTTACGGTATATGTATAGTAAAGTAAGTATTTCGTTTTCAAACATTTGTCAAAACATAAGTAATTTTGATCGATTAGAATGCGTTTGCCAAATGTTAATTTATTTGAAAATATAGCTTATAGCACTACACAATTATGTACAAACATATCTTACATAAACTGTCTTTCTGGTTTGCTGCCCGGCCTCTAACCATCCAATAAAGTAATATACAAATAATCTAGCTTAGCTTAGAAATTGTGTGCTTATCTTGAAGCTTGCCTGCGTGCGATTGGCTTTGAAAGTTAGCATCAAAAGTGAGAGATTCACTGAAATACGATTTGAGTTCGATTCAAACCTAATCGCGGTACAGAACCATTCGTGAGCCGCTGCATAGTACTGCGCAGCAAGTAGCGCACTTCACAGCCGCCATTAAGTTTGAAACGAACTATTCACCTTTCAATATTAACGAAGTCCTTTCAGGTGCTAGTCTGCACTTTAACCATCTAGTACTTTGAATATTAACAAACTAATGATGCCAACTTTTCTCGCGAAATAAAGATTGAATTATACAGTCAACAAAAAAATCTCTGTAGCAAGCAAGCGTGATAGCTTCGCTCACAGCTTAGTGCTACACCAACATGTTGGTCCGCCAACCAACATGTCGGTCCAACATACCAGGAGAAGGTGTCCCGTTGGTGTGTCGCGCGGGAGTGTCGAGGAACTCGGGTCTGTGCGGGATCTGCTCGTGATCATGCGCCACGTCGTACACCAGTGGAGAGTCTACTGGAGTCTTCAGGAATTTGCCGAAACCTGTGGATGGAGAGAATATTTTAAATTAACTAATTATAACATAAATGTGACGACACCTGTTTCTACAGTCTAGCAGAGCTGTTCCGGTGTGCAGGTTTTATTAAAGCCGTTTAAGACATTTTTGTTAGCATTTTTTTTGGCGGTGATTTCGGAACATCAAATAGATCATCCAAGTGTGTTTATTAAAGGAGATTGCAACAAAAATAAGGCCGAAGAAAAGCCCAGCCCTCTGGTAACGTGAAGAGTCTACTAACTGTTTACTTATATCTCGAAACACTCGATGAGCTGTGGGACCCCATGGACCCAATGTTTCAACCCCGAACGGCTCAAACATTTAGCTTCTAGTAAGGTTATTGTATTTGCCCCGTTCAAGGTTTTCTGCACCAGCAGCAGCCTTCCCAGCACAGCCACCGTGTTAAGAAGATGCTTGGATTCGTCCAAATTACCTTTTTTATGATTTTTTAAACCATCTTTCAGTCTTTCAGGTATGTTTTTTCCAATTAAGATCAGGTACAGACACCATTTTAATATTCTTCATACACCGTTGGTTGGTTGGTGTGACGGATTTTTGCCCCATGTGTGTGCATCGGTTTTTTTCGCACACTTCTGGACTAATATCTAATTCATGACACTGATAGGTATCAAAAAATAATCACATACCCTCAACAACTCTAAGCTGTCCCTCATCAAGGCAGACACGACCGTTCACGATGACATATTCCGGACTACCGATGACCTGCTGGCCCTGAAACAAATAATTAACATTAATTTGATAATCAGAAAAAAGTACATTTTGATCTTTTTTGCGACTTGCAAGTAAAAAGGTTTTCTCTTTTCTTAACAATTTTTACCTTTATATACAGTCAAAACGAGTGGCATGCTTCAGGAAATTGAAACCGCGCCATCTAATTGAATCAATTTTAAATGATCCTGATCAGATATTTTTTGAAATTTGAATTAAGAGCTCAATATTCCATAATTTTGTGCTTAGCAGAGTTGATTAAACAAGAACATACATGTTTTATGACCAATTCTAGAAAATTCAATTAAATTACAAATCGATGCATATCGCGCCATCTAGTGACATTTGTTTGAACCAAATTCTCTTTGTTAGCGCTGGGACCCCGTGCCCAGTCTGGATTTGTGCTCGATTGATAGCTCGCGACTCGCGGTCCTAATGGGACTTAAATACAACTGGTGGAATGTATCTATTCTGCATGTAATTCGGGAATTTGGAAACATGTCCACTGCTGGACATAGGCCTATTCCAGGCGTCGCCACATTGACCGATCCCGTGCGTCTCGTATCCACCACCTTCCCGCAACCTTAACCAGCAGCCGTATTGCGTACTTACGCAAAGAGTTTAAACTCTATCCAACCGACCAAATCGACCAATCACAGGCGAGATGAATGACGCGATGTAGATTTCCGTTTTGTGTGATTGGCCGAGTAATTACGTAATATACTGCGTATTTACGTAATACGGCTGCAGGTCATCGGTCCACCTAGTGCGAGACCTTTCAACGCATCGTCTTTCGGTTCGCGGTCGCCACTCCAGTACTTACCGTCCCTATCCACCATCCATTCTGCGAGCAATGTGCCCTGCCCACTGACTCTTAAGCTTGCCAATTCTTCAGACCATGTCGGTTCTCTTGCGAATATCTTCATTTCTGGTTACTCACGCAAGGAAACGCCGAGAAAAGCCCTCTCTATTTCCCTTTGGGTAATCTAAAAATTGGCTTACCTCAAAAATATTGAAGTCAACCGCCTGCTTATGGGTAGCAGCAGAGATGGTCCTCTCAAGCTTGGGGTCCCAGATGACGATATCAGCGTCGCTGTTGACGCCCACGCGGCCCTTCTGCGGCCAGATGTTGAAGATCTTGGCCGCGTTCGAGCTGGTTACGGCCACGAAGCGGCATGGGTCCATAATGCCTGAAGAAAGAAAAATATACATTGTGTTGTTGGTATTCCGTATTGTCCCATGATACTTGGGTTCGGTCCATTCAGTCTTGACAATCTTCACGCTATCACCGACTCCTTTGACATAGAAATCGGAACCATTCACTCCGATAGGGATCTTGGAGAACTTGTCCTTATAACTAGTTCTTAAGAAAGAAAGAAATAAGACACATGCCATTTTTAACAGCCTTCATCCCCAAGATAGCCAAGCGATCCTCAACGCCGTTCACTCCGTTGGGGATCTTGGAGAAGTTGTCCTTGTCCTAGTTCTAAAGAAAGAAAGAAATAAAAACAAACCATTGTTAACAGCCTTCGTCCACAAGATAGCCATGCGGTTCTCAACGCCGTTCACTCCGTTAGGGATCTTGGAGAAGGTGTCCTTGCCCAGTTCCTTGTCCTAGTTCTAAAGAAAGATATAGACACATACCATTGTTAACAGCCTTCGTCCACAAGATAGCCATGCGGTCATCAACGCCGTTCACTCCGTTAGGGATCTTGGAGAAGGTGTCCTTGCCCAGTTCCTTGTCCTAGTTCTAAAGAAAGATATAGACACATACCATTGTTAACAGCCTTCGTCCACAAGATAGCCATGCGGTCCTCAACGCCGTTCACTCCGTTAGGGATCTTGGAGAAGGTGTCCTTGCCCAGTTCCTTGTCCTAGTTTTAAAGAAAGATATAGACACATACCATTGTTAACAGCCTTCGTCCACAAGATAGCCATGCGGTCCTCAACGCCGTTAACTCCGTTAGGGATCTTGGAGAAGGTGTCCTTGCCCAGTTCCTTGTCCTAGTTCTAAAGAAAGATATAGACACATACCATTGTTAACAGCCTTCGTCCACAAGATAGCCATGCGGTCCTCAACGCCGTTCACTCCGTTAGGGATCTTGGAGAAGGTGTCCTTGCCCAGTTCCTTGTCCTAGTTCTAAAGAAAGAAATAGACACATACCATTGTTAACAGCCTTCGTCCACAAGATAGCCATGCGGTCCTCAACGCCGTTTACTCCGTTGGGGATCTTGGAGAAGTTGTCCTTGCCAAGTTCCTTGTCCTTCTCGTGGAACGTGCAGTTATCGCTGCCGATCAGCTGCAGGTGGTCACTGGAAGAAGATAGAAATAAAATATCGGATATGTTTTTAGTTTTCAGGGTTTAAGACAAAACAATGTGATGTAGAAGGAAGTGGCGAAAGAAAATTACTATTAACGAATAAAACTATAATTGAATTACGTTGAATTTAAATATATTTTGTTAGCAGACTGTAAAAAAATCTAGAAAAAAGAAAAGAATTCAAGGTTGTTGCAGCAAACCACTAGTATGCAATGTTGCCAGTAACATAATTCCTCGGTCAACGATCCTTTAGCAGACAGCTAGACACTTCACCACTGAAACTCTGTCTTATTATTAACCACATTAATAGCTCCAAAATAGCTTAAACATCAGAATAAAATATAGGCTATAATTGATGAAACTATTGGGGGAAGTACTAATACCACGGATTACCACGGACAGGAGCTAATAAGTACTATTTTTTAACCGACTTTCCAAAAAAAAAAAAAAAAAGGAGGAGGTTCTATGTTCGACTTCAAGTTTGTTTTTTTTTTTTTTTTTTTTGTGTATGTTCACCGATTACTCCGTCAATTGTGGACCGATTTTGAAAATTCTTTTTTTGTTTGAAAAAGTATGTTTCGAAATTGGTCCCATTTTAATTTGGTGAAGATCTGATGAAGAACTTCGAAGATATACAACAGAACTCTTCAATAAATAACGGCAAATCTCTCGGGATTGCTGCAATCGCATGTCTGTTTGTTGTTTATAACATTTCATAACATAACATCACGCCAGTTAGCTCTTAAGGGGTAAGCAGATCTCTCATTTCACCGGTTATGTTCAAGTTTCATGAAATCTATTCTGGCGAAATAGTTCCCTTACTAACTTGCCTATTAGGTACGTAAAACTAAAAAGTGAAAAATAAAAAAACTTTTTGCAAAAAAATACTACTGACTTCCAAATACAAAACTACAAAGTGAAAAATAACTTAATTTTTTGAAGTCGGTGTCCATAACGCAAAAAAATGGTACCTACGAAAGACACCGACTTCAAAAAATTAAGTTATTTTTCACTTTGTAGTTTTGTATTTGAAGTCGGTAGTATTTTTTTGCAATTTTTTTTTTACTGGGGCCTATTCGATACTGCACTGACTGGACAATTCCACTCAATCTGGCTGGTTCTTTCCTGAAAAGACCATTTCAGACATCAGTCTACATGGTCTTCACATGATCTAACCAAGATTTTGTCTGGTCTTTAAAAGAGACTGTGACCTCTGAGTTTGTTTCGGCCTTTAAGAAAGAAAGAAAAAAGAAAGAAAAAATATTTATTTGTGACCCGCACAGGAGACATGAGAAATATGCATAAATTTAAACAATAATAAAAAATTAAAATGAAAACCCCGTGCGAGACCAAAAAGGCTCCTATCTCAGCGTAGTCAGAGTAGTCAGATAGGAAACGCCGACCTCAAGTAGTTTAAAAAAACATGATCGACATGTAAAAGTGTTTGTACAAAGCAACTTACAGAAATAAAATCATTTATCATTTAACACTTTAGTAATATTTGAATGCTACTCACTCAGCCAGCGCCTCGCACATGGCCGTCGGGGTGGAGGGGTCAGGACGCAGAGGGGGAGATAGTACATGCGCCGCCGCGTGACGGAAGCACGAGTTCCTGTAGTGGGAACCTGCGAAACGGAAAATGAACCATTAGATAACTTCATTATCATCACCCCCCTTAGCTTATAACCTAATTAAAGACAAGTCAAAGACAAAAGTTCTTTATTTCAACTAAGCCTTTAAAATTAATAATAATTGATTCTACCGTCCATTCGGGAAAGAAGCTTGTATTGGAGAAGAACGGACAAGAAACTCCACCTTTACTTACTGAAGGGCTTGTGTGATGTGCCAATTCCCACTTTTGTGCCCATCCAAGTTAACCCGCGATAACAACGTTGGCAGATTATGTCAAATCTTCTGGGGGGTGATCTTAAGCTCTTAGAGTAAGGTTATTTACGGTGTGCGTAAGGGACTGGTGTATACAAGTCATAAACATCTGTTCCTTACACACACTCAAAGAAATCTTACTCTAAGAGCTTATGGTCACCCCCCTGTTCATCACTCACGAGAGGCAAACAGTAGGTACGGAGCATCCACGACAGGTATTACTCGGATTTTACATATCACCGTTAAATCATGAGTTCTAGTTATCTATATTTGGCCCGAAGCGCCTAACTTTAGACACCAATGCTGTTGTGTCTTTATCTATAAAACTGCCGTTTTATGAAAGTGGTCACTTTGAAATGTGATGTACTATGGTTTAACTTGGAGTTACAATAAGTTCAAAATTTAAACTTTATATTAAAGGCAAGTTAATGATTTATCTTTTATTGTTTCTTTGTTTTTTTAAATATAATACCTAAGCCTCTACTGGTGGAGGTCAGATAGGCTTTCGCATGACAAACAGTGGTGATATACTGCTGCATCCGGTTTTATGTATTCCCCAACGAAGTTTAGTCGAATCATTGTAACCATATATTTACATTTTGTAAAAGACTTATGTAACTATTTTGGTGGTGTAAAATAATAGTAGTTTATGCAAAGGTCATATAATAGAGGTTATTAAAACACGTGTGTGGATTTATCACACGAGATTTTTGCGGGCAATTTAGATTCTCACTGCGCATGCGCAGCGCGCGCATCCATAGACAATCACAATATTTTTCTACATTAATAAATGAGCACATTGGCGCCAATAAATTAAAAAGTCAAAGTGTGCTCAATAAGAAAATCGAAGGAAAATGTTGCACTGTAATGGTATTTTTTTAATTTTACCTATCCACGAAAAAAAAAAGAAACGTGTTTATACAATATTTTTTAAATTCATATTTGGAACATTATGTTATGAGTATAGATAAACTATATTATATTATGCAGAGAAGGATCATGAACTTACCATCAGTACCAACAGTAGCCGCCAGGGTCTCTCCGAATAGAACCTGTCGCTGTCTGGTGCGAGCCAGCTGAAGAGCTCGAACTGCACTCTTGGACATCATGTGGACGATGTAGAGGGGAGAGTTCGCCTGAAAGAGAAAAATGGCGTTACAATGGATCTCAAACTGTCGGACATTTATTGTAGACTACCAACCTCCTTTGTATGGATGCAATCTACTAACAGAATAGAAATAAAATTTGTAGAGTAATTTGTTTGTATATTATTACATATTTTTAACTTGTTCAAAAGAACTCTACTGCCCAAATTCAGTTTGCTCTACTACAATGCCTTTTTAATTCAGTTTGCTCTACTACAATGCCTTTTTAATTCAGTTTGCTCTACTACAATGCCTTCTTAATTCAGGTAGCTCTACTACAATGCCTTTTTAATTTAGTTTGCTCTACTACAATGCCTTTTTAATTCAGTTAGCTCTACTACAATGCCTTTTTAGTACGGAACCCTAAATGTGCGAAGTCCGACACGCATTTGCCCGGTATTTTTTAATCTATACTAATATTATAAAGAGGTAAAGTTTGTGAGTTTGTGACGTTGTAATGGGTAATCTCCGGATCTCTGAACCGATTTAAAAAATTCTTTCACTAGTAGAAAGCAACATTATTCCTGAGTGTCACAGGAAACAAAAATTTTCAAAAAAAAAAATTGAGGTCCTCATGAAAATTGCAATAATGTAACCCAAGGTAGCAAAATGTTGCCTATAAAATTCATTCTTTGGTGTGCGCTGAGAAAACTTTTGATGATAGATAAAATTTGTAGGTAGGGTAGGTGGGGTAGGCAGGATAACCAGGGTAGGCAGGTTAAGCAGGTAGGGTAGGGTAGGTAGGTAGGTAGCCAGATGACGGGAGCGAAGCCGCGGGGGTCAGCTAGTATACATATAATTAAATAGACATTTGGAGGTATGCGGAACAGGGTGGAAAGCCCCACAAACCTCCGTTTAAAAGGGAGGATCCTACGAACGATAACCCAACGATTGATGTCGGCCTGTTGTATGAGTTCAAATCCGAAAACTGGTAGGGCGGTGCAGGATTTTATATGACGTCAGGTCATTAGTTCATATGTAGCGGCTGCTATAGACACAACAAGTATTTTTTTGTAATAGGCATTTCTTTTGACAGCGGTGATAACGGTGGATTCCTGCGCAGGAGTAGCGAACTTCAAAGCAACCATTAAGTTTGAACCGAGCTGTGTTAGCAAACCGGTACCAACTACCATCTCTCTTGCATAATACACACTAAGATAGCTACTGACCTGGTTAGCGATGACACAGGCCCTGTTGACAGCCTCGGCCTCCACCTCTTCATCACGAGACAGCTGGTGAGCCTCGGGGCCAGTGATCCCCTTAGCAAGGAGTTTCTCCGTGTTGCGAGCGATTATGTTGCCGTTTTCGGCGTGCACCTGGAAAATAAAAAAACGGATAAGTATTTATTTCTGTAAAGAAATCTTTTCAGGCAGTTTTAGATGTAAGGAGAATGGGTATTTCTGACCCTACCGCCAAAAGCGTTTTAAAAAATCTCATATAGTTGTGTGGTATGATTGTACCATTCCCATTCTTTTGTCTATAGGACATTTTGCTAATAGGTCATTTTGGGAATGGGGTTGCGGGTGGCAAATGACTCCATGAAAGATGGTAGCACAGTGATCACGTGCTGCACAGCGAGGCATAGGGGAGGCTTTTTCAGTCACCCCAGGGATGTGCCCTAACAGGCGTTGCACAGAGGGGGCTCCGGGGTGGTATTTTGAGAAGTCACGGGGCCTCTTCTATGTGCTGATGATGATCACTGGGGTGATTTTAGTGAGGTTATAATCCCACACCTCCTGGCGTTTTGAAGGTTTACCGCAAACTAAAAAAGAATGTGATTTTTATAATAGGATGATCTGCTCATATGTCGTTTTGCGAATATGACCTTTTGATATGGAGTCTTCACGGGAAATATTTCCTATTTTGACGACGTCCCTTGATTGAAACAAATGAGTTGCTACTGACCTCTAAATGTGAGTATTAAAATCTTATTAACCGCACCGTAGGTGCTCCAAATGGAACAAAATTGTTTTTTTTTTTGTTCCCCTTTGAGCACCAAGCTATTATAGTGATTGGTACTCAAATGGGAATAACTTTAGTGCTCAATGGACAGGTGCCAAAAAATAGGGGGAATACTCCAAAATTTTGGTATTCCGGCAAATTAATTAAAAGTTAATCATTGTTTTATCGCCCGCTTTGAAATACTGGCCTCATAGATGTCGTTTAGGATCATCTTTTGATAGATAACGATCGGCCTAGTGCCTCCCACATCCAGACTCCCGCGACATTCACACTGTCATCGGTGGACTGACAACTTAGAACAATGCATTTCTATTGTATGATACCCATTTTGTTGACAAATACTAACCAATCTAATTCTATGACAATAGATTACGTCACAGCTCCTAACATGGACACATATAAACCACTTATTAAATCATCTTCCTCATAAGATAGGTGTCCAACCATAATGTTATGATAGCTGTCTATTGTATTAAGATATGCCAGGCAATAGGTGTATCCGTGAGCACATAATATCCCATCACGCCTATTCCTAAAAGGTTCGGTTAGCAGAGGGTTCATCATTTTACCAGGTATTTTTAAGTCCCATGCCTTTTCTAAACTGCTTATTAAAAATTATTACGAAAAACCCGATAGCCCTGTCCAATCTGAAGATTCAGAAGTCAGCAGTCGATTCGCATTGTCGCTAGCGACTATAATTCATCACTACATATTCTTCTTTTAGTTTCGATAAACTCAACTTCACATTTTGTTTGACCAGTATGTAGCCACCTGGACCGCTCTGTCATTTGGCCACGTTCAGGTCCTGAAAGGTGCAGGCACGAAAGGCAGACAAGGAGGTGGGGCATATCCTGCGGCGGGCCCCACGCTGGCACTGTGTTTGAGATGGGTCTATGAGATTCCATTTAGCCAGATTTTTTCTGCAGCGACCAACCTGTACCCGCAATCGGTTTAGGGATTGGCCACTGCAGTTCGTGTCCAGGGGGCAGACGCTCTGCCGGAGTGGTGGAGTATGGAGGGGCAGGATGTGCGTTTTCTACAGTTTGTAGTATTGTGGAATTGTTCCTTTTTTATAGGTCTACAGAAAAGTCCGCAAGCATATGTCTATCTTTTAATGACAGCTTACTATACCCATTTGACTTCCAAAAAAATGGTCTAGTAGAATGCGGTAATTGGCAAGCTATTTAGACAGATACCGAATTAATCCTAACCAACTTAAATACTTTAGTTACCTTATGCATTTATGGAAATTATGATAGTCTTTTAGACCATATAATTTAAATGAATAATCTTAGGAGTTATATTTTTTATGAGTTATGAGGCGCGAAAACAAATTAAGCGCGAGTCTGACACACATGACGGGACCCTACGACAGAAAAAATATGTATGCATAATATTATGCTCTACTACTCGTGCGAAGCCGGGGCAGGTCGCTAGTTTTAATACGTTAATTGTCTACCAGATCCTGCCCGAAAAACAAGCGTAATGCTTTGTTATGTTAGGTACTATACTCCATTTGAGATAACATTAGACATTTAAATATTCCCATTTTACAGCCTGTTCAACCGATTTTGACTTCTATTGCGTTTGTGATACGACAAATGGCAGCTGTATTAAACAGTAAGTTTTGGTAACAGGTTTATGCTTTTTATGCCGTCCTTATACTTACGGGATAGAACTCAAAATCGGTTGAATGGAGTGTATCAAGGGGTTGTAAAAATTTCTAATGTTGTTTCAAATGTAGTATAGATGTGTTTATTTAGTATTCTAGACAACAGTAGTTATATCAACCGTGATGTTATTGTATTAGATAAACTATGATGAGTAATATTATGTTATCTACTGTGTTTACAAGTTACTGCAGATGTTTAGGAATGCAGTCGTTTAGGTCATGCACATTTGTAGAACCTGTTTTTTGTAGAAAAATACTATGATGTTATTGGCAGATTTTTTTGCCTCGGTACCAGATTTACATCAACTACGCAGACAATCTTATTTTTTGAGTGGTATCTCTGGTGTTTTTGCCTTGACTCGACTTGGACGGGGAAGTCAACCCACCCTAGCGTTATTTTTGAAATAATCACTTATACTTTAATTTTGTTTCTGGGATGCCAAGGTAATGCATGGAACTGGTATTGCAGTTTCCATGTGGTCACCATATCGGGTAGTCCTTCGATTTGTTTACTATACAATATTAAAAAAAAACCTCACCTGAGGCAAAGCCCTTAGTTCAGAACAGGTCTCCATAGCACAATACAGGTCATAGTCATCCAGCATCCAAGCATCCTTGTACGCCATGAACATCTTGAAAGAGTTGACTCCGTACTGCTCTGTCGTCAGCTGCTGCATCTCCTTCTTGACTTGGGGGGACCACCAGGTTACTCCCACGTGGAGGCCGTAGTCGCAGCATACCTGGGACAAAGAAATAGTTTTTATTATACATAGTAAGCATTACCATCATTACCACCACCGAAAAACCGGAAAAATCAAACCCGGTTAACGTCTAAAACATAGGGCACTTTTTCTTTCGATTTTGTTCTACCTTTAACCACAGTTAAATGGTTATAGGCAAACAAAGTTCGTTAATAGGTTTTGTGGATAATTCCGACCCTATTATAACCGGTTTGTACCGATTATGATCGGTTCTTGTCGCCTAAATACAAAAAAAAAAAGAAAATCGTGGTAGCAGATTTTGAAAATCAGTTTTCAAAATCAATTGTTCTTGTTATGTTTGTATGTCGTTTTGTGGCAATTAAATACTTTCTCTTTCTTTCTTTTTCAATGCGCAACCGTGCTGAAGTACAAAAACGCTATTTTAACGTCTAGTCGCCGAAAAAAATAAATAAAAAAAAACCGATTATAATATTTAATAACCGGTTATTTCTATATCGGTTCCAAGTCTTGCACTACCAAAGGGATAGGTGCAACCTCATTTCGGATGTTAACTAAAAGCTAAAATTTTATCTTAAAATTTTTATCCGTCTTTGGAATCGAAGGCTTAGTTTTCTAGGCCTTCGATTCCAAAGACGGATAAAATTTCCTTGGCTTTTTTTTTCCGCCAGGAATATCTCAGTACTTCAAGAGTTTTTGGTTTTTACCTGGTTGCTGTTTTTTTTTACAAAAAAATACAATTTATTCCAAATAAAAACACTCGGAAGACGGTGTCAAGAAACGAAGAAATAAAAACAAGAACACCGACTTCCGAAAATTATTTTTCATTTAGTACCTAGTGATTTTTTTGGAAGTTTATTGTATAGTTTTGTAAAAAAAGTTTTTATATTTGGGGGTTCCAGTGCCTTTCCTCCGGGTTCATCATCAGATCAGTTCGATGGTACCATTTTCATCAGTACCATCTATTTATTTATTTATTTGCTTTATCATAGTCTGCTAACTATTCGAGATATCTTATACCCGTGACATACATACTTAGCGTTAAGAAGTTCCAGTAGCTATCTGTGGTCTTCTTCATCAGTTCCACTTCACCAAATGCACTCGCTGAGTGCAAATGATTGCATTGTTGATGAAAATACCAAAATCGCTATACGTATGTATGCCTTTAATATTTGAGGAGTGCCCTCGACTTCCATGGGATCCCTTCATCAGATGACGATGATGATGACCACGGCACCCTTTCAAACAAAAGTAGAATTTTCCAAATCGGTCCTGGCGCCTTTAAGAAATCGCGGAATACAGATAAAAAATTAACCGGCGAATTGAGAACCTCCTCCTTTTTTTGAAGTCGGTTAAAAATGTGTGTGTATCTCAGACCCTTCGGGGATAACTAGCGTGGTATATTGTTGTACTCTGCTAATACATACACTGGTCAACAATTTGGTGATGATGCGATTCTTACCTTACCATCAGCCTTCTCCCTCCAGTTATTGTAGGCTTCCAGTAGGGACTGTCCTTTCTGCGGCAACACGAAATCAACTAGAAAGTAGAAAAAATAAATTAATTTAATATAACCAATGGCAGTAATCGCTGTAAATCGCTGCAAAGATCTATTTTTGACCTCCGACGGGAAAAGAGGGGTGTTATAAGTTTGACGTGTATTGCTGTCTATTTGTGTGTCTGTCTGTGGCATCGTAGCGCCTAAACGGATGAAGCGATTTTGATATTGTTCATTTTTAACCCCCGACGGAAAAGAGGAGTGTTATAAGTTTGACGTGTGTTGCTGTGTATCTGTCTGTCTGTGGCATCATAGCGTCTAAACGGGTGAACCGATTTTGATTTAGTTTTTTTTTTTTTGTTTGAAAGGTGATTTTGTCGTGAGTGTTCTTAGCTATGTTTGAATTAAATCGGTTCTGCCGTTCAAAAGTTATGGGCGTTTTACTGTTTGAATCGGTGTGTTTTCGCAAGATATCGTGTCATAATTACGTGTTCAATAGATTGCCGATCGAAGCGTATCTACTATGTACTAGATAAATTATGTAGCATGAAATAAAAATGTGTCGGGGGTTATTATAATTTTCCGTTCAAATTATATGCGCATTTTACTCTTTGAATCGGGGTATTTTCTCAAGATATCGTGTTATAATTACTGTACGTGTTTCGATGGATTGGCGATCGAAGCGTGTCTAGTACTAGATGCACTGAATGAGTTGGTCAGACAGCACAGAACAACGAAATTAATTGCCTTTATGGCGGTAAATAATAACAAAGCCTTTCCAACCTTACCCTTGACTTAGAATCGCTGAAAATTCTTGGTCAGTGCTAATTTAGAACCTTTAACCTCTTGTCTGTCTAAAACGTGGATACACGCGCGGGCTTTTTAATTATTTCGATTATTACGGCACACAACTGGTTAATCTTTCGGAGAATTCATTATTGAGACGCAAATATTTTTCTACTACTGCAAGACTCCCGGGAGTCTCGCATGACTTTATGAATTAGACAATTTCAACCAAAATTGTTTACATCATTGGAATAATGAACCGAAAATCGTGTACGTTGCTTCTTAGAACATATAGCCGTCTAACTTTCGTCCTAACTGTGTCAATTCCCTTGCAGACCTAGGTAACATGAACAAGAGCATGGAGAGTATGTCGGTGTCTGGGTGCAGCACCCCCACTGGACGGAAGATGAGGGAGCCTGGCTCGAGGAATCTGCAGACTTCTACGTTCTCTATCAGCAGTAAGTTGCTAACTTTAACTTTTATTATTTCATCATTATATTTACCTAACTATTGAGCATATTTGGGTAACTGCTGGAGTTGGGTTCCAGTGTAACCGGATTTAGCTGAGTAACTATATTTTACTTGGAGCTATCTTAACTCCAAAACCCAATTACTTGGTTGCACTGATAGCATTACCTACTCCTTGGCACAGATGATATAATACTAGCATACAGTTCATCCCATACAAAGAAACCGTGCCGACGTAACTAGTGGTTTGCGTCTGATTAACCTGATTATTTTTATAAGTACTTCGATCGCGTTCGATTCATTTCCACGGCTTGAGCTAGTTGGGAGTAAAAAAAAAAAAAGTCCGAATAAAATTATGTATATTAAAAAGCATGAGTTAATATGCCTCTGGGTGTTTAACATTTTTAATTTATCGTTACTTGTATGCACGTCAAGGTGAATCATTCAAGGAAAATACTTTAAAAAATTCAGTAGGTTTGAGTATTAGATGATACTTTGATATTTTTATCAACATTCAACGCAGATTAGAACTCAACTGCTACTCGATAACTCAACTTGAAAGTGACAGACAGAAGAAAACAAGTAAAATTTTAAAAATGTAATACCACCGCCACATTCTTATTTCATACTACATAATTTATCAAGTAGGTTGCGGGGATCCGCTGGATGCTAGACGCACGGGACTACCGGTGAATGTGGCAACACATGTGGGAGGCCTATGTCCAGCAGTGGACGTCTTTCGGCTGAAATGATGATGAGACACGCTTCGATCGATAATCAATTGAACACGTAATTATGACACGATATCTTGCGAAAATACCCCGATTCAAACAGTAAAACGCCCATAACTATTGAACGGCTGAATCGATTTTCATCAAACATAGTTAAGAACACTCTCGATAAAGTCACATTTCAAACCAAAGAAAGCAATTATCGGTTTATCCGTTTAGGAGCTATGATGCCACACAAAGATACACAAACAGAAAAAATATAGTGTTATAAGTTTGAGGTGTGTCCTCAAACTTTAACACCCCCCACTTTTTCGGTCAGAATTAAAAATTAACATGAAAGTGGGCCAACGGGCCCACAAAGCCCTTATTTATGTGGAAAATCTTTTATCCAGTATAGTCTGCCGAGGAAGGCAGTTAACCACCTCAGTATCTCCACGCCCTACTGAAGTATCTCTATGCCCCACCGCCGTATCTCCACGCCCCACCGAAGTATCTCTACGCCCCACAGCAGTATCTCTACGTTGTCGTCGTGGAGCTTGCGCGCTTCAATGATCCCCAGGTAGCAGCAATTTGCCTAAGGTGAGGGGCCAGACTAAGAGAGATACAATCAGCAGGGCAGCTTTGTGGCGAGCTGGTGGGCAGTGGCGACCCCACGGACCTGATCTCCAGGGGGAAGTCTTGTCCTTCATCTCCGGCTTGCCTTTATTGTTCGGTCGGAGTGAACACTGACGGGGAAAAGAGCTCCCACCTCTCTCTTGCCTCAATTGGCTGCTTAACGTGGTCGGAGGAAGGAAGTTAACCCAGTTAGAAGCTGGTAGGGATCTTGACCGTAATTCCGGGATTGTCCTGATAGCCATGGTATACCTCTCCACTCCTCAAGTACCTCCGTATATGTTGCCCTCTTGGCGCTACGTCACTAAAGTGCGGGCGACTGTTTATTGGGGAGCCCATTAATTGAGTGTGCAAATCATCCCTTTGATATTTTAATACCGTGCATATCAGATAGGAGAATATGGAAGCTTTGCCCTACAGTGGGACATTACGTACAGGCTTGTTATAAATCTATACTAATATTATAAAGCTGAAGAGTTTGTTTGTTTGTTTGTTTTTTGAACGCGGTAATATCAGGAACTACTGGCTGGAATTGTTTTTTTTTTTTTTGTGTTGGATAGTTCATTTATCGAGGAAGATTATAGGCTATATAACATCACGCTAAAACCAATAGGAGCGGAGCATAAATGAAAAATGTTGCAAAAACGGGAAACATTATTCCTTTTTTAGAGCTTCCGTTGCGTGTTCTACGTAAGCGGTTAAAGTTACTCAACATTCATGTACGTAGCATAGGTAGGGTAGATAGGTAGCCAGTTGACGGGAGCGAAGCCACGTGGGACAGCTAGTAATAATATTATAAAGAGGAAAGATTTGTATTTTTGTATGTAACGAATAAAATAAAAACTACTGGACCGATATGCAAAAATTCTTTCACCGTTAAAAAGCTAAACTATCCCCGGGTGACATAGGCTACTATTTATCCCTGTGTACCGACCAAATTTTTTATCCCGGATAAAACACGGTTCTTGTTGGAACGCCTACAAAAGCGAAGCCACGCGTAAACGCTAGTCAAGTAACACATAATAATTTTCGTAATACTCACTGACACAAGTAGTTCCTCCAGCAATTGCCGCCCTGGTACCCTTATAGAAGTCGTCAGCGGACTTGGCAGCCATCATCTCGAGCTCAAAGTGGGTATGAGGGTCGATGCCTCCGGGCATGACCAGCTTGCCGGTGGCATCGATGGTCCTGGTGCCTCCAGGGATGATGAGGTTGCGGCCCACTTGTCTGGAAAGAAGAGAGAGGGTACATGAGTATAAAAGAAAGAAAGAAAAAGAAAGAAAGAAAAATTGTTTATTTGCGCCAGGCACGACGCATACCATAAAAATAACAAAAAAAAAACTCAAATACAATAATTACAAAGTATGCGTCACAACTACGCAAAACGGTCATCGCTCAGCATAATGCTGGGACTCGTGTGCGAGACAGAGCCACAGCGCTGGTTTTCAGCGATAGCCGGTGTCGACTGGGTGACTCCGAAACAATTAAACCTAGTGGCAAGTGTAGGAGCGAACAGTATAACACAATAAGAACCAAGATAAAAAAAATCCGTATATGGTATCTGTGTAGGTGTCCGGAGAATTTGTTTACGGTACAAAGCATGAAGTTTTCCGACCTTCGTTTAATAAATATTAAATTAGAATAAATATTCCGGTCGGATCCCCTGATCTGCAGCCGAATTGAGCAAGTGAACTGCGCAAGGTGAAGGGTTTAACCGCTATCAAATCGACCAATCACATGAGAGATGAATGACGCGATGTGGATTACCGTCTGTGTGATTGGTCGATTGATAGCAGTCAAACCCTTTGCGTTGCCGCATTTATTTACGCAATAAGGTTGCTGATCCCCTGCTTAAGCTTTGACATTCCGTTGTAATCCCCTTACTGTTTTTGACAGGTAAGTACAGTCAAGAGAAAAACGGTTGTTCCGTGTTTAGAAGAAACCAGCCAAGTGCGTGTCGGAGTTCGCAAATCTAGGGTTCCGTACCAAATGTAGAATATATTGTTATTTGTAAGTTAAGTATATATAATAATAAACATTATCACCAAATTTCAAGTTCATAGGTCAATGGGAAGTAAAAAAAACTTCGGAACAAAAATTTTTGACAGAAGGCTGACAGACGGATACGTGAGTGACAGCAATAGTGCTCCGTTTGGACCGTTCAGGTACGGAACCCTAGAAATCGTGTTGCGAAAGCCAGCCGGTAGATGGCAGCAATTTTATGCATACAACGTGAAGAGAAAGTCTCCCGAAAGTTCTTAAAACTCTGAACGTGTAAAACGTACAATTTTTGTTTGGCTGGACAATTATCATGAACCACAGATAATATAATACTTCATAAACAATCGAAAAATTTATAGGTTTCCAAGTCACTAAATCATTAATTGGCCAATATTCTATTTTTGATTTGAATCTAATCATTATCACATTAAATAGTACATTATTGAAATAGGCAATTGCAATAATGTACTATTTCTCAAACATGCATGGAAATATTGTCATTATTTTAGAAAAAAGAACACGTGAAGTACAGAATTTAGGTACGGAAAAAGAAAAGAAAATCCATTGCTGGAGCGTTTTTTGAATTTGGAACATTACAACACTCCAGCAATGTTGTTGTAACTTTTAATATTAATTAAATTAAATGTATAATATAAAAACCGGCCAAGTGCGAGTCGGACTCGCGCGCGAAGGGTTCCGTACCACTATCGCAAAAAACGGCAAAAAAATCACGTTTGCTGTATGGGAGCCCCACTTAAATATTTATTTTATTCTGTTTTTAGTATTTGTAATTATAGCGGCAACAGAAATACATAATCTGTGAAAATTTCAACTGTCTAGCTATCACGGTTCATGAGTTACAGCCTGGTGACAGACAGACAGACAGACGGACCGCGGAGTCTTAGTAATAGGGTCCCGTTTTTACCCTTTGGGTACGGAACCCTAAAAAAGTATGTTTTATTTCCCTGCATTCTTTTGAGAAAAGAATATTAACAAACAAATGCAACCGTAGAATCTCGAACAGGTAGCCATCGGTAATAAATATTTTTTCTTTCTTTCTCAGCCATTTTTTTAGCTTAAATCGCCAAAAATAGGAAACCAACAAAAGAATCGATCAGAAAACCATCTAGCTGACTCACTCACTCATTCAACATACTGATTTAACCATTTAAATCCTATTGGTACCACAAAGCAATCTAATTTAAGCTTTTAACTATATTGCGTTAGATGAGGTTAAGAATCTATTGACCTGGTGTCTTCAATAGATGCGGGAACCGTTTGCTTGTCTGTATGTTTATTAATTTTGATCTGGTTAATGGAGTATTGGGGCGTGTGATTTATGATGAGAAATGGACGAGGAATGTTGATATGGGCTGTAGTTTTTTATGGTGTTTTGTTAGATATTAGAGTTAGTGTGTGTTTTTATGAACTGGTAGCATAGGCTGACAGTGCTGACACTCCTCTAACCTAGGTGGTCGTAAAGGTGCGAATTATCTAGGTATTACACATTTATTTATTTTTTAGCCTTTTTTTACCGACTTCCCAAAAAGGACGAAGTTTCTCAATTCGACCGTATATATATATATATTTTATGTGTGTTCGCAGATAACTTCGTCATTTATGAACCGATTTTGATGTTTTTTTTTGGGTAGTGGATATTCCAAGGGTGGTACTATAATAAGGAAACCAGGATCTGATGATGGGCTCCTAGAGAAATCGAGGGAGGCATACATATAGGTATTTTCATCAATAATGCAATCATTTGCACTCAGAAAGTATCACTTGGTGAAGTGGAACTGATGAAGAAGACCACAATGGCCACTGGAACTCCGAAATAAAACAATGTATCCTAGTTGTGTTTGGGCTTATTGGAATTGTCATCGTCTTTGGTTATAAATGATTTTCATTTTAATTGGAGGTACCTACCAAAACTAAAAGAGGAAAACAAAACACTACAAAGCGAAAAATTACTATCATTTTCGAAGTCGGTGTCGGTGTTGACAAAAGGCGCCGACTTCTGAAATAAAAGTTATTTTTCTCTTTGTAGTGTTTTATTTTGGAAGTCGGTTTGATTTTTTGTTAAAAAGTTTTTTTTAATAATATTTAGCCTGATGGCAAGTGATGAATATTGTCAATATCCTAATGATTGCAATCCGGATATTGCATCCGAATATGCTGTTATGATTTATTCGACCTAAGAGGACTTTGTATCCGCCATGATTCCAACTGTAGTATGATAATTAGCTATGTACTGCACCGGTCAATGAGAGGCCAATTTTTGGGGATCTTTATATTCCGCGCTCGAAATAATATTATTTTATTGTATGAATCCAAATGAAGAGGTGGTCCAGTGGTGAGTTCGAACCCAGGCAGGCGCTTTACTTTGTGTAAATTATTTCATCACCACTGCTCTTAAAACGGTGAAGAAAAACATCGTGAGGAAACCGGCATGCCCTAGAACCAAAAATTCGAAGACATGTGACATTCACCAACCCGCACTGGGCCCGCGTGGTGGATTAAGGACCATTACCTCTCTCACAGAGAGGATGCCTGTGTCCCAGCAGTGGGAACATTGTAAGGCTGATGATGATGATGATGAAATGAAGAGGCGTACACTTATTTAGTGACAAACCTTAGCTTCGCTTCCACTTGGTCTCAGTGGGCGTTGACCCTTAGTCGTAATATTTCAGAGTTCCAGCGAGAATTCTGCTCTACTGATTTTTATATTATTTTTCCTTACAAACAAATTTAGCACTGTTTCTTTGAAACATTCATCATTTATATTTTTATCTGCATACAACAGATTCCAATCAAAGCGTCTTGTGTGGCCTCGATTATGAATAGAACGGGTCATCACTTGGGTGCCATGATGGCTGGTACTACGTTCTTCATTCTATTCTGGAGTCATGCGTCAATGGCAATTGATGTATGTGCAAGCAACATAGGCGTGTGTGCTTTATTTGTGTCAATTTAATAAGGATGCGGAGATCGCGGTATGCGATAAGGCCGGCAATTGTATGTGTTTTTAGTTGTAACTTATGGTGTACAATAAAGTATATAATAAATAAATAGATACAAGTAGCTGAAGATTAATCAATACATATAATAAATCTGTAGAAAAGTTGTTTTTGTACATCGAAAATATTTCCAAAAAAAATAGCCAGGGTGTTAAAGGAGAACCAACAGAACCCATTTCCAGTATTTTTGTCTGTTTATTTGTGCGCTTATCACGTAAAATGTACGAAACCAATGTAGATAACTTTTATACATAAAAAATGTGCGTATCTTGAACTATCACTTAGTTTTTGTTTCATCGCAATCGGTTCACTCTATCAAAACTTAGATGAATTTAAAGTGTTCAAGAAATAAAATTATCACAACCAGATATTCAGACAGTTGAACTCCATATTCGATAGATGGCGTTGTGCATTTGAAGTAATTTTCTGCAGATTCTCCGCGAAAGATCTACCCTAGAAAAAACATGGTAGGTAGGTAGGGTAGGCAGGAAGACGGTAACTGCCTACCCTACCCGATGTAGGAAGGTAAGTAGGGTAGGGTAGGCAGTTGACGGGAGCGAAGCATCGGTCACAGCTAGTACTTATAATAAACTTCACCAATTAAAAAATTAAGAGAGGTTCTTGATTGACTGCAAACCGTTCGGAGGTACATCATAGTGATGCAAGCAAAACCATCTTTATCCGCCTTCTACAAGCGTTGATTAAATCTATTAGAACTAAAAATAGACTATCTTCTAATGTTTCTGTTTTTACCGACTTCAAAAAAACGGAGGTACCTAATCAATTCGATACGTATGTATGTAATATTGTTGGAATTGCGCAATATTCACATATGTTACTCTATGTGGGCTTCTAAACACGTGTGCCAGCGTATGTTTGTATGTATGTACATGTATGTTTGTCCACGCATTTCTCCGAAAATACTTATCGAATCGTAACCATTTTTTTTTTATTAGTTTAGGTGTCTCTCAACTTAGGGAATAGTGCAAGTTTCATCAAAATCGGATCAGCAGTTTTCAAGATATGGAACATACAACCAAACTTCTTACCGACAAACATCACGAATGTGTAAATTGAGTTATTATGAGTTTTGTCAGTCCTTTAGGTACCTTACTATAGAACTTGCTCACAAATACAACACACACAAACACAAGAAATAAAAACTTAAAAAAAGAACTACTTCAAAAGCAAAATACTAAAAAGTGCAAAATAACTTTCGTTTCGAAAGTCGGCGTCGAAAAAAAAGGAGTACCAAAGACACTGGCTTTCAAAACGAAAGTTATTTAGCAATTTTTAGTATTTTGCTTTAGTAAGTCGGCTTTTTTTTTTTTTTTATGGAAGTTGATATTAATTGTTGACTAAAGGACATGAAAGAAATACTAAAACAAAGATTGTTACATCTAACTATAAATTAGTCACCATTAACCTTGCCATGACTTCTCGCATTACGTACTAAAAAAAAAAACAAATTAAAATTCTGCACACAATCAAAGCGTCACCAGCATTATCATATCAACAAAGTAAATAAATCATTCATGTATGTAAATAGTGTTATGTAACAAATTAAGATAGGACTTCGCCAGTCCAATATGGCGGTGTCGCGGATGTCAGCTCGTTACCGCATTAGCGACTTCCTGAGTGCGCGCACGCATTTGAATGTGGTCAACGGAACGCGTCTGCGTTCGCATTTCAAACGTTCGAATTTGACACTTCCCTAACGGCTTTCAACTGTTTTTGTTGCGGCGGTAGTTCCATATTTGATTAGTAGTGGTTTTATTGTATTAATTTATTTCTGCTGCTGTTTTAATAAGTAGTTTTGTTAACCTGAATATACTTAACAAACATTTATCCTGCCTTCTCCTAACTACGTTGGGGTTGGTTTCCAGTCTAACCGAATGCAGCTGATTACCAGTATTTTACGTAGAACGACTGCCTATCTGACTTCAACAATCCAGTAGCTGGATAAAATAATCATCATCATATCAGGCGAAATGCCTCCATTGCTGGACATAGGCCTCCCCCAAGCGTCGCCACATTGACCGGTCCCGTGCTTCCTTCATCCAGCGGATTCCCGCAACCTTCACCAGGTCATCGGTCCACCTGGTGAGAGGCCTTCGAACGCAACGTCTTCCGGTTTGCGGTATAACATAATAAATACTCCTTGGCAAAACTGGTGTCAGATTTTCGGGATTCTAGTATCAACTCGTGTGATACCTTGAAGATACTCGTGTGATATTTGGAGGCAGTCAATATTGGTTTCAAAATTCCTATTTATCTATTAATTACTAAGCCATCAAATGGACCAAATAATGAAAAATTGCTACCTGTCAGTATTACCAAAGCGTCGTCGATATATTCCACAAAACCAATCCAATTTCACGGGCCATTAGTTACGATCTTATTTAGAAGAGCTTCAGATTTAGATAAAAATTTTGAGCCGAGAAAAAATATGGTTAATGTAGCTTGCACTTTTTAGTGGAAACAGAATGGTTCAATAAACCCGAAATACAAGGAATTGATCGCAAATTTCAGCTAGTGTAAAAAAATGGATAAAAGTAGACAATTCAGTTGAAAATTTTTGAATTTCGGTTTTTGGGTTTTACATCTGAAATTTCTAAGTAGCAGCCTGGGGTCTAGGTTTGTGATGGGTTGATGGTAATACCCCCATTAAATGGGACTTTAACGTAACTGAAGAAATGTGGGTGCAATATAGGTACGTACACCCCTGCTGCTTAACCCTTCCGGGGACCTATAGCCATGATGTTATGTTGTAGATAGCCTCAAATATTATGTGGTTTTCTAAGGGTTCCTCTTCCTGTTCAGGGAAGTGTCCTTTTTAGGGTTCCGTACCCAAAGGGTAAAAACGAGACCCTATTACTAAAACTCCACTGCCCGTCTGTCTGTCTGTCACCAGGCAGATAAACCGTGATAGCTAGACAGTCTGTCTGTCACCAGGCAGATAAACCGTGATAGCTAGACAGTTGAAATTATCACAGATGATGTTACTTCTGTTGCCACTACAACAACAACAAATACTAAACCGAATAAAATTAATATTTAAGTGGGGCAACAAACAACAAACTTGATCCATTTGCCGTTTTTTGCGATAATGGTACGGAACGCTTCGTGCGCGAGTCCAACTCACACTTGGCCGGCTTTTTGGGTTATTAGCATTTATGAACTGTCTGTTCGTTGAACTAGAGTCCTGTGAAATGACCTCGAAAGAAATGCTCAAAGGGTAGAACTGAAAAAGTTTCGAAAAGGTAATTGGATAACCTGAAAAGTTTCAGCGACATTTATGAGAGTTTAAATAGGATATTCTGTTCAGAACAGGTTCAGAAGAATCCTCCTTTGCTCAAAATCATTGCTAACTGCAATCGCCAATCCATTTGCCAAAAAAAAAGACTATGATTGTATCTAACCTAACCTTCCCGATTGAAAATTGGCTTAATTTTCAGTAGTTAAACTTTATGGCGAAAGTTAATAGTCTATACAGCAAGATTGCCAAGGTGTGTGTTTACCGGCAGTTACCTTTACTGTGTTAGTAAAACTTTTTATAGAACACCAATTTTCTGCACACAATAGCCCGCCTCATTAACAAAGTTCAAAAGAAAAATAACTTTTACCTTTCGAACTAAAATACAACGTTTTGTTGAAATAAAAAGGTATACTTCTCACGGGAATGTTGATGTATTTTTTATTTCATAGCAATTAAAACACTTTCATTCCTATTGTCATGATGACACGTAATGGTGCATCATTGAGAACTGCACAATTTTCAATCTTATATTTAAAGAATAAGGGGTAAAATCGTTTGCAGTGCTAAATATAGTGTGTTTAAAGAAAATAATGGCCTGAAAATACGCGAAGATACGATCGTTGTTGAGATGAAATAGCTGGAAAGCATTTTGTTTAAGATTACGTAACCGCTGACACAGTTTCATATTTACAAACATTGCTGACAATGACGTAATGATGATTTGTGCAAAGTGAAGATGTCTTTTAGACGAAGAAATTGGCGTTTACAAACATTGTCGTTTATTTTCAAACGACTTTTGTAAATATGCGGTCTTTCTTTTAACAAAAACTGCATTGTTTTTAGTGAGTTGCAGTTTCTGTTAGAATCTATTAAGATTATTCAAGGCTTTTAGCTGCTATAGCTGCAGATTTGGAGGGTTTTTATGTTAAACAGATTATTATTTGGGGCAACATGCTTTTATGGGGAAGCATCCATTGACTTATAGTAAGGACAGGGAGGTAGGAGCGGTGGGGCCAGTGGTATCAGCCCCGACTTACGTGACGTGTCGTACGTCGTGGGTTCGAACCCAGGCAGGCACGTTCGTTTGTGTAAATTATTTCATCACCACTGCTCTCTAAACGCTGAAGGAAACCGGCTTGTCCTGGAACCAAAAATTCGCAGACAAGTATGACATCCACCAATCCGCGCTGGGCCCGCGTGGTGGATTATCCTCTCACAGAGAGGAGGCATGTGTCCCAGCAGTGAGAACAGCTGATGATGATGAAGGATAGGGAAGACCGCGCGTTTTTCTGACGCCACAACATCTTTTGGTCATATTAGACCGAAGAGAAGCAAAGTGTTTTGTATGGTGAACGCGTAAAAGTTAACTTTGGGACGACCGTATCTTTTGGAAATTCTACGGCAGGGTTATATGTAAGCTTCTCATGAAAAATATCGAAGGGTTTCATGGTTATCAAGCTACTAAGGTCCTTGTTCTGTTGACATTATATATTGATATGAAATATTACGTCCATTTTGCATTCGACTAGCGTCATTATGACTGCATTTCCTTTGAACAGTTATCCAGCGTGATATAATCTTCTGTCAGCGGCTATAGTTCACCGGATAGGAGCAATTCAACCAATGAATTTTATTTAAACTACTTTGGGTCCCTGTAAACACTTCGATATAACTGTACCATTTGGGTTCAACACCCCGGTTAAATGTTAATAGTTTACTGTGACGGGATGTTGTCCAGTGTCCATCCTTCCTGCTGTAGTCCTGAGTTTGAAATACCTGTAAAGTTGTAAACAATAACCATATTTTCCTAAGAATACCTGAAGGTAAAGGAAATACTGTCAGACTAAAGTAGGCAAACTTTTTCTGTTAACCTTAAAAGACTCCAATAGAATCCCGCTTAGTAACAGGATGAAACGCATATCTCAGGAGCGTCCTCACTGGGAGCATTCGTTCGAGCATTTGTAAACAAGCAATCGTAGGCGAGCAACAAATACTTCTCAGCGAGCCCAACTTTCACTTTCGAGCAAAATGATGAACGGTCGAATCGAACATTCCCTTGTGAGCTTGGAGCATTCGAATACGATCTATTTAAATGTCATTCTTTCGATAATACGATTGACCAAGAAGGTCACAAACGCTTAAAATCAAGGTAGTGTTCCTTGCTTTACAAGTGGCCAGTAATATTCCTATATACATACTCATTGATTTCATTATCTGAGTACTTGCTTTCGAGCGTTTTATTTGCGTGAACATTCGAATGCGAGCATTTTCAGCGAAAATGGATGCGACGCCCACACGGGCTGAAGTTCGCGCTTGCGTGTAAGCTTTGTAACTGTATATATTTGTCTATATAGTATATTTATATATATGTATTTATTTTATATATAAAAAGTACACCAATAGACTACCTACAGTACTGTCTTTCCTTTCATTTTTAAAATCCATCCAAAGGTTGTCTTGAAGAGATCGCTTTTAGCGATAAGGCCGCCCATTGTGTCACCCAGTGTAATTTTTCTTCATCTATACTTTCTGTAACTTATATGGTGTACATAATAAAGAGTATTCTATTCTATTCTATGTAACGCTCGGCTCAACGTGGACGTGAATAGCGGAACGGAATATTTGACGTCGAATGCTCATTACAAGTGAATGCTCTCAGGAAGGACGCTCCTTAAAATAAGTATGAATATAAATGTGAATGGTTGGAGAGGGAGAGGAAGGCCAAAGAAAAGATGGATGGACTGTGTAAGGAGTGACATGAAAGTGGTGTGTGGTGATGGCGTGACGAGGGACAGGACGGTATGAAAGAAGAAAACGTGTTGCGCCGACCACAAGTAACATGGGACAAGGGCAGAAGGATGAGAATTCCGCGTAGGCTCATAATAGATTCAAAATTCTAAGGCCTTTGTATACTCTTAGCAGTTGTATGTTTTATCTCCTATATCATATTCATGACATAACAGCTAAGATCTTTTGCAAATGCTATAAATTAAAATAGGTCACTTGAGGAGATGGTTATTATAAGATCAATTAAATTCTTATTTATTTTTTAAAGCTTTATGCAAAGACATAGTTTATATAAGTAAATGTGTTAAGGTCATTTATTTAATTCTATGCAAAAGGCACTTATGGGCACTTAAAGGCTGATGAAGAGATAACCTGGTAAGTGCAATCCGAAGGCTTAATTATTACGCAAGAAACAGCAATCAGCAATCATAGCGCGATGAAACGCTTTATGTCATAAAAGTCGGAATGACCTGCAGTGTAGGTGTTTATCAAATGCACTTATTTAAAAAAAACCTCTCAATTCTCTAATAATTCTGTCTTGAAAAGCAATTAGGGCGCAAAAATTGCTTGCATTTTTACCGACTTCAAAAAAATGGAGGTAATCAATTCGACACGGTTTAACATAGGTTTAAGCCCATACTCTGTATGGGCTTCTGAACACGAGTGCCAAATTTCATAATTGTATGTATGTTTGTCCACGCATTTCGCCGGAATTACTTATCGGATCGTGATAATTCTTTTTTGTATCTCTCAACTTACGGAACAGTGCAAGTTTCATCAAAATCTGATCAGCAGTTTTTAAGAAGCAACATACAACCAAACTCCTTACCGACTAACAGCACGAATGTGTAAATTAAGTTATTATGGGTATTTTGTCAATCCTTTAGGTACCTTACAGACTTTGCCGACTTTTTAGTGATAGGGTTTTCAAACTAAAAAGATAAAGTCGGTTTTCAAAAACGATAAAAGCAAGAGGTATCAAATACACCGTCTTCGGAAAACAAAGTCAATTTTCGCTTTGTTTTTTGCTTTAGAAGTCGATTTAAATTTTTTGTTAAAAAGTTTTTATGCTCTTGCAAGAAACGTAATAAGCATGCCGTTCGCCAATTTCTATCGGCGTTTCCTATCTGACTTCTCCGAGAAGAAAGGCCGAAACAAGCTCAGAGCCAGAGGTCACAGTCTCTTTTTGTCAATAACCGAGCAGCTCTACTGAGAATTTAAGGAGCTCAACGATTCGAAGAATAATACCAAAGAAAGGACATTCGGGTAGGCCATAAACTGCCAGACCATGATTAAAAACTAACTAAGATAAATGAAAATTAAAAACAAAAAAGAAGAATGATTCACATAGTCTTCACCTTCACAATAATTAAAATAAAATAATATAATTAAAAAAAATATATTATAATTCATTTAATGGTGAATATAGGTGTTTTGTTTTCTTCGCCAAGTAGAAGTTATAGATCAAGTAAAGCCAAGTATGTAAATGCCAAGGGCATGCATATTGATGTTCATTGCATCTTAATGATGACTGAGTACTGCCAATGGTCGTAATTAATCATCATTTTGTACGGTAGGTTTATCTCTATTTTATTGTTTGATCCGTCACACTACGCAAGCTCATTTGTTTTCCAACTAGTGTTGCCTGAATAAAATATTCGGCCACTACTAAGTAAGTTCGTAAAGTGAGTTTATGTATTGAAACCTCAGAAACATTTACCTGGATGTGAACTGCAGTGGCCTATATGGAAAGCACTCAATCGATCCAGATAGGCCACTGCAAACACAATTTGGCGCAATGTGATTAATTTTATCAAAAAAAATAATAATGATGAAGTGTAAAGATCCGCAAGAGAACCAGGGTTACCGACACAGCCCGAAGAATTGCCAAACTTAAGTGGCAGTGGGCAGGGCACATTCCTAGCAGAACGGATGGCCGATGGGCAGAAACTTTCTGGAGTGGCGACCGCGAACCGAAAGACGTTGCGTTGGAAGGCCTCCCACCAGGTGGACCGATGACCTGGTGAAGGTTACGGGGATCCGCTGGTTGCGAGACGCACGGGACCGGTGAATGTGGCGACGCTTTGGAAAGGCCTATGTCCAGCAGTCGACGTCTTTCGGCTGATATGATGATGATGATGGTGGTGATTATATACCCTACAGATACACAATGTAAGTGCGGTTCCCCTGTGCAGAATATGACACAGAATGCCTTAAGTTTCCATACACCTGCACTTGGCGTGGCCACCTACTAGGCCCAAAATATTTATAAAGCTTTCAATCGACTCTAAAATAGTTAGTTTAATCTTCGGATTCGAACACATGTGACATCCACCAACGCCGCACTGGGCCCGCGTACTGGATTAAGGCCCATCCCCTCTCACAGAGAGGAGGCCCGTTTCGCCAGTGGGTACATTAATAAGCTGATGATGAATCTTCGGAACATTTACTTAAACAGTACTTCGCAACCATATGAGATGTTTGATTTTGGCCCATCAATGTACACTGCATAGATAAATAGGCAAAAAAAATAGAGGAATGCCATAAAAATACTAACAATTTAATTTGCAGAAACAGGCGTTAAAAAAATGATCTCTTGAAAAGTTTTTTAATAAGATAACTCTAATTTTAGGGCAGCCATGACAGTTGTTTTTGACATGACGTTTGATGACTTTGACAGTTTTAAGAATTGACTTTGAATTGGATATGTTTCGGAGTTTGTAGTGATTGTTTTAGTTTTGCAACTCAGTTTACTACTACGGACATTTATTGATTGCGTCTGTGTTGCAATTGAATTCAGTTTATTTTTAACGCAGATATTACGATGACACGTAATAAATAAATTTTTCGCATACTGCTGATCAGATCCACCATGTTTAATTTTATGTTGTGTTGCTCTACTTGACGAAGTTAATTTGAGTGTACATTGAAACGAAGTGAAGTTAAATGAACAATAAAAACGGTTACTATATTATATAGCTTTTTTTACATATAGTGAACTTAGTGCTGGCCCAGGTTCTATACATTCCTGGAATGTCTCCTTTATTAGTACAAGAGATCTTATCCGTAGTAGGGATACCCCAGTACTATGACCAAGTCTTTCAGACACCTCTTATATTACTGTCGCAGAAAAAAAACTAGATTACATGATATCAACAAACCTTATACCCTTTTACCCAGCTTTTAGCCTGATTGGGCGCGGTCGCGTATCAATATTTAACGAACCCTGCTACCCTATCTAACCTGCGCAACTGTACGATTGGGAATAACAGAACTCCAGCCATGTTTTGTTGTCAATCAATTAGTTGGCATGGCCACACCCATTTGCAAATATGTAGGTAAGTATATAAATTTTGTTTCAGCTTGGCAGTAGTGGTCATTGCTTTTGCAACTTTTAGGAACCCGAACAATAAACTGATTAGTTTTGCATTAGTAAAAAATGTTGAAGACCACGACATTCACGACGGATGTCGATTTCAGCGGCCTTGGTTTTTTTATTTTTGTTCCGAAATAAAGATTTGGCTGTTTTCTGTTAAAGGATATTCGTAATGACCAATGTGATTTTTCCAATTTAGTACTCTCTAAGTTTTTCTTGGACATCGCTGACAACGGAGAAGGAATACATCGTGAGTTAGTATAAGTTTGAGCACCATTTGTGTAATAGGGTAGTTTACTGAAAATTAGCTTTTTGTCCGTCTGGGAGATTAATAAAAATATTGGACACGTATTTTTTCTTTTGGCACGTAAACATAATGTGACGACGATTGAATGCGTTGAAATATCGTCTGACGTCACGCCGTTAGTACACATTATACTGCCTTAGTGACGTCACAAGCCCCCACTCCTGAATTTTGATGCGCTTTAACTTTGTAATATTTATATTGATTTGGTAAAGCAAAAATACGGGTCCAATATTATTTGATAATCACACTGACGGACTAAATAGAATTATCATTTTTCTACCAAGACATCCCTATTGCTGAAGGCAATTGATTCTTTTATTGTGGAGGATAAACGACTAAAGAGAAATCGTCCGTATAAAGTAAGATGAAAAGATATATAGAGTTTGCCTAAAATTGGAAAATTTCAAATTTTTCGACAGGCTTTTTGTATGAACACAGATTTGACAGGACAAAGTCTGTCGGTTCAGCAAGTTGACAATAAAAGAAGTTAGATCAATGATCGCTATTACCATACAAAAACGAATTATTATTATTTTGTATGAACACAGATTTGACAGGACAAAGTCTGTCGGTTCAGCAAGTTGACAATAAAAGAAGTTAGATCAATGATCGCTATTACCATACAAAAACGAATTATTATTATTTTGCCCGCGACTTCATCTGCGTGGAATTAGAACTTCGAATAGCTTATTTTTTTATATTGAAGGGCCGTCCTAATTGATTAATTTTAAGATGTTATCCGGGCTAAATACTATCCAATGTCCTTCCCAGGGTCTCAAACTATATTCATACCAAATTTCATCTAAATCGGTTCAGTTGTTTAAACATGAAAAGGTAACAAACAGACAGACACACATACAGACAGAGTTACCTTTCGCATTTATAATGGATAGTCATAAATAAATAGACATTAGACATGATATTCACACAATCCAGCGTGACCTAATTACTAGTAATGTAATTAGCGAAATTAAATTGGACACGTGTCTGGGAGTGGTGACAGTATGTCAAGCTGTCAACTAATGGGCTGATATCATAGGAAGGTTATTAGGTTTCCAGGTTAGGCACATGGAACAAACATTTTATTACCAGTACTTTTTTCTAAGGTTAGATATTTGATGTCGATAAGAGAGAAGAAGACCGAATGAAAACAAAAGTAGATGTGTCCAGTAGTTCACTAAACCTATCTAAGTATTCGAAAAAAAGATTGTACAGTCTACTAATAAGACCAAGGTAAGTTTTGGTCCTTAGAAGTGATTTTTATTAAGAGTTTGGAATCCTATTCCAACTCCCAACATAATAATAAGATTAAGAAGTATTAAACAAATAAAAGGCAAGGAAAATGTAATAAGTAGAAGAGTGAGTCTCACAAATATCTCTTTGTGTCGTGATGGGCCAGTGTAAAGACCTAGCCTCTCGTGCTTCAAATCCGGACAAGAACCAATGTGACTTTTTCAAATTCATATGTACTTTCTAAGTTTACATTGTACGTCACAGGCAACGGTGAAGGAAAACATCGTGAGGAAACCTGGCCTTATATAGTTAATGTAAGTCTGAAATAGCCAAGTCTGAGGCCTGTGGGGTTCCCAGAGGCGGCTTAATTAACTCTGAGTACCAGAGGTGACCACATCCTCAAAAATAAAGAAAGAGAATATCTCACAAAGTAGATCATTCAACCAATGTAGAAAAGGTTATTGAACCTCAACCACGCCGGCATTTCCAGACAAACACTAAGGGCCGATTTCACCAATGAAATTAATCGCGATTAGTTCAAGTAAACTCAGTTTATGCAAATATAGCGTTATGGTTGGTTGTTTCTCAGTGATCTCAATCAGAATGCTTAAACCGAGTTTAGTTGAACTAATCGTGATAGGTTCATTGGTGAAATCGGCCCTAAGTTCGTTGCATTTGGCCAGACACTGAAACACCCCATAATAAATCTAGCACACGCCATTTGCATTGCCAAGGGGCTCGCCATGGGGCTTCAGATGACGTCACATCGCACACGGTTAGAAATATTCACCCTACTAAATTAGTCATGTTCTTTTTTTAATTAGCCCCGAAAACTGACCGGTCGATTTTAAATGTAATTTTTCCCAAATTATGTGTTTGCAAAAGATAAGTAACAAACTTTTTGCTGTTTACACGTACAGTTCACTGGATGTCATTGGTAATAAAACAAGTAAAAGCTGACCTGGCTTATTGTATTAAGACCCTTACTCCGTTTTAGTGCCGTAAAACGGTTATTTTCTAAGGTATACTCCTTAGAACGGCTAGGTTAAAACGTTTGAAATAAATATATATTTATTATAGATCATGTAGGTACATTATTTGTGAAACATGGTGTATACGGATGAAAAAATAAATAAAAAATTGCTAAAAAAATTATTAACAACACGATATTTTTTTCGATTCTTTTGCATACTCCTCCAAAACGACTTGGAGGTTTAAAAATATTTTTACACAGAAAAATTGATGGTTTCTTCTTAAGGGCCTACATACGCTTTATTGCCGTAAAACGGGTAACTTTCTAAAGCATACTCCTCAGTAACAGCTAGGTTAAAAGGTTTGAAAAAATATATATTTATTATTGATTCATGTACATAATTTTGAACACAAGGTTTTTTCGTGTAACTATAGTTTTGCTTTAAAAAAATAATTAACAACACGATATTTTTTCGCAACTTTTCGAAACTCCTCCAAAACGACTTGGATGTTTAAAAATATTTTTATACAGAAAAATTGATGGCTGGCATTTCTTCATACCTAACATAGCATATGTAAATCAAATAATATTTTGCAAACAAAACAGTTCAAAAGGAGGTTCAACTTTGATATTTTGGCATCGAGCGGGCGCACGGCCAGTATTGCGTTACATTGGGGCGTATATATCACCTTAACATGGAATACGTAAATCAAAAAATATTTTGCAAACAAAACTGTCCAAAAGGAGAATATTGATATTCTGGCACCGGGCTAAGGGAGTTTACTCGTATTATACGCCTTAAACTTCATATGATGCTTTTGACTGAATAAAAATTGTTATCAACCACTTACGTGTGGACCACTGTAAGGACACAGAACTGACATTGCCCTGCTAAATCTGGTTCTGAATCTAGGACCAGAAGAGGCCCAAATCCTTGCTTTATGTCAACACAAAGGTTGACAAAAGTCCCGTAAAATCCAAATAAGAATATTAGCAGCCCACACTGTGTATCTGTGAAGACAGTGAAATGCTACAGCCACCAAAAGCGCATCAAGGTATTGACCAAAATGACAATAGAATTCTAATTCTTAGTCCAAGTCATGAATTTCAAGCTTTCATTGTGTTTATTACTATTTACTGTTCATTTGGAGAAAATTACAAAACAAAATGCTTAATAACGAAGACTTTAACAATAGGCCCTAAATTAGCTTTCATATTATTCATAGCCAAAACTTATTGCTTTAGTAGAAATACAATACAAAATGACTTTTGTTAAGTTTTATTTAGCACTTACATCTCTGGAGTGACACTTATGGTACATCTCTATTGTGAAAGCAATAGACGTCTGTAATATTAGATACATTGGGCATTGCCATCCCGGAAATAATTTCTGCTGCCTTTGAAACCGAAGAAGCTATATTTTAATATTTAGCACGCATTGCGGTTTTTATTTTAACAGTACTTGGAACCAACAACATACTTGAAGAATTAAAAAATAAAAAGTAAATTCAAAAAATCAAAAAACTCGACTGCTTAAGAAGCGAACTAAAAAGACGTAAATAAGAAGAAAATCATGCTGTGCAATCGGAGGTATGGATAAATATTCACAAGGTTATTAAATTTTAATTTAGCCAGTGCCACTCGCAGGGTTAAGACGAATCGATTGACGTAAGAATCATCAAAATCGGCCAACGCGTTTGGTCTCTAGAATGCAACATAGGAACATAGATACTTACATACATAGACTGATAAACACATTACCCTCTTTCGGCAGTCGGGTAAAAAATACACTAGATGATGCTCAATTGTCATTGTCAATTTCGGTGACAAATGACGCATCATCAAACATGGCACCTCTGTATGGCAAGAATATGTGACGTCACCATATTTTCGTTGATAGATGCGCGCCCGCATATGTCCTGGCGATATATTATCACGTTCAATAGATGGCGTCCAATTGATGGGGCAAGTTCGTTTTAGTCTGACAACTATACATGGCTATAATTTTAGTGATGATAGAAGTGCTCAAGGCAAAACTTCAATAAAATTTGATTGACAGTCAGGCTCGTAAATGTCTTGGACAGTTTATTTATGGGACTTGAAAGGTATAATGTTCAGGGTGCCAGGGTTATATTAGGTGGCCGTAAACACGGAGGGGTCATGCTGATCGCCACCCCGCGCGGCGCTCTCGAGTTACGTAGTGTACCGTTATCTGATAACAGTAGCTTGAGCCACCACCCGTTCGAAATCGTATGTGCGACGGTATACCGCCAAAATGTTTTTTTATTTTTGTGTTGTGTTGCGTATATTCCACCTAAGACGATTGAAAGGGAATATATGTATATGTTTCATTTACTGGAGCAGTTATGTGTTAGATATGACAAAGTTGTTTTAGTAGCTGATTTAAATATGTATTCAGCAAATCAAGATGTACAATGTTATTATGAATACTTTGTCACCTTTTGTGGGTTTCGCCAAAGTAACAATATTCTTAATTGCAACAATCGCACACTCGATGTAGTCCTAACTACTTTACCCGAAGGTGATATTGTCGTAAGCGAGGAATGTGAGGAGTGTTTGTCACGCATAGACCCACAGCATCCGCCGCTACGAGTAAGTATAAGTCGTGTGCGAGCGACTTCTAGCCCTGGTTACCATATACCGCATTATTCCACCTCCCTACCACGATGGAATTATAGCAAGGCGGACTTCCATTGTTTGTACTTGGGACTTGCAGGGATAGACTGGAGCGCCCTGTATGAAACGAGTAGTGCCGACAAAGCATATAGAATATTTTACGACATATTTTACAGGATTTTGGATGATAGCACTCCGAGAAAGAGCTTCAAGGGTGATTGCTTTCGTTATCACTACCCTGAATGGTTCACTGCTGACATAAAAGGTCATATTAAGAAGAAAGCTTTTTGGCACAAATCTTTTAAGAAGACGGGTTCGGTCAACGACTATTTTAAATTTTCGCACTACCGTTCAATTGTCAAAGTAGAAATCAGTACCGCATACTGCGATTTTCAGAGGCGTACTGAGCAACAATTTGTGAAGGAACCGAGGTCTTTTTGGGGTTTTATTGGGGGCAAGCGCTCGAAACGTAGTAGACCGAAGATAGTTAAGAATGGCGAGCCTTTGCCAGAGCATGAGTGCGCTCAGGCATTCGCTGATTACTTTCATTCGGTTTATGGGGCGGTGGCACCGCGGTTGGATGCGGCTGCCGCTGGGCAGACGGTGCCCGAGCGCGGCTCCCGCATTCACGTGGGGCAGCTGTCTCTGGGCGAGGTGAGTGCCGCGCTCACGCGCCTCAAGCCCAAGCGTTCGGTTGGGCCAGACGGGGTGCCACCTTTCATCGTTAGGGATTGTAGGACAGTACTGGCACGGCCGCTCATGCATTTATTTAATAGCTTTTTACGAGAATGCACGTATCCGGACGGCTGGAAATTGACTAGGGTTACTCCGGTACCGAAAGGGGCTCCAAGCTCAGATGTTGGCGGGTATAGACCAGTAGCAGTACTGTCAGCATTTGCTAAAGTCTTCGAGTCCGCGTTGTGTTCAACTATCCACTCGCAAGTAGCCTCACAGCTCAACGACGCGCAGCATGGTTTCCGTGCGGGCCGCAGCACGAACTCTAATTTAATGTGTTTTTTAAATCAGGCCACCACAGTGATGGACTCGGAGACTGGTGCCCAACTGGACGTCGCTTACTTCGACTTCAGGAAGGCATTTGATAGTGTGGATAATGACATACTTTTAAGTAAATTTGCGAGGGTCGGTTTTACCCCAGCCCTCCTAGAGTTCTTTGCTAGCTACTTAGGCAACCGCAAGCAAATGGTAGAATATGCAGGTTACACCTCGAACTCGTATTTCACCCTTACGGGGGTAAGTCAGGGCACAAACTTAGGACCTTTAGAATTTATTATTATGATTAATGATCTTCCAGAAGTCATTAAAGATGCTGGCTGTTTATTATTTGCGGACGATCTCAAGCTATTCCTACGGATCACAGACGAGTCACACTGCGGAATGCTCCAGCGAGACATCGATCGGGTGGTAGCGTGGAGTGAAGAGAATAAACTACTCTTCAATGTGACGAAGTGTAACGTAATGTCCTTCACGCGGGCCGTGGTACCTCGACGTCACGATTATTGCATGGGCGGTCACGTCATACCACGGGTAGTGTTAGTACGAGATCTCGGTGTTACTTTTTCTGGGGATCTTTCGTTTCGTGCGCATGTAGTGCAGGTGTGCAAAAAAGCGTTTAAAAATCTTGGTTTTGTCATGCGTGAAACCCGTGACTTCACTAACATGGCGGCAGTGAAATCACTTTATAATGCGTTGGTACGAAGCAACTTGGAAACTAGTGCTATCATCTGGAATCCTTATGAAGTGAAGTATTCTCAGATGCTGGAAAAGATGCAGAACAAATTTACCCGATATCTTTATATGAAGCAATTTGGTGTCTACCCCTTCTACCCTCTTATGTATCCAACTCTTTTTGTTATAGGGATGGTTGGGTACTATAAGTTGGAAGTAAGGCGCAACCTAGCTCTTGCAAAATATGTTTTTATGGTTTTTCGTGGCATGCTGAATAATCCACAAATATTGGAATCGTTAGGATTGCTCGTTCCAAACAGGAGGCTACGGTTAGGACCTAGGGAGGGGCTTTTTAATGTACCGGCAACCCGTACAAATTTATTAAAGTTTGCACCAGTGATACGTGCTGTTAGAATACTTAATAGCATCTCTCTGCGTTGGGACATATTTTCTTGCTCTTTGGCGGAATTCCAGAGGGTGACACTTAGTGTGTTGTCCACTGTGTAACTTGTGCTTCTACCCAGACCCGTTACTTGGGACTGTACTATTAGTAATGTATGACTACTTTTGTTAGCTTGGGTCTTACCTGTTAAAACAAATGTATGTGTTAATTAATAAATAAATAAATATTTTTTGCCAACTCAGGCCAGTCCATTGAAGTGTTTGAATATAATATGTTTATAACTGTTCGTGTATGCTGAGTTTGCATTATACTTCATATTTATATTTTTGTATCTTTTCTTACTCCTCCGTTATTCTTTTCTGATTAATTGCGTTGCGGGATCCAAGACAGTTAAATTTATTCTGCGGGACTTCGTCGAGCTTCATTGCCTCGGCGCTTTTCTGGTTGTCGCCACTGTTGATTCTGGCTTTCAAGAGTTGCAGTGGTTTAGGAATAGTGGTTGCAGTGGTGGTTGGGTATTGTTCCATAAAAAAAACTATACTTCATATGCACATATTTAACAATGATTCATCATTAATTAAATAGCACTTAACAGATGTGGTTGTTTCCTAGAACCAACCCCTTAGAGATCCCAAAAAATTTCACCATATCTGGAACCAGATTGCTAAGATATAGTCAGCCAAATCCTATTTTTCATCTCCTAAATATCAGTTTTACCCTAACTATATTATATGTTTAACATCCTTCTAGTATTTCACGTCTTTATTACTACCAGCAGCTGATGCACTTCTTATCTTCCAGTTAATCTCTCCATCTAATCTAGGTGAAGGCTAAGGTTTCCATGGATCAGCAGCATATAATTCACAATTACGGTCACTTCTTGATTGCCAATAAACGCGTCGGCGGCGATGAGCCGTTTATATCTGCGTAGTATAAAGGAGTAATTAAGAATGTTGATTAATCCTGTGGAGTTGTAAATATTGGCTTGCGTCCATCAGAATCATTATTCCCTGGTTATAATGACATACACAATTATATCAGTAGACAAAAACTATCTTACCTTTTAATAGTACTAAAAAGAACATCTTTGTCGAAAAGGAAAGTGTATATAAGCACACATATGCATAGGTAAATAACAACTTAGCTAACCTAACCCTTTCCATCATCGGACTACAAGACGTACGGCGGAGGCGATGCGTCATCGGTACACGGTTGACATCCAACCTATACGCACCAAACATTTTGCAAAGCAAAGCTGTGTCTTTGTTCTTGATCAAGGCCCACGCGGGCCTGCCGGGGAATGAGCGAGCGGACGAGTTAGCAAAAGAAGCAGCGTTGTCGTTACGGAGGAAGCCGGACTTCGACCAGTGTCCGGTTTCATTTATAAGTTTTATATCAAGCGACAGATCCGTTTGGAATCGCTTGATGAATGGAACCGAAGATATGTGTCGGGCGAGACAGCCTCTGTGACGAAGATGTTTCTTCCGGATGCCATAGCGGCTTTCCACAGGTGCGGCCGGTCTTCAGGATGCCGGCGGACTCACGCAGGTTTTGACGGGGCACGGCGGGTTCTCTGAATACTTGAATCGTTTCAAGTGTAAGGAGAGCCCATCGTGCGTCTGCGATCCAGGCGTGGCAGAGACTGTCCAGCACATACTTGTAGATTGCCCGTTATTTATCAGGGAACGCTACCAACTCGAATGTGAGCTGGACAGGAGACTGACGAAGGAGAGCCTGCATGGGCTCATGAGTAAGCAACACAGGGAAAAGTTCCTGGTGTATTGTGTTAATGTGGCTTCCACCGTCATTGCATGAAATCGAAGCTGAAGCGGCACTATGCTTCACTAGTATTATAAGAATATTTTGCAAGAAGCATAGAATAGCACGCACAAAACTGCAATGACGAACCGTGCACTGGGGTAGTACCTAAGAAAACAGATTGTCTGTATGCACACATATGCATAGGTAAATAACAACTTAGCTAACCTAACCCTTTCCATCATCGGACTACAAGACGTACGGCGGAGGCGATGCGTCATCGGTACACGGTTGACATCCAACCTATACGCACCAAACATTTTGCAAAGCAAAGCTGTATCTTTGTTCTTGATCAAGGCCCACGCGGGCCTGCCGGGGAATGAGCGAGCGGACGAGTTAGCAAAAGAAGCAGCGTTGTCGTTACGGAGGAAGCCGGACTTCGACCAGTGTCCGGTTTCATTTATAAGTTTTATATCAAGCGACAGATCCGTTTGGAATCGCTTGATGAATGGAACCGAAGATATGTGTCGGGCGAGACAGCCTCTGTGACGAAGATGTTTCTTCCGGATGCCATAGCGGCTTTCCACAGGTGCGGCCGGTATTCAGGATGCCGGCGGACTCACGCAGGTTTTGCATCATCGGACTACAAGACGTACGGCGGAGGCGATGCGTCATCGGTAGTCTGTATGCACACATATGCATAGGTAAATAACAACTTAGCTAACCTAACCCTTTCCATCATCGGACTACAAGACGTACGGCGGAGGCGATGCGTCATCGGTACACGGTTGACATCCAACCTATACGCACCAAACATTTTGCAAAGCAAAGCTGTGTCTTTGTTCTTGATCAAGGCCCACGCGGGCCTGCCGGGGAATGAGCGAGCGGACGAGTTAGCAAAAGAAGCAGCGTTGTCGTTACGGAGGAAGCCGGACTTCGACCAGTGTCCGGTTTCATTTATAAGTTTTATATCAAGCGACAGATCCGTTTGGAATCGCTTGATGAATGGAACCGAAGATATGTGTCGGGCGAGACAGCCTCTGTGACGAAGATGTTTCTTCCGGATGCCATAGCGGCTTTCCACAGGTGCGGCCGGTCTTCAGGATGCCGGCGGACTCACGCAGGTTTTGACGGGGCACGGCGGGTTCTCTGAATACTTGAATCGTTTCAAGTGTAAGGAGAGCCCATCGTGCGTCTGCGATCCAGGCGTGGCAGAGACTGTCCAGCACATACTTGTAGATTGCCCGTTATTTATCAGGGAACGCTACCAACTCGAATGTGAGCTGGACAGGAGACTGACGAAGGAGAGCCTGCATGGGCTCATGAGTAAGCAACACAGGGAAAAGTTCCTGGTGTATTGTGTTAATGTGGCTTCCACCGTCATTGCATGAAACCGAAGCTGAAGCGGCACTATGCTTCACTAGTATTATAAGAATATTTTGCAAGAAGCATAGAATAGCACGCACAAAACTGCAATGACGAACCGTGCACTGGGGTAGTACCTAAGAAAACAGATTGTCTGTATGGTGAAAAGCACTGTTGTGCTTCTGATCCCTAAATGTAAGGCATTATTTATATTGTGATTTTCCCTGTGATAAACAGAAATAATAATTCTGTACCTTATCTGCGATCTGCAGCACTTTTTGCATATTTATTTATTTTATAATTAATGTACACACAGAAAATACATACAGAAAACATATCATGACAGAGGAGTACAAAGGTACTGCCTATTTCTTTAGAAATTTCTACCAGCAGACCCGCGAAAAGGAGAAATGTAGACAAATTGTGTGTGAGAACAGGAAGAGAAGAAAAGTGAACTACTAACCTAAGAATTATAAACATACACATATAGTGTAAGTGATACATATTTAAATAAAAACATTACACTAAAATATATAGATACTAAATATATATGCTTATAAAAATCAGATTTGAGAGGAAAGATAATGCTCTTTTAAGCATATTTTACTGTTATCAACAGCACTTTTTTGTATTCTTGTATATGTAGCACTTTTTGTCTTTAACCTTACACTAAATAAATAAAGTTGCCTTTTAAGTATTGTTCCCACTGTATACAAGAAGACGTATGCAAGAAGAACCATGGTATGAAGAATGAAAGTACGAGAAGCTTGAAAGAGGAATGGAATGAAAGAATTTCATTTCCTTCACCGTTTTTAGAGCAGTGGCGATGAAAAAATTTACACAAAGTAAAGTGCCTGCCTGTGTTCGAACCCACGACCTACGTACGACACATAAGTCGGGGCCGTTACCAATGGGTCACCACCCGCCACTGCTCTCACGACACATGAAACGACCAAGAAAAAAATACAAATACCGGAATCATAACCAGAAAAAATTGCAACATCTCATAAACTACTACCGTTTGCAAAAACGACAGTAATTGTTTGTTTCACCAGTGCAAACTTTGCACATTCATTACGAAGTTAACTTGTTTCAGACAGACATTTCCTCATAATCTACTATTACGTATTGTGCACACAAACGACTGCTGCTGAACTTTCTTAGTAGACAGTAAAAAATGGCGAAAACTGCAATGTTTACTGCAGGATATCCTGCAGTGAATATATTATATCTATTTATATGTGTGAAAGCATGCAGAAACAAAATCTTATTTACCACATCTTTATTGCATCAAATTATGCCTTTACCCGGCAGACCAAACAGTGGCCTAACCCCTTAGGCTTAGGTACATACCGATCGCACGACGGAGATCAGGAAATCAGGTTCATATGGTACCTCAGTGGCAGTGCTTGACCCGCAGAAGTGACTCATCCCATACCAGTGCACTGATCATGCTGGACGAGAGATGCGAAATCTTTCAATACAGCTAATCCAGGAAGCATCGAGGATGCCGTATGTTAATTCGCACATGGCCAATTGCTTCGACATTCTGCTGACAACAGATCCAGACCGATACTCAGTGTCGATATCTTCTCCTTTGGGTAGTTCCGACCACTGTCTGGTGAAGTCTGTGTCCGTCTACTCTCCGTCCGATCCTAGCCCAAGAGGCACCCGGCGGGTATGGCGGTACAAGTCAGCAGATTGGGATTGGTTGTGATCTTTCTTGCATGTTTTCCTTGGCAGCCTACTAGCTTCTCTTGGACGATCATAGTCATGCGCTGACGCCGTGACAGATGTGTTGCGTCGATGCGGATGGAGTACTATAGGGAATGTGCCAAAGACAATCAAGAGATGCAGTAAGAAAATCCATTTCAAGACTCCAGTTTTAAGCAGAGCCACAGAATGCCTGCCAGGACTAAGAGCAAGTTATTGTCTGTTTACAAGGTGTGTTAATCTGAGCACTCGATTCCCTAAAGACTGCGCCAAAAACACCGCAGACTAACTTTATTATACTCGGCATTAACAATGCAGGTTTAAAACACTAAATCTTCGGGGACCAGTAATGACTCACTAAACTTGGCACCTAAACTGCTAATACCAGTACAACTAACGTAGGTACAGAATGCAGTGCACCAGTCATTGCCAATTTTTTGTCAGCAGTAGCAGCCGAATTAGAGAACATTGACCGCCAGCTAAAATTAGGTGCACAGTATACTTTTGTCTTGATTTTTACCAAGAATTGTAACTTTCTCGATAAACAGAAGTGTTAAGATGTGAATTGTGTGTACTTTTAATTAGAATACCGATGTAAATAAGATCTCAGAACATTTCTATGCTTTTCACATTTTGGTTCATACCGTGGTAAAAATATGATTGTATGTTAGGCAGGTTATAATGAACTATAGGGTTTGAAGATGTCTACAATATTTATGTTTATAAAAGTTGATGGTTGAGGGGTAATGATTGAGAGTGAGAACAAATAATTGAATGTAAATGGTTTGTGTGAGATGATATCAACGTATAGAATATCACTACAATCACAGCAACTCCTTAGATCCAGTATCAACGTCAAGCGGTGTCCACCAAAAAAGCACTAAGGCATGAAACAAGACGATTCATCTGTTTTAGATCCCATTCACAGATAATATAATACGTTAAATTAATTAGAAAAGAACAGCAGAGGAATAAGCCATAATGCAAGCTGATAAGGCGAATGAACGAGATAACAAGTTCCTTTAACTTCAATAAACAAGGGACCAGGATAGCAGAACAGAATTTGGTAGCGGGCTCGGTTACCCAGAGTGCGCCAGAAACTCGTGGATACTAAATTTATCCCAGTTTTGCATTTCTGTGTCATGTTTACATTCAAGCAAGAAGCAGACAGATTACTCCCGATAAACGTAATCAGAATCGATCAATGCCTATTACAAAACAAACAAATGCAAACGCGATGTAAACAAACTATAAATAAATGTATGACACACACACCGCTGCACCATGACTGTATTTAGTCTCATTTACACATGTCGAGTTTCTTGACCGACCATAGAGCTTCTTGGCGGTAATTTTGAACAGTGTAAATAGCTTCTGGCGTCTCATAAGTGCTGATGTAAGTTCTTGTGAAAATAAATTGAATTCTAATTGAACCAGAGGCGAGAAGTCCATGAGAGTCTTATAGGCGACATGAGACTACCCTATAGATAAAAGATTTTTTGCTAATTGTTGTGGTGCTTCTCTTACTGAAGGTTGGCACTCTTATCCTTTGCGAAATACGAGGCCTTTGGTCAAATATTATATCGTTGCTGGGCCCTGACCATTTTGGTAAGCGAGGCGGTGAACCTTACAAATTTTCTGAATCAAACTTAGGTGTTGTTTATAAGTTACGTGTTTTTATGTCCTTCCAAAATTCATCTATCCCAACAGAGAATCTCGCTTCGTGTACCAGGTCTTGCATTGCGGCATCGTCTTTGATTTTAATGGGTTTACTGCCAGTTCACCCACATGGTTTTATTTCTTGCATGTTTCCTGTTTTAATGGAATTATTACATTCTGCCACAGAACATAAAAGTTCTGAGCATGTTCTACGTATCGTTAAGTTTCATGTTATTGTGGGGAAATGCGAAAGCTTCCTAGGAAGTGTTGTTTTGTACATGGAAAATAAATTTGTGGATGTACTCTCTTTTGAGTTCTGAATTGGTATTTTCAACATCAGCAGATTAACAGGATCGTGAAGGACATGACCATAGCATGAGCTCATGGGGCCTGTTGTGGAACTGCATAGCAGACTATGCCCTGCCTATTTTTCTGCACTTTGTGTCCTAAAACTTGCAGCCAAAACTACCTATCTGTAGCCACCGACAATGCCGTAGAAGAGGCGAAGTATTGGAACAATACTATAGGGATATTTGCTGGGAAGAAAAATGATAATTCTATTTAGTCCGTCAGTGAGATTATCAATTAATATTGGACACGTATTTATTGCTTTACCAAATCAATACAAAATTACAAAGTTAAAGCGCATCAAAGTTCAGGAGTGGGGGTTTCTGACGTCACTAACACAGTATAATGTGTACTAGCGGCGTGACGTTTCACGATATTTCAACGCATTATATTTTCGTCACTTTATGTTTACGTGTCAATAGAATAAATACGTGTCCAAATTTTTTTATTAATCTACCTGAAGGACAAAAAAAAAAATCCGTAAACTACCCTCTTTAGATATACCAACGACACGCCTTCATTTACATTAGGTTGACACGAGTCCTTAAATATTGTTTTGTACCAGACTTCGAAAAAAAAAAAATCCGTAAACTACCCCTCTTTAGATATACCAACGACACGCCTTCATTTACATTAGGTTGACACGAGTCCTTAAATATTGTTTTGTACCAGACTTCGAAAAAAGGACGATTACTCAAAGACGCCTGGACCGATTTGGAAAATTCTTCTTTTGTTTGAAAGGGTGAACTTCCTAGATGGTCCCATGGTCATCAGGTCAGTATCTGATGCTGGGATCCCAAAGAAATCGAGGGAACTCCTCAAATATTGTAGGCATATATATAGAGATTTTGGTATTTTCATCAACAATGCAATCATTTGCACTCAGTAAGTATCATTTGGTGGAGTGGAACTGATGAAGACAACAGATGGCCACTGGAACTCCTTAATGCTAAGTATGTGACGGGTATGGGTATACCCGTCACCGACCGGGTGGTCATAGTCGGTTAACTATTCGAGATATCTTATAAGATATCTCGAATAGTTAACCGACTATGATGAATCAAATAATTATAAGTAAAGGGTACCTACTGATGAAAATGGTACTATCGAACTGATTTGATGATGAAGCCCGAAGGTAGGCACTGGCATTCCGAAATAAAATAATGTATCCTAGTCGTGTTTGGGCTTGTTGGTATCCTCATGAGATGTGCTTTGGCTATAAATGATTTTCATGGTAATTAGAGGTACATACCAAAACTAAAAAAAAAAAATTTTATCAACCTATTAAACCGACTTCCAAAACAAAACGGAAAACAATAGGTACCAAAGACACCGACTTCGACAAAGAAAGTTATTTTCCGCTTTGTAGTGTCTTGTTTTGGGAGTCGGTTTGTTTTTCATTTGTTATAAAGCGTTTTCCAAGATTTTTTTATGACCAGCTAAATGGAAGCTATCGTAGATACAAAACTAGACATGAGAACTCTTACAAAAATACCAGTAAGCTGTGATAATCCGCGCGACCGATGCGTAAGCGCAACCGTAGGTAATCCCAGTGATTGAAGCTAACGACATAATAAAAATAATGGACTCGCTTCCCTACCCAATACTTATACGGTTTTAATGATACAATCACACCTTTTTTTTTTTTTTTTTTTTTTTTTTTTTTTTGTTTGACTGGAACTTGACGAATTTGTGATCCCATTTTATTAAAATTGACACTGTGCCTATTTCAAATTATTTTCTGAATTTGATCTTGACATGGTAAATTTGTATTGATTTAACTGAATGTTTTTAATAATTTATATTAAATGGGTCTTTATTATCATAGTAAAAACTGTTTGCATGCCTTAGTTAAGGTAGTTAGTATAAGGAACATTATATTAAAACTTAACATCTGTTACCTGTACCTACTTTCTGTGCAAATAAAGATTTATTCTATTCTATTCTATTCTATTTTTAGTAAGAAACCTCGTTTAACATTTTTTTTTTATTACTGTCTCATGCCTGTCTGCGTAGTTTGATTTAGTGATCTTAAGGTTGCCCTAGACAGTCATTCTTCCATACAAACGTAGTATGGCGATTACTCCACTCTTTGACGGAAACGCTCAAAAAAAATATTTTATAAATTTTTCTCATCATTATCTAGCTCTGTATGGTAAAAAAAAACGTGAATTTGAAAGTGAGCTTCGTAAGTTCCATATTTCAACACTAAATTCAACGCATCTTTATGCGGAAATAAATACCATAAAAATAAGAAAAAATGCAAAACAGTCACCATACAGGGATTATTAGCAGTTAAAAAATCCAAATAATTTTATTTTAAACAAATACATTCAGTATTTTTTTCATGATACTCATACTCCCAAAGGTTATAAAATTTCGCGCGCTCCTTTTCAAAATCATCATCCTTATATATAAATTTATACCATGAGTGTGTATTCGTACGCGCTTCTTACTGCTCATCACAGCGTCTATCCCTTTCGTACGTGTTGTCGAATGAGATAACATGCATTTTAACCACGGCCACAAAATAGTTCATGCCGCCGACTAGGGCAACCTTAAACGAGACTGCTGAACATGGGCTCGGTCTTTTGGCCTTTTCGTGGAGCTTCCTACTAGGGCCAAAATATTTTAAGAGTTTTCCAATAAAATAAAAGAAGAAGTAGTATTCCAGTGTCCTGGATTTAAGCATGTATTCCTGGGGCAATGACCTCGTGAAACCTTTTTATCGAGCTAATATTGCTGATATGTATAACATATTTTAACAAATGCTAGATACCTGACCTGGAGTAAACTTAGGGGATTACAGATAATTTTATTTTATTATGAAATAAATGATTATATTCTGAGTTTTATTACCTGGTTCGTGTAAAGTTTGATTTTAACGTCTGGACTACAAGAGCCAATCCAGCTAATCCAGCCGGTAAATGAATTGGCAAGCTGTTGTAAATAAAATCTATATATATTTAGCTGGTTTTAATACACCAGCTATAAAACGAAGAACTCAGTTAGTACCGCAATTTAATCAGTATATTATTACTAAATGACTTGTAATGCCATTAATATGGATTGTAAATTAAACATAAAACAGACATAAATAACTTACTATCACTTGTGTATTAATGTAAACGTGATTACCAGTAAGTACCAATTAAAATGATTACATTCGGCATTTGTATGGCAATCGGTTCTTTTGAACATAATGTAGGCTCCTTGACTTTTAGGGAAAAGACCAGGGTTTGTGGGCTTTTTACCTCATTAAAACCACCCCGGTGATCACCATCAGCAAGAAGAACCCCGCGACCTCTTAAAATACCACCCCGGAGCCCCCTCTGTGCAACGCCTGTTAGGGCACGGCCCTGGGGAGACTCAACAAGCGCCTCCCCTAAGCCTCGCTGTGCACAGCAGCACCTGATCACTGTGCCACCGCCTTGCCTGGATTCTCAGAGATACCCCAGAGTCCTGACATATAGATGCAGGCGGGGTTTTGGCGTTTTAGGCATCGAGGAGGGTGCCTCCTCGACGCCTTCTTATCCGAGCGGGATCGGTTCTCTTGCGATCACGCTCAGCGGCCTTCTTATGGACCACCTTCACACTCTCACAGAATCCTTTTTTCCTGTCTACATCACAGAAACCGTGGATTTTCTGACATATAAAGTAGTATATGGCACTCAAAAGATCCGCGAGTGAACCAGGGTTACCGACATAGCCCGAAGAATTGCCAAACTTAAGTGGCAGAGGGCAGGGCACATTGCTCGCAGAACGGATGGCCGATGGGGTAGAAAGGTTCTGGAGTGGCGACCGCGAACCGGAAGACGTTGCGTTGGAAGGCCTCCCACCAGGTGGACCGATGACCTGGTGAAGGTTGCAGGGATACGCTGGTTGCGAGACGCACGAGACCGGTCAAAGTGACGACGCTTGGGAGAGGCTTATGTCCAGCAGTGGACGTCTTTCGGCTGATATGATGATGATGATATTGCTTACTACGAGCAAAAAAAAATACTTTCTTCAAACCAATAATCCAACAATATTAACTCTTTATAAAAGCTATTAGTTAACATTAATTAAATGCTTGTAACTTAGTATGAAATCACACAAAAACGTAACTAGACTTTTTCATTACCTATAATTCTACTCGATTATACTGTATTCAGTAGATAAGTAAGCTGAATATCCGAATTCGAGGCACAAATAAATAATACGAAACGTGACACAAATCATTGCGAACAATGTTCCTCGTCTCAATAAAAAAATGGGTTATTGTCGATGTCGAATAGTGATGGGACCAAGTAAATTTGGATAGCATTTTATCGATGGCGAATCGACTTGTATTTTCATCGATGATTCTGAACGCTTTTTTTATAATTACTGAAAAACATAGAATTAGAATGTACGGCTAGGAGTAGGTACTTAGAGGACTTTCTGCATCCGAACTAGGCGGCAGCCTGTATCTCGGATGAACTAACTTGTTCTTGTCTTATAAGATTGATGTAGATTTGAAATATTGACTTATTAGGCTATTAAAAAGTAGTCTGTATAATATGTAATTAACCGATCTGCCAATCAAGAGAATTAAGTCAGAACAAAAAAATTATGACCAATTCTTGTATAGAAAATACCAAAATTAAAATTCCATGTCACTTAAAATGCACACTGCATATATGCCTAAAGCTTATCGGGTAACATTCTCCAAGTTAACCTCCAAGTTTCTTCGTCTGAAAATCTATGTCGTGTCCATCACTTGGTGCGTGCGCATATTTTCTCAAATTGACGTAATAATAAGTAGCAAATGTCACGCAACGTTTGCTCACGAAAGCTTCACAGTAAAATTGACATGCTCCGAAAAACGATCAAAGTGCCTCGGTTCTACGTTATTGAGGAAATCGGTTATATTTATAATTTTATAACCAAGCGGGTTTGAAAATGTAGGTCAGACTGGTTCTTGGTAAAAATGGAAAGTACGTGGGATGTACTGTGTGTGAGATATAAGAAAGATCCGAGTATTTACTAGCTGCTCATCCGACCGAGACTAAATAACAGAATTAGCCCAATTTGCCGCTTCAGTAGTCGCAATGAGCTATTCAGTATGTAATCTTTACATCTAATAAGCTATTGCTTTACACATGGGAAAGGATGTTGACTTCCCGTTTGGTAACGCCCGTAAACTTTCTTCATTTATTAGAACAAACAAATTAACAATACATGAAAAAACTATTCCAAAAAGAGTAAAAACATCGACTCATATAATAAAATGTCAAAATCCAACACTAATGATGATGACAAATACTAAACAATAACAATTTGAAAAAAGAATAACAACAATAATAAAAAATCTAAATGTCAAATTCCATTCCAATGACATAACACAAAAAAACCAAACTAAATTCAAAAACAGAAGCATAACAACGCATAATTAAAAAACTAAAAATTCAAATTTAAAAAGAGAACAATAGAAAATAACGGGCCCTCAAAACTCGCTTTCAATGCAGCGGCATCGCACTGGCTGGCATAAAGACCTCAGTAACCTGACTAATTGGAGCGTCAGGTGTTTGACCCAACACTATTGTGTGCAATTTGCTGTCGCCTGTCAGTCGTCAGTGAGACTATCGCGAATGCAGTAACAGACAATACGCGCATTTTCTAACGCACAAAAACATCACGCGACCATTTACGTAATTACTGTTTTATTAACTGTTGCATTCATTGTGAAGAATTTTCATGTTTTCATTTGCTTGTTGAATAGATTGGCATCTTTTCTCATTATTGTTTTGATTTCTGTTTATGTACACTTTTTTGCACTAGTGCTGTCATATCTTTTTTGCTAAGCTGTCTTTTTCCTGTCCGATTTTCAATTGGAAAATTTCTTCGGTCGAAATCTAGGCCATAACTGCATTTTCTGCAGTATGGAGATGATCTCAGTGTCTTCGATGGAGCTCGTGCTAATACCACTTAACCTACAAAGAACCGTGCTCAAGTGTTTATGAACCGAGAACCAGTTTAATTTAAGATCTAGGTCCCCTACCATCTTATACCTTGGTCGCTTGGTATTGTCTGTCTGTAGGACAAATGCGTAGACCTGAGTCTACATTAGGATCATATCGCACATAATGTGTTTGCTCTAGAAAAGATAGTTACAAAGGCTCATTTTTTTATCCATAGTCAGCTCATCCAATGGTTTAATAATGCTAACCAATGGTTTCAAATTTCGGTAAAAAAGTGTTTATTAATCAATTGTTAGTCTAACAAATGGTCTAATAGTTAACTCTTCCTTCAAATTATTTGATCATTTGCGATGCCAACAATTGATGAGTTATAACGCGTTTTACCGAAGTTTGAAAACTTTGGTTACCATATTTAACCATTGGTTCAGTTAACTACGCATCTTACAACTGGGCCTTACTTAGCTAAGTGATCTCGAATCTAATTATGTAAGGAAGGTAAAATTAATAGATTTTTTAGGCTACGGAAACAATTTTTCAAGTTCATTTACGCGTTTTTACAGGATTACCTATGTAGGTACTTAAGATCAACAGTCAGTCCAGACAAATGTCGCCGTGAAAACGTAGGTGAAGTGAGCGTGAAGTGAACCGTCATTCCATCTGAAGCTATGAAGTGACAGTTCAAATCCACTGCACAATTTTTTTACAGTGAGACTTTTACAGGATAGCACTGCAGTAGTAAAATCCCCAGCATCATATCAGCAAAGACATTCACTGCTGGACATAGGCCTCCTCCAAGTGTCACCACATTGACCGGTTCCGTGCGTCTCGCAACCAGCGAATCCCCACAATCTTCACCAGGTCATCGGTCCACCTGGTGGGAAACCTTCCAACAGATTCAACGCAACGTCTTCCAGTTCGCGGTCGCCACTCCAGAACCTTTCTGCCCCATCGGCCATCCGTTCTGCGAGCAATGTGCCCTGCCCACTGCCACTTAAGTTTGGCAGTTCACTTCACCACAATTTTCACGGTGAAATTTTAACAGAATATACCGGCAACGTAATCAGACCGCTTTGTGTTGACTCCTTGAGGAAGAGGGGAAACAACACATCGTTTACTAGGAAATACACGCCATTTAATTTCCATGGCTTCCAACCTCTCCCCCATAGGTTATTACTACAGGAATTCCACGTAATTATTTTCTTGTGCCTGTTTTTGTCCAGACAGGAACCCTGGCTATAAGTGGTCCACTTCCCGTCGTGCATGTGTCGTGGAAACGCATTGTTTAACCATAACTAATGTGTAAGTGGTAAGCTGTATAACTGTCGGTGACCTGGTTTGTTCGACGACTATATTTTATGATGTGGGTGGCAACACTGGCAACTGAGGTGAGTAGCAAGCGATGTGTGAAGTTGTCAACTACCCACGTATATCTAGGTTTTGTGTGTGGCTTTTTTATTAGTTATTGGAAAATGAGAAAATGGCTCTTACTTGTACGACTTACTTACTTTATAGATGACACTGTTTTAAAAAGCTTCTCACAGTCGTGGGTGGTTAATTATAATTTGGTTAATAGATTTTAGAAAGAATATGCAGGGTTAGCAGGACACCTACAAGGACCGAGGCTCTGATGAAAGTCAGACGAACCAACTGGCTGCTGGCTGCACAAACAGGAGCTTTCGCTAGTGATGTCTGGGTAGGTCCTAGGGCTAGCAGCCGTCGCGTTGACGCGGCTAAATGCTGTTGAAGGATAACTTTAGAAGTGTAAAAGCAGTTCGGTTTAGTGGAACCGAAAACAACGAATAAATCATCAATATTACGGACAACAAACAGCAATATTCGAACCCGAAGGATGGCCTTTCATGTAAGCATCGTAAACGCGATCGTGTATGTCGATCAAGTACCTTCTCAAGACACGCACGCTGGGAAACCACAGGGTGGGCTATTCTCAAAGCGGTTCCCTTTGAGTCAGTGCGTGCAATCATCCTGCATAAATAAATAACCAATACAAGATAAAAACATTCGCGTAATGACAGGTTATCATACCATCGCTTAGGAGTTGCACTCGTGCGTAACGATCATAACAGCTGCACGTATGATCGTGCATCGTGAGAGTGCAAGTACCTTGTGAAGTGGCTTGAAGTGGGTAGTTGTAGATACGATTATTTCCAAGAAAGCTATTACCCTCTTTGCAGTGAAAGTATTAGGGAACTACATACAACCAACCAACATCATAACAACCTAGAACAGCTGATGGTTACTGGCAAGATTGAAGGTCCTAGAGGTCGCAATCCAATAAGATTGTCAGACCAAGTCCGCATATCGTTGAACACCAAACTGCAAGATGCTCTCCACGACGCAAAGGACAGGCATAGATGGCGCAAATTAGTGAAGGAAAAGTTGCTTCCACGACGACAGGGGAATCACGAGCCTCAGTAATGAGGAACACGACGCGAGGAGGAGGAGGGACATACAACAGTCTCAAAATGTTACCCCATACTAGCATGAAGACCCTTCTTTTAAACCTTTTAAAGTGGTGTTAGGGATAAATATGCCATACATCAGTATCAAATGGCACCCCATCTTTTGGTAATATAATCCTGCCGACATGCAAAATGCGGGGGGCATTTGATAGCTCTGATGAGTGAACTATGGGGTGGTACGTAAGATCTAAATTGCCAAACAACAGATTACTACGTAATTAGCGTCAACATATTGAAGCCTACCATCGAAATCGTGCTCGTCCTTTTAACAAAATTAAGACTGGTTTAGGTATATCTCGTGTTAATCCCGCTGACTTTAGTAAAAGCAAGGAATTATATCGAGATTTATCGAAGTAAATCGGTACAGTAGTTGGAAAAGTAAAAGCTTTTACGAGTACCATCATCAATCATCCAGCAATATAAACAACAATAACAACATACAACCTTCCTAACCACCATCATGTAAAAATACCCACTAATGATTCCATTTATATGAATGCCCAAACCACTACAAAAGTTCAAAGAATCTATTTATAAACTACAACCGATATAAAACGAGGTTATCTTCAATAATAAAAAGGATAATTATCTTTATCGGACATGCAACCTTGACCGTGTAATGTCATTTGTCGTTCAAGGCTTCTTGGGATTTCTCATCGTGTTAACGACCTGGCTGATGGCATCATATTTGGCAACACACCCCGGGCGTGGAGTAAAAATATATTGTTTTAATTTAGTGCTCCGGGTCGACAGTTTACAACGACGAAATTGGGTGAAGTATTTTTATTGAAAATTTGATTTTTTTTGGACTTGAGAATTAGCAGGCATAAATCATTGCATTATATCCAGCTATCGATTGCGGTAATTATCTTTATTATTCCGGTCAGAAGACGTGCACAGCTGAACATAGGTCTGTGGACAGCAAGTGTCGCCACACAACATAGCAGAACTAGATGGATGCACCATCAGTATTTCGGAACGATAGCTGATATGACAGCTCCTCTAGAAACATTTAGAACAGATATGATACAGTCGCTGTATAAAGCGTCGAACCGGAATACACCGATAAGCCACATTGCGGCTGCGAATAGCATTTATTCACAATAAAACTGCACGATTATGTAGCTTGTAGAAAAATCGTGATGATGGAGACTAAGAAACGTCTGTAACTGTTAAAGATAATAGTTTTCTTAAATGTCTAAAGGAGCAAAGGCAGGAACGATTCGGGAGACAGAGTGAGGGCACGAAAACTCTTCCAAAGAAACATCTATTGTTTTTGGATTTTAACTTTACTTTATCCACCCCGGTGATAACGATCAGCACATGGAAGGGGACCTCTTAAAATACCACCCAGGAATCCCTTGTGTGCATCGCCTGTTAGGTTAGGGAGACTGAAGAGGCGTCTCCCCTGAGCATTGCTGTGCCAATGAACCACTTATCGTAACCTCAATATTTTGAATCACCCATTACACAATCAAACAATAAATAAATACTATTTCAAGACTCCAATAAACCCATTTTGATCGACACAGAACAACACGCTCGCGTGTTCACGTAAACAAGTTCGAAACCAATGTATAGTAACGAAAGTGAAAAATTATCTGATCGTGATTACGTACGCCACTTTTACTTATAAACCGTCGCATGTTTCCTTCAGCATTTGCATGAGTGATTGCCATTAGGTGAAGTTTTTACTGCTTTATCGACCGTGATTTTCAGGCCTTGGGACTTGGAAACTGATGGAAGAATGCGAGTTAATGATGTTATAACAACTGACGATAAAGACCTAAAAGTGTTTCAGGTACGCCCTATGGCTTCTAGATCTACACCTAAATCTAATCAATCCGAGATATGTAATGCAAAAGCCATTATCCAAACTAATATTATAAATGCGAAAGTAACTCTGTCTGTCTGTCTGTCTGTCTTTCTGTCTGTCTGTCTGTCTGTCTGTCTTTGCTTCACGCCTAAACTACTGAACCGATTTGTGTGAAATTTGGTACAGACATAGTTTGGAACTTGAGAATGGACATAGGATAGTTTTTATTACAAAAAATAAAATATAAAATAAAACTTATTCCGGACATACAGCGCCATCTATTGGTCAAGAGTCGGCATCAATTCAGTACTGAAAATTAATCGGAAATCGGAAAAATGTAAATAAATAGTAAAAAGGTATGAAAATATAATATAATACAACTTTTAGTACAAAGAAAATGCCCGAACGGAGTATAGATAAATAATCCGAGTTGTCACTATGCTCGATAGATGGCGTTGGGATCGAAATAGATCGCGCTATGGTTTCGTTACACGCATTTGGTTGGGTATCGGCCGAGCGCTTCGGTACTGTCGTGGAATTGTGGATTGATCGTTTCGTAAATTTAAAATTGGCTCCGTTGTATTAGTAGATTAAAAGGTTTATTTGTTGGGTTGTCTGGTGGTTGTTTTCAAAATTGGTCCCGTTGAATTTGTCGATTAAAAGATTTATTTGTTGGGTTGTCTGGTTGTTGTATAATGTAAGTTTAGTTTGATCTCGATTAATAGTAGATACTAAAATTGTATGTCTAAATTCGTATAATAGAAAATTTGTCAAGGGAGAAACAGTATTTTTTTCTGAAATGGCAAATCAAAATAATATTTTGAAAATAAGGGAAAAATAAAATTTTCGCCTTTTTCGATCGGCAATAACGGCTTTAATGCCCTAAGTGAGTATGCATATCTTCAATTCATACGCAGAGCTCATTATGTTGATTATTGAAGAGTTCCCTAGAATATCTTCCACATTTCATTTTTGAAGAGATCCCGCGAGATCGGGAACTATGTGGGTAAAACCAAAAATCTGCCGGAAGTCACTATTCCACGCGAACGAAGTCGCGGGCAAAAGCTAGTAATGTATAATTCTACGGTATACATAAATGTACCTATTCACTATAAGTGTATAAGCAACGCCCTAGCTAGGCCTTCCAAATCAAATAAAGCCGAATTCGTAAAGCAAAAGCCACTATGTATAATTCTAGGGTATATACCTATACACTAAGGATGTTTCACTAACGGCCTATGGTTACTAGATTTGTACCTAAATCTGATAAAGCCGAAAATGCCAATGCGAAAGCTATTAGGGATCATGCTAATGTATATTTAGTACATACTGTTAAAGCTAATAATACAGTACCGGTCGATGAAGCAGAAAAAGCCGTTAACCTGTAAAGGGCTATATCTGCAGTGTCGTTCCGGCAAAAGGTCGACATCGTCCGCAGTTCCGTCCCATCAATGTTTTTTTAAGGCTCCCTTATCTACATTAAGTATAAAACAATTCTGGGTGGGATTTCCTATTGGAAATAGCAGTTTATTTTTTCGTAATATAATTTCAGATCAGAATATACAGAATGGCACACTTACTGGAGGTGTCATTTGGGGCACCCTAACTGACACCTTGTGAGGACCTTATGAACGCCAATGACGCTACGATTGTTATGGCCACTGATTCCCATATATCTATCTTAAGAGTTTTGCATGGACTCAAAGAGCAGAAGATTTCAGATCGAGCGTAGGATTCATGCGTCTCTTCCTGAAACTTATCTCATTTGTGAAAGATTTCAAAGATGCCTTGTATTGCATATAGTTTTAAAAAAAAATTTCGTCCCCGACTTCCTAGTTAATTACATTCAAATCTTAGTTCTTCAACACTATCAATTTTGTCAAAGCAACCGCCTGTTGATACTGAACGCTTCCATCCTGCATAGATGCTATACATACGTATACATCTGTCGCTGTCTGCCAAGATGGGAGAGCCCACTAGATCGATACGACGCAGTCTTGGGGGACGGGAGACGCAAGTGATCCCGTTTCGCACTCCGATTCAATTCAAAAGTTATAGTATAGATTTATCTTAAATCTGGTGACGCAACCTGGCTCTATGCGATAGAACTTCACAGTTTAATTCAATATTAAATGATTAATGAATGTAACTTCTTGATCAAGAAAATATCGTGATGATAATGAAAACGAGATAAACATTAATAAGGTACATACAAAATACATAATTAGAGTTGATAGTTTTATAGTAATGGACAAATTTACAGACAAACGTTCCAAACCGAAACTATTTAGAGAAGTAAATGAAAGAGAACAAACTGCTGGGATTCTTTAAAACCAAGTAAACAATCAGGATTCTTTACCTAAAATTAATGGCGAATAATTCGAAAAATGCAGTGAATTTGAGACTCATAGCAGAGTTCCTTCCCATGGAAGATAGGAAAGCTAAATCAGGAAATAGGTTACCCAATGATGTGAGTAAGCTAGGCCTGCAACCTGTCAATTCTAACAAGTCTAACATGTTCAAACTCATAATGTATTTACATTATGTCCGCCTAAATGTGTTTGAATAACGGAAGCTCATTCTTTATCATTTGATGAGAATACGAATAAATCATCGAGGTATACACAATTTGGCAATGAAGAGTGTGTAACAAGCCAAGTCATCTGAAAACTTATAATAACGTATTCTTGCAATAAAGTATCTAGCAGACAGGATGGCTAAGCAGAGATGCCAAAATACTTTGTAAGTTGCAGCTATTGCAGATTGCAGGATATATTGCAGAGATATTTCTCATTACCCACACCCATATATGCGGCGATTCTTTAGTTAAGAAAGCTAATAACCAAGATCTGGTTACAGAAATATCTTCTAGCATTAAGATACTGTAAAATAAAGGTGGCAATTACTTACTTGATGATGCCATCCTCAATGTAGACGTCCAAATCTTCCATGCCATCATCGTTGACGACGCGGCCATTTTTGATAAGCAGGCGGTTTTGCGAGCTCTGGAAAGATAGAAAAGTTTTGATTATTATCAAATCAGACCAACTCGTTCCTGTAAGTGAAGGAGTACACCATACTGATTACATACATAAAATATGTATATCCTTTGTTGAAGATCCTAAATAAATAAACCAATCTGCCTAGTCAATTCTCAAGTTTGTGGACTTGGGTTCCAGTCTACCAGGATGCTTCCAACTATTTTACATGGATCGACTTATACTAATAAGGAGTTGTAAATCTTGGGTATATTTCTAATCTGAACTCGTAAATCACTTCATCAATATTGATATAAACCTCTTTGAAAGAGAATATTAGACAGCTCGGCACAAAAGCAGCCTATTCCCCTACGTAACCCGCCCTGTCAGACAATAAATCATCTTCAAATGGATCATTACTTATTCATACAGATATGAACCCTAGGAATCTTAATATTCGGGTTATAAATCCATGGCAAGATGACAGCTCATCCCCTTAGTCGTAGCTCAATAGCTGTGTTATACAAAGGGACGATCTACAATAGGGCATGATTAGAGAAGTCTAGGGGGATGCAAACCCTTTCACGGTAGACATTGCTGTAGACATAGATAAAAGCTGAAACCTTGCGGGATATTATTTCAAATTGCTAGATTATTTAGTAGTTTTAGTAGAATGCCCTGTCAGAGTCTGTTTCCTGACAGGTACAACCTGGTTGTATTTAAGTTAAGAGTAAATACATTACTTCTAGGGAAGCGTGCTTGGCCGTCGGTTCCATCATCGCTTACCATCAGGTGAGATAGTGTTCAAACGCGAGCCTATCAACATTCAAAAAAATATATATATCAGGATGATAAAACAATTGAAGAAAACGCTTTATTTGTATAACAATTGTAACTATGTACTTCTAGACCTACATGTTTTATCTTGTTCAAATATCAATAATCCGTGTTAAGGTTCTGACAAGGTGTACGGTCTCATTCTCGCTATTTACCGAGCAAGAAATTAAACAAAGAATATGTGAAGTACCGCCGCTGCAAGCATAAAAGACGAGACGAAAAGAAGTTAAAAAATCTTCTGCAATAAGATTCCAAAGTTAGTCACGATCTAAACAAAGGAGTTAGAACCGAAAACACCAAGAAATAAGCTGCAGTTGCATATGCATGGAGAAATAACGGCATAAAATGAACTGTCATACAAAAGGAAGTTCATTGCGAATTCTAGTCAGACTAACTTAACGTCCTATGAATAGTCAAGCAAGTACTTAAAATATAACCGAACAAGGATGCGCACAAATTCTTCAAACCGATTTAAAAATGGAACTCACTTTAATATTGATACCAGAAACCGACGTAGGGCTTGCATCAACCGTCATTTTTCAAACTTCGATTATGAAACTGACCAATAAGCAAGCTTTAACGGTAATAATTCGCGTTTAATGTGATGTTACACCGAGAATGGCGACCGGCGCGCCGTACGCGAGACCGACTGAAACTGAAAATGTGATACCGAAAATAGAAGGTGGTCGTCCCCTCGCTTTACGCTGCGTAAGCTGTAAGGGTAGATGTATGATGATAAATAAATAAATAAATAAATAAATATCTATATGTTTTTACATCAAATAGAAAGCGATAAAAGATGTGCAGATAATATAGTAGAAAATGCTAGAAGTTGACTGAAATAATCGCGGCAAATAAATTGCCGTATATTGTTCTAGGAGTTTACTACCGTTTTACAAAACATGGAGGTTTATTGCATTTGTAAATTGACGCAGATTGCTCGAGTAGTTTACTACCCTTTACAAAATATTGTGGTTTGTTGAATTTATGAGTTCATTTGTAGTCAAAACAAGACCGGAGATTAGGATAGTTGGTTCCACGGCGGGCAGCCATTTCTAAATAGAGATCTTTCTTTTAATTGAGGACAAAATGATGAGTAACCTGATTGAGATTCTGAATCTGGTGTCAGAGTTGAATAAGCCGCCTCTAGGATCCCCACATACCTCTGGCTTGGCTACTTCCGACTTATATTATTCCGATTTATTCGCTATATAACTAAGTCCAGGTTTCCTCACGATGTTTTCCTTCACCGTTGCCTAAACGTATGAATTTGAAAACTTCACATTGGACCAAAGACAGAACCGGTAGAAAGGCAGGATATCAGTTTTTGTTTAGGTTTTCTCAAGCCTTTCGTTCATATTTTGACTTCATACTTTTATTATATAATTAGTAGTACCTGAGCGACAATAGAGTAAACGACGTTTTCCAATAATTAATCCTGGCTAGATCGATTTATCGCCCCCGAAACCCCCTGCATACCAAAATTTCATGAAAGTCGTTGTAGCCGTTTCCGAGATTCAGATTATATATATATCTACATATATACAAGAATTGCTCTCCTTTAAAGGTATGAATTAGATATTTTATCAGAACCCATGACCTCAAACACAAGAGGCGTGGTCTCAGCCACTGGGCCACCTTTGACTTAAAAATTGCAGAAGACGACCTTGTCTTCTGCAATTTTTAAGTTCGGTTTTTCAGATTTTGTTCATTCCAGCCTAATCACCTTCATTTAAGTAACTATATTCTACTTTAAGTTCAGTTCATTTAATGAAAATGGTTTCTAAGAAAATTGTTTTACACAGAACAATAAGAGCTCAACTGCTGTCCATTAGGCCTGGGTTCTATTCTCGGATCGGGCTGTGTTATTGAGTTTTTCCATCTGGAATTTCTCAGTAGAAGCCTGGTGTCTGGACCAAAGGGCACAAGCCCTTTTACTTTGATGGTAATAGGCTCGCCCCATATTACATGGTACTTAAACGTAACTGTCGTAATGTGGATGAAGGTGAAAGAAAATAAATAAAAAAAGAAAGAAAAGAAAGGATGAAAAGAAAGAAAACTAGCTTATTTGGCACACACAGATACACACAATGTAGGTACAAAAAAGGGAACTATCAGGCGCACTTCTGCGGAACCTTTAGATAAATACTGGAGTGATGTTTTGTATGTATGTACCTAGTAAAAGGAGAGTCCAGTGAAATCAAACATGAAAACATATCGAATGGGGGATAGTACACATTGACAGTTTAGAAAATTAAGTGCTACCAATTGAAACGAGAAAAATAATGAGACATTTATCACTCCTGTGTGACTTTGAAAGACAGAATGGACACTTTAAATGATACATTATCGATTTAAAAACAATACGAACAGAAAAACTGTTTCCCATTACTGTAACAGCATAAGAGCCAGAAAAACCGGGTTGCGAGAAAAGCACGCGAAAATGTGACGGCGCCATCTTGAATCAACTTTCCCAGTCGATACAACAGTTTCTTTCTATTGAATGACATTGAACTGTTATGACAATGAGCATTGTAATTGCTAATTAGTAATTATGTAATGATCATTATGTTTTTGCTAAGTCGCTGCATTTGCATATTATTATGGGTTTTTGTGGCAGTTACTCACTGGCTCGTTAGTCCAGTGATTGCAAACGTTACTGCACAGTATGAGGCTCTGGGCTCGAGTACCTGGTCGGGTAAGTGCCACCAACAGAAATTATGCAGTGGCAAATCGGATTCCAGTCTAGCCAGATGCCCACGGGAAAATCTACAAGTCCGTGATGAGTCCTGACGTACTATATGATCAGAATGTTGGGCTGTAAAAAAGATGGATGAAAAGAGATTGCATGTAGCAGAGATGAGAATGTTAAAATGGATGTGATTAGAGGCAGATTGAAAGTGGCGCCAGTGACAGAAACATTTAAAGGAAACTGTGGAACTGTGATGAGGAGGGAATATAAAATATGGATGGGATGGAGAGGGAGAGAAAGGCCAAAGAAAATATGGATTGACAGTGTGAACGTGATATGAAAGAAAAGGGAGTCAGTGATAGAGTGTCAGTTGACAGGACGGTATGGAATCTAAGAACAACACGTGTTGCGGCTAACCCAACTAACAAGTGTCAAGGGCAGGAAGATGATGTGAGCGTAGTCTAGATTTTTGGCCGAATGATGGTAGACAATTTTATCTACATGGGCCACGAAATGTAGGTGTAGTTTCTACCTATAGAAGCAGCTCAGCCTAACCCGGCGGTAAAGACAAGCCCGAAACTATGTTCCTAAAAACATGTGAAACACATGGCAACGTTTATAATAAGACATACCATGAGTTTCATGGTCATATGTAAAACCATAATTGATTATTTACGTTAAAATAAATGAATGGTTCAAGGAAACTCCTACTGACAGATCTGTAAATTATGCTGAAAATACTTTAGTATAAGTACTTTATGTGTTGCTACGACAATACCAGCTTTTTTATGCGGTGTATTTTAACTATAAAATCTTACGTTTTATGCGACTAGTACAAATATCAGTACAGTCTTCAAGAAGATCTATCTCACTACTCCTACCATATGAACATAATTCCGGCTAGGTTTTTTTTTTGCAGCCTTTATTTTCTGGGATAGCCCATAAAATTTTCTACAAAAAACCTTACCTATATTTTTTGGTCATAGCTGAATGACTAGAGACCTTGAAAACGTTCAACAGTTAGTATCCCTGAAACATAATAGTTAGAATTTTGTAGTACAGAAGACCCTACAAAGTTTGCAAAATTGTATAGTCAGCTAGGGACAAAATTGGTTACGCACTACATCCAATCCGTGTCCATAATTTAAGTTACGAGTTCTATTCAAATTGAAAAAGTTCTCAATTCAAACGAAAATGTTCGGAAGAAGTTCGGATGTAGTGTCCCATACAAGAAGTACTACATTATTTATTCTGTGGTACTACGGCTACTTCGAAACCGAAATTTCTCGGATTCAGATCGGATGCAGTGCGTAACCGCACTAAAGGGCCTTCCACCGCTTTAGTGCCGTAAAACGGTTACATTCTAAAGCATAAAGCCTAGTTTAGTAACGACTAAGTTAAAAGGTTTGAAAAAAAATATATTTATTTTAGATTCCTGTACATTATTTTGGAAACAAGGTTTTATCGTGTAACTAATAGTTTTACTTTAAAAAATAATTAACAACACCATATTTTTTCGCAACTTTTGGATACTCATCCAAAACGACTTGGATGTTTAAAAATATTTTTACACCGAAAAATTGATGGCTGAAATTTCTTCATGACTGAAACAGCATATGTAAATCAAATAATATTTTGCAAACAAAACTGTTCAAAAGGAGATTCAATATTGATATTTTGGGTCCGAGCGCCAGTACTGCGTTAACATTGGGGCGTATAAGACAGTGTGATTCCATTCTGTAATAGCAAGACGTCCCAAAAATGTAGTTATGAAGGCGAAAAGATGTCTGCCACGGAACTCCTGACTTGTCTCTAGCCTAACTGCTACCAAAGCTGCTCACTGCTGCACTGCTAATCCTCGTATTTTATCTCCCATCCCGGCGTTAACCGAGCAGACTTAAAACAAAAAGTTCGTTTAAAACGCCCGTTAACTTTTAGCCGCTTTGAGGCTGGCGTCCGTCGCCCGCATTATAATTATAACAAAAAGTCTGTCTACCAACGGCCAGCCATTTAATAAACATACAAATGTCCGCATATTTAATCAACTTTTCTTTCATTGTACGCATACATATGAACCTATTTTGCAAACAGTGATATTGTTACAGTTACTATGGGTGTTTTTAGTGTTCCGTAACCGCAGGGTGAAAACCGGCATTCTATTAAAAGCATTCGCTGTCCGTTCGTCTATCTGTCGCCGGGCAATTTTTAGAACTTGAATTGTTTACAGGATATGTGTTACAATGGGCAAATAAATAAAAGCAAAGGGGTATCCCCATTCAAGAAACCTGCTTTTCGTTTCGTTTTAACGTTAGTTATTTTTGTTTTCACTCTATCGTAAGAACGGTAACACTTAAAAAAATCTAACTTTGTTTGTATAATGCTGAAGTAAAAACAAAAACCACATATCTATACTATAATATTATAAACCTGAAGAGCTTGTTTGTTTGTTTGAAAGCGCTAATCTCAGGAACTACTGGTTTGAGTTGAAAAATTCTTTTTGTGTTCGATAGTCCATTTATCGAGAAAGGTTATAGGCTATATAACATCACGTTACGACCAATAGGAGCGGAGCATAAATGAAAAATGTTGCAAAAACGGGCAAATTATTCCTTTTTGAGAGCTTCCATTGCGTGCGCTGCATAAACGGTTTAAGTTACGCAATAATTAATAAAGCTAGTTAATAATAACCAGCCAGTTTGAGTCGGACTCGGGCACCAAATGTTCGCAATGCTGCATATTTCAAAACCTACTACGGTTGCCTACTTGCCGATGACCTCAAATTATGATTCTCAAGAAGCGAGGTCTCCCTATGGTACGGAACCCTTCGCGTGCAAATCCGACTCGCCCTTGACACGTTTTTTTTTATCAAAGCTATAGCGTGACGTGACGTAACGATGACGTCAGCTATAAAAAAGTTATTAATTAAAGGCACATGCGAAGCCTAGGCAATTTATGCTCACGGAAACTTTGAAAGGTGTAATAACTCTATCAAGCATTTTACATGCCCTTTGTTAGTTAGTTGAAAATGGGGTCGATCTATTTCTGTGACAGGTATTGTGTTGATTTGTGTCAGTGGGTTCGACTGAATACTCATTTTTAGGGTTCCGTACACAAAGGGTAACAACGGTACCTATTACTAAGGCTCTGCGGTCCGTCTGTCTGTCTGTTCGTCTGTCACTAGGCTGTATCTCATGAAGCGTGATGGCTAGACAAATAAAATTTTCACTGATGATGTATTTCTATTGCCGCTATAACAACAAATACTAAAAACAGAATAAAATAAATATTGAAGTCCCCTCCTCATAGGTCAGGTCCTCCCATACAACAATCGTGATATTTTCCGTTTTTGCGATAATGGTACGGAACGGTCCAACTGGCATTTGGCTGGATTTTTAAATTAAAGTTGAACTTAACTTTAAGCAGAGCCATGTGTATTTAGTTTATAGATAAACTAGCGAACAGCCCCGGCTGCCCACGTGTGCAATTTAGTTGCCGACTTTCCGGTGGATTTTCATTCATGAGGCAATTGATTTTTGTTTTTTATTTGATTCGGCATTATCTTCTCCGACTTCTTCAACTATCATCGACATTTCAGCCTGTTTACATAAAACTTTAACGAATTATACCTAAACCTTCCTCATGAATTACTCCGTCTATCGGTGAAAATCCGTTCGGCAGTATTTCAGCTGCCCGCATACAGACAGACAGACAGAAGCTGCGGGGAACTTTCTTTTATAATAATATTATGTACGATACGACGACGACGATGTTATGTACGACATGGTGTTTTGTGTTCGTGTGTTGTGTATTATGTGTGTTTGTTTTCTGTATGATATGTAGTGCTGAGACGTGCGTTGTCTCCTTTCCATTAAGAAGAAATGTGGGCAGAGCTCCGACTAAATTTCCTAAGAAAAAAGTCATAATTCGAGGTTTGGATCACCCACCAATAGCAGATCAATTTAAAAAATATTCCATAAACTGGCAAATAAAGATATATACTGTGCCCCTAAGTTTCCCTTTTTTATTTATAGTTATCAAATTTATAAATTAGGCCTCTGTGGCAACGAAAATGTATCATCAAAAAAAGTTATTAAAAAAATCAAAACACCCGACTGCTTAAAAAGCGAACTAAAAAGACGTAAACTCTGTAAAAAATCATACTGTGCAGTTCGCTTTTTAAGCAGTCGGGTGTTTTGATTTTTTTAATAATTTTTTTATTTAACACTTTTTAGTTAACATTTTTATCGAATTAGGTAGATTTAAACATATAAGTATTATATATTTTTGAAATCGCCTCTTGAATCCCTTTATTTTGATACCACAGGATTGGAAAAAATTAAAAAAATTGGGCCCCCACAAGCCGCCATTTTTCTATTTTAATGTAGCCAGTGACACTCGCAGGGTTAAGACGCATCGATTGACGTACGAATCATCAAAATCGGCCAACGAGTTTTGTTTCTGGAACGCCACATAGGAATAAACATACATACATAGACTGATAAACACATTACCCTCCTTCGGCAGTCGGGTAAAAAGGAAAACATAGGGGCATATTATATATCTTTCTTTTTCAGTTGATGGAATATCTTTTGAATTGGACCAATATTGGAGGAGGAAATAGGTGAGAGCCAAACCTTGAATTACGACTTTTTACTTAGGATATTCAGTCGGAGTTCACTGTCCGCATTTCCTCTTAAGGTTGCCCTAGTCGATCATTCTTCCATACAAACGTAGTCTGGCGATTACTCCACTGTTTGATGGTGTACGTTCAAAATAATAAATGATAACAATTTTTCTCATTATTGTCTAGCCCTGTATGGAAGCAAAAAAGTAAAAAAAAAAAACATATTTGAAAGTTATGAGCGTCGAAAGTTCCATATTTCAACACAAATTTTAACGCATTTTTGGACGAAAATAAGTACCATAAGAAGAAGGAAAATTGCAAAACAGCCACCATATAGGGATAGATTAGTAGTTCAAAATTACAAATAATTTTATTTTGAACAACCACATTTAGTCGTTTTTCTATGATATCCATATTCCCAAAGGTCTGTTTATAAAATTTCACGCGCTCGTTTTCTTCCTAAATCATCATCCATTTCGCTACAAACTTGCAAAACTGCTAATTCGTACGCGAACTAACTTCTTACTACTCATCACAGCATCTATCTCTTTCGCACGTGTTGTCGGATGAGATAGCATGCATTTTAACATTTTTAACCCTGCGCACAAAATAGTTCGTGCCGTCGACTTGGGCAAACTTAAGCCCTCGTAATCGAAATTTAGAAGTTGCTTAGTTTTAAATAGGTACTAGATCAAAGGGCAAGAAAAGACAATGTAAGTCCTTGTATCTGAACAATTAGTCAGTATATATTACCCAGTTACACCTCAAATCCGCTAGCTAGATAAAGATTATCGCGAAGTTAAACAAAACAAACTAAAGTGCGTTTGGTTATCAGGAATCGTATAAACATTAAACGTTTTTACGAGAATTATATCAGTCTTATTAATCGTAAGAACAAGCCTGTATAAAGGTATAAACAGTCTTGAAGGCCATTTCAGTACCTACCGTCATAAAGACGCAAAAACTCTGTAGTGAGCTAGGAAATCAGAGGGAACTACTTCGGTTGTTGCAATTTTCATGAAAAATCACTAACCCAATTATGGGTTAAGCTCGCCTTTGTACATAAGTTGTCATTAACCCCCGACGGAAAAAGAGGGGTGTTATAAGTTTGAGGTGTGTTGCTGTATATCTGTGTGTCTGTGTATCTGTGTGTCTGTCTGTGGCATCATAGCGCCTCAACGGATGAACCGATTTTAATTTAGTTTTTTTTGTTTGAAAGGTGATTGTATCGAGAGTGTTCTTAGCTATTTTTAAATAAAATCGGTTCAGCCGTTCAAAAGTTATGCGCGTTTTACTGTTTAGATCGTGAAGTTTTCGCAAGATAAATGTGTCGGGGGTTTTTTAATTTTTGAAATTTTACTTGTTTTGTATTTGTCATTGAACATATAGCCACACACGGGGCTGTGTGGTCGCTGGTATTTGTATAATATATGTTTGTTTAGTGTACAATAAAGAATATGAATATGTAAAATCATGTGATTAAAATTAGACTTTATGCCGTTCAAAAAGAGCCCAATTTGTGAGCATTATTCAAACGGCATCCACAGCGACGACACAGTACCTAAGTAGAAGTAATTTGTCACGGGCGAAGCCGGGCGGGTCGCTAGTAATAATTATATATAATATACAATTAAATAAAAATAAAACGTATATAAACTAATTAAGCCTAAAAATAAACATGTCAGAAATATGGCGTCGAAAAACGCCCCCACATCGCTGATCACTGGTATTGTGCCCAAAGACTGGCAGCATTTCCAAGTTGTATGGCAATGCTTATCCTCTAACCAAGCTAAAAGCCAGGGTCACGCGAAGTGTCACCTAGGCGGTTACCCAGATCTTTGAATAATTTGTGAGCACTCGGACCTCACCGACTTAGAGTTTTAACCACAAACGGCTCGAAAATATGTTCCCGCCGCTTGATGTTCTCTGCAGCAGCAGAGCACGACCAGCTAGGAACATGGGATGGCGCAAGAGTATCGACGCAAGTCACGTCGCACACTAAAGGCCTACCCATCCTCCATGAAACAAGACATGCCGTCCATCCGTTGCCATCGTCACGTGCCAGGCCATGGGGTTCTAATACGGCCAGAACGCCGACGGCAACAAGAGCACGTCAGATGATGTCGTTGATGTTCGCGTGCCGCGTTATGCGACCCGCACTTCGGCTGCTTGACAGCCTGAGGTGACCGAGGCGGTTGACAACATCGCGACAGTGGCAGCGATGAGGAGAGCAGCAGGGAGCGCTAAGACGTAGGGAAGCAGTGAGCGGGCAATAGTGTCGTCAAAAAAGGTGCCTATGTTCGACGACGGTAGTGCATGAAGTCAGAGACCCGACTCCCACTCAGTCACAGCCAGAAGTCGCACATCCTCGGCAGGAATAGCAGATGTAGCAATTAGGTTTTCTTGAATCGCTCTGCAGAGCGGCTCGTCCCAACGTTTCTGGGATGATGGTTTGTCGGGTGGATTGGAATTTGGGCAAGCGAGTATACAGGCATCAATAGCCTCGGTGAAGCATGGCACATCAAAATCAATCAGTATGGAGGCTAGAATCCTCAACTGACTAATTTCTCAGCCATGAACCGAGGATCTAAACGGACGTGGACGCCGAGGCCTTCCATACGGATAGGATCAGTAGCTTGAGCCCAAGCTCGGTCGTCCATGGCCACATTTATAATAACTTTTTACCCGACTGCCGATGGAGGGTAATGTGTTTATCAATGTATGTATGTATGTTTGTTCCTATGTGGCGTTCTAGAGACCAAACGCGATATTGATGATTCTTACGTCAATCGAATCCACTGGCTACATTAAAATTGGCAAATAGAAAAATGACAGATTTGGGCACCATATTGTTGGGTCCATTTTCCCATTTCTTTTTTTCTCACAAACACTTTGTGTGGGGTATCAAAATAAAGGGTTTAAGTTGTGCAGTCGGAGGTTACATCGGTTTTGGTCAGCTAGCTTGCGAATATGTATCCCTCTGACTGCACAGCATGATTTTCTTCTTGTTTACGTATTTTTAGTTCGCTTCTTAAGGAGTCGGTATTTTTGATTGATTGAATTAACTTATTTGAGGAATTGCGTTGTTTTAGATACATCCTGTTTATGACGTAAGGTCTTTGCCCTGCAGTAGAATATTTGAAGGCTGAAAATTTAATAATGAGAATCTAATTAATCATCGTTAAGAACACCATTTTAATGTTTTTCTCAGGTTTGTAATCGGACTCATAAGATCTTACGCATGTAAGTAAGCAAGTATAAAAAACTACTAATGATATCCGCTAGAAACGGAAATCGGTTCTAGTGAATTGAGATAACGAACCGTATAACCGTATTATTACTAAACAATTCAATTCATAAATGATAAAAAAATATCTTGTGTTTTATCATTGTTTTGAAACAAAACTATTTCAGGCATCTACTACAATCAATATCAACAAGCGTAAAACGAATGTCAATGTTACTAATATATTGTTTTCGTTTTTTATATTATTGTTGTTTAGTCTAAGTTATTTTTTTTTTTTTTTATGTGTGTGTTGTGTGCTCTGGCTTGTGTCAAATAAATGTGTTTTCTTTCTTTTTTTTTCTGTGAGTAGACCTCGCGAGTCTTTTTGATGTTTTTGTCGATTCAATTTAAAAAAACCGGCCAAGTGCGAGTCGCACTCGCGCACAAAGGGTTCCGTACCATTATGGCAAAAAAATCACGTTTGTTGTATGGGAGCCCCACTTAAATATAATATACGCTTCTCGCTCGCTCGGCCAAAAAGAAAAGAACGAAGAGGAAACAGAAGAAAACCATTCTTCTTCTTAGCGTGTCGATGACAAACAGACTCTTTTTAGTTAAATGCCTTGCCTGGCCCAGAATTCAGCCACGGCAACGCCCTCCGCCGACGCAGTCATAAGGTCCTCACGTGAACAGACAACAGGACATGCGGCACAAGACGAAAGGTGGGCCATGGTCTGTGGGGAGACACCGCACAAGCACCGAAGATCGGAACCATCCAAGAACCTCCATCTATGGAGACAATTTGTTCAATAAATAAATCACCGTATAATTTGAGATAACACTGCCCTATAATAGGTAGGACAAGGTGCTCCAGACAACGTGATTTTCTTTCAGCGATAGTGTGCGACAGAGATTGTCAGAAACAAAATGTATGGTAAAACCCTTATTTCAACTTATGACAATAGTTACTGGCTTACCGATAATTTAATCAAACCAATTTTTTTTTTTAAATTTAATATAGGCCTACAAGGGCACTTATAAAACGTCGACAAAAGGTGCACGGTTCGCGTTGGTCGTTTCCTATGGAGAAGAAACGGCAAGAAAACTCCACGGTTACTCTTATTTTTTTTTTTTGATTTTACAATATTTTTATGTTACAGCATTAGTACTTAGATGGGGGGATAACGTAAGCCCGACAATAAGTCGTAAGAAACTAAAAAAAAGATTATATATTATATAAACAATAAAAATATATAAAAAAGGACAACGACATAAAATGTTAACAAATGTTAAAAAGCATCTAGAAATCTAGAAGGCCTACAATATATACACAATGACACATTGTGTCCAAGATCTTTCACTAAACATGATTGATATCAACTACTGGGTACTTTTGACCCACAAACCCGTCTCTAGCAGCTAACACAAGTGTGTGGAAAAGTAACAAACTCAGATACTGCCAATATAAATAAAAATCAATCGCGAAGTATCAAAATCATCAACAAAATATTTCTCAAAATAACAGTCGTTATTTGTAAGTGCATCACCACATCAACAGTAGAATTATAACTATACTCATCTGAGCGTCTCGTGATGCAATGTTTGCTTAACTAAAAGGAAAACCCGGCGAATATCGCGTTACTGAGTTTATTGATCGCTTTCACCGCAGCACTACCTACTCGTACATGTAAGAATGGGGCGACCGCATATTGGATGCGTTTTCGTACGAATGTGTACGATAATGTGCGAAATATCTTAATTAACGTAGGTACTCCCGGGATGGAAATTATACTGTGTCCTTGGTTTAATCTATCTCGTTTCATCATAATTGATTCGGCTGTTTAGGCCTAAAACGTAGCAAACAGACAGACAGAGTTAAATTCGCATTTATAATATGTATTTATTGTATTATATGTATTAATATGGATGCACATCATATCTGCCATTTTGTTTTTAATTATATTATACATACATACATAAACTCACGCCTTTTTCCCATGGGGGTAGGCAGAAACTACAGAACGCCAACTGCTACGATCCTTATCCGATCCATCTTCCTGCTATAATTATATTTTAATTATTGTGAATGTGAAGACAATTTTTTTTTTTTTTTGTTTTTATTTTTAATTTTATTCATTTAGTTTTTAATCATGGTCTGGCAGTTTGACTAATTTACCCGAATGTCCTTTCTTTTGGTATTGTTAGTCAAATCGTTGAGCTCCTTAAATTCTGAGTTAAGCTGCACGGTATTGACAAATGCGTGCACTGACTGGACAGGTAAGTACACTCAATCTGGCTGGTTCTTTCCTCAAAAGACCATTTCAAACATACACTGACTACAGCCACATCTTCACATGATCTAACCAAGATTTTGTCTGGATTTTAAAAGAGACTGTGATCTTTGAGTTTGTTTCGGCCTTTCTTCTCAGAGCAGTCAGATAGGAAACGCCGACCTCATCTAGTTTACAAAAATATAATCAACATGTAAAAGTGTTTGTACAAACCAACTTATAGAAATAAAATAATTTATCATTTGTCGTGCAAAAGGTTTTTCGCACTTAATTCGTACTTGTACGACCAGTGTCGCATGTTCACGGCAGGGAGAAAATTCTTATCCAATGTGCGGCTAGCCTAACAGTTACAATATGCAGTTTGACATGCCTGCCATATAAAGCCCGACAGAAAAAGGCTGATAATCAGGAGTCAGTTTTAAATCATCTCCTATGAGCAAAAGCTGGGTGAAGAAAATGTCAAGTATCCATTAATGGATTGATTTGCCAGTGAAGATAGTTTTAAAAGGAATAACATCTTTTAAAACACCAACGAACGGACAACTTCTACAGACTGTAACGGACATGTGGTCGTATTTTAGGCAGTGCTTCTGCTCTTGGAACTGAACAACTTTCTTTATAGAACTCATAGCCAATGCCCAAATAAAAATGTATATTCCGTACATACTTATCATAGGCTGATTAAAAAAACTGTTTTTACAAAAAATAAACCGACTTCATTGTTTTGATTTGAAGTCGGTTTATCTTTTGTGAAAAAAATATATTTATCGCTTTTTAGTTCACCATCACTAAAAAGACGTACACAAACTGAAATTACATCGTCCACGTAAACAAAAACGTTCATAAATAAAAAGTATATGTTCATAAAATGAAAACTACTGGGCCAAACTATGTTAATTATTTATGGGACCAAATGTCAACTACTCCGCATCAAACTAAAGAAAAAGCACGTAAATCGGAACATAAATCTCAGCGTAATCGGTGTACATACATAAAAAAAATACCAATAAAAAACCTCTCCCATTTTGAAGTCGGTTAATTTGTATGAAAGCACAAAATTTTCTTTAAGAATTGACTAAGACGTCCTTGAAGAAAGTTGTTAATTTCCACGGGCAGAAGCAGTATTTAATAGATGACTCCACATTTCCGTTACAACCAGTATAGGCAGATTCAAAAACTATAACATGTTTTTGTAGTAATATAAAAATGTAACATAAGAATAATAAGTATTTCAAAGCTATAAATAACTCAGCTAAGGTCACAAAACTGAGCATAATGGAATGTAGATTTATTCTTCGATACTTATTATTATTTTATTCATCTATTTTTGTGGTTATTAAAATAAAAGATCTCAAAAAAGTAACCGCCATCTAGCTTACAGAGTTACAGATTTAGCCAGCTGTAGTGGCAAGGAGGACCGATGACTGTTGGACCAGAGAAGTCCAGGACTGGAGACTACCGATCGGGAAACATAACGTAGGCCACCAGTAGGAAAAGCTGAAGAGGCAGTGATTCGGCCATGTCTCTTGAAAGAATGATGGCTGTTGGAGTAGAAAAGTCCATAAATGAAGACCACAGATAGCGTAGGCCACCAGTAAGTATCTACAAGGGCCTACACAATCATTAAAGATGGCGCAACTTGATGGAGATCGAGGCCCAGCAGTATACTGAGATATGCTAAGTTGATTGATTAAAGATGTCAAAGAAAGTCAAGCATGTAAATCACTGACAAGATGTTAATCAATTGATCACATCATGTAAATGTCAAAACAATGTAGCCATGACCAAGACTAATCAAGAGAAAAGATTTACTGCGGTCAATGTTAATGTTCATGGCAGAGACAAATGCCGCTTTCTGTCCGTGATCATGGGGAGACCAGAATATAAAGGGCGAAGGAAAAAGATGATCGACATTTTAGAACAACAGGTCATCTTGCACTACTTCTGTTCACACTTTTGGCAGTTTCTATCGATCGCCTTGAATTCCTTGTCGTTGCTTTTAAAATACAACATAACATCATCTTCCTGCCCTTATCCCATGTTACTTGGGATTTCGTCTTCCATGTCGTCCTGTCCCCTGTCACGCTAACACTGACTCCCTTTTCTTTTATATCACTCCTCACACAGTCCATCCATCTTTTCTTTTGCCTTCCTCTCCCTTTCCATCCATCCACATTTATATTCATAACTTTTTTAGTAACATGCTTTTCCTCCCTCCTCATCACATGACTATACCAGGACAAAAGTTTTCTTTTCAACTATTCTGTCACTGGCGCCACTTTCAAAGTGTTTGTTTGAATTGGCGCCAGTAAAATAGAACAAAACAATAGGTAGGTACAAAAACCTGTCAATATATTCAAATTATGTGCTGTCCTAAGGCCCTAACAATTTAGACCTTTGAACCTTTTCTGTAACCAAAGTCTAAACTGAAAATGGTTTCAATAACTTCCAATACAACAGACACCTTCACTCATTTATGTTTATTGATTTTCACAAACAGAAGTAACGCCGCCTGCTTATACAATACGCAAACAAAACAATAACCCAAATACATATAAATACAGAGGTTGCTCAGGTCACAGCAAAAAAATGAAATTTCAAATGCAAATGTACTCAAGGGAAATCGCCATGATTCAGCTGAAGTTTAAAACCTCAGTAAAAAGGAAATGAGTTTATTCAACATGGCTAATTCAACGATGTATGCCATGCGAAATAGCTGTTAGGAAGGCCTTGTCCTCACAATGCAGGTTGGTTGTATTATGCTGGACTATAGTGAAGTGGTACAATAGGATAGGATATACGATTTGTATGATTAAAAGGTTTGTTGCGACATATAATGTTGGTAGTGGCATCCTTGGGAGTTCTACTTGCTATGTTTGTGAGTACCCTAAATATAAATTGTATTCATTCTAAATAGAAATAAACGTATTTATTGTCACAGAGTGGACTGTCCATAATATATAATTCACTGCTGTCAGTTACATGTATCACTGTGTATTTTTGTTTACTAACAGGTTTAAAAACATAGTCAGTATTTTCATTGTCACTTACCCTTCACGAGTCTTTGCTGAAAATAAAGCTTTTGATATTCTATTCTATATATATATGAAGTCATCTTGGCGTACCTACAGTAACTTTTGAAGAGTCAAGATTTGAAATGATAAGCCAAGTAAAAAAGGTGAATGGCATAGGTACAGGCTTATCTTGGCAATAATCTGATTTTATAACTATTATAACTTGTGAAGTCATTAATGAAGAAACTGTTCTATTTGGTAATGAACATCATATTAATATTTTAATTAACAGAGAAGCTAACAATAGGCCAGAATGTGATAACAAAGAAATTTATATTACTAAAATGTCTATGAATTAATCAAATAATCAAGTTAGAGAGTATAAAGAAATCGCAGAAGCCAATACCTATAGCTAAGCAAACTTTGGACTGCAGCCATCGTAAAACGTACAAAGATATTAAACCGGTACCCTGCATTTGACAGCGAAGCTAATCCTAAAAGAAAATGGTTGGAAACGAAACAATTTAAACAAAAACCAATTGGACTTTTAAAAGAAGAAACAGAAAGTCAACACAAACGGCCTTGAGCATTGGAAAAGTACTTAAAATGTAAACAAAAAAGAGTACAGTAGTCACAGCGGATCTTTGTGTCTCTGCTAACCATTGCGCAAGAAACAGTTTGTCATCATCGAGTATGCTTGCATACACGTTACGCAAGATAGGACGATGCGACAAACGTAAGCGAGTAAAAGAGACAGTTATACAATGCTGTCTTCACTTTCAACATTGACACAAAAATATCAACTGCGCAAGGTCTTGCAGCTAACTTCAGAGACACAAAGATTCGCTGCCGCGCTGTGACTATAAAAATGCATGTTCCATAAATGAAAACATTGTTATCAGTATCATATCTAGCTCGTTTTTGAGTAAACAAGGTGTATTTTAAATACTCGGTGTCATTTCTGTAATTTCTTGACAATTTCAAGACAAGGTCTAACCCGTCTAAGGAAATATATGAAGAAGACGCATTCATATCTTCCTCATATTAATTCAATTAAATCAATGGATTTTCATAAAATATTTTAACACTAGCATTTACTTGAGGCTTCATTTATAAAGACGCATAATTTGTTATGTCCTACTTCAGTCAAATCTCGTTAACCAAGCAGACAGCATTCATATTTATAATATTAGTAGGATCATAGCAAGTTTTCCTTCACTCACAAATCAAGCGTGGGCGCATTTTATATTCACAGAGAACAATTCCAAAATAACTCACCATTTCTCGTTCCGTATCACAGCAAGAACGCAAGTTGACTGAACATAAATATTACAAGAGCTATAAAGATATTTTTTGCGATAACCATATCGTTTTCCTGAGAGTTTAATTCCGTATGTGTAGTAGATATGGTTGTAAAGATCAAGAATTGTTTTGTATTGAAAAGAAAACAATTGACGACCGTGAGCATGGGCCTTCGGTAGATGAAGATGAATTTTAAAGAAATTTTGTGACAGACAAAGATACTACTCAACATAGCATTTGCCCAGCTATATTGGGGACGGCTTCTAGTCAGAGTGACTGCCTATCTGCCCTCGACAACCCAACTGCAAAAAAACTTTCGTTTCGGAAGTCGGTGTCGAAAAATGATAAAAACATGAGACCCTATTACCCTATTACTGAGACTCCGCGGTCCGTCTGTCTGTCTGTCTGTCACCAGGCTGTATCTCATGAACCGTGATAGCTAGACAGTTGAAATTTTTACAAATGATGTATTTCCGTTGCCGCTATGACAACAAATACTAAAAACAGAATAAAATAAATATTTAAGTGGGGCTCCCATACAACAAACATGATTTTTCTGCCGTTTTTTGCGATTATGGTACGGAACCCTTCGTGCGCGAGTCCTACTCGCACTTGGCCGGTTTTTTTTTTTGTGAAAAGTTTTTATTTCCTATTTAGTTTATTTCAAACTAGCTTCTGCCAGCGGCTTTGCCCGCGTTAATTATACATATAAACCTACATCTTGAAGCACTCTATCAATTTAAAAAAAGCATCAAAATCTGTTGCGTAGTTTTAAAGATCTAAGCAAACATAGGTACAGACAGACAGCGGGAAGCGACATTGTTTGATACTACGAGTATGTAGTGATGACGTTGGATTCACTTGAAAAAATATTTTACATTTGGGGTTAATTATCAAATTACAATTTATTTAAGGTATTCCAGCTAGATATTTTCAGGCAACCCTGCAGCAATCTATTCTTAAATCAAGTATCATTCATAAAAATTAAGTTTAATAAAAATCCGTATCAAAGATCAAAAAATGAGAGCCAGGACGAGCTGAACGTGGCACCCCGAGGCAAGGAGGAATTCGCTATATAAAGAGGGTCAGCGGACCAACTTCGGCAAGCGATGCTTAACCTTGAAGATCGAACCGTGCAGCTGTTATTATGTAGCGACGAGCTTCTGAAGGTACTCGTGGCTAAATAATAACAGCTGCACGGGTTAATTTTCAAGGTTAAGCAACGCTTGACGAGGTCGGTCCGTGGATGGGTGACCATTTCAACATACCGAGTTTCCTCCGTGCCTCGGAAAGCACGTAAAGCCGTTGGTCCCGGCTGTCATTTGAAGATTTTTGACAGTCGTTACGAGTAGTCAGAAGCATGAGATCTGACACCAGTCTAGCCGAGGTGTATCGTGTTAAACAGTTACTGGGTTGTGGAGGTCAGACAGGCCGTCGCCCCATGTAAAACACTGGTACTCAGCTGAATCCGGTTAGACTGGAAGCCGACCCCAAAATAGTTGGGAAAAGGCTAGGCAGATTGATTTGAGCTTCTGAAGGTACTCATGTAGTCGAATATTAAAACAGATGTTTTTTTTTGAAGAACTCACTGATGACAATTTTCCTTAACCAAACATCGTTAGCGATGTATTCAATATTCCATATACTCCACAATGGTGGTAACTGGATTTCGTTTGATCTTGAATAGGTTTGTTTACTTGTGTACTTACTGTACTATGGTGACGTGAATTCGTGTCAAGGTTGTGATTCAGATTAGAACAGTTTTTGGTAGAAAATTGTCAGCTGTTACGGTTATTTAAAAAGTCTTTAAGGTTGCACTAGTCGATCATTCTTCCATACAAACTTAGTTTGGCGATTACTCCACTGTTTGACGATGTAAGTTCAAAATAAAAAAATATATCAATTTGTCTCATCATTATCTAGCCCCAAAAAGTAAAAAAACAAAATATTTGAAAGTTATGAGCGTCGAAAGTTCCATAGTGAATACTAATTTTAACGCATCTTTGGGCGGAAATAAATACCATTAGAAGAAGGAAGATTGCAAAACAGCCATTGATTACGAGTAGTAGTTCAACAATTGATTTATTTTATTTTGAAAATATATATTTTAGTCGTTTCTTAGGGTTCCGTACCAATGGTTAAAAACGGGACCCTATTACTAAGACTCCGCGGTCCGTATGTCTGTCACCAGGCTGTTTCTCAAGAACCGTGATAGCTAGACAGTTGAAACTTTCACAGATGATATATTTCTGTTGCCGACAAATACTAAAAACAGAAAAATAAATATTAAAGGGGGCTCCCAGACAAAAAACGTAATTTTAAGCCGTTTTTTGCTATAATGGTACGGAACCCTTCGTGCGCGAGTCCGACTCGCATTTGGCCGGTTTTCATGATACAAATGTCTGTTTATAAAATGTCGCGCGGCCGTTTTTTTCCTAAATCATTATCCATGTCGCTACAAATATGCAAAAGTGTGTATTCGTACGCGAATTAGCTTCTTACTGCTCATCACAGCATCTATCTCTTTCACACGTGTTGTCGGATGAGATAGCATGCATTTTAACCCCGCGCACAAAATAGTTCGTGCCGTTGACTAGGGCAACCTTAAAGTAAACTGAAGAACTGTAGTTCCGACATCGTTTGCAGACTTAGCCATCTAGGCAGGCAAGGGGCAGGGGTCTGGACATGTCTGGGAGAGATGATCGGTAGTACAAATGGACCTGGAGTGGCGACCGTGTATCGGCGGGTGCAGCGTGGGATGCCCAATAGTCAGCAGCTAAATGGACCAACCACCTCAAAAAGATTGATGGTGGGATAGGCTGCATGCGGAACTGCGAAAAAAGAGTGTTATGGCACAGCTTGGCAGAGGTCCAAGTCCAGCATTGGACTGCGAATTGCGATAGGCTGAGTTGTAAAACAGAACTCTTCAATAAATAACGGCAAATCTCTCGGGATTGCTGCAATCGCATGTCTATTTGTTGTTTATAACATTTCATAACATAACATCACGCCAGTTAGCTCTTAAGGGGTAAGCAGATCTCTCATTTCACCGGTTATGTTCAAGTTTCATGAAATCTATTCTGGCGAAATAGTTCCCTTACTAACTTGCCTATTAGGTACGTAAAACTAAAAAGTGAAAAATAAAAAAACTTTTTGCAAAAAAATACTACCGACTTCCAAATACAAAACTACAAAGTGAAAAATAACTTAATTTTTTGAAGTCGGTGTCCATAACGCAAAAAAATGGTACCTACGAAAGACACCGACTTCAAAAAATTAAGTTATTTTTCACTTTGTAGTTTTGTATTTGGAAGTCGGTAGTATTTTTTTGCAAAAAGTTTTTTTTTATTAATCTTTTTTATTTATAACTTATTAGATAACATTTTTTTTTTGAATTAGGTACATTTAATCATATAAGTGTTATATTATTTTTAATCTGCTCCTAAAACCCTTTGTTTTGATACACGATGGGATTAGAAGAGAAAAAAATGGTTCCCCCACAACACGGCGTTCAAAATCCGTCATTTTTCTATTTGCCAATATTAATGTAGCGATTGTCACACATTACCCTCCTTCGGCAGTCGGGTAAAAAGGCGATCGATGGTCGAAATGTCAAAATGTAAGGATTGATCACGAGACATTTCGATAAGCAATCCCAAACTTTATCGAAGATTTTCCATTCAATGTCGCGACACTTTCGATTTCTGAATTAAGCATTTGAAAATGAGTATTTGTCAAACTATACTTTAGTCTGATAACCTGTCAAACTTTGGCAATAAAGTAGACTTATTTGATACGCTCTTTACCACAAAATACTCAATTCAGAAATCGGCTCTCAAACCAAGTACCACCTATGGATGGACTACGTACGGCGGCGGCGATCTCGAACAAATGACAGTCTCGAGTTCGCTTGCACTCGCTGTACTTGAAGCGTGTCTGTGTGCATGCGTTTTCGCTAGTTGTATGGAACCGGTCTTCTGTACCTCTCTGCGACATAATTGCATAATCGTCTCAACGACGGTCTAAAGATACACCAAACATTGTGTCATCTAACCGAGTGACCTATTTCTCATAGCGTTCAGATAATCTTAACGTTGGTTTTAGATAAGATTTATCTTCGAGCGGTTATTTTGCTGGTTGGTTTAAGAGTTGCTCATCCGTTAGTTTGTCTGTTTAAATTAGTATTCTCGTATTGAAGTGGAAATCCTGTTGTTACTGCAGCCATTTTGATTTCAACTTTCAATTTCGTTGTTCCTCTGAAACATCTTGAACGGGATTCTTCGGAAGAAGAACGAATATTTTAGTCTAGAAATATAAGAATCCTGAGATGACGGCTATTAGAGAGATCATGGAAGACGAAACGCTAAGTAGACACCAAAAAACCGTCACCAAATCTAGCAGGGTCATGATCAGTAAGCAGGTATTGAAGAGTGCAGTAACAATAGGTGATGAATAGACATAAAAAACCGGCCAAGTGCGAGTCGGGCTCGCGCAAGAAGGGTTTCGTACCATTTTCGCAAAAAACGGCAAAAAAAAACACGTTTGTTGGAGCCTCACTTAAATATTTATTTTATTCTGTTTTTAGTATTTGTTGTTAGCGGCAATAGAAATACATACAGACAATATATATATATATATATATAAATAGCTATCACGGTTCATGAGATACAGACTGGTGACAGACAGACAGACAGACAGACGGACCGCGGAGTCTTAGTAATAGGGTCCCGTTTGTACACTTTGTGTACGAAACCCTAAAAATATGTAGATAGGTCCTTATCACAGATCGTTTTGGCAAAGATACGAAGCAAGATAATCTTTAGCGAATAGGAATCAATTAAGTAAAATCAGATAAAAATAGGCAATAAAAGGCGTGGTTCAAAATCGTTTCATATCGTTTTTTTTATAAAGAATGAAGATGTCACCGGATTATTGCAAACACCGTAACAAAATAAATTCCATGATATTTGTTAACACTTTCTTCTCAATAAAGCACGGTTATATTTTTACCTGACTACGGCGAAGCCAAAAGGGTTATGATTTTAGCAGTCTAAGTATGTATGTATGTTCCTCCGTAGCGCCTAAACGATTCATCCGATTTTTATGAATAAGATGTAAATCGATTCGTTATTATGGCCCTGTTAACATAGGCTAAAAAACCGTAGCCAGGTTCGTTTTTATCAAACTTTTTGTAAACTATAGAATTTTAATGGAATTTATTGTATTTGAAATGTTCACGATATATATAGGTAGGTAATTTATAACGTTACAAAATATTTTTTTGCGAAATGCAAGCTCAGACAACAAATTGCATTCTTCTAAATCCGTCAAGACTCTTGGCATTTGTCAGAGAGATACTACAAATATGTATCTAAAAGATTTGTGTCGTAGAGATATTGGATGGTATCCAGAATGTTTAGATCAAGTTTCCAATCAATTTCTATTTACTTGTCTGTCCTCATACTTCGCGATCCGATACGATTTCTTTCGTAATAAACGTATATGGATTACTGAATGAAAAAGCTATTGGATTATACACCATAGGAGGTAATTATTTAATGAAAGTTTTATGTTGTGAGCTGAATAAATCTTATGGTCTTTGCACTGGCACACACTGGTATAGTGATATCCTGGAATGGTCATGTGATGAAGAGGGATGAAACGCATGTTACTAAAAGTGTTGTTAATTTAAATTTGGATGGATGGATGGAGAGAGAGGGGACAGCCAAAGAAAAGGTGCATGGACTGTGTGAGTGATATGAAAGAAAAGGGAGCCAGTGATAGCGTGACGGGGGACAAGACGGTATGGAAGAAGAAAATGAGTAACATGGGACAAGGGCAGGAAGATGATGATGCACTGGCATGACACTGGTTTTAAAATGATGGAAAATCAATCTGTCTAACGTTTTCCAAATTCCAATTTGTTGGTGTTGACTTTTAGTCTCTTCGGATGCCGTTGAATCGCAGTTCTTTAAATGGAGCGAACACTTATCTGAACTGTAACTGGAGATTATCAAGTTACCAAGTTGAGTGTTAGTTTTGCCGACTCCTGACTACCGTTGCGACTGACAAAGATTGTCTACAGTTCTCGCCAAACTTCTGTACCGCCCAGAAGTTGGCTTTCCGATGCCCAAGGCACGGATGGATGCTGTTTTTGCGAGAACCAAATAACACCCGGTGCCGGCTCCGAGACACAGGAGAGTCTCGGTACGTAGTTGATGGTCTCCCATCTATGGACAGACCTCGACAAGCGTTCTTCCCTCGAATATCGATCAGTACAGCTGTTATTGTATAGCCGAGAGCTAGCAAACATTCACACCCTTTAATCGTTCATATTTCTCATTAATTCTCCCCACATTCGATCGGAAATCTTTCATTGCATTTCAGTCAAGCCATCTATTTGATTCCCCTCTTTCCTGAGTCATAACGACCTGTCTAGCCCCAATCGTGTTATGCCGGAAACGAACGCTAACGAGTAGCAATAACCGCACGCTCGCTGGTCTTCACGTCATTTGCCGTCCTTCCCTTTTTTTGTTGTTTGTGAAATCATCCAAGCCGTGTTTCTTCAGTTGCTTGTGCCAGGGCCGCGGTAACTCTCTTTCAAATTTATCCGCGAGCCAGACAGGCATCGGCCAAAGCTGACCCCGTCACTTTTGCTGACATCTCTTTGAGGCGCGCGTGGAACACTACACGTCGTAAACTCGGGCCTGTTCCTTATCGGACGGCGAGCTAACCATTACTTGCCGTCCGCAAGGCCCGCGCCTACGGTGGCCGGGAATCGGCTTGCGACGCCCGACGACCGGGGCGTCTCCTGCGGTGGCTAGGGGCGTGAGGGCGTCTCCTTCGCATCTCCCTCACGCGTTCCGCATCCTCCTTTGCGAGCATTACTGCTTCGGAGAAGAGGGAGACAGCTTCCCATGCCCTCTTGCTCCGTACCATGTCCTGGACTAGGGCCGGACGCGAGAGGTCCCTGGGTCTTAGAGTCTAGTGCGAGTTTTTATCGTAATGAATAATTATCGTGTTCGATGTTTATGTTAACGCGATCGAGTAAGCATAAAAACGGGCACTGAGGTCACTGTATTCGGTAGAAAGCGAGCCAGAGCGTTCGGTGTCCATCGGCTATTCCCACTCGTGAGCGTTCGGTGTCCATCGGCGATTCCCAATCGTTAGCGTTCGCTCGCTTGGTCTGTTGTCTGTGCCTCAAATTAAAGGGGGACACGCAAACCACTTTGTATTACGACTATGCCTTTGCAGCCATGGAATTCAGTCTGCAGTCTACGAGTATAGTTTTACACTGAAAATCTGACTAGAATGATAAGCGTGCATATATGTGGCTTTCTTATGTTTTTATTTTGTTAGCGCACAATATTGTGTAAGATAATTTGTACTTTGTTCTTTTACAAGCTTATGGCTTCATAAACCGCGTCTGTCAGTCTGTTGGCATGGATTGGATAAAATCTCCTGTATATATTTCTTTTCTAATTCACTTCAATATCTCTTATATATCTCTGAATTTTAGCGTGATACGGGCAGCCAAGAATGAAGGTGAGTTGCCAGACAATTTTGTGTGGTTTCCCGACATATTTGTGGGGTTTCCGACAATTTTGTGGGTTTTTCCGAGTTGGTCGTGCGTGTTGAAAACGTTGAAAATTGGGGGAATCAGCAATTTTGATTTTTCGAGCTTTGTAGGTGTTGTTTTAGAAATAACACGTTCGTCAGAGTACCTACCTACGGGCAAATTTTTGGGAAGAATAAATAAGTTTGCTTGAAATTTTTCTATACAAAAGTTATCGAACCGACTTCTTTATTCTTCTGGAAAAAGTGATATATTAAAACATCGGCATTGCACCTCCAATAGTACGAAGGGATGTCGCATGCGCGCTTGAGAAAAAATACCAGGAATCCGATTCCCGACATCCTCTCTACGATCACACTACAACCCCGGGTAGACTTAGGAGTCGGAAGAGTTTTCTTCGATGCACACGGACCATCCAAGACCCACCGCCTAAAGTGAGAAGCAGGTTGTGGAGAGAAGCTTACCTACCACCACCCGACTTCTTGAAACCCCAGGAACACCTACCTCCTGGACGTGAACTGCAGTGGCCTATATGGAAAGCACTCAATCGTTTGCGCACCCAAGTAGGCCGCTGCATGGGGTTTTACAGACCCGTCTAATACTCAGTGTGATTGCGGTGCCCCTTTGCAAGATATGGCACACATGCTGGAGTGTCCCAAGTGCCCATACACCTGCACTTTGGAGGACCTTATGCTCGCCACTGACGCCGCCATCGGGGTGGCCACCTACTGGGCCCAAAATCTATAAAGAGTTTACCATCGACTCGAAAAGAAGAAGATCGGCTCAATATGGAAAATTTGTAAAGAGGGCATTGTCCAGTTGTAAATCGGCAAAAGTATAATTCGCATCTCACCCGTCAATAACCCGCAAGTAATAAGTGATCTAATGAACGCTGCATTTGCACAAACAATTAACATTATCGTAGGCACACGGCATCGAAACATTCCTTTCGCACGATATTTTCTGAAAGCATTCTTTATTTTCATACATATTGTTTAATTTACGTATTCATTCATACATAAACTCACGCCCTTTTTAATTGTTGTTTATTTACTCTTGTTTTTTTTCTGTCTGTACCTTTTCTGAGAGTCACAGATAAGTATGTTTTCTGGTTCTTTTTTTAGGGACCCGTTTTTATGTACTCTATTACTAAAACTCCACTGTCCGTCTCGCTGTCACCAGCCTGTATCTCATGAACCGTGATAGCTAGACAGTTGAAATTTTCACAGAAGATGTATTTCTGTTGCCGCTTTAAAAACAAATAAATCCTTTTTCCCATGGGGGTAGGCAGACAATATAGAACGCAATCTGCTACGATCTTTTCATACTACGAAACATACCTAAATATCATAATCATCATCATAATCAGCTAATTCATACTACCAACTCATACTAGTCATCTTACCCCCTTTCTAACCAATCATCTTTCAAACAGTCTCTCCATCGTTTCTTTGGTCTTGGCCGAGGCTAGGGACTCCTGTAACCATCCTCGGAATCTGACTGAACGCCGAAAGACGGTGGATTTTCTAAAATATTACCAAGTGTACTATTGTATCTGAAAACTCCTTAAACTATAACATATACGGCTATGAATGTTATCTAATCTTTGAGTGCAATAAATATAATTCATTCAGTGTGAACTTAAATATGAGCATTTTTACTGGGACACCGCTTCATCTTAAAGGGCTCGTTTGATCGGCGTATGAAGCCACAGCCCGGCCTCCACACCCCTTGCTGCCTGTGCCTTCGACCATCTATCTGCATGTGCCTGCCTATCCGTCCTGTTGCCTACTCTACAGTCTGCCTATCCGATTGCCTGCTTGTCCGTCGTGGTGCCAGCTCATCTGCCTACCCAGGGCCTACCACGTCTTCCTGTCTGACCTGCAGCCTGGATAGCTGCCCACGTCGTGCGAAGCCGGACCACAGTTTATTATCTATATCCTTTTCCTTAATTTTAATTTTTAATTACTTTTTATTTTTATTAACGTGGCTTACGTTTAGCTCCCTCTGAGCTAAACGCAACGCTACAGTTTGGCTCAAGACTTTCCTCCTACCTATCAATATTTGTACACTTTTCACACACCTGTGCTACTGTCATTATTCCTTAAAAATTACTTGTTTCTGGTTTTATGCTCCTGAATCTACTTTATATTCAATTTTACTCTTTCAACTTCAAATACGCAAAAACGGTTGAATGGATTTATATGAAATTTTGCACACAGATATACTGGATATCCTTGATCAACACAGGATACTTTTCATACCGATATAATGTTATATTGAATCTTGGGTAATAAAACACTTTTCACGCGGGTAAGTCGCAGGAAGAAGCTAGTTCTCCATACTTGTTTCAGAGTTTAATTATAACTGCTATATCAGTAGGTACCTAAATAACGTGCTAATGGATCGCGGACACAGCCTAATCAAGTCCAGTAGGTACAACAAACCACTTGACGTTTATCAAGCCTAGCTGATGGGTTTATGTCGGCTTGTCAGCTGGCCATCATAATAAAAACCCACTCCAGTTTTTGACAGGAGTAGATAATACCACAGAAGCCAAAGGTCATGCAATTACACTTTTCCTCCTGCTAACCTACTACTATCATAAACGTGATAGTTTGTGAGGACGGATGGATGTTTGTTCCTCATTCAAGCAAAAACTACTGAACAGATTTTGATGAAACTTTACAGAAATATAGCATAAGTAAATATACATCAGAATCAGGCTACAATTAATAAAAATATTGGGCGAAATACTAATACAACGCGGGCGGAGCCGCGTGCGTAGTTATCGGCACTTAACTTGGCAAGAGTCGTTAGATGCGCACAAGTCGTTTTTTAGGTCTCTTTGGTTACCAAGCGGGACGCGGGGAACGTTAAGCACCATTCCGAGCGCGCGATTGGTTGGTCAGTTGACACAAGGATCGACTGACCAATCGCGTTGCGTCCGCGTTCCGTTCGCTCTATACAGTGGTTGGTCAGTTCACGCACTATGCGCGAACTTACCCCCACTAGGCCTTGCCAAGTTACGTGCCGGGGACTATAGCAGAATATTTGTAAGTAATCTAATAACGCTTTCTTCATTAATAAGCGTTTTCTTAGCCCCCTTCGCTTATAATTAGAATTTTATTGTTCATCAATAAATAGGGATGAATAATGATTCCCATAAATCTTTTGATGTGAACGTATTAAAATAACAGTTATAAATATCGAAACCACATGAGAAGCTTTCTGTAACTACGAGTATTCATGTGGTCTCACATCGGAAGTCGGTCTCCCTTCTTGGAGCTTTAAATCAGTATTATAATCTTTTCTTGACATTGGCTATTTTGGTTCAAAGGAAATGGAGTCAGTAAACTTTTGAACAAACAGTCGTAATAAATGCGGAATATCTTAGGATATATTCATTATTAGCTTTAGCCAGCGGTTTCGTCCGCGTGTATGTCGTGAATTACCCATGTGAACATACTACCGGGATATCTACAAACTATCTAGGTACCAAATGACATCAAAAACCGTTCTGCCGTTTTTACCCGACTGCCAAAGGAGGGTAATGTGTTTATCAGTCTATGTACGTATGAATGTATGTTTGTTCCTATGTGGCGGTCCAGAGACCAAACGCGTTTGCCGATTTTGATGACTCGTACGTCAATCGATTCTTGTCAATCCTGCAAGTGTCACTGGCTTCATTAAAATTGAAAAATAGAAAAATGGCGGCTTTTGGGCGCCACATAGAGGGGGCCCAATATGTTTTCCTCTTCTAATCCCATCGTGTGGGGTATCAAAATAAAGGGTTTTAAGAGGCGATTATTATATAACACTTATATGTTTAAATGTTAACTAAAAAGTGTTAAATACGAAAAAAAAAACAATATATCAAAAATCCCGACTGCTTAGAAAGTGAACTAAAAAGACGTAAACAAGAAAAAAAACATGCTGTGCAGTCGGAGGATACATTTGGTTTTGGTCAGCCAGCTCGCGAATATGTATATTCCGACTGCACAGCATGATTTTTTTCTTGTTTACGTCTTTTTAGTTTGCTTTCTAAGAAGTCAGGATTTTTGATTATTTGTATTTTTTTTTATTGCGTGATAAAGTAACAAACATCCATTCATTCATAATCACCAGAAAAACTAATGTCCACGTCACGAGAAGCTATAAATTTTGTATACACACGTTCGCGTTCCAACACAACACACACAGATGCGTTCCAGTACCACAAAATATTAGACGACAGCGCTTTATATCGCTAAAATATAACCCGACCAATTGAAATTGCTCGTTAGTTTCGTATTACATGTAAGTTAATTTGAGTTGATTGAATTTGGGATTATTTGTTGTTGATTGAATTGTCGCTACGTAACTTAGTAGAAGTTCTTTATTTACAAAAATTATAGCTTCTTGTGACGGGTACTTAAATCTGTCGAGTATTGAAGTTTTGCCTATAATGAGATGCGAAGACAGGCTCATTAACACCACCCACAGACCCACAGACCGGGTGGGGGTGGGTCCCCCCGGGTTTCTACATACCCTTTAGTGCCGTAAAAACTAACTAAAACTACTAACTAGGTAACTTTCAAAAGCATACTCCTTAGTAACGGCTAGGTTTGAATCAAAATATATATTTATTATTGCTTCATGTACATAATTTTGAACACAAGGTTTTTTCGTGTAACTAATAGTTTTGCTTTAAAAAAATTAAACACAGAAAAATTTATGGCTGGAATTTCTTCATAACTAACATAGCATATGTAAATTAAATAATATTTTGCAAACAAAACTGTTCAAAAGGAGGTTGAATATTGATATTTTGGCTTCGAGCGGGCGCACGGCCAGTACTGCGTTTACATTGGGGCGTATATAGCGCCTTAAATGTGAAGATGTTTGGGGAAGGACTTTGTCTAGAAGTGGACGTCTTTCGGTTCATATGATGATGATGATAGAAGAGGGTAGATGTAATTACGATGATACAGTGCGTGGAAATATCGTGTGACGTCACAAGCCCCACTCCTGAACTTTGATGCGCTTTATCTTTGTCAATTTGTATTTATTTGATAAAGCAAAAAACACGGTATCAATATTATTTGATAATCTCACTGACGGACTAAATATAATTAGCGTTTTTCTACCTAGGAAAAAGGCCTATTGCATTGTTATTATCTGGATGGAGTTGATTTTCTCGGACAAATCTGCAGGGAAGATAAATCAAACGAAAGCAAAGACCTGCCTGCAATTGAAAATGTATACACAGTGGAGGTCACTACAAAACGGCTACAAGCCAGGCCGCGAAAGCTATGGTAACCTGGTAGGTCAAGCAAGATGGATAGTTGTCGATATTTCTCATTCAGAAATTAGCAGAGAAATATAATGCCCTTTGGAAATCAAATGGAGGTGTTCGATCAATAGTTGCTGTTTACTAATTAATTTATTTTGTAGCGGATCCTAAGTATTTTGTACAAAGGCGGTCTTAAGCAAACAAAAAAACTCTTTTGTACTCTTTGCCTTTGTATTGCCACAGATAATATAATACTAGCATACAGATGCCTCATCCCATATAAAGAAACCGTGCCGAGATAACTAGCGTTTTTCATCTGATTAATCTTGTTTTTTTTGTAAGTACATCAATCGCGTTCGATCCCGTTTCACGGCAATAGATGGTGTTAGCAGCGACTTGCAAGTAAAAGGGTTTACTAGGTTCGTGAATATTTTTTTCCTTAAATACAGTTAAGGTTTGTTTTATAGTATTTTTTTGCACGTTTTACAGTTTTTTTGCACCAAATTGTGTTACAATGCAAATTTTAACAATCGAGTGGAATGCCTCGGAAATTTAAAAATGCGCAATCTATTGGCAACAATTTTAAATGAACCGTTCAAATAATCTTTGAAATTTGAATTAAGAGCCCAATATTCCTTAATTTTGTACTTAGGAGAGTTGATTAAACAAGAACTTAATTTTTTTATGTTCAATTCCAGAATATGTTAATTTTACCCACAATTCTATTGAATTGTGTGCACATGTCGCGTCATCTAGTGAGATTTATTTGAACCAAATTTTCTTTCTTAGCAGTGAGACCCCGTGGTATTGCCTACAGCATCCGCATGGCTAAGTGCAAGCCATAAACCTGGCCTGAATTTAAAAACTGCAAACGTGCTTAAACGTCTGCGCCTTTAGCCGCACTAAAGTCATTAGTCGATACCACAGAGCACAGAGTAACCGCAGCGGGCATATCTAGAGACAGCATTAGCAAAATTTTACATACAAACCAAGAACTATATACAAAGTCTTTCTTAATAAAACATCCTCTAGTTTAATCGACTCAGTTGCTAAGAAAAATTAAAAAAAAATACAGCCGAATTGAAAACTTTTTTATTTTTATGAAGTCGGTTAAAAAACCCCACGTAATGTCAATAATTAATAAGCTCTGTGCCATAACTTACATTCAGGCGAGATACTGGTCAAACGCGAGCCTATCTCTAAATAAAATAATAATTGGTCATTTGATTAATAAGAGTGACGAAAATGATTTAGGCTATATCCTAGTGGCAAGTGTGTCAGTGAATGTCACCGTTTACTGATACAAATTGGCAGGCCGCGACAAAACTTGTGCTTTGTGAAAATTGCGCGAACATGAGTAACCTACAACTGTTATAGCCCGAAAGTATAAACTTAAGGGTTATAACAGTTAAAGATTACTGGAAGATTTGAGACGGAAACACACTTTCGTGGCGTGGCGCGGGACCCAACAATCAAACGACTATTTTCCAACCTACGTCATAACATAACGTGTTGTGTAACCAATCAACTGCGTCAGAAGACGCCACGCCACGACACGTAAGTGTATTTCCGTCTTTACTCTTTACGTAAAAACTACTGAACAAAATCCGTTGATGTTAGTTGAAGCTTGGCACACGGGTAGACCATATCTAAGGATACCTTTTTAGAGTTCCATACCCAAAGGGTAAAAACGGGACCCTATTACTAAGACTCCACGGTCCGTCTGTCTGTCTGTCACCAGTCTGTATCTCATGAACCGTGATAGCTAGACAACTGAAATTTTCACAGATGATGTATTTCTGTTGCCGCTATAACAACAAATACTAAAAACAGAATAAAACAAATATTTAAGGGGGGCTCCCATACAACAAACGTGATTTTTTGCCGTTTTTTGCTATAATGGTACGGAACCATTCGTGCGCGAGTCCGACTCGCACTTGGCCGGTTTTTTTGTGTGTTCACTTGTGATAATTGCAGACTTTAAGGCAGATGAAGCCAATGGCAGAAGCTAGTTATTAATAATGGCCTCTAGTCGCTGCCTTCCGATTCCGTGTTCTATGATCTACTCATAAAACAGTTGACATTACTGTTTTCCATACATTTCCTGATGCTTATGTTTAAGTGAAAACGTCTAGAAAACGGCAAACGTATTGTTCTACATTGTAGCTGTTTGTTAGAAAACCAGCTAACAGTCTTAGTTTTATTCCATTGGGTACTGGAACTTCAGTGTTATGGATTTGTTCTTGTTAATGATGCTTTGAAGCAGGATGCAAGCAGGATGGGGAAAAGCTATAAAATGCAATTGGATATAAGTTATGGTAGGATAATTTGCAAATTCTTGGAATTAAGGGGCGAATGTGTGTTAACAAAATTAATAATGCTATAAAAAGTTCGTCATCAGCTTCCTGCCCTTGTCATGGGACAAGGGCAGGAAGCTGATGACGAACTTTTTTTGTTGATGTTATGGTCACAGTTAAAATAAGACAATCCTACATGGGTAGGATTGTCTTATTTTAACTGTGACCATAACATCAACATCATCATTCAACCCAAAAGACGTCCAATGCTTAACATAGACCTCCTCCAAGGTGTCGCCACATCAGCGGTCCTGTGTCCAGGTCATAGGACAACCTACTGTCAGTCCTTCCAGCGCTACGTCTTCCAGTACACAGTCGTCACTCCAGAATCAGCCGCATCGACCATCCATATATCGGATGATAAACAGGGTCCAAGCTACCGGCGGTCAGGGCTCCAGAGACAGGAACCGCCGAACAATACAAGCCGTGTCCAGAAGTACTGTTTTCTGAATCAAGACCTTGATCCAGCTGCCTAACGAGAGCCTCCTAAGGTGTTGGTCGAGGCCAGTGGCTATTAAGCTATTGGTTGACACGACTATCGGTACAATGATCGCTGAGTCCACATCGCACATGTAGACAACCTCGCGAGACACGTCAAGATACTAGACTTGCATGTTTTTCTTAAATACTCTACACTGATTAGCATTGCACGTATATTCTATTGTAATATTCGTAATGAATATAAAGTAAGATACAATGATGTCATTAACTAAATTACCGTCCAAAACAAAAGGCAGTTTAATCACAATTTAGCACACTACAATTACCAGGTTTCCATACAGAAAACCTTGACCATTGCCATCCGAAAGCAGAGCAATATAGGCCTAATGAACCAAATCAAATCAAATTGCCAAATTGACTGAGATTGGATCATTTGGGTTCTTTGCATGTCTCATTATCGTTAATTGTGTTGCCGACGACCTTATAGGCCTAGAATTTATTCGCTTATGTAATACAATTGTTTTATGGTATGACATAAGTCACTGTTATGAGATCCGCTATATATAACGGATCGAAGAAACGGAAGGTGTGACACGATTCTTTAAATTTTTAACTACGTGACAAAAGTATCATTGAATGGATCGATCGGGTTGGAAACTTGCATTTAGGTCGCAATCAAACAATCTGTATCTGAGGCTTTTCACATCTATGTTGGAAACAGCTTCCAGTCTAACTGGAATGGACTGGAACATGGAGGTACTGCATTTAGCAAAGGCAGAGGCAAATGAAAGCTGGGACCAACGGCAGCTTTCCGAGGCTCGGAGGTATCTCGGTATGAAATGGATGAGCCCCCCAACAATGGACAGACCTCGGCAACTGTTGCTTAACCTTGAAGATAAACGCATGTAGCTGTTATAATTTTGGCCACGAGCTACTCAAGGCGCAGGCCACATAGAAATGGCGTCGGGCGCGGACATTTTATTTTATTTTCGGTAGAAAGAAAAATATTTATTTGTGAACCGCACAGGAGACACGAGATAAGCAACACAAACAATAACAAAAAATTAAAATAAATAACCCCGTGCGAGACCAAAAAGGCTCCTATCTCAGCATGTGCAACGATATTAAAAAGAAAATAACGCTGCGCTGATATTCTGATAGGGTCCACTGTTGATGCCATGGACACATTCACGGAAACGGAACATACAATAGGTATAAATAGGCATACGGTAGGCTCGCGCTTGACCACTATCTCACCTGATGGTAAGCGATGATGTGGACGACGGTGAAGCTAGCTTGCCTAGAAAAAACCCCTTCACTCTTGACTTAAAGACCCCTGGATTGTAGCTATGGGGAAACACAGACTCCGGCAGGGAAGTCCACTCCTTAGCTGTACGCATAATAAAAGTGTCCCCAAAACGTTTTGTGCGTATGGGTGGGATGTCCACCATGTACCGATGACGCATCGCCGTGCGTCATCGGTACATGGTGGTGGTTATTACCATGCATTTTGTATGGAATAGGAAGCCACCCGTGCCATTTCCGCGCCCGACGCCATTTCTATGTGGCCTGCGGGCTGCGCCCTAGAGAGAGTCGTGCGCATTACGACAAACTGACCGCTGCGGCACCGCAGCAGTCCCGCACCAAATATCTAAATTGAAAGAGCCATTAGAAGCCAAACAATTTACCCTCAGTATTTGATTGAATCAAGAATGCAAATTTGTAGTGTTCAAGAACTGAACAAGGGGTTTCTATAAGACCGTATCGCAAGGATCTCGTATTAAGGTGGGCCCCAAAATAACATCATGTTTTTATTCGTTACTGTGGCACAATAATGAAACCCTTGACAAGGGTTATTTACTTAATCAACTCAAGGTCAAGGTTACCCCAATAAAACTAACGGCATAGTTAAAAACACTACACACGAAAGAAAATTCGTCAAATCCTTGACGTTTACACATAAATATTTGAGAATTTCAGCATGCTATATTTTCCATAATATGTATATTAACATAACACCACGCCTGTAAAGGGTTAGGCAGTGGTGCGTCTATAGTACAACCCACATTTCGCTAGTTATGTTTAAGGTTGCCCTAGTCGACGGCACGAACTATTATGTGCGCGGGGTTAAAATGCATGCTATCTCATCCGACAACACGTGCGAAAGAGATAGATGTCAGAAGCTAGTTCGCGTACGAATACACACTTTTGCAAATTTGCAGCGAAATGGATGATGATTTAGGATGAAAACGAGCGCGCGAAATTTTATAAACAGGCCTTTGGGAATATGGATATCGTTATAAAATTACTAAATGTATCTGTTCAAAATAAAATTATTTGCATTGTTGAAGTACTAATCTATCCTTGTATGGTGACTGTTTTGCAAATTTCATTCTTCTTGTGGTATATATTTCCGCCCAAAGATGCGTTAAAATCAGTGTTGAAATATGGAACTTTCAACGCTCATAACTTTCAAATAGATATTTATTTTTACTTTTTTGTTTTCATACAGAGCTAGATAACGATGAGACAAATTGATATATTTTTTTATTATGAACGTACACCGTCAAATAGTGGAGGAATCGCCATACTACGTTTGTATGGAAGAATGATCGACTAGGGCAGCCTTAAGTCCCATGTTATATGGGGCCAACTCCAAGTCTAGACTGCGTGACTACTGAGATATTCCATAAGGAAAAACACAACAACACTGCGCGGGAATCTAACCCAGCACCTCATACTGCCCCATATGCCACCCCTACACCAACGAGGCAGAAACACATAATTACTTGGAATTTCAGTATGCTATATTTTCCATATAATAACTAAAATCCGTTTTACAATTTCGCCGAACTGTATTACGGGTTTTCTTTGAAAGATTTAACGTCCAGCCATGTTTTAACCGCACGTTTTAAACTGGTACTAAGTATAACTGTTTAACGCGTACGTAAATCATTATTTATGGGCCTTTGTATGGGAAGAAGGGGAGGATCCCCTATGGCATGGTAAGAATAACTCCTAAAGAACCCATGGGTAACCAAAAAGGGGATTTGAAACTTTATGTTTAGGGCTGTAAGGTTGATAGTTCTATAGTAAGTAGGAGGTATCGGAAACAGTCTTGGTATAGAAAATGAGTGTACCGGACGTTGACGCCGTTAATTTTGCTAACTGTACTAGTTGGCTTTTGGTTCGAATATTTACATATTAATTAGGTAAGTGCCGAGTATAAAACGGGAATGAACCTGGTACTTGTCGGCAATCCGATGCGATACCGTCGCGGTTAATGTCAAGGTGAAAATTAACTGACGTTTTCTACGTTTTGTAACTCGATTTCAATGTTACTACATTCCGTCTCGCAATGGATATCGTGAAGAATCCGGTATATCCTAGAACACTAAAAAGTGCAAAATAACCTTCGTTACGAAAGTCGGTATCTTTGGTACCACTTGTTTTTATCATTTTTCGACACCGACTTCCAAAACGAAAGACATTTTGCACTTTTTAGTAGTCCGCTTTTGAAGTCGGTTTTTTTTTGTTAAAACAGTTTTATTTCTCTCTTTTTAGTTTTAGTACACTATCACTAAAAAAATGCATTTTCTATAGTACGGTACCTAAACCATTGACATAATACGCATAATAATTCAATTTACACAGTCGTGCTGTTTGTCGCTAAGGAATTCGGTTGTAGGCACCATAACTTGAAAACTGCTGGAGCGACTTTGATGAAACTTGCACTATTCCCTAAGTTGAGAGATACTCAATCCAACACAAAAAGAATGATCACAATTCTCTAAGTAGTTTCGGATAAATGCGTGGATAAACATACATACAAACATACACTTATGAAATTTGCTCACTTAGAATAACATTATGTGAATATTGTGCGGTTCCAACAATATTACATACGTGTCGAATTGATTACCTCCTTTTTTTGAAGTCGGTAAGAAACTTAAGTATAGAATAGGATTAATACATTTATTCAAAACAGACAAAACACAACTGCAACAAACAGTAGTGAACTAATGAAGTACAAAGACAAATTGCGCTGAACGTGCCCATACCAAAAGGGTTACCAACTCAGCATTTGCTGGGCGTCAGTCACCCAGCGCTGGTTTTCAGTTGGCACCAGAAGACTTGTGACAATCACCAACGCGCATCGAGCCTGCATGATGGATTACGGGACATTCCCTCAGAAAAGAAGCATATGACCTAGCAGGTCAGCAACAAATGCCGATTTCAAAATGTTTGGAATAAAAAATGTACATATCTCTGGCTGCTGCAACGACTACTGTACTGTGATCAACAGCAAAATTGTGACGTGGTGGCCCCTATCGTGCGTGAGGTCGTGGTTGAATGTGACTTTTTCACGTACTTTCTAAGTTTATCTTGGACATCACATGCAACGGTGAAGGAAAAATCGTGAGGAAACCTGGATTTATATAGTTAACTAGAGGACGCCTCGCGGTTTCACCCGCGTAGTTCCCGTTCCCGTGGGAATAAAGGGATAAAAAGTAGCCTATGTCACTCGGGGATAGAGTAGCTTCCCAACGGTGAAAGAATTTTTGAAATCGGTCCAGTAGTTTTGGAGCCTATTCGGTACAAACAAACAAACAAAAAAATCTTTCCTCTTTATAATATTGGTATAGATGTAAGTCTGAAATAGCCATGTCTGGGGCCTGTGGGGTTCTCAGAGGCGGCTTAATTAACTCTGACACCAGAGATGGCCACATTGGAAGCAATTTTGTTAAGGCAGTTTCCATATCCATAGGTACTCGAAGTTTGACCGAACTATGATGTAGGTAATCTCAAAAAGGCAAAAAGTACCAAACTCTGACTAACAAAATGACTCAAACACTTTATCGCAAAAATTGAGTGTTACCTCAATAAGCAATAAAATTAATGATAACGAATGCATATTGGCGAAAGGCGATTGTTCAGACCATTGTTCAACATCAGAATGTACAAACAATAATATTTACGCTTTGATTAGCGTATATCAGTACTCGAGCTTAACAAAGATGGAGGATATCGCGGTGAGATTGTAATTTATTTTTGATATAAGGATATATCAACTCTTTAGAACACTCCATTTGATATAACATTAGGCATTTAAATAATCCCATTTTACAGCCCATTCAACCGATTTTGACTTCTATTGCGTTCGTGATATGACAATTGGGAGCTGTAGTATAGTTAGTTTTGGTAACAGTTTTATGCTTTTTCGGCATAAAAGCATAAATCTGTTACCAAAACTGTCTTGGTAACAGGTTTACTCCTTATATTTACGGAGTAGAACTCAAAATCGGTTGAACGGACTGTAAAAAGTGGTTGTAAAAATGTCTAATAAATAAATAGTGGTTGGTGGTAATAGTGGTTGTAAATGTTATTTCAAATGGAGTATATTAGCCGGGGAGTGAATAGGATAAGAAAATTGGAAGAGTAGCCAATTGGATAGATGATTGATTAGACTTTTATAATTTTAGTTCTTCAATCAATTATTATACTTACAATACGCCTTATATGATAAGTAGGTATGTAATACAATAGGGTAGTTGTCAAAAAATATATATTTAGTCCGTCAGTTAGATAACCTAAAAATATTGGACACGTATTTTTTCTTATGCCACGTAAACAAAAACTTACTTACGTCACGGTGTGCTACACTTTATATTGACAAAGTGACGTCACCAGTCCCCACTGCTGGACTTTAAGGCTTAGCACGCACTGCGATTTTAATTCGCGCGAATTTTTTTCCGCGCGTTCTGTGGCCTATGGAGTTGTATGAAGCTGCACGCACTGCGGAAAAAAAATCGCGCTCAAATAGTACGAAAAAATTCGCGCGGAAAATAATTCGCGCGAATCAAAATCGCTGTGCGTGCTATGCCTAAAGCTCTTTATCTTTGTCAGTTTTATTTATTTGATCAGGTAAAAAATACGGATCCAATATTATTTGATAATCTCACTGACGGACTAAAGCATAACACGCATTGCAATATTTATTCGCGATTTTTTTTGTACTATTTCCGCGGGTTTTTTTACCGCAATGCGTGCAGCTTCATCCAATTCCATAGGTCGCAGAATGGGCGGCAAAAGTTAGCGCGGGAAATAATCCCAGTGCGTGCTAAGCCTAAATAGAATTTATTTCTACCCAGGAAACACCCCTATTGCCCGCAAAAGCACACAAAAATAAAACAACTGGAGATGAATCAAAAAGATGATATGATCAGGAGGTTAAAAACTGAATTACAGCAGGGTTGTGAAAACGTTATTAAAAACTTACTGCGACAAAACACAATACCAGGTGGACGGTGATACTTTTAAAACAAAATTGTCTAAACTATGGAAGTATTTACGCCATGTGGTGGCCGACTAAGAATAGATAACGGGCTGGCTACCGTATGGAACAGATCGACTGGAGACCATTGCTGTCAATCTGTCAAGATCTTCAAAGGGATTGCATTCGGCACTTAACTAAGTGGCCAATCGGTGGAGGAATGGTGATCTGACAAGAACTGGGGGTTCTTGTCAGCGTTGGACAGTTTACGACTATCTTTACAACGAATTTTACTTGTCAGATAATATTGTTATTCCAGAGGGTTATTGTTAACATCATGTGGGACATTTTATCTTTACCTCTGGGACGGCAACGCACTTGCTATGGTATGTCTCGTATTGTAGACGAGTGTCGTCTATTTTGAAAACAAAACACTAAAAAGTGCAAGAAAAGCTTTCGTTTCGAAAGTCGGTGTCTTCACCTCTCCGTCACTGACCTCATGTTTTTATAATTTTTCGACACCGACTACCGATAAGTTATTTTGCACTTTGTGTTTACCTTTTTAAAGTTAGTTTATTTTTTTTATTTCTCTCTTTTTAGTTTTAGTACACCATCACTAACAATGAGCAATTTCTATAGTACGGTACGGTAGTAGGATTGACAAAATACTCATAATAACTCAATTTAAATAATCGTGCTGTTTGTTGCTAAGGAGTTCGGTTCTATGCTCCATATCTTGAAAACTGCAGGACCGATTTTGATGAGACTTGCAGTTTTCCCTAAGTTGAGAGATACTCAATTCAACACAAAAAGAATGATCTCGATCCGATCAGTAGTATCGGCGAAATGCGTGGACAAACATACATCATACACTTATGAAATTTGGCACACGTGTCCGCAGAAGCCCACATACAATAACATAAAATGTGAATATTGTGCAGTTCCAACAATATTACATACATACGTGTCGAAATGATTACGCCCTTAATTTTTTTAAAGTCGGTAAAATAAATGTCATTCTGTAGAACAAAACAATTCTCTTCAGAATAGAACCAAAGCAATAAATCGACTTAACGTTACGAATTAACGTTTACAGACGGATAGCGCTAACGGATAAACGTTTAACAGATGTGGTAGATAGATACGTACTTACTAGATTGGAATAGTCATTCCGCTACTTGGCCAGCAGAATACGTAATGAAGTAATTATAAAACGCCTTCTGTGAGCAATAAAATGATGTCAATATTTGTTTTTGACTTCACACGATTTCATCTGAGCCGGTAATGAGTTTTGAGATCGCGTTGCACCCTTTATTATTAGATAAATGCCTGTATTTTCCCACAGTTGGGCAAAAGCGTCTCTACTGTCCTTGGTAGACGTGTAAATGGGAAAAATCACGAGGAGAGTGGACCCCATTTAATTGAATAAGGCTACGTAATGAGAGAGAACTTGCCATAAGTCAGACGCGTTCCAGTACCACAAAACATTAGACGACAGCGCTTTATATCGCTAAAATATAACCCGACCAAGTGAAATTGCTCGTTAGTTTTGTATTACACGTATGTTACTTTGAGTTTATTGAATTTGGGAGGATTTGTTGTTGATTGAATTGTCGTTACGTAACTTAATAGAAGTCTTTATTTACAAAATGTATAGCTTCTCGTGACGGAGACTTTAGGAAGGGGGAATTTGAGACCATACCCAGACCCAGTCTATATTGAAAGAATTTAGCTCATCTCGAAATCGCCGTCTTGCACTGGTCACATGGTACTTGAGGGGATCCACTGAGTCGTAAGTTTGGTCAGTGGTGTCTCATCCCATACAAATAAACTGTCCCGACGTACTGTACTGATTATACTGATTATTTTTTTGTACATCGATCGCGTTCGGTTCCGTTCCCCGGATATAGGTGGAGATCTATCTATCGCCGTGAAACGGAACAGGACGCGATCGAATTACAAAAAAATAATCAGTATAATCAGATGAAAAACGCTAGTTACGTCGGCACAGTTTCTTTGTATGGGATGAGGCATCTGTATGCTAGTATTGTATTATCTGTGGTTTGGTGAATTGATCGCACTGTCCTTTAGAGTAAACAAAAATATTTCTTAGTGCATCTCACTCAGCGCCCTCACTAGGCACATTTATTTTATTTTGTATTGTTATCGATTAAACTACCCAGTCACGGTTCTGTGTTACATGTTAATACCTGTGTACTGTACTAAAACCTGCCCCAAAAACGTAATCTATGAATAAAAAATACAATCACGTATATCGGACAAGTAGTTCTCTAGTAACGACCGCACTGATTGACAGAGTAACAAAAAGACGTAGCTATTTCATCAAGTATAAGGATGTCTATGATGATAACCATAAACAACTATTAAACAAAAAAAACCATTTTCAGATGACGTAGAAAATAATAATAAAAAAAAGCGCACTAAAAAGACGTAAACAAGAAGAAAATCATGTTGTGCAGTCGGAGGATACATCTCGTTTGGTCATATAGCTCACGGACATGTATCCTCCGACTGCACAGCAAGACTTTCTTCTTTTTAATTAACTTTTTTATTTAAAACTTTTAGTATTTTTTTTTAAACTAGTAATATTAGGTACTTTTAAACATATAAGTGTTATATATTTTTGAAATCACCTTAAAAAACCTTTTATTTTAAAACCACACGCGATGGGTTAGGTAGATAAAAAATATTTGGTGTCCCACAATATGGCGCCCAAAAGCCATTTTTTAATTTTCCAATTTTAATTTAGCCAGTGACACTCGCAGGGTTAAGACGAATCGATTGACGTAAGAATCATCAAAATCGGCCAACGCGTTTGGTCTCTAGAACGCTACATAGGAACAAACATACATACATACTTACATACATACATAGACTGTTAAACACATTACCCTCCTTCGGCAGTCGGGTAAAAAACATCTACAATACGGGATATTATGGTGGTCGGAAATGAGGGGTTAGTAAACCTATTAATATAAGTAAGTTCTATAGTCACAGTCTATGGTCGCCACAGACTACTCATCAATCAAATACAATATAGCTTCCTTATGGTCAGGGTTGCTAGTTCATAAAAACCGGCAGACCGAACTGGTCAGCCAGTTTAATCGAATTTTTTGGGTAAAAGGCAGTCTCGATTATTTAGTATCATTATTGTATGTCGTGTAGGTATTTTTTTAAGTGTCATTCAATCAGCGATGGAGATTGTCGAAATGCCAAAATGTAAGGATGATGGTCGTGGTGACATTTCGATAGCGCTTGGGAATCCCATATATTTTTAACCAATCGTTATTTTAGATTGTCACTTGTCTATATCTAGAGCCTCAGGCTTATTTGATCATCACATTTCATCACATCACACTATAAAATTATAAAGACGAAAGTTTGTGAGTGTGTGTATGTTTGTTACTTCTTCACGCTCAAACGGCTGGACGGATGTGGATGAAATTTGGCACAAAAATAGATTATAGTCTGTAATAGCATATTTTCCCTTGGGATTTTTTTTGTTACTATCTCTATTCTTAATTTAAATTTATTGAAATTATTTTCTACTTTTTAGTTTGGTTTTCTATTAAAACGTTTTTTTTTTCCGAATATTTTTTATTTTTACTTTTTGGTTCAATCGCTAATCCTGAAGATCCTGGTATAGGATAATGTGACAAACTATTAAAATTATTGCATTGTCTTCGGTCCTTGATAAGTGTGCAAAGTTTCAAATTAGGTAATCCGACGTTTTGAAAGGGGTGAAAATCACGTTCAAAGATTCCGTTACATAGTTACATACTTACCAACCTAATAAAAGCGTGAAACACTAGAAAAGTTTTGGGCTTTTGGCCGGCTTTTTTGTTGGGCGTACGCCCGTTTTATTTAGCCGGACACGCTTCCAAAAATCCATCATGTCCGCTTTATACTTACACTTGGCAACCCTATTTACGACGGTCTGTTAATTCCGATAGTACTTATGTATAATGTGTAAAATATCTAAGTAAGTAAACCATTCGTTGAAAACTTCTGACTACTGGTTCAACGCACTAGAGAGAAACAATTTACAGCTAGAAGTTGTACTAATGTATGGTAACAGTGTTTGTTATGTGAATCAAGATGTGTTTATCATATTATGAGAGTTTAGAGTTGAATAATCTTTGAGAAACAAATGATAAAACATACCATTAGATCTTAGAACAAGGTTACTTTGAGTGTGCGTAAGGGACAGATGTATATGACTTCTATACATCTGACCCTTTTCACTGTCGAATCTTGATAGTTTTGCCACATCATGGTACGGGGGCAGTTGGCAAAGCCAAAAAAGACGTTTATCCGGCTGATGGGATATTCAATTTAGCAAAAACAAAACTTAAGAATTAATTAAAAAAATAAGCGTGGATTGAGCTTATGATCTAGATTTTATAGGTGAAATGCCTTTTTTACCGCCTTAGAGTTATTTCGCAAAGAATATAGAGCAAATTTCTCGTTGGTGCCGTAAAAACTGACTAAGGGATTACGAATTTACGAGTAACTCGGTCGATTTTCAAGAAAATAAGCAGTACCGTCAAAAAATAAAGCATATTCTACGAACGTTCTTAATTCTTTATTGTACACCAAAAACAATATTTAATACAATGTGATAATAAAGTACATGTACAAAGGCGAGCTTAACTCAATGTTGAGTTCTCTTACAGCAAACCCTATAGTGACAGAGAATGATGATAAAAGAGGGTAGGATCCAGTGTACAATTTTAAAATAACAAAGTTATAATCATAAATATATACATACATACATAAATACAAATATATATATCTTCTAACATTGCGTTAAAAGGAAATGCTCTTTAATTTTCCTCTTGAAGACATCGAGAGAAGGACTATTGCGTAGGGAGTGTGGGAGAGAGTTCCAGAGGTGCACTGCAGTTACAGAGAAGGAGCCATCATAACGGCTGGAAGTGTGACGTGGAGTACGTAGGAGAAGCGAAGTAGCCGTGCGACAAAGTTTGCCCCTCGGGACGAGGTACTCAAACCGTTCGCGAAGGTATTGGGGTGAAGTAGGATTGTGCAGGATATTATAGAGAAGGGATAGGATATGGGTATCTCGTCGACGCCGAATCGGCAGCCACTTCAATCTGGTCCGAAATTCCGACACATGGTCGTACTTGCGGAGGCCGAAAATAAAGCGGATGCACAAGTTCTGCAATCGCTCGAGTTTGTTCAGGAGTACCTCCGTTGCATCTAGAAAACAGACATCCGCATAGTCTATGAGCGGTAAAAGAAGAGATTGAGCAAGAGTGACCTTAGTGAGCAAGCGTGACCTTAGTGGCGTTCTTCTGTCTGCTACTATAAAATACAAAAACTTATTTACGATATTCATAAATATTTATTCGTCATCTTCCTGCCCTTGTCCTTGTTACTCGAGGTGGGCAAAACACGTTTTTTTCTTCTTCTATTTCCCTGTTAACGGTCAGGCTAAACCTGACTCCCTTTTCTTTCATATCACTCCTCACAGAGTCCCTCCATCTTTTCTTTGACCTCCTTCCCCCTGTCCATCCATCCACATCTATATCCTATTCTACCTATACTCTTTTTGTAACAGGCGTGTAACCCTCCTCATCACATGACCATACCAGGACATACTGTTCCCTTACAATGACTGTTTATTTGCAGCCATCAAAGAACGATCTAGGTAATTCTTTACTTTAACACTTGCTGACCCCCGCGGCTTCGCTCCCGTCAACTGGCACATACCTACCTACCATACCAACCCTACCCACCGACCCTACCTACCTATCAATTTGTTAAACAATGTATTTGAATAATGATTAATACTACAACTCTGTATTAAGTGTGTTTGTACTACAATACGAATGTAACCAACTTTTGTTTTTACCGGCGACGCCGATTTTAATAACAATTTAGAACATAAAAGCTGCTATTGTGACTTAACTATGATAGTGAGATATATTCTCTAGCAAACTGTTATATAGGTAATAATGAGTAATTTAATTATGTAGTACATATTTTTTATGTATTATCAATAGTTTTCTCAGCGCACGCCAAATAATAAATTTTATAGGCAAAATTTCGCTACTTTAGGTTACAATATTGGAATTTTCATAAGGATCTCTATTTTTTTAAAATAAATTATAGGCTATGTCACTCAGGAATACTGTAGCTTTCTACTGGTGAAAGATTTTTAAAAATCGGTTCAGTAGATCCAGAGATTACCCACTACAACCTCACAAACTTTACCTCTTTATAATATTAGGCTAGATGTTCAACTGAGATGGATTCCTTCATTAAAGCCGGAAACAAATATAAACAAAAAATAATTAGAAACCACCATAACATCATTATCTCCAATTATACAAAAGACACGAAAATAATTGACACGTAAATTAATTTATGGGAAGGCTTGGCAGACTGGTTTTTTTATACTGTGGTCACTTGAATACCGAGGTGCTTGAGAAATAGAGACGTTAACGAAATTAACCTTGAATTAGAATAGTAACAATTTTACGCTATTATGATTTTTGTGTGGAGTTCTTCAATTGAAGCTGGCACGTGTATGCATAATTTGTGAGATTGTGGTTTATCTCATGGAAATAAATGCTGTTATGCGGTCTGTATGCACAGTTTTGAAATCTTTCTAAGAAAACTGTAACGACAAAAAAAGGCGTGAATGCGACAGCGATTGAAAATGAAAGTAATTGTTCTACGAATATAGTTAGTAGGTCCACGCACAACGGACAAGTGCGGAAAATGGAGTCCCTAAATCATAGTAAATAGGAAGGTACCTATTATGGAATCGGTAGAAAAATTTCAATGATAAACGGTCGTCGCTTTGTCGCATCGTCGTCGCTTGCGAAGCTAGATGTCTTTATGACTTTAACCCCGCCCTAATCCAAATAACCAAAAGACTTTTTAATAAAAAAATTAAACCGACTTAAAACCCAATAAAGCGAAAAGTAACTTTCTTTTCGCAAGTCGGTGTCAAAAACGAAAAACTTGTACCAAAGATTTTATTTTTCGCGATTTTTGTTAAAAAGTAAATATTTTTCGCTATTTGGTTTTGGTATATAATATTAGAATGAAAATACGCATTTATAAGGACAACGTAAAACCTACTCGTCAAATCTTGATCAAATTTAAATGGGACCACATGAGAGAAGCACCAGCTTACAAATAAAAAAAGAATTATAAAAATCATTTCATTATTGGCGGAGTAATCACATAACAACCATACAGTCTAATCTCCTTTTTGAAGTCGGTTGAAAATTAAGAAGAAAAATATCCACGCCCATCGGCTTTCCTTGATCTCGGCCACAGACTAACAATATGCAGTTGATCAAGAATGCCCCAATTTCGCTAATTTGTCGTTGTCAATGATAAACTTCTTTTTCCTTTCTTATCCAGCGTTTTCCCGGATTGCTAGTATTCGTTTTGATTGACGAAACAGGTGCCGTCCGCTTATTTTCGACGTCCTTCGTCTATGAAATTGCAATTTTCTTATTAGTAAAAAAAACTACACAGATATAAAAAACGTCAATGTTTTTCAAAATTAGGGATTTTTTGGCCTCGGAAGTCATCATTGATCATATTATTTTGTCTTTATCTCAATTTATTTAGGGTCGGTGCAACATGTTTTTTTCTTCCATACTTCTCTTCTCTTCCCTTTTTAGACTTTATATTCGGTATAAAATCTCAGAAGTACAGGACGAAAATTTAGGAATAGCTAAATGAAATGACCAGTGTGTGTTGCCAGGGACGACCTATGGCTCTGAGACGTAGTAGCTCACAGGGGCCATGGGCCTCATCAGAAAGCTTACAGTCACCCAAAGGGCAATGGAGAGGGCTATGTTCGCAGTTTCCTTGCGTGATCGAATCAGAAATGTAGAGACCCGCAAGAAAACCAGGGTTATCTACATAGCCCGCATATTATGATGATGTAAATAAATGAAAGCAGATGAAATCCAGGCGTGTGGTCGGATATTCATTATTATGTAACTAAAACGCCGGCTGATTGTTTCCTTGAATGCTGCATTGCTGAGGGCAAGTAGAGGACTGTCACAGGATTATGCAGGCAATGACATCATGGGTTCCTACCATGTGCAATTGACTGTGAAGTCTTTTGAAAATATCTCTGCAACCTATTGCTACGAGTAAGTAGGTACCTACTTAATAAGCGATAGAAACCTATGTCATTATTGTAAATCGTCTAGTCCGGAACAAAATGACCAGAAAGTTGGCAACCGCACACGGGTTGTTGACTTCGGGCGTAACCTATGCTACACTGTGGAGAAAAATCTATCAATCATTCAACTCACCATTGTCAAGATGCTGCAAACTCCAAAGAAATGTCACAAAAATCGAATATTTAACAACAGTTCGTCCTAACAACGAAAAAATATCTGCCGGTCTGAAATTCGCAGTCACGTTTCAACATCCATGCCTTTTATCTCAAATCCCGTAACTACTGCGCATGTCACGTAAGTCCTGCCAACCGAACGGCAAAGGACCCTAGAAACTCGAAGGGCTCCATAAAATGGGGTCATTCACCGGGACCAAGGCTTACAACATTACAATTTATTGCCATTTTTTTTAAGATTGCGTGTCTTGATAATGGAAATTTATATTACTGTCTAATGGTCTGTGTATCCACATATTCGCCTGAAATAATTTACAGCACCATAAAGTAAGAATAAACACTGAAGAACTGTCGCAAAAAGACAAAAAAAAAATAACAATGGAAGTACAAGTAGGTATCGTAAATATTAATGAAGTACTTACCCATTCTGCTGGTTGAAGTGACGGTTAATAAATTCGAGTTTCAAATAGTTAATTACCTAGTAGGTATTGTATGCCAAAACGTATAAAACTTCAGAACGATAAAAATTGTACAAAATTCGATAGTGTTATCGTCGCGATTCGATTGTGTTGTCAATACGATTTTTCTTCTACCTACTTCACGATCTTTCATTATTTACTTACTTTTGTATACCAAATGTTACGTCAATTTATTTACGAATGGGTACTTAAACATTATCTCTTTACTGTTAGTAGGTACCATGTTCTAATTGACTACATTTTCGAGAATCACCGGCGGCGGCAACCCCAATTTTGAATGAAAATCAGGCCAATTATTCCCAGGCACAGAATTTGGCAAAGGAATAAACGTTGTGGCAATTTTTCATTGTTTTTGAAGAAGCAAGAACATGGCACCTAAGATGATAGATGACCCACCGACCCACGAGTCGTTTTCTTCAAGAAAAGCTCCTTGAGTTATTACTTTATCGCGAATTTAAGCGAAAACAACAGGTGCGAATTAAAATTCTTACCTGCAAATGTATGGGGACCTTCTTCACTGGTGCGTTCGACATTTTCCACAAAATCCAGTCACTATGCACTAACACAAAGTTTATTTATAAATCGGGTGTAGGCGTTACCGCGATTATAAATTTTCGCAAATCTTCAGCACGTCAACCCGTCGTTACAGATATACACTATCGACAAATGCCTACTAATTTCATTGAGTGAGTTTACTATGCTCCCCTCCATCGCGCAAGCGTAAAATTCGCCCTTCGTTTTGGTTGGTTGTTACGAATTCAGTGAAGCCAAAGCCAGTTCACTATGGTTCGTCGTAGTTTTCATTAAAAATCAAAGATGGCGCTTACAGAAACCTGTGACAACTGGGACTTTTTGATTAATATTTAAAATACTACTTTTACTTTTAAATGTATTATATTAAAATCAATAAATCTAAATAATCGTTGTATAAAAAACTATTTTTCATTGGCACGCCAAGAAGATGACAAATCTTAAAAAGGAAGTTAATGGGTAACACCGTCTATTCAAATTTTGGATAGAGCTTCGGAGTTATACAACAGATGGCGCTACTACCAAACAAGTTATCCCGATCATTACATTGGAAGTGAACCCGTCGCAAACCAAAACATTCAATCGAACCATGAGTCGGGCGCCAGTAATATTTCGCGCCCGAAATATTCGCGATTTATAAAAAAACTATAAATAATTTTCATAAACAGTAAATGTGGAGTGAAGTGATTTTATAAGTGGTATTATTTGGACCCATGCCCTCATTACACCTGAAGCCTGGAATCACGGTAAATATTTTTTACGATGTTCCCAAAAATAATGGTATATTTTTACGCTTTGCTGTATTAATAGCCGTGAATTGGAGTTTAGTTAAAAATATACTGCGTGAGATGTTGTTATTCATTGCCATGCCATAGATTTAAGACACAATTAATCTTTTCTTAACTGAAAGATCGTTAATATTTTCACTATTCGTTAGAAAGCCGCAACTCGAAAAAGGTCGATAAAATATTTAAGGACGTGGAATCCTCCAAAACCTTAGTTAGGTGCGTTAGCTAACTAAGGTTTTGGAGGATTTAAGTAAGTATTTTTTAGTATTCGGTGGAGTTAATAAAACTATTGTACAAACTATTACGCAAAAGTTTTCTTGAAGTATTTTCGTTCGTAAGTAGATTCTCACAGATGCTAACTGCCCTAGGCAAATCCACAGATGGTATTCTCTCTCATAATTTTACGCTGAAAACTTAAGAGGCCTTGAATATTTCAGTCCGTCCTTGGTCCTTGAAAATTTCTTTTTTCGTGTGTTGGTAGCTAAAATTCTTTTGTTTCTACACATTACCTACTTGGCGTTTTCATGGTATTCAAGTTGACAATTAAATACTTACCAGGAATGAAGTGTTGGAACATGAGAACCTAAATTTGTGGACCGTCCTACTTGGACATAATTAACATTTGAGGAGTTATTTACCTACCTACTTTTTTTTTTGTTAATGGCTAGGTACGGTCAATAACTTTAATAATTAGGCAGTCAACACAACAGCCTGTGACGTTTTTGGCACCTATATTTTGATTCCGTGCTGAATATCTTTATGAAAAGTATATAGCTAAGGTACCTAGGTACCTTGTGTATATCGCTCAGTCATAAAATATAATCAGTCGTACTTTCCATGCCAGGTATTAAGGTGCAACTAAAATTGTCAAACAGTAATAAATACAAATTATATTTAATAAACTAGCGGACGCCTCGCAGTTTCACCCGCTTAGTTCCCGCTCTAGTGGGAATACAGGGTTAAAAAGTAGGGATCACCCGGGGATAGTGTAGCTTCCCAATGGTGAAAGAATTTTTGAAATCGGTCGAGTAGTTTTTAAGTTTATTAGTTACATATATATTTACTGTTTATAATATTAGTATAGAAGTATAGATAAATAATATCGGAAGCATTTTAATAAATTGTTACCATGCGTAGATATAATTAAGTAGTATACGTAAGTAGGTACAATGAATACCGCTGTACTATTTAGGGAAACATTGACAACATTGTGTGAATTATTTACATAAAATGTAAATAAATCACTCCTTGATGTTGAATAAAAAAGCAAGTGTAATCGGCCGTTCCTAAATGGAAACAGTAGGTTATAGATACACAGGAAAATAGTTTAGCTGACAGAAGACGTTATAGGAAAAAAATTACCCTCCTTCTGACGCAGTTGGGTAAAAATTTCTTTCCTCAAACCACAAAGATTAGTTGTAGCGATCCTTTCCAGCTGCCACACCTTTAATGGCTAAAATAATAAGACAGAGATCTCGCATTTTTTTTGGGACAATTTCGCCTACCACTGCAATTCTCAAAGCCAGAAGCAACAGTGTCGACTACCAGAAAAGCGCCGAGTGAAGTAAGCTCGACGAATCTCGAAATACGGTTCATCTGTCTTGGATCCCGCAAATTAATCAGAAAAGAACAGCGGAGGTATTGAAAGCAAAAATACCAGTTCCCTCCTTATCAAGCAGGAGACGGAACAGAGCTGGGCCAATAGGGACAAAGGGCCGTTTACAATTAGGGTACGATCAGTAAAACTAAACGAATGTTTGTATTTTGTTCAGGTTCGTTAAGGGAGAAAGCTGCTCTTAAATAATGTTGTGAAAGGTTCATTATATTTTTTATTCACCTCTTTAAAAATTTCTACCACAAAAAATAATGATTTTGTAGTACCTAGACCAGGGGTCACCAATTACTTTCTTTTGGGGTCCGTTTAATAAAATAATATGAATGTCGCGGTCCGTAAGGTTTAAAGCTACCTCCTCTCCGGCCTTTACATCGTCACGTGTATTTACTTTGTTATAATAATATTAAATTTATTTTCTCATCACAAATGTTGCAGGTACAGAAAATACTTAAACCTAATACAAAAAAAAATACAAAAAAAACAACATTTGTGGGAGACTTGTGCCCGAAAAAGGTATTTAATACCTGTGTTACGGGTCACCAGGCTCCCCAATTCCTACAGTTAGACTATGTATGTAACAGACCAAGTATGAACTAGGTGTGTTATAATGATAATGCTTAATTTGCTTATTCTAGAATGGATATAATATGAGTTATATGTATGTGTACAGGTGTAGGTGAGTGAGTGTATGTAAGTAGGTGTATGTGAGTGTGTGTATGTGAGTGTGTGAGAGTACGTGTGGGTAAGTGTAGGTATACGAGTGTTTGAGGGTGTAAATGGAGGTAGAGTTGAGGGTTAGCGGATAGGAATCAGCAGCTCTTGAGTTGCATGATAATCAAGAGTTTTCAGCCATTTAGAAACAGTTCGTTTACAGATTGATTTACGAAAAGGGTATATTGAAAGTATTGTATTAATTTTATTATACAGGTATACTCCAAGAAAACAGTAAAATCGTTGCGAGAGACTGGTGTGGAAGAAGTTAGAAGGACAGACATTTCCTTTTCTTCGTTTATTCTGCATGAGATTTGAGTTATATTTTATTTGTATATGTTTTTTAATCAATAAAGTAACTATAAAGGTCTGCCTGACAGCTCCGACCTTGATAATAATTGAAATAATAACTTAAATATCTAAATACAGATTTAATCTGTACTTATAATAATATTACAAAGAGGAAATATTTGTATTTTTGTATGTAACGAATAAAATTAAAACTACTGGACCGATTTCCTACTGGATCCCCGGGTGACATAAGCTACTTTGTATCCCTGTATTCCCACGGGAACGGGAACTACGCGGGTGAAACCGCAAGGCGTCCGCTAGTCTTATCAATAAAGATTTTGATGAGTTGATTCGTCGTTGTCGAATCGACGGCAATAAATACAAAATGCGAGATAAATAATTATTTAATTACGTACCTATTCTCGTAACACAAGTATAGTACATTACTGCAGCGGCCAGCAAAAGAGGCATTGATGGACGAACGTGTAACACTTACGTAAGTCCATCAATGCCTAGTTGTGGCCAAGGCTTGTATAGTGCTTTTCTCAAATATGCGCGGAAATTTAAACTAAGTAATACCTAGAACTCATTTTGTCAAAATCAATGACGAACAACAATAATTGTTCCCGCCGTTAGTGTTCATTTGTATTTTTTTCAATAAACAGCGTTATATTTGCAAGCCAGTTCGAAATTTAAATGAAACCTTTGATAAGTTACCTCCTTGGTGGACATGCTTCGGAGAAAAAGATCGTTCCATTTTTAAATTACACGACAGTTATGAGTTTACTATGGAATTTATTTGGCCGCTAGACACGACAGATATGGATTTTCATACAACTTTTGCCGGCCGCTGCGCGCATGTATTTGGCCAGTACAGCAATTGCGATTTATCTCGAAGAAGGTTGTCAAAATAATGCTCAAATTTCCAAGCATGTTTGAGAAAAATTATATAGTACTTTTTACTTAAGGTCTACACAAAATAGGTCGACAGACCGGATCAGGACCGCGGCCCGCCTTTTGGTGACCCCTGACCTAGACCTACCCATTCGCATTAAACGAACCTTGATGAACGAACATGTTATGCAGATGCCCAAACACAACTGATGTCCTCGCGTATGTCTATAAAGGCGAGTATATACTAGAGCATTATAATGTAATGTAACTTTATTTTTTAATAATTCTATTAATATAAGAGCTGCAAGCGTAGTTATCATTGGCCGATCCATGTTGAAATTAACAAAAGACAGCGATAAACCGCGTCCCGTGTAGTTTTATGGTCTGCGGCAGCTTTGTCAAGCGGATTCCCGTGGCGGGAGAACCGCCCGTGTAGTATGAGCCTTAGTGTTCTTACGAATGATGCAATACAGACAAAAGCTGTTTCCAAAAGCATTTCCATGTAATGTAATTTTTCTGCGAATGCTCGACGATGCTGCGTTCTAGCCGTAGCTCGGACTTGGTACGGGCGGACCACGGCTATGGTACGCTGCCGTACCATATCCGACCGTGTGTAGAGTGTTCACTGGGACATTATTATTATTAATTGAGTCCGCCTCGGTCCGCTTGTTTATTTGCACATCGGATATGGTCTGCTCCGTACCAAATCCGAGCGTGTTGGGCCGTACCAATTACGACCAGCGTTGTAAAAGTCCCCGATTTTTGGGGATTTTTACATTCAACTAATAGTCATAAATATAAATGGAAAATAATATTCTAAATATAATACAACAAAACTAGGATTTAGTAGGCGGAGTCGGTCCGCCGAACCAGATCCGGTCGTGTGTAGCGAGAACGGTTTTGGTAGGCGGAGTTAGTCCGCCGTACCACAGATAATATAAGCCGTACCAAATCCGAGCGTGTGTTACGGCTATTACACAAATACTCTCTCGTTGGTTTTTAAAACAAGATTGTAACAAAACATCGACATCTATCACATTCGAAGTGCGGTTAAAAACGGCGAACGCTCACCCTAAAATAACAATGTCAACTCTGTAACTAATTTTGTGTGTTGATTAAATCTCCGCACGGGCTTACATACATCTGATTTAATGCTAAGAATAAGCTACATTCTTGTAAATCATAATCAATATGAGACAGATTGTTGGCTCAAACATCCGCCATCTTTATTTAATCTTATAGAAAGATACTTTGAGATCTAGATAATCTAAATATAGGGATGGACTTTAGAACAACAAGCATTAACTACCTAATAAATGTATCGATGCTAGTCCAGTTGCCCAACAGATACGGTGAAAATAATCAATAATTTAATTTTACTTGTACCGAGCTTATTTAGAGTTTATTTTAAGTGTGCGTAAGAGACAGGTGTATCTGATTTGTATACATCTGTCCCTTTATCATAGTCGAACCATGATAGTTTTGACAATTCATGGTACGGGGGCAGGGCTACAAAATAGGATGGCATCAAATCAAATCAAATCATTGTTTATTTGCTAAAACATGAGTATCATACATACGTAACAAGTTGTCAGCATGAAGAGTTGTTAAAATAAAAAGATCAAGGAACGTCATGTTTGCCTTGGGTAGTGGCATGCAAATATTGATATAGAATACAGTTCAAAATAATTATTCTCGATTATCAAATTTAATAATAATAAAATATGTGCAAATGTCAATAAAATAATGCAAGTCTAAAATACCATTCTAGAATGTCAGATAAAAAAAAAATATAAAAAATGTCATATTAATAAATCATATCAAAATAAAAATTCTAGAATGTCACAGTAAAAATTATAAAAACATTTGTCAAGATATCAAAATAATAAATTAGTAGAATAATACCAATATAATCACTCTAGAATGTCACGATTCCAATTTCTATAATTGTCGTAACAGTAAATAAATACAGAGCATGCAAGTTGTTCAATTAAATATTTGGATTAGTCATGTATGGCATTTGTGGCATACAAACATTTAAATCATACAAGCATCCTCATCATCAGCCTTTTAACATTACCACTGCTGGGACACAGGCATCCTCTCTCTGAGAGGGAATGGGCCATAATCCACCACGCGGGCCCAGTGCGGTTTGATGGATGTCATGTGTTCGAATTTTTGGTTCTCGGACATGCCGGTTTCCTCACGATATTTTCCTTCACCGTTTTAAGAGCACCCTATTTGGGATTATTTATGGGGATAAATATAATGACCACCATAAAATGCTTTGATACCCTTAGTTTTGTAACCAAAAATATCTACTTGTCAGATCCAAGTATATAGGATCTTGATTTGACCTATTTAGTGACATACCGGTGTTAGATTATAGTCGTGGGCGCAGAATTTGGGAAACGGGTAAACTAGAGAAATATCTCCTGTAACTTCTACACAGTTTAATTCGTTACAGAGTCAATTACTACCACTATGATACTAAGTACTACTTTGGACTTAAAAGGAAACACTGAGCAGTTCCTAGGCCAGTATGTTGTCACGGCCATGTCCGAACGATCACTGTCGCTCTCCAATAGCAATACCATATCGACACCATACGACACTAGACTCCACCCAGTACCAAACTAAGGTACTTGTGTATCGTTTTAAGTAAACAAATAATGACAAGATCTGACATACTTAACACCAGAAAAATAAGTATTCGACCACCAAATTTAGTAAATGATCACCAAATTAATGTTGTGAAATAGATTATTTTGACCGGGTGAAATAGGGTAGGTTAGGTTAGAACAGTGATCAACCGCGCGCGAGCCGAGCGAGCGAAGCGAGCGGTGCCGCGGTAGCGGCCGGCGAGCGCTACTTCCAAGCAAAACTCATTTTATAATAGGATAGCAGAATTTAAAAACTTTGGTTATAATTTTACTTTAAAATGTTGGTTTAATTTTGGTGATCATTTACTATTTTTGGGTTACTCATGATTTACTTGGAGTCATTTTACTTAAATAGGATAGCAAAGTGTTAAAACTTTGGTTATAATTTTACATTAAAATGCGAGTTTCATTTTGGTGATCATTTACTACTTTTGTCTGCTATTTGTTACTATATCTGGTGGTAAGTTAAACATAAGCCATTATTTATTTGAAATTCAGGTGACAATCCAAATGGACTAACAAACTAGCCATAACATGGGAAAACACGTAAAAAAAGAACTGCCCTCAGTTTCTTGACCGAAAACGATCGCAAAATGTGTGTGTCAAAATGTCAAGGGCCTTCCACCATTATCTATGAAATAAAAATGAAACGTAAGTAAAGAAAGACGTTACTTACTTTAGTTTCCAACTCAACAATTGAAAAACTGAAAACGTTGGTAGAAAATCAATAACCAATATCCATTACAAAACCACAGACAAACACTTTATTTTTATCTCTAGAGAAGGAGGTCTTTAAACTTGGGAGCATTGAACAATAAGTATCTATGCTAATGTTATATACTGAAATTCTACTCAAGTGGATTTAATAAAATCTTCTCTCTGAATAAAATATATATAAAACTCCCGACGATGAAAATATTATGTACTATCCTACACAAGACTGACCAAGAGAATGTAATGGCTAGAAAGAGGGTAATAACAGCTTATAGAGATTTATGTAAGACAAAGAAGTTACACTGGATCCGAAAAAAATGGTATGAGAGCAGTGCACATAGACTACTATTATATACTAGAAACAGTGCAGACCAGAGCAGCTTAGACTTAGGGACTTATTTATGAAATAAATAAACTATTAGAAGAATAAAATAGAATAGAATACATGTTTTTGACACAGATACAACATAACAGCAACAATAGCAAGATAACTGAGAAGAATAGTAAAGAAACCCGTCTGCTAAAATGTATCAACTGAAAAGAGGAAAACAAGTACTAGGCATAGGGTTTTAGGCATTAAGCCCGCCTTTGTACTTGTTCATAAAGTTTTATAAATAAATAAATCATTTATACATAAATGTATAATTAATTTTAAACAGTCGGATTTTTGTTTTTATATTAATTTGTTTTTTTTCAGACTTTTATGTGGTAAAATATTGTTTATTTTGCTATCAAACTTACGCTTATCTTGAATTAGTGCCAATATAGGAATACAAATGTGTTACAATATATATATATATGTATATTTGGAATGGCCTATTTAATAGTTTTCATTTGATACACATATTGATAGAAAAAAAATGTATCAGTACCTTTTTTTTTAGGGGAGGGGGGGCGCTATTTATAACAAAATATAGCCTATGCCACTCACACAAGACGAATTTGAGACGAATCCAACGACACCTCATATGTCATAAACTCATAATCCGTCAAGCCGTTTTTGCTGTTGAGCGTGCTATAGAAATGGACATACGCTCGGAAAACACTACCCTCCAACAGTCGGGTAAAAAAAGTACAAATAAGGTTCAAAAATTAACTAGGTACTTTTCACTCTACCTTGACCACACAAGTGCGACTTCTACTAAGGCGCGAAAAGATTTATCCACACATATCAGGGCCGTGCCCGGGACGTGGATGGACCGTGCCCCGTCAGGGGCTCAAAAAAATATCGTTGAGTACATTTTATATGAACTCGTTCACACACGTCCGTGCACGGGCCAGTGACGAAGCTTCAATCATTGGGCCCAGTCCTGTCAAATCCCGGACACGGCCCTGATTTATGTGTCGATAGACCTTTCGTCCTTTCTATAGGATTCCAGCTGGTTCCTCTATCTTTACCTACCGGTGAGATAAAATAGGGTACAGAGATACATCATTTAATCTCACTTTCACTCACACAAATGGAGAATATTCAAGCATAAACCTTCGTAATTCCGTTAGATCGTTTATCACGATTAATCTCGAATCCAAGTCAAGACTCCGATCGAAGATTTGTTTTTGTCGCTCCCGATCGGGACTTGTAAGTCCCCGACTTAAGGAGATCTAAATGAAACCAGATTTAAAGCTTTATTACACATTGGCGTATCTAGAGCTATTTTCCTGGGAGGGCCTGTGTCGTCCAGCCCATGATAACCATGTTTATACAATACTAGCGGACGCCTCGTGGTTTCACCCGCGTAGTTGTCGTTCCCGTGGACATACAGGGTTAAAAAGTAGCCTATGTCGCCCGGGGGTAGTGTAGCTTCGCAACGGTGAAACAATTTTTGAAATCGGTCCAGAAGTTTTTAAGTTTATTCGATACATACAAACATACGTATCTTTCCTCTTTATAATATTAGGATAGAAGTATAGATATAGATACAAAAAATAAATATTTCACATTTTCGCGAATGCCTATTTTGTGGTTACACGGTCTCACTAAGCACGTTAGAGGCGGTCCAGAAAGGGAGAAAGAGTGAAAGGAAGGTAGGGTGGGCAGAATTCTTTAACTCTCTCCACGACACTCGCCGTGCGATCACTGGCGATTCAAAGATTTGGCACCCTGCATCATAGAGCCATATATATATATAAATATATATATTTATAAATAACAAATAGCCCCCATAAATAACAAAAAGAAAACTGTACGGTATGCTAATATTCAAAGAGAAACAGTTGATTCTAAGAGCGAGCTCGAATATTTTGTCACCTCAGATAGATTATGTTGCCAACTTCAGTATCAAGAGAACTTAATAAAATGAAACACTGCATGCAGCAGGGGCGTAGCTACCGCCGTATCTGCCGTATCAATTATACGGGGCCCCCGGGCCACAGGGCCCCCCGACGTGCGTAAGCAAAAATTAATAAAATCTTCCCAATTTTTTTTTGCCTGTCATACCTGTCGCTATTGTCCATAGAGGCAGAAACTTTAGAAAAACTAAAGTCATCATCAGCTATAAATGGTTTAATAAATCAGTTTGCCGGAAAAAAAGGCAAAGAGAGTGTATAATTAATTTGATTTGTTGTTAAAAATTTTGGAAAAAGTGACAGATCGATAATTATATGAATAAATATTTCTTTTAATTTTATGTAAACATTTTTTTTCTTTTGTGAGAAATCTTTAACTTTCATAAGGGGCCCCAAACAAATTTTTATACGGGGCCCCGCCAAGGCACGCTACGCCACTGGCATGCAGGGACCTTGAAAATGTAAAGCCTCGCCTTGGATAGTTTAGATTTTCCTTTACCATTCGTACCGATATTTGACTATAGCATAAAATTTTCTTTTTACGTTCATCTGTAATTCTGTATACAGGGGGTGACCCTTACGCACACTCAAAATAACCTTGGCGTACCACCTAGATAAGAAGCAGATACGTTCGAAATAAGTAATGGGTTCTTTAGTATTTTACTATTTTTTTAATTCCCATATTTCAAACCATGTGATGTTGGTGGGGGCTACATAGGCCTTTGTTAGTACAGATCTAAAGCTGCCTGTACATTGGAGTGGAGCGAGTACGCGTAGATGAGCGGGGGAGGAATGTGGAACGGTGTAGCAGAGTATTCCTGACCACTAAATCGGACTGACGGACGAGAAGCTGTTGACCCACCAAAAAAAAAACTTCTTCTGTCGCGACCTTACCCCATATACTTGAGGTCGGTCCTCCTTATTTTTCTTGTACACTACATGGTCTTGACCTGTTCTGACATCTGTACGCAGAAATCATAATCCTCACCACCATCATTTTTCGGTCTAATTTAGTCGCCAATGAAGATACGACACAACGTAAGACACACCTGTACACAACATCCGTACACTTCAACGTAAAGTTCAGTTGAAAACCAGCGTCAGGCAACTCCCAGTTGTCTGACATTTTGCTGAACTGGACCTTTTTGGCGCAGCCACGGGGCACACTATGTATGTGATTGTTATAAAATTAAGTTATTTTTGTACCTACATTGTGTGTATCTGTGTGTGCCAAATAAACTAGTTTTCTTTCTTTCTTATTTAGCTCGTCACTTATTCAGCTGCTGCAAGCGGTCCCACAAAAATTGTCGCTTCACCTTTTCTGACCGGCACCTAAAAACAAAAAAAAGTTTATATTGAACTAAACAGTTGTTCACGTTGTGTAGACCAACCAAACCTGCAAAATAGTTTGTCGGTGGGTGGACCTACATGTTTGCTGATAGTTACGTAGTCAACACTCAAGAACACGTTTGCAGCCCTTGGTTAATGTTTTCCCAGTTTAGCAGTTTTCCCGCTGGGATGGAGAGGCAACCCTAACATAATTATGTCCTAAATAAATATGGCGACTACAACAAACACTATAAAGTCAACATTCTTGATTGTTTTAAGAATCGTGAACCTCGCTGATAAAGTCACTTATCTGTTATTTGCATTAGGTACCGTCTATTTTGATACGCGCAGCTTCTTGTGTTATCAAATACTGCTCTTATTTTGGGTTAAGGTTTTTAGTTTCTATAGCAACTATTTGAAGATATGTTAAATTGTGCAAATTTTAAAAGGTTTAGAGATAATGTACGAGTATAACAGATTCTGCTAGGTTCAGGCGCCTTTCTCACCTGGGCGGTGCGCTTTCGTTTCTCTGCCGCATACACGTACAGCACATTTGAAGTTGGAGAAATCGTTGCTGCTTCGACTGGGAATCAGAAATCGTATCATGATCATCGCCATTCCAGCCGATAGCGGCCCACTACTCGAAATCGGTATCTTAAACGTTTTGGAAATACTTTCAGTATCCGAACAGCTAAGGAGTGGAGGGTCTTTAAGTCAAAAGTGAATAGGTTGCATCTAGGCAAGCTTGCTTCACCGTCGACCACATCATCGCTTACCATCAGGTGAAGTAGTGGTCAAGCACGAGCCTATCTATAACAAAAAATAAAACTTCTAAGAGTTGCCACTTTGACCGGGCCTGTCTAGAAGATTTTGGCTGTTTCATCAGCTTTATTTACTTGCCTGTCATGGCCAACGGAATCAAGCCTCCGCTAAACTCATGCTGAACTCTCTCCTAGTGTAACTGTAAGCGGCCTGCCTGATGGCATGCAGCGAATTTTACTTAGGAACACCAATAAGCGAATTTTACTAAAATAAGAAAAAAAGCAAGTAGGTACGTTCACATGGAGGCCATGCGATGCAATGGGTGTTATCGCGTTTGAATTTGCCGCTAGGGGCGCTGGTGTAGAGTAAGGTCTTCAAAATGTCAAATTTCATAGTATTTTGACTTTTAGCGGGAGTTTATTTACATATTTTTTTGTGAATATGGCTTGCTTTAGTGTTTTATGTTTTGGAAAATATGATTCTCATCATTTTCGAAAAAAAAGGAGCTGCGCTAAACTGCGACATACTCGATTTTATATTTAATGGCACTTCTACGGCATTAGAAATGATTTTAATTCAAACTTTACTTCCGTGCGCGTAATAACAACGTTAACCAGCTATATTTAAGAACCTTTCTCAACAGTGGCGCCGACTGGTGAGCAATAAAACAGTAGCCTCCATTCGACCGATTTGCATTTGAAATTTTCATAAAAAATGCGCGATATCGCGTAAAAACACTATTTAAACTACGTGGCGACATCAAGAAGATCCCTTAGATTCAGTTAGATCAGATGCAACTGAAGTAATTAAGAGGAAATATGGGCAGAGACTGAACTGCCTTGGTAAAAAGTCATAATTCGAGGTTTGGCTCTCGCCTATTGCCTCCTTCAGTATTGGGCCAATTTAAAATTTAAGAAATTTAATAAACTGATAAAAGAAGATATATACTATGCCCCTATGATTCCTTAAAGTAAAGTTTGTATTAAAATAATTTCTAATTCCGTAGAAGTGCCATCTATATATATAAAAGAAAGTCGTGTTAGTTACACTATTTATAACTCAAGAACGGCTTAACCGATATGGCTGAAAATTGGTGAGGAGGTAGCTTAGAGCCAGGAGACGGACATAGGCTAGGGTAGGGTAGGGTAGGTAGGGTAGGTTAGGTAGGGTAGGGTAGGTTAGGTAGGGTAGGGTAGGTTAGGGTAGGGTAGGGTAGGTAAATGTTTGGTGTTTTTATGTCAAAACAAAGTTTGCCGGGTCAGCTAGTTAAATATAAAATCTAATATGTCGCAGTTTAGCGCAGCTCCTTTTTTTTTCCGAAAAAGATGAGAATTATATTTTCCAAAACATAAAACTCTAAAGCATGCCATATATGGAAAATATTCACAAAAAAAGAATGTAAATAAACCCCCGCTAAAAGCCAAAAAAATATGAAATTTGACATTTTGCAGACATTCTTCTTTTATTTCCTCTTAAGCAGTATTTTCCGTATGGTGCCGGACGTAAAGAATTTCATCATCCCATGTCTTCCCGTGGGTGTCGTAAGAGGCGACTAAGGGACAAACCAGAGAATGGGCAGCAGCGTTCTCTGTGCTTCTATAACAACCATACTGCGATCGCCAACCCGCCTGCCAAGCGTGGCGATTATGGCAAAACCCCCCCAATGAATAGCACAAATAAAAAATGGCCCCCTGGTACCCGGCAGCTTGCCTACCCTCGACTACGGTAGCGGTCGAGGCTACGGCATGGCAAGGGGTGCTAAGAATCTCCGGACGAGATCCGGCTACCCCAACAATCACCGACGACTGGACCTGGCAACGTACAACACGCGCACACTTCGGACCGACGAGAAGGTCACCGAACTCGAGGAGGAACTGAGCAGGTTGCGATGGAGTATTATAGGGTTATCTGAAGTCCGAAGAGAGGGGGAGGACTCGATAATCCTCAAATCCGGTAACCTGCTCTATTTCCGAGAAGGTGACCGGCAGTCCCAGGGTGGTGTCGGGTTTATCGTCCACAAGTCCCTTGTGAACAACGTGGTGAAGATCGAGAGTGTGTCGACCAGGGTGGCGTACCTTATACTCAGAATATCCTCAAGATATTCGCTGAAGGTCATACAGGTCTACGCCCCAACCTCGGCACACCCCGACGATGAGGTAGAGACCATGTATGAGGATATCTCCAGAGCCATGCATGGTTTCAAAACTCACTTCACCGTTGTCATGGGGGACTTCAACGCGAAACTGGGCAAACGAGACGAGGATGAGCTGCAAGTGGGGCAATTTGGAGTTGGACAACGGAACCACCGGGGTCACCTACTGGCCAGTTTTATGGAGAAGGAGGGCCTCTATATGATGAACTCCTTCTTCAAAAAGCGTGAACACAGGAAGTGGACCTGGCAGAGCCCCGATGGTGCAACAAAAAATGAGATCGACTTCATCATGTCAACCAAGAAGCAAATGTTCAATGATGTCTCTGTGATCAATTCGGTGAAAACCGGGAGCGATCACCGCATGGTAAGAGGCACATTGAACATTAATATTAAGCTTGAAAGGTCTCGACTGATGAAGTCCACGCTCCGGCCAGCACAGATCCAAGTCCAAAACCCCGAGAGCTTTCAGCTCGAACTCCAGAATCGTTTCGAGTGCCTAGGGAGCTCCGTGGATGAATATAGCAACGGGTTCGTGGAAGCTGTCCATACGGTCGGGTCTAAGTTTTTCAAGACCCGTCGTACAGATAGAAACAAAAAGCTCTCAGATCACACCCTCAAGCTTATGAAGGAGAGGCGTGAGATGATCCTGCAGTCTTCAGATGAGGCGTGCAAATACCGGCAGCTCAATAGACAGATCTCTAAATCCTTGAAAAGAGACCTCCGACGCTTCAATACCGAGCGTATTAAAGACGCTATCGAGCGAAATAAAGGCTCCAAGGTGTTCTCAAGGGATCTGGCTATTGGGCAGAGCCAACTCATGAAACTGAAGACCGACGATGGCAGGATCGTATCCGCCAAACCGGAGCTTCTTAGGGAGATCGAGACATTCTATGGGCAGTTGTACACTTCGATCAGCAAGCCCGTTGCGAGTCTAGCAAACGACCCAAGAGCTAGATTGACCCGACACTATACCGAAGATATCCCGGACGTCAGCCTGTACGAGATTAGGATGGCTCTGAAACAGCTCAAAAACAACAAGGCGCCGGGTGATGACGGAATTACGGCCGAACTCCTGAAGGCGGGTGGAAAACCGGTCCTTAGGGCCCTTCAGAAGCTGTTTGATTCCGTCATACTCGAGGGCAAAACGCCACAGGCATGGTGCAGGGGTGTGGTGGTACTCTTCTTCAAGAAGGGCGACAATGCCCGGTTGAAGAACTATAGGCCCATCTCACTTCTTAGCCATGTCTACAAGTTGTTTTCAAGAGTCATCACGAATCGTCTCGCGCGCAGGTTTGACGATTTCCAGCCCCCCGAACAAGCCGGATTCCGAAAAGGCTTTAGCACCGTAGACCACATACATACGCTGCGGCAGGTTATACAGAAGACCGAAGAGTATAACCTGCCTCTCTGTTTAGCGTTTGTGGACTACGAGAAAGCCTTCGATTCGATAGAGACTTGGGCTGTACTGCAGTCTCTCCAACGGTGCCAGATCGACTACCGGTACATTGAGGTGTTGAAGTGTTTGTACAAAAACGCCACCATGTCAGTCCGTCTTCAGGATCAGACCTCGAAACCAATCCTTCTCCAGCGCGGCGTGAGACAGGGAGACGTCGTTTCTCCGAAACTGTTCACTGCTGCGCTGGAGGATGTCTTCAAGGTTCTGGACTGGAGGGGGCTGGGCATCAACGTTAATGGCGAGTACATTACTCACCTTCGGTTTGCCGACGACATAGTGGTCATGGCTGAGACCATGGAGAGCCTCAGTAAAATGCTCGATGACCTCAGTAGAGCTTCCGAAAGAGTGGGTCTTAAAATGAACATGGACAAAACCAAGATCATGGTGAATGCCCATGTAACACCCACTCCTATCAAGGTCGGAGACTCTACTCTCGAAGTTGTAGACGATTATGTCTACCTGGGACAAACGGTCCAGTTGGGTAGGTCCAATTTCGAGAAAGAGGTCAACCGTCGAATCCGACTCGGCTGGGCGGCGTTCGGGAAGTTGCGTGGTATCTTCTCGTCCAATTTACCGCAGTGTCTCAAGACAAAAGTCTATGACCAGTGTGCCAGTGATCACCTATGGGACCGAGACGTGGTCGCTCACAATGGGCCTTATCAGAAAGCTCAAAGTCACCCAAAGGGCAATGGAGAGGGCTATGCTCGGAATTTCCTTGCGTGATCACGTCAGGAATGATGATATCCGCAGGAGAACCAAAGTTACCGACATAGCCCGAAGAATTGCCAAACTTAAGTGGCAGTGGGCAGGGCACATTGCTCGCAGAACGGATGGCCGATGGGGCCGAAAGGTTCTGGAATGGCGACCGCGAACCGGAAGACGATACGTTGGAAGGCCTCCCACTAGGTGGACTGATGACCTGGTTAAGGTTGCGGGAAGGCGCTGGATGCGAGACGCACGGGATCGGTCAATGTGGCGACGCCTGGGGGAGGCCTATGTCCAACAGTGGACGTCTTTCGGCTGAAATGATGATGATGATGATGAAGCAGTATTTTAACCACGTACGCTATATCTATTCCTAAACGCAAATAAATAGCCGCATATCAACAGCCATGGTGATATTTATTCAGCAAAACAAATCTAATTATAGACCTACGCAGAAAGCTACACGCGTTCCCAACAACAAGGGAACGTCTCTTTACTTTCATAATAATGCAACGGACATTCTTGACAGGAACACAGGCGCCATTGAACTTGACCTTGAGCGAAGGTCGAAGGAAATCGATATATAGCAGAATAGTTTCAGCCAGCGACTTCGCTCGAATGAAATTATCACAAGGGAATAATCTCGCGGGATAGATATTATATGTCCAGAATTTGGTCTACCCGTGTGCCGTCCAAAAGGTAATTAACAAACAGACAGAGTTTATGAGGCATTTGCAGTATTAGTATGAATACACAAGTGGTTTATTGAAGCCAGTTTTACCTAATGATAGAGGAAACAATTTCTTTTTTACCCGACTGTCGAAGGAGGGTACGTCAATCGATGCGTCTTAACCCTGCGATTGTCACTGGCTACATTAAAATTGAAAAATAGAAAAATGGCGGCTTTTGGGCGCTATATTGTGGGTGGCCCAATTTTATTTTTCATCTTCCCATCGTGTGAGGTATCAAATTAAAGGGTTTTAAGAGGCGATTTCAAAAATATATAACACTTATATATTTAAAGTATCTTATTCGAATAAAATGTTAACTAAAAAGTAACAGTCGGAGGATACATCTGGTTTTGGTCAGCCAGCTCGCGAATATGTATCCTCCGACTGCACAGCATGATTTTTTTCTTGTTTACGTCTTTTTAGTTCGCTTTTTAAGCAGTCGGGTGTTTTGAATTCTTGAATTATTTATTTTTTTGAACGAAACAATTTGAAATTAAAGCGTCAGTGCGTCAGCGATTGAATTAAAAATTAGAGTCATTACTGATGCGGCATTGTGCTTACTTAATTAAACTCATTGTTTAAATTTTATAGTTCGTTCACCGCGTCGAGTGCCGTGAATTTGACTCTGATGAACAGTCACACATCCAGCGGATTCCAGCAGCTATAAACAGGTCATCGATCCACCTAGAGGGGGCCTTCAAACGCAGCGTAGGTCGCCACTCCAGAACTATTTAGCCCCATCGACTAACCGTTCTGCGAGCAATGTGCCGTGCCTACTGCCACTTAAATTTCGCAATCCTTCCGGCTTTGTCGGTAACCCTGGTTCTCTTGCGGATGTCTTAGTTTCTGATTCGATCACGCAAGGACAGTCCGAGCCCTCACCATTGCCCTTCGGGTGACTTTAAGCCTTCTAATGTGGCCCGTTGTGAGCGTTTCGGTTCCGTATGTCATCACTGGCAGCACACACTGGTCATAGTATTTCGTCTTGAAACACTGTGGTGTCATTCGTATTGATGCTATGGTATGGCTGCTATTATATGCTATATCTCACGTTACCTAATGTATTCCGGTGAGATAGTTACAGAATAGCACTACTGGACTTTATAAAACTTGGTAGGTATTATAGGATACAGTAGTCGTATAACTACATGAACAAGTAAAGGCGAATGGCAGGCTTGTATGGGCATTTCGTACAGCTAATACAATTTCGTGTTTTAGGATATTTTTTGTTTTACATAGATACATACATAAACTCACACCTTTTTCCCATGGGGGTAGGCAGATACTACAGAAAGCCACCTGCTACGGTCCTGCTTTTTGTTTTAATTGTTAATATGATTGAAAATCCCTTTTTAACGCCAGCCCGAAAAAGAGGGGTGTTATGAGTTTGAAGTTTGTTGCTGTGTATCTGTGTGTCTGTCTGTGGCATCATAGCGCCTAAACGGATGAACCTATTTTGATTTAGTTGTTTTTTAATAAAATCGGTTCAGCCGTTCAAAAGTTATGGACGTTTTACTGTTTGAATCGGGGTGTTTTCGCAAGATATCGTGTCATAATTACGTGTTCAATAGATTGTCGACCGAAGCGTATCTACTATGTACTAGATAAATTATGTAGCATGAAATAAAAATATGACGGGGGTTTTATAAATGTATTAAATTCTTAGATTTTTAGTACTCGGGAGGTAAAAGTTATAACCAGTTTTGTTTTTTTAAGGTTATGTACTAGTGTACCAATGTAGATTGTTACATATAGGTAAATGTTACTTAATGTTACATAATGTGTAAAGTAAATATTCTGTAAATGTTTTGTTGCTATCATTGTAGTGTTTTACTTACCATTCGGTAGATTGAGATGAGGATGTCAATGTCAAGCAGCGGACTGCAACAGTTTGATAATGATAAGTTTGATTATATTTAATGTTATTTATATTTCTAAATAATTAATTATCATTCCGATGTTAGTGTTATTCTACATAAGGCAACTTCTAAAAACGTAACTGCGTTTAGTGTACGATTTTTTTTCGTATATTTAATAAAATCTTTTGATTTTTTCATTTCTTTTTTTTCATTAATCCGAAGATCTAAAAATAGTACATTAACATGTACAAATTCTATAACCGAACAACATTAAAAGTATGCTGTACAAAATCACCTTTTTATTTCATGCTATATAATTTATCTAGTAGTAGACACGCTTCGATCGACAATTTACACGTAATTATGACACGATATCTTGCGAAAACACTCCGATTCAAACAGTAAAACGCCCATAACTTTAGAACGGCTGAACCGATTTTCTTCAAACCTGGCTAAGAACACCCTCGATAAAGTCACCTTTCAAACAATAAACGCAATCAAAATCGATTCATCCTTTTAGACAGATACACTAATACACAGGTACACACGTCAAACTTATAACAGCCTTCTTTATTCGTCGGGGGTTAAAAATACAACATCACTCTGCCAAAGCAACAGGCGATGTGTCGCCGCAACACTACTGATTCTATGAAACCATAGACAAACGTTATGGAATTCTGAGAATCGTCATTGTTAATAGAATGTCACTGACTTGCACACACATTATTTGTTTACCTATTATTTTATTTAACATTCAAATGGTCTGATTGAAATAAATGATTTGACTTTGTCTAGATGCAGACATGCAGGGGTGCAGTGTGGACCAGTAAAGACGATATTTATATGGTTGGAGAAGAAATTCCATCATTTTTACCGACTTAAAAAAGGAGGTGATCAATTCGACACGCATGTACCTATGTATTAGTCGGTGTTGAAAAACAATAAAAACAATAAGTAGGTACCAAAGACACAGACTTCCGAAACGAAAGTTATTTTTGCACCTTTTAGTTTTTGCTTCAGAAGTCGGTTTATTTTTTGTGAAAAAGTTCATACATACATATATAGACTGTTAAACACATTACCTTCCTTCGGCAGCCGGGTAAAAAAAGTCACTTCATTTTTATCTATTTGTAGGTATAGATGTATTGATTATGGAGACCACAATATGATTCTGTAGGTATGAATCATATTGTTTGCGAGTTCGTATCGATCAGTGTTATCGTGTCCTAATCTCTATTGGTAAAAGCTTTCAATGTCAATAGCTTTTGCGTTCATTCTGTTTGTTTACCCTCACATATGGTATATTCTGTTCGTGTATTAAACTTTTGCATGTTTTGATCAGACTGGTCAGTGTGACTTTTCGACTGTAAGTGTTGAACAAAAGGATGATGTTAAGGTCATTAGAGTTAAAATTGTAAGTGTTAAAAACGTTGTTGATATTACTGCAATTAAATTATCAACAATTCAGAAGTTCAGAACTGAGATTCACCAAGAGTTAGGTACTTGCCTGAAGGAAGGAAGGCGATATTGCGTATGTGTTTTCTAAAAGAGTTTTAAGTGAAAATCGGTCCAATTGCATCGCTTATATTTTCAATTTCACTTAATATAAATCGCTTATCAGTGTGATATAATCGAATTGCGTTGATCCATCAAGAGGAATGGATATTTATTTCAATCAAAATTCCTCTAAATAATTTAGAAAATATCTAATGTTTAATGGTTTAAATTAGTTTGGGGTTAGGCTGACGCAAACTACAGCAGTCCTGGTAATATTATCGGTCTACCTACCTATGACTGCTAGTAATATATTATCTGTGCTATGACTGACCGATGATGCGATTACTTTTACCCACGATACCATATAAAATCAAACGGACTTCCAAAACAAAACACTTCTAAGTGGAAAATGTTTTTCCTTTTCCGAAGTTGGTGTCTTTTGTAACCATTGCTTTCCGTTATTCGACACCTACTTCGGAAAAGAAAGTTATTTTTCACTTTGAAGTGCTTTGGAAGACGGTTTGTTTTTTTTTTGTTAAAATGTTTTTTATTTTCGTTTTCTTTGTTTTGGTAGGTACCCCCAATTAACATGAAAATCATTTATAGCCAAAGGACATCTTATGACGATTCCTTAAGCCCAAACACGACTAGGATAAATTGTTGTGTTTCGGAGTTCCAGTCACCGTTGTGGTCTTCTTCATCAGTGCCACTTCACCAAATGATACATTCTGAGTGCAAATAACTGCTGAAATACCAAAATCGCTATATGTATGCCTATAATATTTGAGGTGTTCCCTTGATTTCTCTAGGACCCCATCACCAGATCCTGATTTCCTTATGATGGTTCCCCTTGGGATATCTCTTTTCAAACAAAAAAACAATCATCAAAATCGGTTCATAAACGACGAAGTTATCCCCGCAAACACTCGAAGGCAAACACACATAAAAAATAAAATAAATACAGTCGAATTGAGAAACAATACGGTCAACAACACAATACGGTCGAATTGAGAAAACTCCTCCTTTTTGGGAAGTTGGTAAAAACTGGCTAACACTAGGAAATTCCATCCTTGATTCCGCTACGAAAGTTTCTGAAGTACAGAGAGTTTGTATTGAAGTAATACAAAACACCAAGGATCTCAAAGTTGACACTGACCTAGATACTAAAGAAAGAGTCGGAAGAAAATTAAATGAAACTGTAAAAGTTAAACCAGGTAAAGATCTCTTTCAATACAATACCTTGAAAGCATAACAAGGTACGCCATTGACAGTAAACTTGTATGACAGTCAAGGGGAATCAATATTCCGATGGACATCTATTAATAAACGACCTGACGACACGGTAGAAGTTAGTAGAAGTAATTCGATTAAGAATTACTTCTACTTGACACTGAACTAAAGTTGATTTTAGTTTAGAGATAGTTTAGACTTTGGAGAATGATATTTAGGTTACTTTTTATCCAGAGAGTACCTCCTTTGGATATTCACTCTGATGTACACAAAACTAACATACACAAATACAGAAGGAGAACTTATGTACATAAGTTCTCCTTCTGTATTTGTATATGTGTAAAGGCGAGCTTAACCCATAATTCGGTTCTCTGACAGCAAACCTCAGTGTTATATAGACATTTAAACAATAAGGACAGTTAACAAAATCGCACACCATAAATTTAAATTCTTACTAACTAAATACACTGCAAATATACGTGTACAACACACAATGCATAAACATAATACATACTTTATAATATATAACTAAAATACTTACATATTTATGAGTCATGTTGACAAATTAAATGTTCCCTATTAGTTCCCTCTCCTGAAGATCTCCAACTAAGGGCTATCCCATAAGGTGTGAGGAAGATTATTCTAGAGGGGCAATTTCTGACTTCCTAGCGGGCGACGCTGCTGGCAGAAGCCTAGTATTATGATATACCTTTTGACCCCGACCTCAAACCCGTAATCCCGTGGCCACAGCAACTGTTATTATTTTCTGAACTAAGAGTGAATTATAATTTATTAAAAGTATTTTTTTTAAACCAGCTTTTAATTAAGTTGAAAGTCCGGTATTTATTATTGCTTGTTAAGGTTGTCCTAGTCGATCATTCTTCCATACAAACTTCTTCTGGCGATTACTTCACTGCTTGACGGTGTACGTTCAAAATAAAGAATAATATCAATTTGTCTCATTATTATCTAGGCCAGTAAGGGAAAAAAAAGAAATGAATGTTATGAGCGTGGAAAGTTCCATATTTTAACACTAATTTTAACGCATCTATGGGAAATTTTGCTAAAGAGTCACCATACAGGGATAGATAAGTAGTTCAACAATGTAAATAATTTTAGTTTGGTCACAAACATTTAGTAATTTTTTCATGATATCCATATTCCCAAAGGTCTGTTTATAAAATCATCATTCAACTCGTTACAAATTTGCAAAAGTGTGTATTCGTACGCGACTAACTTCTTACTGCTCATCACAGCGTCTATCTCTTTCGCACGTGTTGTCGGATGAGATAGCATGCATTTTAACCCCGCGCACAAAATAATTTGTGCTGTCGAATAGGGCAACTTTAATGCCTTTCCAAAGAGCCCAAACAAGTTAGTGCTATCTTGTCTTGTTGAGGAGTGCTATGGCCAACTTCCGGCTCCATCATGACACCAGCTTCAATGTACTATAATATTTTAATGTTTCCAAAGCTACATAAGTACGCCAGGTTTCATTTTAATCGGACGTCTGGAAGTGCCTGAAAAATCATTACTAATTGCCGGATACAGCTGGTCACACATACGACAGCATAGTATTATAAAAAAAGGACATAAATCAAACTAGATAACGAAAGACCCTCCATCTGTATGAAAACCAAGCGTGCTACTTTTTCTCACAAATTTAAAAACAAATTTACTAACCAATGACTCAGATCAAATAAAAAGATCTGAGACCAATGAAAGAAAACATTTCCAATACCTCAGCCAACTTTTTCTATACATTCTTTACAGTTCAATATGGCATAAAAAGGCATTTTATAGATTTCAGTGGATTTCCGGTGCCGATAATCCTAAATGAAAAGCTCAAATTACGATCATTGTTCTTAATTTTAAGTTTTTTGACACGCAAAGAACATACAATCGTGTCATCTAGTTAAATTTATACCTGTATATACCTAAAGCTTGTAATAATAAATACTACAATTCAGTTATATAGTATGAAAGTCTAAGAAAATAAGCAAACGCGACTGCTGAGTGCGTGATACTTTGTTGGTTCCCTCCCCTGTCGAGCAAAGGAATTCAATCCAATAAGAATTTCTGAGATTGGATTCGTGCCCGGTAGTCTCGCCCCGGTATATGCAACTTAAACAGCAAAGATATTTTTTTAAGTAAAGCAAGTTTTCTAATCATTACTCTTTCAATATTAAAGTTTTATATTTAAAAGCTGGACTTTCCTAGTTTTCAACTTTAAAATTCTCAAATGACGTCCTTAGATCTTGCCGGTTTATGGAAAAAACGAACGGATTCAATAAAGTATTCATGAGGTCTTTAAAGTGTAATCATAATTCATGATAAGCGATAAAAGCAACGCGCAATAGTATGTATCTATGTATTTACGCAAAATCGATATAAAGACTAGCATAGTGTGTGATACTGATATCTGTCGTATTGAATGTTGCTATCTCCAACATTAACGTTTCATAGTAAAAGTATTTCGCTACTGGGGGGGGTGACCATAAGCTCTTAGAGTAAGGTTATTTTGAGTGTGATAAGGGACAGATGTACACAAGTCATATAGACTAACTAACTTTACTCTAAAGCCGTCTCCATACGCTTGTGTTTGCCACATACAGTGGCAAACGCCAAACACGTACCAAACAGGTCCACAATCATCCGACACAAACACGGCATCCACAGGCTTGACGAACGTGCTAGTATATTCCGGATTGGCAAACATGGCAGACGACGAACTTGTAGTGGTAGCCATTACTTTTGGGTTAATTTCCTCAGACCAATCAGACTATCCTTACAATTTAGCTTAGGATACACAAAATGTCACGATTCGTAAATTTGACCACCACTTTTAAATGCGCGCACTACTGAACTGAACAATCGTCTGGATACATCGCAAACATTTTTTCAAACATCCTTTGATTTGTACACATAAACCGACACCGATGCCGAACACAGGCGAACACAAACAAAAACAGGCAAACACAAACAAACACCCATCCACACGTGTTTGTTGTTTGCCATTGTTCGCCAAGCGTGTGGAGGCGGCTTAAGCAAGAAGTATATTCTCTAGCAATACAGATTTTTGTTTTTGATAGGCTCCCGTTTGAGCACTATCTTACCTGATGGTAAGCGAAGATGTGGTCGACAATGGATCACGCTTGCCTAGACGTAACCTTACACTTTTACTCAAATACCCGCAGATTATAGCTATCCTGAAACACAGTCTCCGACAGGAACTTCCCCTCCTTAGCTGTACCACGGGGTCCCAGCGCTGAGAAAGAAAATTTAGTTCAAATAAATGTCACTAGATGGCGCGATATGCATCGATATGTTATAAAAAATTGTATGTTCATAAAAATTGTATGTTATTCTTTAATCAACCGATATTGTTTTGAGCCCCTGACAGGGGATCGGTCCGTCCACGTCCCGGGCACGGCCCTGATATATGAGGATAGACCTTAAGTCGGAGCCTCGAGAGCTATCATTCAAAATTCAGTAACATAGATCGAAGTAACGCACTCTTGAATACTGACCGTCTGGCCCAAGTCTGAGTACTTAGTAAATTCAATATCGAGGATAAACTTACTTTGGAATTCAATACAATAGAAGCCTTCGATCTACATGGGATTCTATAAGAGTCCATTGCGAAACGCAGTCAAGTTTCTCCAAGTTTTAGAATTGTCCCACTGCCGGCGACGAAGCAGTTAGCGTGCGACTATTTTCTCGCTGAAGAAACGATCAAAAGATACAGGATCCCGTGTCAATAAAATAGACACATATATTAATAGTTGATCGCTGGCTGTTCACACTGCCAGCGAGTACTATGACAAGTTTGTCGCAGCGATAAGAGCTATCAAATTTATTCTCGCTCAGCAATGCTTGCTTGCTCGCTGGTGGTTGGAACTCACACCGAGAGACCAACCAGCGGTCATTTCTAGTTACAGTGCGGCCGACTGCGGCCGTCCGAGTGAGCGGTACAAGAACACTCACTTACCTATAGCCGAGCGACAAAACTATCGGTACTAAACACTGACCATCTGGCCCAAGTCTGAGTACTTAGTAAATTCAATATCGAGGATAAACTTACTTTGGAATTCAATACAATAGAAGCCTTCGATCTACATGGGATTCTATAAGAGTCCATTGCGAAACGCAGTCAAGTTTCTCCAAGTTTTAGAATTGTCCCACTGCCGGCGACGAAGCAGTTAGCGTGCGACTATTTTCTCGCTGAAGAAACGATCAAAAGATACAGGATCCCGTGTCAATAAAATAGACACATATATTAATAGTTGATCGCTGGCTGTTCACACTGCCAGCGAGTAACTCTCACCACAAGTTTGTCGCAGCGACAAGAGCTATCAAATTTATACTCGCTCAGCAATGCTTGCTTGCTCGCTGGCGGTCGGAACTCACACCGAGAGACCAACCAGCGGTCATTTCTAGTTACAGTCCGGCCGTCCGAGTGAGCGGTACAGGAACACTGACTTATAGCGGAGCGACAAAACTATCGGTACTACACACTCGCTACTCGCTGCTCGCCAACTCGTTTTTAATTTCTAGCTTTACTCGCTACTCGCTGATCCTCGGCGGATGTGTGCCTTAAGGGCCTACATACGCTTTAGTGCCGAAAAACGGTAACTTTCTAAAGCATACTCCTCAGTAACAGCTAGGTTAAAAGATTTGAAAAAAATATATATTTATTATTGATCCATGTACATAATTTTGAACTCAAGGTTTTTTCGTGTAACTAATAGTTTTGCTTAAAAAAAAATATTAACAACACGATATTTTTTCGCAACTTTTGGAAACTCCTCCAAAACGACTTGGATGTTTAAAAATATTTTTATACAGAAAAATTGATGGCTGGAATTACTTCATATCTAACATAGCATATGTAAATTAAATAATATTTTGCAAACAAAACTGTTCAAAAGGAGGTTCAATTTTGATATTTTGGCACCGAGCGGGCGCACGGCCAGTACTGCGTTACATTGGGGCGTATATATCACCTTAAGATGGAAAACAAACTAGAAGGCTGCATGAGTCACTGGACAAGTGACATTCTACCAACGTAAGCGTCGCAATAGTGATTAGAAAAATGACAAAATGTATGAGATTGACAATAGCGCTATCGAATTAACACAAACATCCTTTATATTTTACCATGTTCAACCAGACCGACCGAACAGTCGTTTTAAGATGATAGCGACTAACAGAGAAGAATGGAAGAAAAAATCATCTGCTGATGACGATCTGTTGATGACCTGTACTGCTGTACTCCGGGTGAATTCACAAGGACTGCATTGCTTAAAATTATTTATAGATAAAATTTGTTATGTAACTAGTTAACATAAAATTTGTTTAGATACTGTTATGTAATAGATTAAGTTTACTGTAGATACGGATGTAAAGTAACTTAGGATAACCGCATTTATCGTATTGGGTGTAATCCTGTAAAGATTTATGTGATAAGGTTGAAATAAATAAATAAATGTTTTGCTGTAACCAAATGAATTTGAATAAATAAAAGCCATTGAGTTAAATGTACTAGAGCAGACTCCTCAACTCAATTGTTTGTAACACGCGTTAGAGCACGCGTACTCCAACTCACTTAGTCTGTGGCAAGCGCTCGCTGCAACGTGACACGTTTGAGTACTAAGTTTTGTTTCTTATAAAATGCCTTCGTGTGTATTGAGATACTGTTTAAACAACTCGAGAAATATAATTAATATTCAAGGAATGAGTTTTCAACAGTAAGTTGAAAACACGCTTAATTTAATTATATTTTAATTGTATCTCGTGACGTCGCGTCACCGCGGAGGCGGGAGGGCGGCCATGTTTGTGTGAATGTCAAAGAGTAAGAAAAAGTTCATCTGCGCGCATTGATTATTTATCTGTGAGAACATAACCCCGCCCCCCTGCTTGCCCCGCTGTCACCTTATTACGCGCAATCTTTTGTTTGAAATGGCTTCTCTAGTACGTAGTACATTTAACTCAATGATAAAAGCAAGAGAATGATGATATTGAGGTTTGGACAATACCAGAAGCAACGCAGATGCGTTACCTTTCCAAAGATAACGCTAATTCAGCGCCACAGAGACGTGATATATTTATCTCATGGCCTGTAATTGCATCAACAACAGAACAATAAGTGGAATTTGGCTATCACACCTCACGGGCCCCATAAACGATTGTAAGAAACCATGATCATCGTAGATCATAGATATCTGTGGCTTGCGTGGTTAGATACAATCAAAAGAATAACCAACTAACAAAAGTAAATAATTCGAAAAAGTTTAACAATCAGGTTTATGGGAAGCGCAACTACCTTCATTGTCTAGGTGCACGATAACTACGGTTTGGCGTTTCAGTTAGGATCCGCATTGCAGGTCTTAAAGTAGACGGAACTTTTGAAACTAGATTCAAACAAATGTTATGACATTAATGGCGGTTGTACAGCGAAATTACTTGCACCAATTCGACTAAAAGTAAAGCAATGAATAAAACATCCAATCCAGCCTTACGATGATGATAAAATGTTCAAGTGTAGACTAAGCATTATAGGTAATAAAGCGTCGTAAACTTTAGATTTCATTGAGTTGAAGATGAGCAGTTTCGGTGGGAGAAGAAAAGAAAAAAAGAAAGAAAAAGTATTTGTGACCCGCACAGGAGACACGAGAAATAAGCATAAAATTAAACAATAATAAAACATCTCAGCATGTGCAGCCATAGATGAAATGTTCTATGTCCAACAATATGAATACTATAAATTTAATTATTCACCAACATCATCAACATCAGCCTTTTTAATGTTCCCACTGCTGGGAAACAGGCCTCCTCTCTGTGAGAAGGCACGGGCCGTTTTCCACCACGCGGGCCCAATGCGAGTTTGTGGATTTCACATGTATTCGATTTTTTGTATCTAGGACATGCCGGTTATCTCAATATGTTTTTCTTCACCGTTGCGCGCACCAACAATGAACAACTTAAATATTTTCTCAAGCCTTCATAAAGTAATAGATTAGGATGGATTATGGATAACTTCAAAATCCTTAGATTTAAGTGTTTTACGCATTCAGGTTACAGATTTTTAAAAGTAAGTCACAGCTCCCAGCATATCCCCTTGAAACCTCTTCTGAAAAGCCTAACTCAGACTTTGATGTCGCAGAATCTGTAAGTCGATCTTAAGTGAGATGCTTCAGTTCTTAGGACCCTTCACTATCGGTTTTTCATGAGCCGTTATTGAGCAGCTGGCAAATATCGATGTCTACAATTTGCATTTTTTCATGAACTGTCGACAGATTCTCCTTGTTACGTTCAGTTGGAGATTGTGTTTGAACGACTAGAAGAAATTTCTTTTTGTATTTATTGTTCTACAAACAAATATATTAATTCTTGACCTAAGGGAATTAATTACATTGGAGACGTCAATATAGAAATTGACAAAGATATTTCGTAATTACTATGAGGTAAAAGGTGTTAATATTATTTATTTATTTAGATAACTAGCTAGGTGTACTTCTGAGTCTCGGCATAGAATAAATATAAGTTTCAACTACCTCGTTGCTCTCGTGATTGCAAGCTGGACTCCTATGTGTATTCAGTAGCAGACCACATTCTGGATTTGTGGACTATAGAATAGACTCGCCCCCACAGATATAAAACTAACTAGATGTCGCGATTGTATGTACTTCGCGAGCCAAAAAACGGAGTAAAGTTACGATCAATATTCGAGCTTTAATTATCAATAATCTGAGCGCCATCGGAAGTCCAACAAAATCTAGAAAAATGCCTTGTTATGCCATATTCAGCAGTAAAAAAAATGTATAGAAAAATTTGGCCGAGGGATTGGAAATGTTTTCTTTCATTGGTAAGTAAATTAAACACGTTAAAGACTTAGGCCTATACATTGATGACAAGTTAAGCTGGAATAAGCAGGTCGCTCAGATAAGCCAGAGAGTCACATTCTCACTGCGGTCTCTCTATAGATTCAAACATTTTCTTCCGTCTAGCACTAAAACCACCTTGGTTCAAGCTCTTGTATTGCCTATAATCGACTATGCTGATGTTTGTTACTCTGATCTATCCCAAGAACTTCTTAACAAAATGGATCGACTTCTTAACAACTGTATTCGCTTTATTTTCGGGCTTCGTAAATATGATCACATTTCTTCTTTCCGTTCTCAGCTTAAATGGCTGCCTATCCGTCAGAGGAGATCCCTCAGATCCCTCTGCATGCTCTTCAACATCATGAACGATCCTTGTACTCCTGATTATTTAAAACAATATTTTAAAGTGTTGGGCAGTTCTCACGATCTTAACCTTCGAGCTTCAAAAAACTTAATTCTCCATATTCCTTCTCACCGCACTGGGTTTCTATCTAATTCTTACACTGTCTCTACTATAAAACTCTGGAACGTGCTTCCCCTTGACATAAAAAAGCTGAGAGTAAATTTTCATTTAAGCGTAGAATCCGGAACTATTACTTGTCCTCTCTCACATAGCTCGGTCTTCGTCATAGTTATTATATTTAAATTTCTGTTTCATTTAGAATAAATAATGATATAGTATTTATTATAATATTTATTAGTCTATTGTTTTAGTAATTATTTATGTATTTTATTAGTTAGATTGTAATATCTGATTTTAATTTTTGTTCATTTTATTTTATTTTTGTACTCCTACCACTGTTGTGTCCTTTTTAACCCAAAGGTTGACTGGTAGAGAATGCCTTGCTGCATTAAGTCCGCCTATGTATCACCATTGTACATGACGTTTAAATAAATAAATAAATAAATTTTGTTTTTAAATTGTTTGTGTAAAAGTGGCACGCTCGGTTTTCATACAAACGGAGGGACTTGCGTTATCTAGTTAGATGTATGTCTGTGCTCGCTCCCTATGGCTTCGGTCTTAAATATAACCAGTGAAATTTGCGAACACGATACAAGTAGTCATTTCTGGCCTTCTGCATTTAGGGATCACTGGTACTTTAATTATTTCGTTTATATTACTTTATTGTACATCATAACTTCTTTATGTACCTAATATTAATTTAACTTCAATCATAACATTGCTATTTTCATATCAAACATAGATTTTGGCAGACCAAGTTCAATAAACCAATCTATTTACTAGTTCCACACGACAAATTCAATTGGAAATTTCTGTTTCATTTAGAATAAATAATGATATAGTATTTATTATAATATTTATTAGTCTATTGTTTTAGTAATTATTTATGTATTTTATTAGTTAGATTGTAATATCTGATTTTAATTTTTGTTCATTTTATTTTATTTTTGTACTCCTACCACTGTTGTGTCCTTTTTAACCCAAAGGTTGACTGGTAGAGAATGCCTTGCTGCATTAAGTCCGCCTATGTATCACCATTGTACATGAAGTTTAAATAAATAAATAAATAAATTTTGTTTTTAAATTGTTTGTGTAAAAGTGGCACGCTCGGTTTTCATACAAACGGAGGGACTTGCGTTATCTAGTTAGATGTATGTCTGTGCTCGCTCCCTATGGCTTCGGTCTTAAATATAACCAGTGAAATTTGCGAACACGATACAAGTAGTCATTTCTGGCCTTCTGCATTTAGGGATCACTGGTACTTTAATTATTTCGTTTATATTACTTTATTGTACATCATAACTTCTTTATGTACCTAATATTAATTTAACTTCAATCATAACATTGCTATTTTCATATCAAACATAGATTTTGGCAGACCAAGTTCAATAAACCAATCTATTTACTAGTTCCACACGACAAATTCAATTGGAACTGTCGTTTTTTCGCGCTGTTTCGTAGCGTCCATTACAGTTATATCAAATATAAATTTTGGCAGTCCAAGTTCAATAAACTAATCTATTTACTACTTCCACACGACAAATTCAATTGGAACTGCCGTTTTCCCGCGCTGTTTCGTAGGGTCCATAGTTCAGTTGACTATCAGATGATTGAATCTTGCACGGCTTGCTTCATTTCAGCTAGTTATGTGAACCGTATGTCGTCGGTACAATTACTGGTAATTTATGGGAGTGTGTTGTTGCCAAGTTCGAGGTTAACACTTCGGTGGCCTCGAATTTTATGTGGGGCAAAACGGAAACATTGTAGATGGAGTTTATTGGGTAAACGATAAAGAATTGACTGGTGATAGAGATAATGTTGCTGATACCGTGTTAAGGAATTTTGTCGATGAAAGTCGTAACATAAACGACGTACATCGGAAAGAAAAGGAATGAAAGGAGAAACAAGAGAAAAGGAAGAAGAAAAATTAAAGACGTGGAATGAAATAGGCTTGAGAAGAGTGATATAATATTTGTAATTCAATTCACTGCTAATCTACGTACTTAGTTCGTGTCGTGCAGGAGCAGCAAGATTAACTTAGGTACTCATATCTATTTTTTTAATTTAATTGATTTTTGAAACATAAAAGAAAACTTACACGATAGTTTGCAAGTTAATGTTTGTAGTTTTTATCGATCGTATTTTATCGCAGTGTTTGTCCCGCTTGTATGTTAATTCAAGGCTGTTTTAGTATCACCAATAGTATACCTACCTATTATGCAAGCACTATTTAAACTGACTCCAATAGACTGGCTGATGGAAAAGGCTTAAGATGAGACCTGAGTTACTCCCTTTTGATCATTATCTTCAGCTTCACCATCATTCACATCACCACTCTGTTCTATAAATACAAACTTAATTACTGCATTGTTTATTTTTATAATGTTCTGATAAGCATCTAAGTACACTGTCATAATCAGACATCGATTTGCACTGAGTGTTAACTTGGAAATACAATTTTATTGCGCAGCATACAGTTGAATTCTTTTATAAAGCTCTATGCCGCATTTTTTATATAATATATTGTACATATTGTTTTACTGGTATAAGAATCATCATTGTTATACCAGGCTATAAATGAGAGGGTCAGACTATGAGCCTCCTCGTGAACTGGCTATGATTGTTAGGAATAAATAGACTAAATAGCTTTCATCTAGAGTCAGAAGTCTAGTTGGTATAATTATTATTAGGTTTCTCGTTTTTTTTTTTATTGGTATTTATTAGTCTATTTTATTTGTATATGTGTATTATTAATATATATGTAAGTATATACATCTTCGTATACAATTTGTTTGAATATTATTTTGTACCCGTTCACAACGTTGTCCTTTTTAACCGAAAGGTTGACTGGTAGAGAATGCCTTGTGGCATTAAGTCCGCCTATGTACCACTATTGTACATGAAGTTTAAATAAATAAATAAATCCACAGATATAAATCTAACTAGATGACGTATTGTATGTGCTTCGCGTGTCAAAAACGGAGTAAAATTACGATTAATGATCGTAATTTGAGCTTTTCATTTAGCATTATGCGCACCTGAAATCTATAAATATGCCATATTTTATACATTGATCGATTTGTCAATGTGCACGTACAACTTTTAAATTTGTTGTCTTTTAAGAGTCGCAAAATTTTATTTTAGTTGATTTTAAAACGAAAAAAACTGTATATTATAAATGTTTGTTGGTGTTTTTGAGCGTATGGCACTCGTGGGCTGCAGCTGAAAATCAGCGTCAGGTGGTACCGTATTACCATTTGCCATTATGCTGAGCTGAGGCCCTTTTGGCATTAATAGTTTTAATTATTTATTTTGTTTAATTTTAAGGTGGTTTTGGTTTTTAATGCCAATAAACACATTTTTCTTTCTTTTCTTTCCATATCAGCTGTAAAGACTGTATAGTTAAAGTTGGTCGAGGCATTGGAAATGTTTTCTTTCATTGGTTAGTAAATATGTTTTTGAATTGTGTGTGAAAAAGCGGCACGCTTGGTTTTCATACAGATGGAGGGACATGCGTTATCTAGTTAGATTTATATCTGTAAATAAATCCTTTAGTCAACACTTGACTTACGGGTTTGTGATAGCAGAATTATGGCGGACTTGCTGACGACCGCGACTCCGCCCGCGTGTCATTAGTACTTAGAAAGGAAAGAAATAAAAAGTATTTAGGTACCTACTAAACTAAAATCCTAAACGATAGAATTAGTAGTACTTCGATCTTTATAAATAATAATCTATGTGCTGTACTGATTTATAAGCTGTATTACCTACTGTAAAGTTTCAACAAATCCATTCAGTAGATTTTGCGTGAAACAGTAACAAACATTTATCCATCCATTCTCACAAACTTTCGCGTTTTAAATATTATGTTGGACTATAAAAGTAAACGTCAATATTGACTACGTCTGTAAAACTGCGGCCTTTTCTATTGTCAGCTCTATAAAAACATGAGTATTGGGAAAAATAGTAAAGCTGTCCCTTTGGGGCTCCCTTAAGGCTTGTTCGATATTTACCATTACCATTTCGTTTATGATACCCTGAGGGTTGAGAGCAAATGGTTTTCCTATAGATCTATCTCCATTATCGAGTCTAATGCTAAATTTATACTAATAAGGTCTTGACTGATATCATTTTTCTTTCTTTCTGGTGTAGAAATTCCCGTCTCCCTTAAGCCAAAATCCACATTAGTAAGCAGAAAATTGATAGAATTACTAATCCTTTCGTATTAAGGTATAAAATGTGAACATTAGTATGTTTATTATCAATTTCTCCTCAACGTTATAATAAACGTTGGAAGGAGCTAAATGGTAAGGCATTCAAGCGTCAGTTGAAAGTGTTTCTTTCGCAAAAGGCATATTATAGTGTCTCCGAATTTTTTGCTGAAAAAGTTTATTGAATCAGTTTTATCTTTTCCTAACAATACTAATACATTTCTATAAATAATGAATTTTAATTCGATTTAATATCTTGCATACTCTTGTATTTATACAATGTTTAAACAAATATAGAAATCTAATCTAATCTAATATTAAATTTTGTTTGATATTTAATTTAAATTTAATTAAATTATTAATTTAATTTTATTCATTATTCCTATTTGACATTTGATTATTTTTTTATTTTTGACATGCATTATTTTATTTGACATTTGATTTATATTTTGTTGCTTAATTTTGATAGTGATGCGTTATTGCTATTTTATATTTGATTCATTTTTACAGTGATTTGACATCCACTATTTACATTATGACATTTGATTTATATTTTTTGCATAGATTTAATCATTTTAATGCTGTTTGAATTTTTTTATTGATAGATTTGATTTCAGTGGTGATAATTATTTGATTTGATTTCATTGGTGATAATTATGGAATTCATTTATAATTAAATCTATTCATTTTTTTCGTTTATAATTTAACTTGTATAATATTTGCACGCCAAAGCATGTGGCAAACATTTAGGAATCTTTTGTTTTTTTTGTTATCTTGCATGCATATTGCATGTGTTACCCATGTTTAAGCAAATAAATATATCTTATCTTATCTAACGGTTGAATAGATTGATGAAACTAGACACGCGAGTAGACAGTGTCTTGGATTTGGACATAGTTTAGTTTTATTCCGTTAATACTACCGGATCTCTAAGGACTATTTTCGACTTTCACGCAGAAGAAGCTGCTGGCAGAAGCTAGTACTGCTATAAAGACTACATTTCAAACGATAGTCTCCAAGGAACCGAAGCTACATAACTCAAGAAGAGGAATCACCGAGCAATAATGTTGCCCAACCATTGGGAGTTTAACTTTGTCCGTGTCTAGGCAAGCGTAATGGATGTTGCCCGAAGATAAAACGTCTATTTGTTTAAAACTGCCAGAGATTGAACACCGTAAATGAAAAATCTTCTGAAATTGAGTAATGGACGGGCGTTGCGGCTTTTGGCTACACCATTTTTCATAATAACAGCTTTGATGAAATATTTATAACTTTTGACGTGATGGTTCGCCTTAATTTACAGCCGAGAACTACCAGCCGTTTTCATTTAAAAAAAGAATGAAACAGGCCTGACGGTCGTTATTCTGTGGTCAAATCAAGTAAGCAAAGTTTTGACGTGAAACAACAAATTACAAAACTGTATCAACGCATTCATTTTTGCTTCTTCCTTTTCAATTTCACTCTCGCCATGCATGAAATTGAATCCAGCAACATTTTCAATTCCACCATCTATTATTAATTCAATATCTTCCTCGCAAATATTTGCCTCGTAAATATTTTCCACTTCGTTTCGTTCTAGGCCTGTAATCGCCTTAACCCCGTCTTTATCTTAGGCCCAAGGTTAGGCGTTGTATCCAGTGTATCGTATAATTTTATTGTCTCCCGACTCCCTGAAGGTCGACGGGTACCTACTGTTATGGCATAATACCTCTTTTGTTGGAAACTAAAATATTTTCTGGCGTTTTTACTGTTGTCCTGGGTGGAATGTGGGAGATTTATGTACCTACCTATGCTGATGCGATGTTGTGGAATGGATGAAAATTGTTTTTTTTCTCGTCCAGTAATTCATTTGTGGCCATGTACGACAATATTTTTTACCGTCGTTAATCGCTTAATTCCTTTATAGACATTTTGTTTGCTACATAAAAATATAAATACTACAAAGTTTGTTAATTGGTTAGTTATTATTGCAAAATAATTAAAGGGTACAGGCAAAGAACAGGGAATGACAAAAGTTTTATTTTTTCTTTATTGGCAAACAAATCTTTATCTATGGTAGTTTTCATTCTCAATCATTTGATTTTTTTTAAATCTGTCCAGTATTTTTTAAGTTTATTCGTTACATCATCATCATCATCATCATCATTTCAGCCGAAAGACGTCCACTGCTGGACATAGGCCTCCCCCAGGCGTCACCACATTGACCGATCCCGTGCGTCTCGCATCCAGCGCCTTCCCGCAACCTTAACCAGGTCATCAGTCCACCTAGTGGGAGGCCTTCCAGCGTATCGTCTTCCGGTTCGCGGTCGCCATTCCAGAACTTTTCGGCCCCATCGGCCATCCGTTCTGCGAGCAATGTGCCCTGCCCACTGCCACTTAAGTTTGGCAATTCTTCGGGCTATGTCGGTAACTTTGGTTCTCCTGCGGATATCATCATTTCTGATGCGATCACGCAAGGAAATTCCGAGCATAGCCCTCTCCATTGCCCTTTGGGTGACTTTGAGCTTTCTGATAAGGCCCATTGTGAGCGACCACGTCTCGGTTCCATAGGTGATCACTGGCAACACACACTGGTCATAGACTTTTGTCTTGAGACACTGCGGTAAATTGGACGAGAAGATACCACGCAACTATGTCGTCGGCAAACCGAAGGTGAGTAATGTACTCGCCATTAACGTTGATGCCCAGCCCCCTCCAGTCCAGAACCTTGAAGACATCCTCCAGCGCAGCAGTGAACAGTTTCGGAGAAATGACGTCTCCCTGTCTCACGCCGCGCTGGAGAAGGATTGGTTTCGAGGTCTGATCCTGAAGACGGACTGACATGGTGGCGTTTTTGTACAAACACTTCAACACCTCAATGTACCGGTAGTCGATCTGGCACCGTTGGAGAGACTGCAGTACAGCCCAAGTCTCGATCGAATCGAAGGCTTTCTCGTAGTCCACAAACGCTAAACATAGAGGCAGGTTATACTCTTCGGTCTTCTGTATAACCTGCCTCAGCGTATGTATGTGGTCTACGGTGCTAAAGCCTTTTCGGAATCCGGCTTGTTCGGGGGGCTGGAAATCGTCAAACCTGCGCGCGAGACGGTTCGTGATGACTCTTGAAAACAACTTGTAGACATGGCTAAGAAGTGAGATGGGCCTATAGTTCTTCAGCCGGGCATTGTCGCCCTTCTTGAAGAAGAGTACCACCACACCCCTGCACCATGCCTGTGGCGTTTTGCCCTCGAGTATGACGGAATCAAACAGCTTCTGAAGGGCCCTAAGGACCGGTTTGCCACTCGCCTTCAGGAGTTCGGCCGTAATTCCGTCATCACCCGGCGCCTTGTTGTTTTTGAGCTGTTTCAGAGCCATCCTAATCTCGTACAGGCTGACGTCCGGGATATCTTCGGTATAGTGTCGGGTCAATCTAGCTCTTGGGTCGTTTGCTAGACTCGCAACGGGCTTGCTGATCGATGTGTACAACTGCCCATAGAATGTCTCGATCTCCCTTAGAAGCTCCGGTTTGGCGGATACGATCCTGCCATCGTCGGTCTTCAGTTTCGTGAGTTGGCTCTGCCCAATAGCCAGATCCCTTGCAAACACCTTGGAGCCTTTATTTCGCTCGATCGCGTCTTTAATACGCTCGGTATTGAATCGGCGGAGGTCTCTTTTCAAGGATTTAGAGATCTGTCTATTGAGCTGCCGGTATTTGCACGCCTCATCTGAAGACTGCAGGATCATCTCACGCCTCTCCTTCATAAGCTTGAGGATATGATCAGAGAGCTTTTTGTTCCTATCTGTACGACGGGTCTTGAAAAACTTAGACCCGACCGTATGGACAGCTTCCACGAACCCGTTGCTGTATTCATCCACGGAGCTCCCTAGGCATTCGAAACGATTCTGGAGTTCGAGCTGAAAGCTCTCGGGGTTTTGGACCTGGATCTGCGCTGGCCGGAGCGTGGACTTCATCAGTCGAGACCTTTCAAGCTTAATATTAATGTTCAATGTGCCTCTTACCATGCGGTGATCGCTCCCGGTTTTTACCGAATTGATCACAGAGACATCATTGAACATTTGCTTCTTGGTTGACATGATGAAGTCGATCTCATTTTTTGTTGCACCATCGGGGCTCTGCCAGGTCCACTTCCTGTGTTCACGCTTTTTGAAGAAGGAGTTCATCATATAGAGTTCCTCCCTCTCCATAAAACTGGCCAGTAGGTGACCCCGGTGGTTCCGTTGTCCAACTCCAAATTGCCCCACTTGCAGCTCATCCTCGTCTCGTTTGCCCAGTTTCGCGTTGAAGTCCCCCATGACAACGGTGAAGTGAGTTTTGAAACCATGCATGGCTCTGGAGATATCCTCATACATGGTCTCTACCTCATCGTCGGGGTGTGCCGAGGTTGGGGCGTAGACCTGTATGACCTTCAGCGAATATCTTGAGGATATTCTGAGTATAAGGTACGCCACCCTGGTCGACACACTCTCGATCTTCACCACGTTGTTCACAAGGGACTTGTGGACGATAAACCCGACACCACCCTGGGACTGCCGGTCACCCTCTCGGAAATAGAGCAGGTTACCGGATTTGAGGATTATCGAGTCCTCCCCCTCTCTTCGGACCTCAGATAACCCTATAATACTCCATCGCAACCTGCTCAATTCTTCCTCGAGTTCGGTGACCTTCTCGTCGGTCCGAAGTGTGCGCGTGTTGTACGTTGCCAGGTCCAGTCGTCGGTGATTGTTGGGGTAGCCGGATCTCGTCCGGAAATTCTTAGCACCCCTTGCCATGCCGTAGCCTCGACCGCTACCGTAGTCGAGGGTAGGCAAGCTGCCGGGTACTAGGGGCCATTTTTTATTTGTGCTATTCATTGGGGGGTTTTGCCATAATCGCCACGCTTGGCAGGCGGGTTGGCGATCGCAGTATGGTTGTTATAGAAGTACAGAGAACGCTGCTGCCCATTCTCTGGTTTGTCCCTTAGTCGCCTCTTACGACACCCACGGGAAGACATGGGATGGTGAAATTCTTTACGTCCGGCACCATACGGAACCGTCCGGCACCATACGGAACTTCGTTACATACAAAAATACAAATCTTTCCTCTTTATAATATTAGTATAGATTAGTACCTAATAGTATTAATTAGTATTAGTATAGATAAACAATAGCTATATATTTTGTACTCCAGTTACAATAAGAACAGTTGCAACGACGTCTCGTTTGTCTTTTTTTTTTTTGAATAAAACAGGAATAAATATAAAAAAATATGCAAAACTAAAATAAATGTTTCATAATATTTTCGATGATTATAGAACCAGAACACCATAAGGACAATGGCATTATTAAGATTATAAATACCAATCATATCCTCAGGTGCACTATTGTATGTATAATGTACATATATACAGGAATAATCGTCTGGTCTCTCATTCCATTTAATTCGTTGAACAGCACTCTGTGAGATGGCTTCAGCCCCTGGTACACCTTCTGAAAATTCTGTAAGTTTTTTTCATACATTTTCTGCTTTATTAAACAGTGCGTGCCGGGAAAATCGTGTCGGGTCAATTATATAATTATTATTTGTAAGTTGTAAGTACCGTATGCGTTGCCAGGCCAAGTCAAAAAAAATCGAGCTGGAACATTCGATGCAGAGCAACCCACAAAGTTTTATCAAAATATCTCCAGCTGCTTTGAAGTCCATGGGAATGGGAACATACACACACACATTGATTTTTATACATAGGTATACATAAAATATTCCATACTACAAAGGTTTGGTGTCATATCATTATTAGACAAACATCGGTTTAAATTATGTTATAAAAAAGTAAATAAAAACAAAAAAAACATTACTTATATATTTGTCAGTCTTCTATTTTAGTATTCACCATGGTATAATAATATACACCGCCTGGTATTCTCTTCCCAAGATGTCCTAAGACTACGTCACGATAAGTGTTACCATTGATTGTTCTTTTTAGTAAATAAAGGTACTTTCTCATTTAGTTAATGAAAACAAAATAAATTACTAACTAGCTTAATTACTTAGTGACTCGTGTGATTCATCTATTTAGTTTTAAATTAATTTATATATTGAATGATTAGCGCATCGCTACTGATGACATATTCTTTGGCCAATCACGTGGCCCAGCTGTCACGGGAAGAGAATACCTTAGTGACTCGTGTGATTCATCTATTTAGTTTTAAATTAATTTATATATTGAATTATTAGCCAGCTCTATTCAAGGGAAGAGAATACCAGGCGGCTTATATTATTATACCATGGTATTTACGTTGTCTTGTCTGTCTCTATCTCAGTCTGCCTCCTCCAAATGCTACCAATTGTCGCAAAATCTAGCTGTGCTGGCCCAAAGTTTTGCAGCAGTTTTGATGATGCCACCTTTCCACATTTTAAAAGGCCTAATTTGACACGCGAGTGAGGCAAGGTATTAGCCTAGGTGAAAAATAATTTTTGAACATTTATTTCATGGCCCAGTATTCATTCCATGTATTTTTATTCTAGTATTTATTTCTTTTTCGCTACAATGCTTAAAATAATGATGTGACATACTAAAAAAATCTTAATTAAAAAATCTTTTTTTAATTAAGATTTTGCTGACTTTGAGAAGACATTGCTGTTTTTTTCACAAAAACAGCAATGTAAATAAAACTCACAAGCGCTACCTATCAGCTGGTTCATGATCGAGGTCTTGTACCCTACACGTGGCGCGCCTCGCGCATTATCCCTCTTTGACATAGTAGAATATTTAATAATATAATTGGGTTAGATAAGAATAATGATTTTAACAGATAACAGTAAAAAAAGCAGTTTATTATCAAAAATTTGGAAAGAGGCAGCGAACAATTCCAACGCTTGGGGGTCTAGAATTAATGTAATGAATCCATGGTTCTCCTGTTAGCATCGGTGTCAAAGACACACGCTGCTTTTTTCTAAGTCGGGTAGAAAAAAAAGACAATCCCTGACACTGAATCTCTGTGACATTTCGCAGAATATTGCACCAGTAACTAGGTCGGCACTAATTGCCGCTCTTTTACGGAAACTGAATCGATGAAGCGTTGTTATCTCACCCAGATTTCCCGAAAACGGGATAAAAGAAATAACGGAACTTCTTTGTCGTTTGCTAGTGTCTTGATAAGTCTAATCTAGTAATATTTTGCAATTAGTATAAAGCATGACGTCCGCCTTTGTATTGCAATCTAAAAAGAAATCCACGCGGATGAATTTGCGGGCCAGAGCCGTAAATTCATATGCGTGGCATTTGGTTTTGGTTAATAATACAAATATGTTTACATTTACGTTAGTACCTAATAATAAATAAATTAATGTAAAACTGAACTGCCAGCAAGCCATACAGTGGGCCTTGGGGAAAACAATTAGACCTTAGGTCGACACCATCAGCCTTTAGGGTGTGCCTTTGACTCCTGTTTCGGTCATCGCGAACTAAGTGGCTACTGCCAATTCTATGTGGTTGGGGATGTGCGGTATGCGCGGAATAAGAACAGTTTCACCTAAACCACACCCAGTGAGAATTTCGGCTTCGATAATGTTTCTCTGACGAGCAGTTTTCTTAAGTCGGGTTTCATTGCACAGCTTGGGTGGAGTAAGATTTTAAGTTCGATTTTGTGTCGAGCGAACCGCTCTTTGTGAGTTTAAGGGCACTGTTAAAATAGGTGTATACCACTTCATCCCCAACAACTACTGCATTTTGTTTTTCATTAACTGCTGCGGCTTGAGTGTTTAAAATTGCCAGTACAGCGCGTTCACACAACCAAAAATGTTCTTGATCCGTTATGCTTGACAGTCGCCGGATGCTGAACTTATAAGTTCTCGCCGGAGGAAACGATTCTGCAAAGTGTATCGGGAAGAGTCATTTGACCGTGTTCTTCCTTCAACCTTTAACAAAACATCGGCAAATTCATGAACGTGTAAATGCTGAGGTCGCATGATAATTGTTAATCGCATCTTTTGTATTCAATGTCATAAGCAAGAATGCTTCAGTGAAGCCTTGATCTCATCAGCTCTAGTTCTCTGACTTATGACAGGAAGGGTTTGCCTGAAATCTCCAGACAAAAATTATGTGTTCTTGCCCATTGACCTCTCATCTCGGCGAATATCCCGTATTGTTCTGTTCACAACTTCGACAGCTTTCTTATTTACCATTGTGCATTCATGTCAAACGATAAGACAACAATCCTGAAACACTCTTGCTTTATCACTAATTCTTGTTACTGAAAATATCGGTGCTTCCTTGCTGTCCAAATCGATTGGAGTTTTAAACATTGCGTGAGCCGTTTTACCTTCAGGAATAAATGTGGTTGCGATGCCTGAAGAAGCCACAGCCAACGTAATTTTTCTTGTCGTCTGGTTTCAGCGAGAATTGGTTTCGTAAAGTAGATCATTGCAATGCCGCCTGGGGCGTCTACGACAAATAGCTTCCCTTTATTATGAAGTACACTTTGGACAACTGTGTGAAATATTTCCCTTTGTTCCGATGTAAAAAGTGATAATTATCGTTAACTATGACGGTCAATTCAGTGGAGCTGTAGTTTGTCTCATTCACGAATGATGCGACATTGCTTAGATGTTTGAGGCAGGCCGTATTCACTCAAGAAGTTGCCACCAATTGAAAAAAAAAACGATATCTTGAATAGCTCAAAGGAACCCGCTATTAACGCAATTAGGCTGCAGAGATGGCCACATCCTCAAACGAAAAGAAAGAAAACTTGGACAGGATTTTTGGGAAGATGCGATTTTTATGACGCTGAGTGTAGTTAGAAATAGGCAACTATTTGTTGTTACTATTAATAGTTAGCAGAATCTCATCTCAATCAAAATTTAGCATCTGTATTTTATGGCTTTTCTCGTGCCAGACGCAGATACAATCTTATATATACTAAATGTACCTATCTCAGAATCGTTAGCATTTATGATGATATCTGTAATCTGAGGCACGCTCAGGGATTCAGTGAGTGTAGAGAACGAGGCTTCTGAACAAGGTCAGACGAACAATTTCATGAAACCTGTGGTCCATATTTTATGTTCAATCTTTTTCTAGTGCTTTTAGGGGCATTGCTGGAAAGATTGCGTAAGATAAAGAAAAGGAATATTTGGTGCGTTTTACATGAAGGCTTGTAATAGGTAATCTCAAGTTGTTATCAAGGCTTGGAACCGGTTTAAAAATAACCGGTTATTAAATGTTTAAATCGTTTTGATTTTTTATTTTGTTTGGAGTCTAAACATTAAAATCGCGTTATTGAAAACCCTAAATATCCGGTTTAGGCGGGGCGCGCGCTAATTTGTTTGTGTCTCCCTGCACGATTGCACAAATTTAATTATTTGTGTAGTTTTGTACAACGTACGACCGTTTTCAAAGTGTGTTTGTTTGAAGACCGCAGATAACTTCTGATTCTGACTTGCTGAGCAAACACAGGCTACGAAAAATTCGCTGGACGATTCTGTAAATCATTTCATCCAAAATGCCACATAACCGTTAGACCAATGATATTCAAATAAACAGATATGTTATGAGCGCGCGCATTATGCAGACTCAAATAGGTCACAATTGTGATCTTTAGTCTTTAGTTTATGTCACGCATGGCGAAGAGCGATAGTCTTTGTTGAAACAAAAACAAGATAAAAAAATGCCATCGTGTGTATTTAGAAATTGTATTGAAAGTCCATAAAACAGAAGGGATCTCATACCATATGTAAGTACGCAATACGCCTCAATTTACTAATTTATTTCATTTCTTTCCTAATATTCTGATATTTGGAGGTTAGAAAAAGATAACAATGGTGGTCAGAATAATGTTTTTTTACATTCACACGCAAGTTACAAACACTAGCTGTCTCTTTTTTTCTTGTTGGTTTTATCAAGCCATCCCTTTCGACTTGTAGTGAAATGTCAGATGAATGAAAAGTGTGTATGTGTGCTGCCGCTGCTGCGCGAAACACTTTTTTCAATAGTTTTGTGAGTGTATAACGTATCTGTTTATTTGAATAGCATTGCGTTAGAAATTCAAATTCTATGCGTGACATAGTCAGTGACCTAAAACATAGATGGGCTTCATAATAAAATATGATTTTAAAAACAAAGCTAAAAGTGGCTGACTCATTCCAAGTTGGTCCAGTTTTCCTACTTTGGCTGTGAACAATAGCAATTGTGTTTAAAACAATAAAACCCATATAAAAGGAAATATGCGTCAAATAAGTAGAGGTCACCTGCAAATGTAGAGTAGAATATTATAATATACCTGCTTTAACATAAAATCACACAAGTGGAGAACTGGTGGACCTCGACATCGGGCTGTAAGCAGTCCAAAGAATCTATGCAATCCTTGGATGTTAAGCTAACCAGGCGTTTACTATGCCTGCACAGGATCACACTTTTATTGTTGGTGGCACCCGCTGTCAAATTGGCGTACAGACGTTCTGTTGCCATCTGATTGGATGGTTTTATTTTTAAATGCAGAATGTTGCCAGTTGAAACACCCAAATATCTTTTAATATTGGTGTTACAAAAAAGAATAGCAAAAATGAACGAAATGGAAGACATATATTGAAACAATGTTATTATTATTATGCTTTAGGTTATTTATTTATATGTTATATCATTTACATCATAAGAGTCATAAAGATATTGTGCAACTATAACATGTAAATATGTGAGTAGTTACATCTTCATGTTATTTTTTAGTTACGCGCTTGTCTTTCGAGGCACAAGGTTGCTATATGAAAATATTATGAGACTGAAGAAGTAAACATTTTTTTTTGTTTTTTTCATCACGTAAAAAGTATCTAAACATACAGGTTAACTTGGCCGTAATGCCCCATATAAAACCCTCGGGCTTTCTTTTTGTCATGAAACCCAAGGGCGGTAAGTAATATTTTTTTAATTTATGGCACAGCACACAGGTCATGCAAGTTCAAGCAAGGAGTTTACACGCAATTGTAAAATTGTCTTAAAATGTTATATAAACAGGAATTTCTTCGCAATCTCGCTACATGTTACTTAAATACTCAACTGATGTTCTTAATAATCGATTTTAATAGTTACAGTATGAAAACGTCGAAATTATTTAATTATTTTTACACTCCCTCATGGCTGTATACCTACGTAAGTATTTGCCCTTAAAGTTTCTGAACGAAACACTGTATAATTTGTGGTGTGGGTAAAAATTCGCCAACCGCTTAAAAAAAAGTTTACGTATTTCGTAATAATAGCTGTGCTGACCTATTCATAATGATTACTCGCAAATGTGATGAAAAACATTGTATGTATCACGGGCGGTACGGGAATTACGAACCTCGACTCAAAAAGAGCTAGAGCCTCGATCGTAATTCCTTACTTACCGCCCTTAATACACATTGTACTATTATTACCTATTATTATGATCTGAAATGTTGAAACCCATCTGGAAAAAATGTTGCTCAAGGATAATAATACTAGTTTGCGCACTTTAATACATTTTTCTTGGATAATATTCACGTCGACGTTTTCACAGAACAAAATGTACAAAAAAATTAAAATCACCCACCTACTTTTACTACCCATAAAACTGTAAATAAATATTAGGATTGCTGTAAGAATTTCTGGGTGCAAATAAAGAATTGATTAATTCATTAGAGTCATTTAGAGTTTTTTTTTGGTCAACTAAGACAAAGTCAAAATTCTTTGGTGGCACTTCATTGTCACATAAAAAAATATATAATTTAAATAGCACGTTTTGAATAACTGTTCGCCATCCCTGATATAGATAATTCAAGACATCAGTGCGCACGGTGCCATGTGTGCGTGCGCTTGTAATTATACATTATGCATTTGTGTGGCAGTGACGCGGCATTTGTCGTCCGAGCGAACAACCACCCACACAGGCTTACCCACACATAGCGCCGCGCGCAAAGATGAGTTGAACTATCTTTATTAAATTTTCTGGCTTTTGAGTACTAGTTACAACCTTGGGGTCTAGAGTCTTGGGACTTGAAGTCAAGACTGAATAGGTTACTTCTAGGTAAGCGTTCTTCACCGTAGACCACATTATTGCTTTCCATCAGGTGAGATAGTGGTCAAAAGAGAGCCTACCGATAAAAAAAAAAAAAACCATTACATATACCCGGTGGTATCTCGGTATATGTAATGGATGTTCACCAATCCACAGACTGACCTCGGCAAACGTTGCTTATCCTTGAAGATCGACCCGTGCAGGCGTTATTACTAAGCCGGGAGTCGTGGCTTGCGCTCTGTACGTTTAACGTTGTAAATTAATATTGGCACTTGTGAAGCCATTATCATGTTTATGTTCTTAGATAACTTCAATTCATTGTTAGTAGAAACAGTACTTCATGTTTCTAACTTTGTATTTGATAGCTTTTGGCGTGAGATACTCTGGCGTTTTAAATTTTAATGCGTTTAAACGTTTTATTGCTCTAGACACGGTCTTAATAGTGTTTAGATTCGTCTTCGTTGTTATTTAAGCACTTACAAAACGTGAGCTGTGTTTTTGAGAGCGTTTTCATGAAATAAATTAGGTAAAATATGTTCTTGGTAAATATTTTATATTATTGCAAAGGCTTGCGTTTGCAATAATATACGCATATAACAAATTTACTAAGCACTTGAGTTGGCGATTTAACTCTGGAACTGATCATAAACCTAGGCTTCAGAAATTGGAGGAACGCCGTGCAGAGCGAGATCTAGTATATTTATATAAAATTATTAGAGGTCAATTGGACTCCCCTTATCTTCTAAGCAAAATAAGTTTTGGATGTCCACGCTTAAATGCACACAGGAGAACTCTCTTCCAAATTGGTTTCTCCCGAACCAATTACGGCAAGAATACTTTTATTAAAAGAGCATGTCGTCTGTACAACGACATAATCTCATTAAAAGAAAATCAAGATTTAGATGTTTTTCACCTTTCTCTTCCCAAATTTAGATTTTACATAAGAAATATTTTGGCAAATAAATTTAATTAATATAATGTTATACAATAAAATAATATTAAATTTTGACTTCATTAAACTGTGTGAACTTCTGGTTGTTGTAGCACTTAAGTTAATTTACTTGAATATTAATCTGTGGAAACTGTTTCTGGATTGTGTTGAACTAATTTGTATGCTTATGTTTGTTATTGCATCTGTTTGTTTCCCAAATAAAATAAAATAAATAAATAAATATTATTAAAAGAGTATGAATATAAACGTAGATGGATGGAGAGGGAGGGGACGGCCAAAGAAAAGATGGATGGACTGTGCGAGGAGTGATATGAAAGAAAAGGGTCAGTGATGGCGTGACGGGGGACAGGACGGTATGGATGAAGAAAACGTGTTGCGCCGGCCCCAAGTAACATGGGACAAGGGCAGGAAGATTATAATGAGACCCGCGTTTGAGCACCATCTCACCAGATGGTAAGCGATGATGTGGTCGAAGATGAAGCACACATTCCTAGAAGTAGCCTATTGTTATTCTTTATTGGATACTAAAACATAGAATCAGATACAAATACAATAGGACAACTTATATACAAAGGCGAATTGGGTTACTACCAGAAAATACAGACTCCGGATATTATCAAGGAAATACGCAGTCGGACTGACCTGACCGTAGCTTCTAATGCCAGATTCTGCCTTGCTATTCTTCGTCTATTTACGAAAATGCACTACAGAATTTTCAGCACTAGTCCGTTCAAAACATTATGTAGCTAGTTGACAACAGTTTTCCTGTATATTCTTATGTAAATTATAGTAGAATAATGTGAGAGGTACACGAAAAGAGAGGACTATGTTCGAAGCGAAGTCAAATTATAATTAACAATAATGATAAAAGCGTGAGACTACAATAATGTTAAGAGAGCTGTCAATACATAGCTTCAGGGGAATGACTTCACTTATGTTCACAGTGACATTAAGCGACTGATCTGCTTTTTAGGGTTCCGTACCCAAAGGGTAAAAACGGGACCCTATTACTAAGACTCCGCGGTCTGTCTGTCTGTCTGTCACCAGGCTGTATCTCAAGAACCGTGATAGCTAGAGAGTTGAAATTTTCACAGATGATGTATTTCTGTTGCCGCTATAACAACAAATACTAAAAACAGAATAAAATAAATATTTAAGGGGGGCTCCCATATAAAAAACGTGATTTTATGCCGTTTTTTGCTATAATGGTACGGAACCCTTCGTGCGCGAGTCCGATTCGCACTTAACCGGTTTTTTTTTAATTGGATTAAATACAGTGATTATTCTCAGCTAAACATCAACAATACAACACTATACAAGCAGCTACTACAGAGACAACGAATTAATTCATAGCACAACTTGTTTACTATACAGCGTGCTCCAATTTCCACGACCACACGCATAATGTTTACATTACCGTTAAACGAAGCTTTTGATGTTAGTTCAATCGTGCATGAGATGACGCCAATGGAGATGCAATACCATATGGAGTATTGTAATGTAGGTAATAATAATGAATAAATATACACTTCTAAATAGGTAATGCCAGCCAGGATGGAAAATGGAATGGCTTTATTGTACTCTGAATCCTTAAACCTTATAGCATTTTATAAAAATGTGGTGATCTTGGCAATGATGGTACACAGCCAAGACAGCTACAGTAGGAGAAAAGATAGATGAAATGTCTCTCTGATGGTGGCGCGTGTGTTAGATCATTCGTTCCCTTCAGGATGGTTGAGCTGGGTGGTGCCGATTCATGCGTCATTTTCGTGAACGGGCGCCGTCAGTTGGGATTGGTCTTAACTGCTTGAGAGGACTCTTCACAGCGTGCCTTGAGCGGGGCCAGTCTCCCACTCTGTGGAAATCTGGTCGTCTGGTCCTGCTCAGGAAGGCGGGGCGCCCTGCGGACTCGCCGTCCGCGTACCGGCCCATAGTGCTGCTAGACGAGGTGGGTAAGCTGTTCGAGCGGATAATCGCTGCCCGCCTCGTCAGCCACTTGTACAGAGAGGGGCCGGACCTGGACGAAAGCCAGTTCGGCTTTCCGCATGGGCGCTCCACCATCCACGCGATATCGCAGGTGAGAGTCCTGGCGGAGGAAGCGGTGTCCCAGGGTGGAGTGATGTTGGCGGTGTCCTTGGACATCTCTAACGCCTTCAACACCCTGCCCTGGAGTTGTGTTCGGGAGGCACTACGGTATCATCGAGTGCCTCCCTACCTCCGCCGCATCGTCGGGGTTTATTTGGCGGAGAGGTGTGTCACCTACGTGGGACGTGATGGCGTCGAAAGCCAGCACCGCATGTCGTGCGGTGTTCCGCAGGGCTCGGTCTTGGGCCCGCCCCTGTGGAACATCGGGTAAGACTGGGTGCTGAGGGGTGAACTCCAACCGGGCGTAGACTTGACGTGTTACGCGGACGATACGCTGGTCACCGCCCGGGGGAGTTCGTACAGGTAGCCAGCGTTGCTGGCGACGGCTGCGGTCTCACAGGTGGTGAGCCGCATACGGCGCCTTTGCCTGGAGGTGGCGCTCAACAAGTCGGAGGCCATGGTCTTTCTTGGCCCCCGGCGGGCGCCACCACCCGATGCCCACATCGTCGTCGGGGGGGCTCGAATCGCTGTCGAGTCAACCATGAAGTACCTGGGATTGGTGCTCGACAGCCGGTGGGATTTCGGACCCCACTTCCGGTGGCTGGCGCCCAAGTTGTTGAGCGCGGCTGGGGCGCTGTCAACGCTGCTTCCCAATCTGGGGGGCCCGAGCGCTGCCTGTAGGCGGCTCTACGTGGGGATCGTGCGATCAATGGCCCTTTATGGGGCCCCGATCTGGGCGGCTGACCTGACCGCCGGCAGCATCGCTGTTCTGCGAAAGCCGCAGAGAGCGATGGCCGTCAGAGTCATCACGGGGTATCGCACGATCTCCTACGAGGCGGCTTGTGCACTGGCCGGATCCCCGCCCTGGGACCTGGAGGCGAAGGTACTCGCGTCATTGTATCGGTGGCGCGAGGAAGCGCGGGCGCGGGGCGAAAGGCTGATGCAGCGACACATGGAGTTGCGTCAGTCTCAGCTTCGTGAGGTCCTGGTGGCGGAATGGCGGGACAGGCTTTCACGCCCTACCGCCGGCCTCATTACCATCGAGGCGGTCCGGCCAGTGCTCGAGCGCTGGCTCGGGTGAAGGCACGGCTCCCTGTCGTTTCGGGTGACGCAGGTGCTCTCGGGGCATGGTTGCTTCGGGAAGTAACTGTGTCGCATAAACAGGGAGCCGGACGCCCGGTGTCACCACTGCGTCGACTGCCGGGAGGACACGCAGGAGGTCTCTGAAGTAGGCAGTGACCTGTCGCTGCCGGCTGTAGTCGAGTCTATGATCGGCAGCGAGGAGTCCTGGGACGCGGTGGTATCCTTCTGCGAAACAGTCGTCTCGCAGAAGGAAGCTGCGGAGAGGGAGAGGGAGATTTCATCCACTAACCCGATCCGCAGCAGACGCGCCGGGCGTCGGCGGAGGGCGGACAACGCCCTCTTCCAGTCCCCCTAAATGGGTCCAGGGGCGACGGACTCGGGGACGTCCGTCGCCCTCCAGATATCTGGACCCGAGGTGGTGGCGCGTAGTGTTCCACGCGCGCCTCTCTTAGACGTTGCGGGGGGAGTCCAACAACTCACTCCCACGGACCCGAGGCAGTGGCCCGCAGAGGCGTCTTAACTGCTTCGGATACTAATGTTTTTCTAGTACCTATTATGTAACTGCACGGTACATGTGTGAGTACTTTTAATACTTTGTACCTGTACGTAGTATAGTATGTAGTGATTCTGGGTGCATTGTCCTCACACATATGAATTTATTAATGTATGTACTTATGTACCTAAATATTGTTTTTTTTTTTTTTTTTTTAGAGTATATTTTGAGTTTCTTGTGCGTTCTTCTCCATAACAAGATACTTTCCGAATGCACGGTAGAATCAATTTTTATTACTTTTAAATTTTTATGTATTAACGTTCAAAAGTGCCGCTTGGTGGCCTAGTTGAAATAAAATATCATTGTCTTTGAGATCAAGAGAGGCAACAGCGCATTTCGCCGGAGATTCCGAAATCCCACAACATGCGCTGAGGACGGCAATCATAGACCAACATCTTAGACGGAAAGTCCATGACGACTCTCACGACGACAGAAAATTTATAAGTTAGCAAAGGCCTCCGGCTAGATTATGTGGAACGGCGGCATACAACGCCCTAAAAAGGGCGATAAAATGAAAAATAAATCAGAAAATACGAGACGAGGAGCAAGATACGTGTAGCATGAAACATTTACCGTAGCTGTTCAGAATGCTAATGAGAACACGGCAATTTCCTACAGACAGAGCCAATCTCACAAATAGGTAGGGAAAACGCTGTGTAGACTATCGAAATACTAAGTTTTATCTACGTGAGGTAGCGTCATTACTTTAAAAAAACATATTTAAATAGTATATTATGCAACTAGTGAATAACGGACGGATTCAAAGCGAAGGCCATAGATGCATAACAAGCAAGTGAAGGATTCTAACGACTGATTGAATCACGAGCATAGCGAGTGATTCAAGTGTTTGAATCCTGAGTGACTTGAGTGATTCATGGCTCTCAATATAAATCCGTTTTATTCAAGAATTGCATACTATAAAGAAAGATATAAACGAAAAACACAAGGAGTTTGTACGTCGAGTATTCTTTGCACAAGGAGTTTGTATCGAGACTTTTTTGTGCAAGGAGGTTGTGCAGCATTGAGATGGAGGTCAAATATATTTGTGTGTTCTAAATTCAAACACCAAAACAGTGAGTAAAAGTGCTTTTTATTCACTTTTTTCAGTGAATAAAATAAGCTTTTTAGAGGAGGAATGGTATAATAGTATATTATGCAACTAGTGAATAAAGGACGGATTTAAAGCGAGGGCCGTAGATGAATCACAAACAAGTGAAGGATTCTAACAACTAAAAACTTAAAAGTGCTTTTTATTCACTGTTTTCAGTGAATAAGCTTTTTAGAGGGGGAATAGTATAAACTCATTTTATACATACATGTTTATTTTAATCCTGGTTTTTAATCTAGAGGAGCAGACTGTGTGCCTTAGGTATGTCAAAAAGAGCAAAATGATGATATGGTTAGAAAAGGGGTGTAGGGGCAGAGGTCTTTTCTAAAATACTTCCTTCTATATGGCCATCCTTCACTCTTATAGACTTACAATATGACTCCAAATTGTTCTGCATATTTTTCATATTTCTAAGTCTTAAAACCCATTGAGCGTACAATTAGCAGACATAATAGAAACAACACTTACGCACACAATCGACGTTTAGGCACAGGCCATTAGGCACTCGCAGCTAGAACTCGCTGTGTGTGCTAGACTATTCGCTGCTAATAGATTCATTCGCTGCGAGTTGAATTCGCCGCAATTACAATTGAACATGTGTAATTTTACTCGCAGCGAATGCGACTCGCCGCGAGAATTCGTTGTGTGTGAAAGATAGAGAATACAATCCCGGGATCCTGAATCTCGGAAAATACCGGTATCCAGACCGTTTTCTGGGCCCGAAAATCCCGGGTCTGTACTTGTCTAATCTCGGGATTTTCGGGATTGCCTAATTTGTCTAATTTGTAGTCCGTTGCGCCTTGACAATACCCTGCCCAGATTATATTAATAGCATTTATTACATAACGACAAAAAACAACCCTTATATATGCCGTACTCCAACCAGCGTAGAACCTGAGCGAGCATTTTCAGCTGCTGCTTATGTTGGCAATAAATTACGATGCAGGCTTGGAAGTTAAACATTGGATGCTTTGATATTTCTGCGATTATATTTTCGAAATTCTAAATAGTTTTTTATGTTGTCTTTTTGATTCCTTGCAAAAGTATAGTTTTTTGTTTTCTCTTTGTTCTTTTCTTATTATATTGTGATTTGTGTTGTGCAAAGACATTAAAAGCTTTTTTTTTATTATTCATGTTTTTTTTTTTCATTTGAGCCCAATTAGAAACCACGTGTTTCTAATCCCGGGAAAGGCCCGGGATACCAGGATTACGCTTCAAAATCTCGTAATCCCGGGATTGTATTCTCTAGTGATAGGGTGCCAGTAACCTTTCCGCACAGCGCGATACTGTCATAATTCTGGTGTAGAACTCGCTGTGTGTAACAGACAGACAGCGAATTGTCGCTGCGAGCATTATTCGCAGCGTATACATTCGCTGCGAGTATTCGCTCTGTGTGACTAGCTTGAGTCCCATTTGGTCCCAGAATGTCGTTTTCCACTAAAAATCTTTGTCAGCCGATATCGCAGTACCGTCTTTGTAGCCATTATCTTCTTTCTTCCATCCGAAATTCTTCTATATATTTTATTACTATGTTCTTTTTTCTTCTCGTCTTCCTTTAATTATTATTATAGCCTCACGATAGGACTCCAATTTGCCTGCATCTTTTTTAGATCTCTACGCCATATTCTTACTTTTATTCCATTTTATTCCAAGTTTTAATCTCAAATTAACCAATCTTTCAAAGAGACAAACCCGTCCGTCCCGAGTCGGGTATTCTCTTCGAAGGAAGCAGGACTGCTGGACGGCACGCCTCTCACCGAACAAATGACATCAATTGGTATTATCACTATACAAATTTGTTCGAGTAAGGCCCAGTTTTTTGATCGGTAATTAACTCAACCAATAATAATGCTAACCAATGGTTGCCGGTAAAAGGCGTTTTTACCCGACTGCCAAAGGAGGGTAATGTGTTTATCAGTCTATGTATGTAAGTATGTATGTTTGTTCTTATGTGGCGTACTAGAGACCAAACGCGTTGGCCGATTTTGATGATTCTTACGTCAATCGATTCGTCTTAACCCTGCGAGTGTCACTGGCTACATTAAAATTGGAAAATAAAAAAAAATGGCGGCTTTTGGGCGCCGTATTGTGGGGCACCAAATTTTTTTTCTACCAAACCTATCGTGTGGGGTATCAAAAGAAAAGGTTATAAGAGGTGATTTCAAAAATATATAACACTTATATGTTTAAAAGTACCTACTATTAATAGTTTAAAAAATAACTAAAAAGTTATAAATAAAAAAGTTAATTAAAAAAATCTTAAACCCCAACTGCTTAAAAAGCGAACTAAAAAGACGTAAACAAGAAGAAAATCATGCTGTGCAGTCGTAGGATTCATCTCGTTTTGGTTATACACCTCGCGGACATGTTTATGTCTTTTAAGTTCGCTTTTTAAGCAGTCGTGTTTTTTGTCAATTGTTAGCCTCGTAAATGGTGCAATAAGTTGCAGAGTTAATTATTTGACCGTTTTTTAGATCAAAAATTATTGAAAAAGGCGTTTTACCAATATTTAAAACCATTGGTTACCATATTTAACCATTGGTTGAGTTAACTACTGATAAAAAAACTGGGCCTAAGTACCTCTAATAATGAGATGGCGGCTGAAAGAGATGTATGGCAGAAGACATGCATCTCCAACACAAAATTATAAATGTGAGAGTCTGGATGTGTTGATGTTTGTCAATCAATTACATGTCAACGACTGAACGAATTTGTATAAAACTATGCACACGGGTAGACTATTAGGACATAGATTTTTTTGTGATTATATCTGACTTTCAAGCGGGCGAAACCGCTGGCATAAACTACTAGATTTTACAAATCATCCAATGAAACTAGAACAAATTGCCATGCGTTCAAGCGTTTTTGCCATACTTATTAATGGAAAAAAATATAGCAGCTCACAATGTTATAATTTTTATCCGTGGTGCTAGGCAATTGGGATTATCCCAGTTGTAAACGACCCTTTGTGTCTGTCTCCTGCTTGATATGGAGGGAAGTGGAAATTTGTATTTTTCTTCCACCACCGTAATTCTTTTCTGATCAATTTCGTTGCGGGATCCAAGACAGTTGAATTCATTCTCCGGGACTTCGTCGAGCTTCACTCTACCGGCGCTTTTCTGGTGGTCGCCACTGTTGATTCTGGCTTTCAGGAGTTGCATTGGTTTGGGAATAGTGCGGTGGGAATGCCCCAAAAAGAATACATCCAATACAAATATAAGACACGCCGATACAAAACTCTACATATTTTAGAAGCCCTTTAAAGTCATATCTAATTGAGAATTTCCGTTGCAAAAATGAGCCAAATAGCCACATCCGCTGTGCCTACAAACAAACATACTAATGATTGAGCAGTTATTCTAAACTTCAAGGTCAAGGTCATTACCGCTTAGGAAAAAAACTACACTTATTGTTCTTGTTTACCATTACATGGCAACATTATGGTCTAGCTCAGAGATTCCCAAACATTTTTGTTCCACAGACCCCAAGTTTTTACCCGGCTGCAAGGAAATGGTTATGTTTTTCGCGCGTATCTTATATGTATGTATGTAATATTCTTTATTACCTCGTATCTTTCAAACCACTTCACGGCTTTTTATAATTAAGACTTCGTTAGATAGGTCTTGGCCGCCTAAGTGTTCTTAGATAAGTGCCGTTAAGACAAGCAAAATTTCAAAATTTAAAAAACCCCCGACACATTTATCTTGCGAAAACATCACGATCTAAACAGTAAAACGCGCATATCTTTTGAACGGCTGAACCGATTTTATTCAAACTTAGCTAAGAACACTCTCGATACAATCACCTTTCAAACAAAAAACTAAATCAAAATCGGTTCATCCGTTAAGGCGCTATGATGCCACAGACAGACACACAGATACACAGCAACACACCTCAAACTTATAACACCCCTCTTTTTCCGTCCGGGGTTAAAAAAGAAACATGGCAGATTTTGACGCCATTATTTTTCTTTGAAACTCATTGAGTGCGGTATCAAAATGAAGGGTTTTTAGAGGTGATTGCAATAGTAAATTGTGATACAAGGGTGGAAAGTAGGTTATTGCATCTTGCGCAGTTTTCGCCTCAGATAAAATATCGGGTGTAGTTAATTTCATTTCATCAATTGTACTTGAACTCATATAAAAAAAAAAGAATCAATATAACACACAAAAAAATAAAATTTTTAGAAAAGTGCCTTCCGTAGGTACCAATTTTTTGCGTTATGGACACCGACTTCAAAAAATAAAGTTATTTTTTACTTTGTAGTTTTGTCGTTGGAGGTCGGTAGTATTTTTTTGCAAAAAAGTTTTTTAATTTTCACTTTTTAGTTGTACCTACCTAATAGGCAAGTTAGTAAGGTAACTATAACGCCAAAATTGATTTCATGAAACTTGAACTTAACCGGTGAAATGAGAGATCTGCGTACCCCTTAAGAGCGTACTGGCGTGATGTTATGTTATGAAATGGTATAAAAATAAACAGACATGCAATTGCAGCAATTCCGAGAGATTTGCCGTTGTTTATTGAAGAGTTCTGTTGTATATCTCCAAAGCTCTTCCTCAGATCTCCACCAAAAAAAATGGGACCAATTTCGGAACATACGTTTTCAAACAAAAAAATAATTTTCAAAATCGGTCCACAATTGACGGAGATATCGTTGAAAAAAAACAAAAAAAAAAAACAAACTAACTTGAAGTCGAGCATAGAACCTCCTCCTTTTTGGGAAGTCGGTTAAAAAATGCCTAAGCAAAAGATTTAATTTTCGAATCATAATAGCCTCTGAAAGTGCGCCATGTTTAACAACTTTACTGAAAAAATATATACCACTTATATGTTTAAAAATCATTCGAAAAAAAAAGTAGATATAACTAAAAAGTTGTAAATAAAAAAAGTTTATAAAATTAAAAAACCCGACTGCAAATGTTTGCACATGAAGAAAATCATATTTATAGTTTTGGTCAGCCAGCTCGCGAATATTTGTCCTCCGACTGCACAGCATGATTTTCTTCTTGTTTACATATTTGCAGTCAGGTTTTTTCATCGTATTAACTTTTTTATTATTATTGATACTGTATCTCGCCTGATGGTAAGCGATGATGTGGTCGACGATGGGACATGCTTGCCTAAAAGTAACCCATTCACAAGACTATTAATATTGACTTAAAGTCTGTTAGGTTGTAGCTATCCGGCAACACAGACTCCGGCAGGGAATGCCACTCCTTAGCTGTACGCGCCATGTTACATGTCCTGGACCAAAGACTTTTACTCTTTTGTGTAGATCCTGCTGTTCTGCACTTTTTTTACCTTCAATATCACCTTTACTGATATGTATATATTTTTTTTTTAACTTTGCCTCGCAATAGGAATTTCTTCCTGTATCGTGGGTGCGTTTACAAACATATAAACTCACATACACAAACACCCAGAGCAGAGCTGGAACAACTATCTGTGGGTCATACAAATATTTGTTCCGTGCGGGAATCGAACCCACGACACGCAGCGCAGCAATCAACCGTTCAACCACTGCGCCAACCGTGCGTCCGTATTATATCATATAGTATGTGCTATGTATTATTTTGTCTCAGTTCTGTTTTAGTCAGCTACAATTTCTACGTAGACCCCGGGGTCCAGACGGATCAGTTTGGGAATGACTGGTCTAATCCGTCAAAGGCCTACTTATCTGCTTAAAATGTTTTTGAAGCGAAAATGACAACAAAGTATTTTGAGTTTGAGCGGACTTGTGTAAAACTTTTCGGCATTAAGATGTTTTTGCTTAAAAGTTAGCCATAAAAGATTATGTCTGCAGAGATTTTTAAGGCTTATTAAAATACTGCTGTTTATGAACAAGTCTTTTGAAAACAGATTACTATGATAAATAGGTTAGTACCTTCCATGGTATGTTGATGAAAATCGTTAAACTATTTTGGAATGACAATCGTTAAAAATTAAGACAGCTTCACCCTAGAATATAGTTTTTCTTGCAACATTTGTCTGTCATCGTATTCCTGGAAAGAAAGAAAATTGGCATAGGTAACTAGATGACGGTCGGATATTTTGGTATAGTCTGCCTAATGTAACTTTGCAGAACTCATAATTGCTGTCCCCAAAAAGTTTTGTAAGTTAACGCAGCTTAGGCAGTACAATTATTTTTCACAAATCCAATTAAATTAAAAATTGATTCACATCCGTACACTTCAACGTAAGGTTTAGTTGAAAACCAGCGTCAGGGAACTCCTAGTTGTCTGGTATTTTGCTGAATTGGACCTATTTGGCACAGCCGCGGGCACACTGTTTAATAGTTTAAAAATAAAGTTCCCTTTTATTTGTACCTACATTGTGTGTATCTGTGTGTGCCAAATAGACTGTTTTTCTTTCTTTTTCCTTCTTTCTTTCTTTCAATTAGTAAAATGGTGAAACCTATTAGAAGTGAAGTGCGGGAGTTATTATTTTACATGTTATGTAAATTCCATGATGTGAAGGAACAGCATGATGTTGTTCTTAGCCAAAAATTACAATGTTTACAAGATATCAAAAAGTTGACGTGTACGTCGATCTTATGATTTTGATATTTTGTATTTCGATTTTTGCATAGTTAATAGATTATTTAACTAAGACCATTTTTTCAAATACTTATACGCCTATTCATGTTATTTACAAGAAGAAGGTTTTAAATTACAACATTATGAAGCAAAACAACAAACTTTGCGGTTTTACGGACCTCTTCTTTAAGTGTGAGGATGGTGGGACACCTCTGGTGTCAGAATTAATTAAGCCGCCTCTGGAACCCCACAGGCCTCTGACTTGGCCATTTCAGCCACACACTCACTGTGAAAACGGTCACTTACAGTGACTTGGTCGCTTACAATGGGCCTCATCAGAAAGCTATCATTCACTCAAAGGGCAATGGAGAGGGCTATGCTCGGAGTTTCCTTGCGTGATCGAATCAGAAATGTAGAGATCCGCAAGAGAACCAGGGTTCGGTAACCCTGGTTCTCTTGCGGATCTCTACTTAAGTTTGGCAATTCTTCGGCCTATGTCGGTACATGACAGTGACAAAGCTGGATCAAATCCACACTGCATCGTACTAAACTGGCTATTATTTACCAAGAATGAATAATAATATAAACAAGTAGCCTATCAAAAACCAAAAAAGAGCAGCTATCAAAATCTTTTGTTCGTAGTACAGACGGTGTAACCTTCCTCAAACTTTCGTTTGCCCATATTTTCTGTGTTCTGCTAAATTACATTAGCCAGACTCTTATTCAATTTCTGTAAAAAGAAACCACATAAGTAATACTTGTAGCAATTACTTATATCTATGGTTGTAGCGATATGCAAGCGTACTGTGGCCTATTTGTATATTGCATTGGTCATAGGGATCAAAAGAAAGCGTATCCTTGATACTAGCAGAAATTGGGGCTCATCAAAATACTTGACTGATGGCGCTATGCAATTTAAATTGCGTCAATAGGTGAGATCGGTCGGATACACGTATTTTCTTAGTAAATTTCAAATGCAAATCAGTCGAACTGTATAGCATTGCGATTAGGTACTTGCAATTTCAATTTCACCTATGGGACCGAGACGTGGTCGCTCACAATGGGCCTTATCAGAAAGCTTGAAGTCACCCAAAGGGAAATGGAAATATGCACGGCATTTCCTTGCTTGATCACGTCAGAAATGATAATATCCACAGGAGAACCAAAGTTACCGACATAGCCCGAAGAATTGTCAAACTTAAGTGGCAATGGGCAGGGCACATTGCTCGCAGAACGGATGGCTGATGGGGCCGAAAAGTTCTGGAATAACGACCGCGAACTGGAAGACGATACGTTGGAAGGCCTACCACTACGTGGAACGATGACCTGGTTAAGGTTGCGGGAAGGCGCTGGATGCGAGACGCACGGGATCGGTCAATGTGGCGACGCCTGGGGGAGGCCTCGGTCCAACAGTGGACATCTTTCGGCTGAAATGATGATGAATGATGACTTGCAAATTAAATCGCCTATATGTATGTTATAAACCGAATCGCACCGATCCATCAGGGGGTAACCATAAGCTCTTAGAGTAGTGTGCGTAAGGGACAGATCTATATGACTTGTATACATCTGTCCCTTTTTCACAGTCGCACCATGATAGTTTCAAAAGATCATGGTACGCGGGCAGGAAGGTCGCAAAGATTTCAATGTTGCTTGTTGCTGTGAAACTTATTATTATTTTTACATTTCTTTGTTACAGATGGCACGTTACAAGAAGACGGGTTTCATGGATGACGACGCGGGCAGCGTGAGCTCCATCCAGCTGAACGAAGGCGTCAGGTCCGGCGGTACCCACATTCGGTACCATATGGTGAGTACCAGAACTTAAGATTAACTTTTCTACTGGTCCGTATAGTCAAAATATAAAACCTTGACGTACGGCGGAGCATTGCACAGATGATTTCTTTGCTATCGTCAGGAAAAGCACGGTGTCTGTGATGAGTGTTAAAAGCTTAAATCTGCCTCTAATTATTTTGTTTTCTTTGTAAATGGATTGTAGATGACGTAGGCTGGTAATTGTGTTGTTCATCGACCACATGAAGTAGGAAGAGAGGCGTAACTATGTCAGTTTCTTACAGCAGATAACAGATTGAACTAGAAATAAAATAACTTTGTTTTGCCATCAACACAAAGTTATGAGTATAGAAAACAAGAATAGAATAGAAAACATTTATTCGACATAGACACAACACGACAGCAAAAATCACAAAGTAACAGAGAAGAACAGTAAAAAAAAGTACAAACAAGGTTTAAGAATAATTGCGCCGGGCGTGCCCATACCGAAAGGGCTACCAACTCAGCATTTGGGCGTCAGACACCAAGCGCTGATTTTCAGTTGGCACCCCGCTAGTGACACACGGACGTGGGTAATTAAAATAGATACTTAAAATAATGTCATAAAGTGCAAATGTGTGCTTAACTTATAAATTGAAAAATATGTAAAACTAGCTGTCCCACGCGGCTTCGCTCCCGTCAACTGGCTACCTACCAAGCTAGCCCACCTACTCTAAATACGTTGCGTCTCAAAAAGAATAAATTTGCCCCGTTTTTGGAACATTTTTCATTGATGCTCCGCTCCTATTGGTCGTAGCGTGATGTTATATAGCCTATAACCTTCCTCGATAAATGGACTACCCAACACAAAAAGAATTTTTCAATTCCAACCAGTAGTTCCTGAGATTAGCGCGTTCAAACAAACAAACAAACTCTTCAGCTTTATAATATTAGTATAGATAGATAATATAAAGTAATATAAAAAATAGATATAATGTAATATGATATAAAGTATATAAAGTGCTACAATATGATGGTTTAAAATTGTCTCAAAACCCCAAATGACAGGGTGGCATAGACCACAGAACAGATTTTATCTGTTCTGTGGCATAGACGAAACCGGACTATCACATCCAGCCAATCTCTTCCCGACTCATAGAAATAGGCACACCACTTGATGGATTAAACTAAATTTTAAATTAGCGTAGAAATAATTCATATTAAATAATAAACATTGGATTGAATTAAATTAAAATAAGGATAGAAATTAGATAAATGATTTGTCAATATTAATGTCATTAAATTTTATTTGTGAAGTCAGAATGAATGTCTTAAGTTTAGTCTTAAAAGTTATTATATTCGTAGTAGTAGGCTTCGTTCTAGCACCAACTCTTGCACGTTTGCCTGTTTCAATGACGTGTAAAATAAAATACGTGTTCATATAAAATCTGAACCTGAAAAACATCGCGAGGAAACTGGTACGTCCTAGAATCAAAAATTCGAAGGTATGTGACATTCACCAACCCGCACTGGGCCCGCGTGGTGGATTACGGGCCATTCCCTCTCACAGAGTGGAGGCCTGTGTCCCAGCAGTGGGAACATTAAAATGCTGATGATGATGATATAAAATCTACTAACATATATTATTGTGTCTTTTGTCGATTGTTTTCCTTGTTGTTCTGAGAATTAAGGTTTTGGCTCAAAATCCGTCCACTTTTATTAAGAACTTTATCTACTTCGGTTTCGTTATATTCGAATTATAAAATTGACAGCGGTTTCATTATGATACCCATAACGACATCGGGTTGCATTATGCGAATCGTCATACATTACACAAACACAAGCAAAGACATTCTGAACATACAGCCAGGTACCTAGAATATTACTTCGAAATCGAGACAATATATGTAAATGATGTTTTTAAAAATGGAACAAGTTTAGAACAAAAGTATCGTATACTATTTGGAAGTTGCGGCTACAAGATCTTTGCCTTTTACCTAATAAAGAATAAATTTAAAAAAATTCGGAGTGAAATTTTATTTCAAATTTTATTAAAATGTCTTCAACATCAAGTGAAAAGTGTGAAAATACTCCACCAGATATAACAAATAGAGCAGTTGCGGCTACAAATAATTTACTACCACAAAAATCAAGACATGTAAGAGAAATGAAATACTTAAACACACTTCCTGAAATAATTATTTATCTATATCTGTGTTTTATTCCTTCCTTCGTAGATAAAATCTTGTATGCAACTGTACGTTATTGGTCTTTTAATAACTCGTGCCCACCTATTTCGGTACGCGCTACGCTTGTACCGAAAAATGGCACTCGTATTAAAAGACCGTCCATAACGTAACAGTTGCATAAATAGCTATTTTACGTGAACTACTTTGAAGGATCACTACCAACTTACACCCCATCGCATCGCCGTTTTTATATTCTATCCCAACTTTCTAAGTTCAACCTCTTCAACTTGCAGCGAAACTGGAAAATCGTGGTAATGCAAAGTTTCTAGTCGAGCTCCTTCTTTAAATTCCCTTGGATAATAATAACGGATTTATTCATTAACACAGGAAGCCTGAAAATGCCCACTGCCGCGCTGCACAATTGGTACACGCGATTAATTGTGCCGTAATTATGCAAACCGGGAAACAATACAGCTACCGACATAATATCAAATGCAGCCTCCACGCATGGCTTGATGCTTTTGTTCTGAAATGATTTTGAATACAGAGCACGTAGACCGGGCCACATCGCACTCACACATCAACACGGAGTAAACGGATATCGCAGCTCTATGCTCAGCGATTGTCTATTCGCGCCCTATTTTTCTTTTGGAACGATTTTTTTACTTGGCGAAAATACACTCCTTTTACCCGAATGCAAGGAAAGGGTTATGTTTTTTGCGCGTATCTTGTATGTATGTACGTTTGTATATATGTAATATTCTTTATTACCTCATATCTTTCAAACCACTAGACTGATTTATATGATTCAGACATCGGTTGATAGGTTTTGACCGCCCAAGTGTTCCTAGAATAAGGGACGTTAAAAAAAAAAAGCAGAAAAAAAAAAATATGCACCAAGTGATTATTACGGTATTATTCATAATGCCCGGGCACTTTCAAAAATGCTCTTTATGACCGGACAATGTGATAAATATAGAAGTTTAAATCAGTATTCATTACATTGCCCGATTTGACTTGAGTACATTTATACTGAATGCCCGGGTATTATACCTAGTGCCCTGATTAATCACTAAGACCTACACCAGCGCCCCTAGCGGGCAATTAAAACTTACTTACACTTATCGTCCAGAAGTAATTAGAAAAAAAAGGATAACTTATAAAGAGTGTAAATAAATAAAGTTAATAAAATCAAAAAACCCGACTGCTTGAGAAGCGAACTAATAAGATGTGAACAAGAAGGAAATCAGTCGGAGGATACATAATTATGGTTTTTTTGGTCAGTCAGCTCGTGTACGTGCGTATCCTCCGACTGATTTACTTCTTGTTCAGATCTTTTTAGTTCGCTTCTTAAGCAGTCGGGTTTTTTGATTTTATTAACTTTTTTTATTTCTTTCTGTGTCACTATTTATTTACACGCACAGTCGCACTAAGTACACCAATAACCATGGAAACTCAAGTCTCTGAAAATCGAAAGTGATAGAATTTTGGCGTTAACGCAATCTACGCGTTTACTTTACGAAATTTGTTTATACTACTGTCTCTGGCTGAAAAAAAAAAAAAGATGGGCATGAAAGAAAAGTGAGTCTGGTCGTGACAATTGACACCAAAGAATGAAAGAAGAAAAGATGATCATCATCATCAGCAGCCTGTAGCAGTCCACTGCTGGACATAGGCCTTTCCAATTGCACGCCATCTGTCATCCATCTGCTACCAGCCACCCTGCGAAGATCGTCGTTCCACCTAGCCTGAGGTCGTCCTACCTTACGATTACCAGTTCGCGGTCACCACTCAAGAACACGTGTTCTTGATACTTTTACCCCAACGGTCATCGATTATTCTTTTTATATGCTTCTTTGAGACGCACACCGCACTGTGTTCTATTTGAAGAAGTTAAGTTACTTGTGTCACTTTTATTATGTATTTTTTCCTTTTTAGGGTTCCGTACCCAAAGGGTAAAAACGGGACCCTATTACTGAGACTCCGCGGTCCGTCTGTCTGTCTGTCTGTCACCAGGCTGTATCTCATGAACCGTGATAGCTAGACAGTTGAAATTTTCACAGATGATGTATGTCTGTTGCCGCTATAACAACAAATACTAAAAACAATATATAATAATATTTAAGGGGGGCTCCCATACAAAAAACGTGATTTTTTTGCCGTTTTTTGCGATAATGGTACGGAACCCTTCGTGCGCGAGTCCGACTCGCACTTGGCCGGTTTTTTTGTATGTTGGCACCTTTTTTCCAAATACGCACATGTAAATTAAAATAATTTGATTGTGATTTTGTGTGCTGTGTCTTTTGTATGCGCTGAAAAAATTATTTATCTATCTATCTTATATGGCCGGCCCATTGCCACTACTGCTTGCTTATTCTGTGTCGACAACTTTGGTTCTCTGTCGGATCACCTGATTTCGGATTCGATCCCTTAGAGAGACTCCGAGCATAGCCCTTTCCATAGCTCGCTGAGCAACTTTGAACTGGTGGATCAGCCATATTGTGAGTGTCCACGTCTCGGTCTCGATGGTCAAAACAAATAGGACGCACTTGTTAAAGGCTTTGGTTTTCAGGCTTTGTGGAATACGCGACGAGAAGACTCGAAGAAGTTTTCCAAACGCCTCCTAGCCCTGTTGTATTCTTCTGCTAGCCCTAGCTCCTTCTCAAATTTGTTCACACCTAACTGCAGTTAAGTAGGAAAAAGTTGATGACTGCCATTCACTGCCGGCGCAGCAACTCCTGGTTCTATGGTTCTGCAGCCCTGTATCTGGAATTAGTAATAGTGTTTTGTTTTTGCAATAAAAGGCAAATGATTGAGAATACCCTTGAAAGAGTAATTTTTATCAAGTGTACTTTAATAGTATTTTATCTATATATTTGCTTTTCTTATCAGAGTCCACTGTTAGATTATTATCTAGCTTATTAATAAAGTAAATCAGTCTGTATTAACCGTGCACTAGCGGTTAAAATAATTCCTATTCTCTTACAGACAAGGGGTTGCTCTCTTTGTTTTAGATTCTTCTTCACTTGTATCACCAAGAACTATTTGGAAAGTCCATATATTTACCGCCAGTGCCCTTCAGGGAAAATAATGCCTTTTCTCATAAAAAGAAGGAACGGTTGTTCTCTTTGTTTTGGATTCTTCTTCACTTGTATCACCAAGAACTATTTCGAAAGTCCATATATTTACCGCCAGTGCCCTTCAAGGAAAATAATGCCTTTTCTCATAAAAAGAAGGAACGGTTGCTCTCTTTGTTTTGGATTCTTCTTCACTTGTATCACCAAGAACTATTTCGAAAGTCCATATATTTACCGCCAGTGCCCTTCATGGAAAATAATGCCTTTTCTCATAAAAAGAAGGAACGGTTGCTCTCTTTGTTTTGGATTCTTCTTCACTTGTATCACCAAGAACTATTTGGAAAGTCCATGTATTTACCGCCAGTGCCCTTCAAGGAAAATAATGCCTTTTCTCATAAAAAGAAGGAACGGTTGCTCTCTTTGTTTTGGATTCTTCTTCACTTGTATCACCAAGAACTATTTCGAAAGTCCATATATTTACCGCCAGTGCCCTTCAGGGAAAATAATGCCTTTTCTCATAAAAAGAAGGAACGGTTGCTCTCTTTGTTTTGGATTCTTCTTCACTTGTATCACCAAGAACTATTTCGAAAGTCCATATATTTACCGCCAGTGCCCTTCAGGGAAAATAATGCCTTTTCTCATAAAAAGAAGGAACGGTTGCTCTCTTTGTTTTGGATTCTTCTTCACTTGTATCACCAAGAACTATTTGGAAAGTCCATGTATTTACCGCCAGTGCCCTTCAAGGAAAATAATGCCTTTTCTCATAAAAAGAAGGAACGGTTGCTCTCTTTGTTTTGGATTCTTCTTCACTTGTATCACCAAGAACTATTTGGAAAGTCCATGTATTTACCGCCAGTGCCCTTCAGGGAAAACTTCTTTTTTCTTCACTTGTTAGGTGGTTGGTAGCAGCTGGATAAGAGTGACTTTCTAGCCCCCGAATTCCTTCACTCCCTTTCCTTATGTTTCATTGTGATGGATTGAGTCTGAGTCGAGGTGTATTTGACTGGTGGAAAGAACTAAGAATACATGAATAAGAATTGTACTATATCGTCCAATTGGAGAGCCGGCCGTTTTATTGGTACAGATGAATTAACACTAATATCAGTCAATTTAATGGTGATGAAATTTGGCAATATCAGACCAGTTTATTCCAAAGACAATTTAAATCATGATTCAACCAATTAGTTGGCGACACAAGTACGCATAAACCTACATAATATATATTGACCAAATGTAATCAACTTAATTACTGAACATTGGAGTTTCGAGTGGAACCTATTGATATTGCGTCGCTAAAAGACATCGATGGGGCTAAAAAGCTTTCAATCATTTGCCATGAGTGCAAGGTTTACCTCGTTGTAATGTATATTGTGGTGCAATATGTTTTATTAGTTGCACAAGCAGACTGCGTTATCAGTAAATAGCTTCTGCCCGCGGCTTCGCCCGCGTGAAAAGTGTTTGATTATATCCAGGGACGGGCAAAAGTGGCCTTTTTTATATCATATAGGCTCGAGCTTGACCACTATCTCACCTGATGGTAAGCGATGATGTAGTCGAGGGTGAAACACGTTTGCTTAGAAATAACCTATTCACTCATGACTTAAAGGCCCCCAGATTGTAGCTGTCGGGAAACATAGACTCCGGCAGAGAATTCCACTCCTTAGCTGTACGCATAATAAAAGTGTTCCCAAAACGTTTTGTGCGTATGGATGGGATGTTCATGGCCTATGTGTTATTCCAGACTATAATCAATCTCTATGCCAAATTTCATCCAGATCTGTTTAGTAGTTCTAGCATTAATGAATCCAAAGTTTATTAGTAGGATAGTATAAGTTGTAATATTTTTTTTTTTGGTCAGCCACCTTGTGAATATGTATCCTCCGACTGCACAGCATGATTTTCTTCTTGTTAACGTCTTTTTAGTTCGCTTCTTATTGTACGAATATTTAAATAAATCTGTGAACAATTCTACATTAAATAGGTAGATTACGCACTTGAATGGCTGTATGGGTCGGAGAAAACAATTGAAATGGTTTGAAAAGCCGCGAACAAACGTTTACTGGAGTGTGTTTGACATGTTTGAGCCGCCATCATTGTTTCAGAGCAAGAAAGAGATGGCGCTACACAACACATATAGCACCATCTCTTTTCACTGTATATAGAGTCTGTTAATGCCACTTTTGACAGTTTTGTACGTGTTCAATTATAACGATGAATTTTCTTTGGATCTGACTGTCTAATGTTGACGTGTTATGACAACGATTTTATTAAAATGATTTATATTTACTGACACAAAATGAAACGCAATTTTTCTTTATTTTTTAGGAAATTAATGACAGATTTCGTCGTGTCTTGAAAAGCATGTTTAAACATTTATCCCGGCTGTGTTTCTAGATCTTTGACTGGTCAGAAGCTTGAAAATCTTATACCAGTCTTGCCAGGGTCCGAGGGAGTATCGTGTTACCCAGTAACAAATATAATACTAGCATACATATGCCTCATCCCATACAAAGAAACCGTGCCGACGTAGCTAGCGTTTTTCTTCTGATTATTTTTTGTACATCGATCGCGTTCAGTTCTGTTCCACGGCCATAGATAGATCGTGTTAACAGCAACTTGCAAGTGGATTTACTCGGTTCTTGAAAATTGTTTTCTTTAAATAAAGTGACCATTTGTTTTATAATATTTTTTTCACGTTTTTACAGTTTCATTGCGCCAAAATGTGTTACAATACAAATTTAAACGATCGAGTGGAATGCCTCAGAAATTTAAAACCGCGCCATCTGTTGGCATCAATTTTAAATGATCCGTTCAAATAATCTTTGAAATGTGAATTAAGAGCCCAATATTCCATAATTTATTGCTTAGGAGATTTGTTTAAACAAGAACATAACATTTTTATATTTAAATCCAAAAAATTATAATTTTACACACAATTCTATATTAAGTCGGTGGAACCAAAATTTCTTTCTAAGCGCTGAGACCCCGTGATACCAGTAACTGGGTTGTAGAGGTCCCTATGTAAAATACTGGTACCTATTCATTTGCATTCATTGTACTGAAAGTCGAACCCAAAGTCCCCAATACAAAGTAACTCAAAGGATGGGCCAGCAAATGATGGTATTTCTCTTGTATTTAAAAAGGAAAAGCTAATGATTACTTTCTAAGCATTATTTAAAAGGGGAAAGTAAAGTTTTGCATATTGCATTCTCTTATTGCGTGCGAATAACAAAGTGCTATCTGTCAAGTAATGTTTAACCGTAATTAGTCTTAACTGAAATATTGCAGAGTTTAGTTAGAATACAAGTTCTGGCTTCATTTTCCTTGCAAATGGTGAGTGTTTCAAGTCTTTAACTGTTTGGGGGGAAAGGAATGTACTCGTAACTAGCAATAAAATATGAAAATATGTTTTTGCTGCAGAATAAATTGAAAAATTTTGTTGCCGCGAATATATTTTTTTGTCATTCCACTTTCAGAGGCAATCTAAATCTAACCTAATCTAAAGTAATAATTATTATAAATAGGCAAAATTGTTTGTTTGTAATAGGCAGTTACTTAAGAGGAATTGCGGTCGCCAGACATCCGACTGAATTTCCTAAGTAAAAAGTATTATTTAGAGGTTTGGCTCTCGCCTATTTCCTCCTCTATTATTGGATTAATTTAAAAGAATTTCTATAAACTAAAAAATAAAATATAAGTACTTTTACTTTCCCCCTTTTTTTCGGTGGGAAATCATCCAATGACTTCTCCCGTTCTGGGTGAAGCGGCAGGGCGTGTCAGACTTTTATTGACTAAAACCCACCCGTGTTCCTTCAGTTGCTCGAGCCAGGGCCGCGGTAACTCTTTTTCAAATTTATTCGCGATGTTGTCCTTTTTTCATTTATAGTTGTCAATTTAGTACAGCTAGACCTCTGCTGACAGCGCAATTTTGGACATATTTTGAGGGTTCTAGTGCTTCTAAAGATAATGTATCATCAAAAAGGAAAACATAGGGACACAGTATATATCTTTCTTATTCAGTTTATGGAATATCTTTTAAATTGATCCAATATTGCAGGAGGAAATAGGCGAGAGCCAAACCTTGAATTATGATTTTTTACTTAGGATATTCAGTCGGATGTCTGTGACCGAATTTCCTCTTAATCCCTTTCGCTGATAGTAAGCTACGAATACGATATCGCTGTGCCATATACTACTTTAAATATCGGCAAAGTGCTCGATATCTGTTTCCCTTTCTCGGGAGTTAAACAACGTGAAAAACTATTTAAGTGCTCATAAATATTTAAGCATCACAATAAACGGAATAATATCATTCAAGTGTCTATTTTTAGTGTTCTGACCTCCATTATTAGGTACCAAAAACGGGCAACTTTCACTTTCAAAAGTCTTTTAGAAAATACATACGCAATATCACCTTCGCACCTCTTGGTGAATCCCAGTCCTGAACTCCTGATTAGATAAAAGTTGATAATTTTATTTCAGTAATATCAACAACGTTTTAACTGCCCAAAAAGAGGAGGTTATAAATTTGACTGTTTTTTATGTATGTTGCCTCAGAACTTTTTAATAAATGAAACGATTTTGATGATTCGTTTTCCCGTTCGTTCCCGTTTTTACCCTTTGGGTACGGAATCCTATTACTAATACTCCACTGTCTGTCTGTCTGTCTGTCACCAGGCTGTATCTCATGAACCGTGATAGCTAGACAGTCAAAATTTTCACAGTTGATGTATATCTGTTGCCGCTATAACAACAAATACTAAAAATAGGATAAAATAAATATTTAAGTGGGGCTCCCATTCAACAAACTGATTTTATTGGCGTTTTTGCGATAATGGTACGGAACCCTTCGTGCGCGAGTCCGACTCGCACGTGGCCGGTTTTTTTTTCAGCTAGAGTCAGCAGTATAAACAAAATTCGTAAAGTAAACGCCGAGAGCACGTTGAACGCCAAAATTCTACCATTTTCGATTAGTTTCCACGGTTATTGGGTAGTATCATTTTATTTATTAGTAGATTTTTTTTCCGTTTCATTTACATTTTCAGATAATAATACCTAGATAAGTATTAGAAACAATCAAATCCATTTCCATTTCCTCACAATACAAATCTACTCTTCCATATTAAGCACAATAATTGAGTTATTTTAACTCACAATAGTGTCCGCCAGACAAATGAAACCATTTGCAAAGCCGATCATAATATAACGATTACAACTGGATCACAGGGCTGTCACAAACATACAAATGTTTATCTACACTCACAACGTAATGTTCCAAATATGAATTCAAAAAATATTGCATAAACACGTACTTTATATTCGTGGATGGTAAAATTTAAAAAAAACCATTACAGTGCAACATTTTCCTTCGATTTTCAAACAACTGCATCATAATAGTACATTGTGATACAAGGGCGGAAAGTTAGTTATTGCAAAGGAGAGCCGAAGGCGAGGGTTTTTAATTACACGAGTTTGCAATAACCTACACACCCGTGTATCACACGAAGTTTTTCAATATACTTGTGGGAAATAGTAAAAACAAATCAAAGAATTAGATTTGTTTATCCACAAAAAAAAAAAAACTGAAAATGGCTCGTTTTCGCAACTGGACATATTTTTTACAACGAGAACAGCCTTTGCATCCTATTCGATTTTTGACAAATGTTGATGTGAAAATAATTAAATTAAAACTCGTAATTAAACATATTTACAATATGTTATTTATTTACACATATGTTCACGATCTAGGCCAAAGCTAGTACCTACACGCGCCGTGCAGCCCGCACTTTCTCTTATAATAGCCGAGAATAATTAAAAATTTATTGTGTTAGATAGGAATTACGATTTTGAACTGATTACAGTTAAAAAGTATCTGCTTTGTTGATTTCTCCAAAGCATTTGACTCAGTAAAATGGCCAATCTTATGGAAAACTTTACTTGAAATGGGCACGCCGAATCACCTAATTCATCTTCTGAGGAGTTTGTACGAAGAAAGCACAGCCTCGGTACGAACAGATGACATTCTGTCCAGTAACTTCCACCCCAGTGCAGGTGTCCGCCAAGGATGCATTATATCGCCGCTCTTATTTAATATCTACACAGAGCTTATAATGCGCATAACTCTGGAACATTGGACGGATGGGGTTGGGGTTGGTGGCTACAACATTGCGAATTTGCGTTACGCAGATGACACCACTCTTTTTGCATCTAGTGCTCGCCATATGGAAGAACTCCTACGCAAAATGGAACAAGTGAGCCTTGAATTCGGGTTAAAGTTTAATCGCAGCAAGACCAAGGTGATGATTGTGGACCATGCTAACAATAATTCGCCAGAAGTTACTCAGATCGCGAACTGCGACGTAGTCCAATCCTACGTATATCTTGGAGCTTTAATCTCGAATAACGGCGGCTGCATTGACGAGATAAAGAGGCGTATGGCGATCACAAGAACTGCAATGGACAAAATGAAAAAAAATATGGAGGAACAGAGACATCACCAAAGCCACGAAGACCAGGCTCGTGTACACTTTAATTTTACCCATATTTCTGTATGATGCAGAAACGTGGACGTTGCGGGAGGTGGAAAGAAAAAAGATAGACGCTCTGGAAATGTGGTGCTGGAGAAGAATGCTCGGAGTTTCGTGGACCGAGTTCCGCACAAATGTCTCGATACTCCAAGAACTTCAAATCAAGCAGCGTCTGTCCACAATAGTACTGTCCCGAATACTCACTTTCTTCGGACACGTTTCAAGGCAAGACAGTCAGTCCATAGAGCGTTTAGTCGTCCAAGGAAAAGTGGAAGGCACTAGACCGCGTGGTAGGTCACCCATGCGTTGGACCGACCAGATCAAGTCTGCTGTGGGCGGTCCCGTGCACGAATGTACCCGGATGACTTCTAATCGGGCAAGGTGGCGAGACATTGTGAGACTGCCCCGTATACTACCGATACTTCATGACGACCACGACTGCTCTGTCAAGAGCGTAGCGACTAAGAAGAAGACAATAAAAAAATACAGATATTTTTTCGGAAATTGGGCATAAACCGACGAAAAATTCCAACGTCAGGGGGTCCAGAATCATGTACTGATTCCATGGTACTTTATTTCACGTCAGTGTTAGACACAACCTGTATATCTCTTATTAGTGTCATCCATCGGTGTCATCTAAATAGTCACCTGCAGGGCTACACATAAACACGATACTTTTACTATTTTGCCCTGAGATTACCGTAAAACGATGCACGTCGTAGCGTGTTTATGTGTAAGAGCCCTTAGCCAGTTATACTTCTCGCCAAATTTCTTGGCCGCTCTGAAGTTGGCTACAGTGGCTGCGCAGTAGTAAATCTCATACAAAAACAGCACCGTTTCGTGCCCGCTCATGCGTAAAGCCAACTTCAGGGCGGCCCAGAAGTTTGGCGAGACCTATAAAAAAGAAATGTATGTTATTGAGTGTGCTATTCTTGTGGCAAATACTAAAAGTTTGGGCTGATCATGAGAAATTCCTGAATGAAAAATACCAGGGTAACATTTTACCTAGCCAGAGTATCAAACCAGGACCTCATGTTCATCAGTCGTGCTTACAACCGCAATAATACGCTAGGTATCTTATAAATTATCTATTCTGTAGTAGAAACATAAGGGATTTGAAACACGAGTCATAAGCCTGAAGTATTTTGGGTACCTATAGACCAAATTCTTGCCAAAACGGTAGGTATGCAAATACTTAGGCTTATTTGTGAATAATCATAACACAGAATGTTAGCTCTTAAGCCAAACATACCGCGTGTTTGAGATGTAATTCCGTCAAAGACTTTAGACGACTAACTCATTATATTATAGATGTTTGGATTTAAAACGTTTCTAGTGGCTTAAAAGTCGCTTTAAGTAACGTGTACGACGAGTACGACCATTAACCAACGATTAAACAACACCAACCCCTTAAGGACTCCAACCATAACCATTTATCACAACTCAGACCACAATTAATAATAAATTAGATACCAAATTGCGTGACTCAACCTCGTGTTACCCTGACACTGGAAGGTTTCAGGTAGAATCAAATCTTATGGCGGCTCGGAACACTCCGCAAGTCGTGCAGTAGCAAATTCTTGTGGCAGGTGGGTAGTGTCACTAGTGTCCGATATCTGGTTGAAGCCGAAATTTAATTAATCCTAAGAAATTCAATTTAAGAATGGCATTTTTTTTTGTTTTTCTATGTTTTGATGATGGCGACTGGTCAGCTCAACGGAGTCCTGATACCTGCCCCCCGTCCGTTGCCTTTTCCTTCGCGCTCTCGTGCATTCGTAACGGTTCGTTCAATTTCGGCACTTACTAGAAATCTTCGGCTTCGGTCAAAACTTTGTCCTATTTTGCCCGAAGTAGTAAGTACACTACCTCAAAGGCGGCATAGAAACGTGCATTTTATGACGATTACAACTCTTTGAACTTTTTGAATCGTTATATCTCAAAAACGGTGGCTGTTAGGAAAAAAGTATGTACCTAGTCATTTTTTATATTTATAATTATCTGATCTTCAATTTTTGTCTGGGCTAATTTTATAATAAAACTTACTTTTTGTGACGTTTGACCCCGAGTATTTTTTTTCCAGGTGTCGATGTCGGATCGATGAGGACTTTTTAGATATTTGTCCATGAACAATCCTACCAATTTTCAGCTGGGTGCGAATTTTTGTAACTTCACTCCTATTTTTTGGTCTAATTTGACCGGACTAAAGCCTCGTCGTAAAGGTTCGGTCGGACGCTACAGCGGAGGTTAAGAATTAAGATTGGTGTAATGCGCAGCGAAAAGTGAACTTCACAGACGACATTAAACTTAAACCGACCTATGCCACGATGTAAAGCCTCTACAGGTAATAAAACTCAAGTTATGCCTTCGAAAGTTCTCATTCCCATTTTATCTTCAAACACATTCGTGAACGGTGAACGAATGAACGTAAATGTGCAGTGAGATGGGAACGCCATTTTTTGAAACATTAAGTTTTATGGGTAAAGCTTGAATTGCTTGAAATGGCTCGAGGACGAAAGTACAGTTTGCTAGGAGATTTCGGTATTTTATTTATATTAGAAACTGTTTGTCTGTATGGTTGGAACCTAATTTTCTTCATAATTCTCCTGTCCTTAAAGCAATTTTAATTGAGCTCAGTGTAGCCTGCCGACGCCATTTCTATGTGTCCTGCGCCTTAGGCTTAATTATAAGTGTTTTATCGAATCAATGTGACATGACTCCTCAATTTAATAAATTAATGTTTTTTTTAATGAATCACCAATAAAATAAATGCGATCGATAGAATGAAGTTTGACATAAATGAACAGGAATTAAAACTAGTTCCTTAACAAATGTAATTTCTTTGCCGTGATATAGTTATTTTTCTATCTACTTCGATTTTCGATCACTCAGGATACGACACTATTTTCAACCGACTTTCAAAAAAGGAGGAGGTTCTATGTTCAACTTCATGTATGTTTTTTTTTTTTTGTGTATGTTCACCGATATCTCCGTCAATTGTAAACCGATTTTGAAAATTCTTTTTTTGTTTGTTAGAGTATGTTCCGAAATTGGTCCCATTTTATTTTGGTAAAGATCTGACGAAGAACTTCGGAGATATACAACAGAACTTTTCAATAAATAACGGCAAATCCCTCGGGATTGCTGCAATCGCATGTGTTACGTATGCCTAGGAATCTGCTGACATTGCGGACAATATACATACATAGACCTTGATGACAGCGCAGTTACCGCAAAGTCAACGCACGTAGCTAGACTTTCGCTGACACAGAAACGTACGGAGCATAAACATAGGAAGTTGCTGACTGTGCAATTACCTTGGAACCGATCCAGCCATGACGTCAAGGAATCGATCAATGCCGAACTAATATTTAAGAGCATCTCTCGTAAGAAAGAGGCATTCCATATTCCTACATCGTGTAGGATGGATTCTCGTAGGCTAGTTAGTTTTAGTTAGTCTATTTAATTATTGTAACCATTCCATGTCCTAACATCGGCTTGGAATGGACATTCGTAGGTTAACTAGTTGTAGTTAGTAGTTGTAACCATTCCATGATCCAACCTCGACTTGGAATGGACACTTCTAGGATAATTAATTATAATTAACTTTAATAATTAAAAGTTTAGAATCATTTCGGGTTTCTTTCCACTCTCCCGGCTGTGGTAAACGTAATTGGCGCAGCCGGTAGGATATCCGCGGGAGACGTCGGGACACATCACACATCGATAATCACGTCTCGTGTCACCCGGGTGGCTATCAAGCACCGTTCCGGATATCCTGAACATACGGACCTGCTGCAGACCGAGAGAAGAATCTGGAAATCGATTCGCAGAGAGGAACCGGCAATGAAATAGCTGTAAGTACATTTGAATTATTCTCGTGTTGCTCCCTCCTAAATCCTAACCTTCAGGGTTTACCATCCCAGGAACTCGAGTGCGCGGGGACCTGCATCACGTCAGGCCCACCGACGAACTGTAGTTATTAGTAGAAATATATTTTTAGATAAGCTAGAGTTAGGCAACTTGGTTAGTTTAGATATGGATCAGCACAGCCAAATACCATTTTCTAAGGCACTTCGCCTTGGCCTTGCTTTTCATAGTAACTCTAACGTGTTTGCGCGGTTTATTAAAATCCTTGATTCATCATCCAAGTGTTGCACGCGAAAGCGAATTTTCTAACTTGTGACCATTAAACAGAATTCTTAATAAGATTTCTGGAACCACTTTGTGTACCAGTAACTCTAATGGGGTACCAGAGAGTTGGTTGGGCAGTCGAACCACCCTGATTAACAACTTTTCAGACCAGCACCATAATTTCAAGGAGCCGGTATCTAATTGACAGCTCCCGTAGGTCAGTAGTTTTTTAAATTTTCATTTTATTTCTGCTCCCAAGAATAGTTACGACCTATAAAGATTATCATCATCAGCTTCTTTTAATGTTCCCTCTGTGATAGGCAATGGACCGTAATTCATCACACGAGCCCAGCGTGGGTTGGTAAAGATTATCCGTAGTACCTAAAACACGCATAGGCCCTTATCCTATCCTTCCCAGTCCTAGCAACCAACGAGTTGACATTCACTTACATGGAGGCTGAATGCCCGAAGTCAAACTGGTGCGAGATCCGCACCAAATCTGATTGCATCCAGAAGTCGATCACCAATCAAGTTCTGCGGGACTCCTGCCATCCCACTACAGTTATCCTGATGAAGAAAACTATGAAGAAACTCGATGACCAACACCACGTCCTGTAATTCCCTCAGCAAACGAAAATACAAATTATCTGTCACCAACAAGACTACACACCGCTCCAAGGAAGTTATTTCGTTACAACTCCCGATGGATGTCGACTGAAATCTGAAGAGTTCACCATAGCAGATGCCGACGATGAAATCAAAGGCCAACCTCGCAAAATCATGAGGATACCCTTCGATTCTGGACAACGAGCTACGTCAACTACTCACATCAATTTGTACTCCGTAGATCTTAAGGGACTAGTGCAAATGGGCAACGCGCAAAAGAACACCTGTCATACCACAAGAACCAGCAGTCTCCTACCGTAATCCTGAAAAAAAAACTCGGATCCCGAGAAGACTCCGGCAACTTTTTCACTCAATGTGCTAAAATAGTTGCCGTTCTAAGGGTGGAGGTGTTACGTATGCCTAGGAATCTGCTGACATTGCGGACAATATACATACATAGACCTTGATGACAGCGCAGTTACCGCAAAGTCAACGCACGTAGCTAGACTTTCGCTGACACAGAAACGTACGGAGCATAAACATAGGAAGTTGCTGACTGTGCAATTACCTTGGAACCGATCCAGCCATGACGTCAAGGAATCGATCAATGCCGAACTAATATTTAAGAGCATCTCTCGTAAGAAAGAGGCATTCCATATTCCTACATCGTGTAGGATGGATTCTCGTAGGCTAGTTAGTTTTAGTTAGTCTATTTAATTATTGTAACCATTCCATGTCCTAACATCGGCTTGGAATGGACATTCGTAGGTTAACTAGTTGTAGTTAGTAGTTGTAACCATTCCATGATCCAACCTCGACTTGGAATGGACACTTCTAGGATAATTAATTATAATTAACTTTAATAATTAAAAGTTTAGAATCATTTCGGGTTTCTTTCCACTCTCCCGGCTGTGGTAAACGTAATTCATGTCTATTTATTGTTTATACGATTTCATAACATAACATCACGCCAGTACACTATAAGAGGTACGCAGATGTGTACAGTTCACCTTGGTACACTTTCATTTCGCCGGCTATGTTCATGGTATTCGGGTAATCTATTCTGGCATTATAAGTACCTACCTTACTAAAGGCAAGTTTCTTAATAGGTACAACTAAAAAGTGTAAAATAAAATATCTTTTTTACAAAAAAATCTACCGACTTCCAACTAAAAACACTACTTGGTGAAAAATAACTTTCTTTTTCGAAGTCGGTGTCCATAACGAAAAAAATTGGTACCTACCAAAGACGGTAGATTTTTATTGTAAAATAGTTTTTTTATTATGTAACGATAAAGTGGCATCCCTTCAAATGTCAGTTTAGTCTACGATGGCTTTAAAGGTCTCGTAACCAAGCCAGTGGCATAGCCACAAATAATTTATAAAAAAAAAAAAATTGTCTACGAATAAAAAAATCACAGATTAGTAGTTGACAGTTGCAGACATGAAGCTGACATGAAATAACTGCCTATCCAACCTCCACAACCACATGTATACAAGTAAATTGTATTGATTACCTACTTTTTGCCCACCGGCTCCAGAATGAGGAGAATAATATATTTCCTTTGCAGTGTTTCGAAGTTTGTGAATTTATCTACATAGTTTTAACAGATTGCACTCTATTCCTACAAAAATAAACTAATTCAAGCTCAATAAATTCACACCATTGAGATACTGACACATCATATGTCATAAACCCATAACATGCCGGAAATTGGGCCGAGCTCCAATTTGCACCGGCGCGATATATGGGACAGCCCTATTAGGAGTAAAATCGGAAACAATATGAGCGCCTGGGGGTTGGTGATAGGCAATATGTCGCGTTCGTGTTAGAAGTATTTTATTTAAGTCTGGCGTTTGTGTGTGTGGTCTTCTACTGTTGTTATGAATGTTTTGTGAGAAATGTGAGCTGATGTAAATAACAAGGGATTATTTCATAGTACATTGTGTATTAAGGGCGGTAGGTAAGGAATTACGATCGAGGCTCTAGTAGAAGCCCGAAGTCGAAGACTGAGGGCTTTCTGAGTCGAGGTTCGTAATTCCCGTACCGCCCGTGATACATACAATGTTTTTCATCACATTTGCGAGTAATAATTATGAATTATAGCTCTAATACACAAGTCAGCACAGCTGTTATTACGAAATACGTGAACTTTTTTTAAGCGGTTGGCGAATTTTTGCCCACACCACAGATTATACAGTGTTTCGTTCAGAAACTTTAAGGGCAAATACTTACGTAGGTATACAGCCATGGCGGAGTGTAAAATAATTAAATAATTTGGACGTTTTCATACTATAACTATTAAAATCGATTATTAAAAAAAATAGTTGAGTATTTAAGTAACATGTAGCGAGATTGCAAAGAAATTCCTGTTTAGATAACATTTTCAGACAATTTTTCAATTGCGTGTAAACTCCTTGCTTGAACTTGCATGACCTGTGTGCTGTGCCATAAATTAAAAAAAATATTACTTACCGCCCTAGGGTTTCATGACAAAAAGAAAGCCCGAGGGTTTTATATGGGGCATTACGGCCAAGTTAACCTGTATGTTTTGATACTGTTTACGTGCAAGTGTGATGAAAAATATATTGTTTTCTTTTTCGTACAAGTATTATAAGCTGTTTTTTTTAAATATATTAGTAAAAGATCTTTATTTTTTTTTATATCGCGAGCCTGCGCTTGACCACTAGCTTACCTGATGGTAAGCGATGATGTGGTCGACGGTGAAGCACGCTTGCCTAGAAGTAACCTATTCACTCTTGACTTGAAAACCCCTAGATTTTAACTATCGGGAAACACAGTCCGACAGGGAATTCCACTTCTTAGCTGTACACGTAATAAAAGTATTCTCAAAAAGTTTAGTGCGTATGGGTTGAATGTCCACCATGTACCGATAGCGCATCGCCGTGCGTCTGGTAGACCGATGATGAAACCGGCTGGGCGAAATTAGATCAAGCAATTCCATCGCACACTCCCCGAAATGTAACCGATAAAAAACCGACAAGCTGGCAACTCGACGACGATGTTCAAGGCTCTGGAGCTTTGACTTAACCTTTACCTAAGTTTTAATTATTTATCTTCGCCTAGAAGACAATCCAATTTTTATGTAGCCTATGACACTCGCAGGGTTACGACGAATCGATTGACGTAAGAATCATCAAAATCGGCTAACGCGTTTGGTCTCTAGAACGCCACATAGGAACAAACATACATACATAGATAAACACATAACTCTCCTTCGGCAGTCGGGTAAACATATTGGTAGGTAGGGTAGGTGGGTGGGTAGGTTAGAGTAGGTAGGGTAGGGTAAGTAGGTAAGGTAGGTAGGTAGATAGGACTTACCACTATTAAAACTTAGATTATACAAGTAAAAATTAAAATAATATTTATTATCAGAATGCTACCTTATTATTTTGCACTACATAAAAAATAATCAGTCAGTAGTCCTCACCGTCTAAAGCGTATGGTTACCCTACGAAATTACGAGCGTTTAGTTGCGGGGTCGCGGGGCTGCGGCGCAAGCTCCTCCCAATCGCTCAAGGTCGCTGGGGCTTGTTGTCGCCTTAACTGTACCTTTATTATAGTAATTAGTCTATTTCTATTTATTTATTTATGCACACACAAAACACTTAACAGAGAAAATAAAGGATACAGTTAGAAGAGCACAAAGGTACTGCTTATTTCAGTAGAAATTTCTTCCAGAAGACCTGCGACAGGAATGTTGTGATGTAGTACCTAATTCTAATTCTCAATTACATAATCTAAGTTAAACATCAAATGCCATGGTAATTAATACAGAAGGACTGTTATTCAAAGGCATTTAAAATTCACAATGAGATACTTACATTTAAAAATGCTGACTGTCAGAAGCTGGTATCATCAACTTTATAATTAATACTTAATTAGAGACTCCCAAAAAGGTCCCTCATCATACATTATTCCAATCCCTCATTAAAAACTCAACCTGAACCGCGGACGAGAAACCCTCAAAGAATTTCACCGGCGACATTTCCAATATAAATTATGCCAGTACCTACGTATCTTGAAAGTTCAGCCGTTTCATAACAAGTTTCAACCTTAAGAAATTCCATTTAACAAGAGGACTTGAGGACGTCTAGTGACTTACGTAAGACGAGGAATACTTTCTGAAGGAATCCTTATAAAGTAGCGAACTTTCGTCGGAGACTTGAATTGTAGGCGCAGATACCCCTCAGTATCTGATTTTAAAATGAGAGTCACGTCTAAACAGCTTGACGTATTTTTTTGGAAAAATATATGTTGCATTTAGACCATTTTCTTATTAATTTGATATACAGAAATTTTGAGTGTTATTCGTATAACATAGTTTTATTAATTTGTACCTAATGTTATGTCTAACACGAACAACAAAACGGCAATCGCACCAAAACGGCGGTTTTGGTGCGATTGACGTTTTGTTGTTCGTGTAGTTCGTGTAGGCGTAGATATTTTAATGAAATTTTCACCAATTCAAAGAAAATCTAAAATAAAATACCTATCCGTATGCATTCCACTTCCTTTTTTGACAAATCGTTCACGATTCAAGCGGCTCGGTTGTGGAATGTATTACAAATTGAAATAAGACGTGCTCAAACACTGCCAACGTTTAAGAAAATGGTAAAAGTGCATTACCTGTCACTATAATTTTTATTCTTCTCCTTCCTCTGTTAAATATTTTATATGTATTAGTATATTATATAATATTGTATGTATGTATTGTATGTTATTATGTATTTTATTTAAGTATGTAATTTTTGTACACTGACAGCCCTAAAATCTTCTCCTATCGTTCAGTTCATCCAAAGGTTGTCTGTAAGAGATTGTCCTGTACATATTTTTGTGGTGTACAATAAAGTATATAATAAATAAATAAAAATTATTGAATTACCTACATTTTAATCTAAGACTTTTTTATAGTCTTAGAAATAAGAAAAGTAAAAAAAACTACGGCATTTTGGCTCGCGCCTGTGTGAGTCGAGTAAGCGTTTTGTTCCTTCGGTCTTTGGCGCTAAGGTCGTTGGCGACTGTCGTCGTATTAAGTTTTGAAGGGCGATAGGTACCGCTTAACATTGTAGGACTAGATTTTTTTCTGTCAGTTGTCATATTGATAGCGATGAATAGACATGATGAGTTGGTGACTGAAAATCCTCCAGCTCCCCGCGCCGCGTTCCTCATTACATAGGGTCGTGATTGACCCGTCGCATCGTAGTGGAAACAACTTTCCTTTACCAATTTGCGCCATCTATGTCTGTATTTTGCGTCTTATGTGCGGATAAGGTCTGACCATCTTGGACTGCGACTTCTAGAACGTTTTTCTTCGGTCTTTCCAGTTACTATCAGATGTTAGAGGTTGTGTCATCCTTTCTGGCAAAGTGACCAAAGATTTCAACATTTCTACGAACGCATATCGTGGACAGCCCGATTTTGGTGTTCAATTCGCGGGGAAGAGAGTCGTTGATTAAAATTGTCAATGATGAGAAAATTATGTTATCTCTTGATGTACAATCCAGTTAATTCTTACACGACATAAGATTACTTGAATTAAAAACTTCATCATTTTCTACGGTGTGGCTAAAGATCTATGTGCATGCAGGTCAAAGACGACAAATAATAAGAGCAAAGTAAAGTGCTATTAATATAATCCCCTTGTTTTGCAAACATGAATTTATATTACACTAGCTTTACCCCACGGCTTCGCTCCTGTAGCCTACCCCACTGGACCAGTTCTGGGATAAAAAAATAGCCTATACCACTCAGGAATAATGTAGCTTAGGATAGAATAGATGGACCCCTTTTCCACACTTAGACTTGCATTTGGTCCGTTGTGTGAGCAGGCCTCCTCTCTGTGATAGGGAATGGGCCGTAATCACGCGGGCCCAGTGCAATTATTGGTGAATGTCACATAATCTTCGATGTTTGTTTCTAAGACATGCCGGTTTCCTCACGATGTTTTCCTTCACCGTTTTGAGAGATGGTGATGTGGAAACCACTACCTTACAACTTGTAAGTCGCAGCGTTACCACTGGGATTGACTGCTCTCAATATAGTAATGTAGCTTTCTACTGGTGAAAGAATTTTCAACATCGGTTAAGTAGTTTTTGAGTTTATCGATTACAAACAATCAAATCTTTCCTCTTTATTATATTAGTTTAGATATATTAAGTTTACATATTACCTACGTATGATAGCTAAGATGGGTCTTGTAACCTGAAAGAAATTTTATATTATAATTATATTGAACTACTTAGACATTTCTCGGGACTCTGGACTTTATTCGACTTTCCACTGGCTAGACATGTCTAATAATTAGATCTCGGTAAATTGGTCCTTCGAATGCTTTGTAACAATGACGTCAAGTATTGGGCCTAGACGATTGGCAGGAAAGACATATTGAAATTAGGGAAATATTTCTTCAAAACATTAATTAAGTAGAATACAAGCTTTTGTATCGATGTGACTCTTTCAAATTTATTCATACACTTTCTAAGTTTATCTTGGACATGGCCGACAACCGTGAAGATGAACATCGTGAGAAAACCTGCAGCCTAATTGGGTACGTTGGAGAGCAGTGGTGGCCCAGTGGTATCGGCCGCGACTTACAAGTTGCGGGTCGTGAGTTCGAACCCAGGCAGGCGCTTTACTTTGTGTAAATTATTTCATCACCACTGCTCTCAAAAACGGTGAAGGAAACCGGCATGTCTTAGAACCAAAAAAATCGAAGACATGTGACATCCACCAACCCGCACTGGGCCCGCGTGGTGGATTACGGCCCATCCCTTCTCACAGAGCGGAGGCCTGTGTATTCCCAGCAGTGGGAACATTAATAGGCTGATGATGATGATGAATTGGGTACGTGAGTTCAACAGGACAATGGGTATGACTCCATGAAAGAGTATGACAAATTCCCTTTAAATTTGTTCGGTATAGCCAAAAATTATTAGCCGTTTTCATTGGTGAAAGCGGCTAATAATTTTTGGCTATACGAGAAGAGTAACATACAAAATATCCAAGTTTCCGTTCTCATAAAACCGGAGTAGCCACAGTATCCGATATGAATCCGATACTGTGGCTACTCCGGATCGAATATGAATCCGATGAACTGAGAGCTTATAATTAATATCCTCTCAACTGAAACGATCCTTTGTTTTTTAAAGTCGGTTTTATATTCCTTTTATTAGGTTTTTATAGAAGGTTGCATTTATATGATCAGACACATTAGGTGTTCTAGGAGTTTCTAAGGACCTCTTTTTAACCCTCAACGGAAAAAGACGGGTTTTTTAAGTTTTGTGTGTGTATTCGTCTGTGGCATCATAGCTCCTAAACGGATGACCCGATTTTGATTTAGTTTATTTTTGTTTGAAAGAGAGTGTTCTTAGCTATGTTTGATGTAAATCGGTTCAGCCGTTCAAAAGTTATGCGCATTTTACTCTTCGAATCGGGGTATTTTAGCAAAATGTGTGTTTTAATTACGTGTTTCGATGGATTGTCAATCGAAGCGTGTTTCCTATTAGATACATTTGGTAGTTTAAAGAGGTGTTTGAGTTTTTTAAATTTTACTTGTTCTAAAAAAATTTACCAAAGCATTATTTATATACAGTTGGGTAAAAAATCGTGGATCAAATGCAATCAGCCCCGTTAGTGCAAATATCTCCAAATATCGCCCTGTTTCGTATGATCGAAGATATTTGGCCCAACCTGTATATAGCAGAAACGAAATAAAATAAACCTTACCAGGACGGAAACATTTTATTAGGATGTTTAATTCTGATGGACCCAGTATTAAATATTTATATGGACTTAAATTACTCTTTTTTTAATATAGCTTGTAGCTAAGTAATAACAACGTCACGAGTCGAGTTCAAGGTCAAGCAACGCTTGCCGAGGACGACCGTGGATGGGTGACCTTTCATTAATTACTTTGCCGCCTCTTTAAGCACGTTAAGCCGTTTGTCCCGGTTGGTATTTACAAACCTTTGACATCCGTAACAGTTAGAAGCTTAAAATACAGACAAGTGTTGCCAAGGGGTATCATGTTAGCCAGTTGCTGGGTTGTAGATAAGATAGGTAGACGCATCATGTAAATCACCACAGTGTCTCTAAGACAAAAGTCTATGACCAGTATGAGTTGCCAGTTATGACCTATGGCTCTGAGACGTGGTCTCCCACAATGGGCCTCATCAGAAAGCTTACAGTCACGCAAAGGGCCAATGGAGATGGCCATGCTAGGAGTTTCCTTGCGTGATCGATTCAGAAATGTAGAGATCCGCGAGAGAACTAGGTTTACCGAATAGCCCGAAGAATTTCCAATCTTTAGTGACAGTGCCTTTTTACCCGACTGCTGAAAGAGGGTAATGTGTTTATCAGTACATGTATGTATGTTTGTTCCTATGTGGCGTTCTAGAGACCAAACGTGTTGGCCGATTTTCATGATTCTTACGTCAATCGATTCGTCTTAACCTTGCGAGTGTCACTGTCTACATTAAAATTGGAAAATAGAAAAATTGCGGTTTTTAGGCGTCATATTGTGGGGCCCAATTTTTTGCTTCCAATACCATCTGCGGGTTATCAAAGTAAAGGATTTTAAGAGGTGATTTCAAACGTATACAACACTTATATGTTTAAATGAACCTAATTCGAAAAACAAATACTAAAATGTTATAAATAACAGGATAGGATTTGGTCAGCCAGCTCGCGAATATGTATCCTCCGACTGCACAGCATGATTTTCTTCTTGTTTACGTCTTTTTAGTTCGGTTCTTAAGCAGCCGACTTTTTAGATTTTTTGAAATAACTGTTTTCTTAAAACTCCATTCAAATTTAAAGGAGCTGTGAAGTTTGCTACTAGCTGTGCAGTACTTCACCCCACACCCCCGTCATCTGAATCGGACTATACATACTTACCCTAATCATTATCAAAACTAATTTCCTGCCCAACTTCCCGGTTCAACCAAGCATTATTTATAACCAATCACTACCGGGATATCACAATAAACATTATTTACATACAAAATAATAAATTCACATGCAAATGTTGACGCTACTAATGTAGCAGTGAACAGACAGAGGGATTCGCAACTGTCTTATTAGCGAGGTGTGTTTAGCTAACATTTTAGTGCCGGTACGAAACGTATTGTTTCTGTGGTAATTTTCCATTGGGCTTAATTAGATAGCTTAGGCTTATGTGGCAATATGTTGCATTAGTTACCTACAATCATTCGTTTCTATTCATGTATATTAACATTTTTGTATTTTAGTCACTTTTATAAATGGCTGCCTCAGTTCTCCCATACAAACGTAGTCTGGCGATTATTCCCCTGTTTGACGGTGTACGTTCAAAATTAAAAAATATATCAATTTGTCGCATTATTATCTAGCACTGTATGGAAACAAAAAAGCAAAAAATATATATTTGATAGTAATGAGCGTCGAAAATTCCATATTTCAACACTAATTTTAACGCATCTTTGGGCGCAAATAGAAGGAACATTGCAAAACAGTCACCATGCAGGGATAAATTTGTAGTTCAACAATGCAAATAATTTTATTTTGAACATATATATTTAGTCGTTTTTCATGATATCCATATAACCAAAGCTCTGTTTATAAAATTTCTCGCGCTCGTTTTCGTCCTAAATCATCATCAATTTTGCTACAAACTTGCAAAAGTGTGTATTCGTACGCGAACTAGCTTCTTACTGCTCATCACAGCATCTATCTCTTTCGCACGTGTTGTCGGATGAGATAGAATGCATTTTAAACCCACGCAAAAAATTATTCGTGCCGTCGATTAGGGCAACCTTAAATTACAAACTCTGTGTTATGTCTGGGTCACCAAGATACTGGATGTGCCTAGTTTGGGACCCGTTGCTAATCTGTCAACGTCATTGTTAGTTCAAATTATATGTATATCAAGCTAATACAATCATCTAACATTTGTAAGGTAAATAAACGGTTATATTTAAGTGTTTGATATTGCATTCTTCATCATTGTCCCCTTGTGAAAATATTGTATTTGGGCCTGGATTAAGCGGAGCATATCTCAAATCAATCTATTTTTAGTTTTTGTAGGTATCACAAATTACTATGAAAATCATTTATTGATAAAGTAAATCGCACGTTTCTAATAAGCCCAAACACGATTAGGATACATTGAATTATTTCTGAGTTCCAGTGCCTACCTTCCGGCTTCATCTTCAGATCAGTTAGATGGTACCATTTTCATAAGTTTCAATTATTTATAAGTATTTGCTACATCATAGTCGGTTAACTATTCGAGATATCTTATACCCGTGACATACTTAGCATTAAGAAGTTCCAGTGCCTATCTGTGCTGTGGTCTTCTTATTCGAGATATCTTATACCCGTGACTTACTTAGCATTAAGAAATTCCAGAGACTATCTGTGCTGTGGTCTTCTTATTCGAGATATCTTATACCCGTGACTTACTTAGCATTAAGAAATTCCAGAGACTATCTGTGCTGTGGTCTTCTTATTCGAGATATCTTATACCCGTGACTTACTTAGCATTAAGAAATTCCAGAGACTATCTGTGCTGTGGTCTTCTTATTCGAGATATCTTATACCCGTGACTTACTTAGCATTAAGAAATTCCAGAGACTATCTGTGCTGTGGTCTTCTTATTCGAGATATCTTATACCCGTGACTTACTTAGCATTAAGAAATTCCAGAGACTATCTGTGCTGTGGTCTTCTTATTCGAGATATCTTATACCCGTGACTTACTTAGCATTAAGAAATTCCAGAGACTATCTGTGCTGTGGTCTTCTTATTCGAGATATCTTATACCCGTGACTTACTTAGCATTAAGAAATTCCAGAGACTATCTGTGCTGTGGTCTTCTTATTCGAGATATCTTATACCCGTGACATACTTAGCATTAAGAAGTTCCAGTGACTATCCGTGCTGTGGTCTTATTATTCGAGATATCTTATACCCGTGACATACTTAGCATTAAGAAGTTCCAGTGACTATCTGTGCTGTGGTCTTCCTATTCGAGATATCTTATACCCGTGACATACTTAGCATTAAGAAGTTCCAGTGACTATCCGTGCTGTGGTCTTATTATTCGAGATATCTTATACCCGTGACATACTTAGCATTAAGAAGTTCCAGTGACTATCTGTGCTGTGGTCTTCCTATTCGAGATATCTTATACCCGTGACATACTTAGCATTAAGAAGTTCCAGTGACTATCCGTGCTGTGGTCTTATTATTCGAGATATCTTATACCCGTGACATACTTAGCATTAAGAAGTTCCAGTGACTATCTGTGCTGTGGTCTTCCTATTCGAGATATCTTATACCCGTGACATACTTAGCATTAAGAAGTTCCAGTGACTATCTGTGCTGTGGTCTTCCTATTCGAGATATCTTATACCCGTGACATACTTAGCATTAAGAAGTTCCAGTGACTATCTGTGCTGTGGTCTTCCTATTCGAGATATCTTATACCCGTGACATACTTAGCATTAAGAAGTTCCAGTGACTATCTGTGCTGTGGTCTTCCTATTCGAGATATCTTATACCCGTGACATACTTAGCATTAAGAAGTTCCAGTGACCGTCTGTGGTCTTCTTATTCGAGATATTCACAGGCCTTTGAAACAAAAGAAGAATTTTCCAAATCGGTCCAGGTGTCTTTGAGTAATCTGGCAACATACATAGATAGACTGATAAACACATTACCCTCCTTCGGCAGTCGGGTAAAAAAAGTTTCCGACGAATTGAGAATCTCCTCCTTTTTTTGAAAAATCATTGTATGGAGCTAAGGGATCATGGTAGAACTTAGTAGCAAAATCTACTATTATTGCCTTTCCTGATTGCTTGAAGCAATTAAAATTGCGTATACTAGTCACAGCGGATCTTTGTGTCTCTGAAGATGGTTCTGCCAACCATTGCGCAAGAAACAGTTTGTCATCAAGTATACTGCATAGGGTAAGCGAGATAGGACGATGCGACAAACGTAAGCGAGTGAAAGAGACAGATATACAATGCTATCTTCACTTTCAACATTGACAAAAAAATTGCTACTGCGCAGGGTCTTGCAGCCAATTCAGAGTCACAAAGATCCGTTGTGAGTATTAATAAGTATTTGCATTGCGTCCATGGGTACGTACATGCAATTTCGCTTATTGTTGTGATATAAATCGGTTATTATGTGTGATATAGATCAAATCGTGTCGAGCCATCAGGCAGGTCGCTTGACACTAATTTTATCAGCAAAAAAAAAATATTTTGTAAAGCTTGCGAACACCATAAAGAAAGACAGAAAGAAAACATTTATTGAAAACTGTTATACACAAAACATAAATTATATCTTACAATATTTGCTTCAGTATGGCAAAAGAATTGGGTTCAGCAGATGTTGTTGATAAGGCGTTATAAACAAATATCTATTCAACATAGACGCCACGGACAGCTTACTTTGCAGGGGCTGTTTTAACGCCGAAGAATCAGCCGCTCACGTAATCCTGGAATGCGAGGCCGTGGCATCTAAAAGCGAAGAAACCCTCACCACTGTGAGCTCGCTCCGTGAAGCCTGTGGAGCTCCCAGGAAGCTTCTGTGCTTTTGGATGGAGCTAGGTTGGCTATGTTAGCCAGTACCCCCACGCACAACGGACCAAATGGGAGTCCCTACCTCTACCACTAAGACGTTATGGCCTTATAACTTTTCAATCGATTGCATTTTCTTTCAAATCATAAAGCATTCTTTATGATTGGCAAATGAAATCAATAGCTAACACAGGCCCTTTCTCGTATTAAAGGTCAACGATATCTTGTTACAAATTGGCTGTTACCTTACCGTGTATACCTTTAAGAGAGGTCAATAGGAGTAGAATTTGATAGATTATATATGTTTTTATTTGATAATAGAATTTGATAGTTATATATGTGTACGTTTTAGTAAACTTTTGACTGGTCAGAAAGCAATCATTACTCTGCAACGATTACAATAGTACATTGTGTATTAAGGGCGGTAAGTAAAGAATTACGAGCGAGGCTCTAGTAGAAGCCGTAGACGAAGTCGTAGACTGAGGGCTTTCTGAGTCGAGGTTCGTAATTCCCGTACCGCCCGTGAAACATACATTTGCGAGTAATAATTATGATTTCCATCACATTTGCGAGTAATAATTATGAATTATAGCTTTAATACACAAGTCAGCACAGCTATTATTACGAAATACGTGAACTTTTTTTTAATCAGATGTCGAGTTTTTGCCCACACCACAGATTATACAAATGTTTCGTTCAGAAACGTTAAGGGCAAATACTTACGTAGGTAGTCAGCCATGACGAGGAGTAAACAAAACAAAAATTGACTTTTTGATACAAATAACTATTAAAATCGATTATTAAGAACATTAGTTGAATATTTAAGTAACATGTAGCGAGGTTGCAAAGAAATTCCTGTTTAGATAACTTTTTAAGAAAATTTTTCAATTGCGTGTAAACTCCTTGCTTGAACTTGCATGACCTGTGTGCTGTGCTATAAATTAAAAAAAATATTACTTACCGCCCTTGGGTTTCATGACAAAAAAAAAGCTCAAGGGTTTTATATGGGGCATTACGGCCAAGTTAACCTGTTTGTTTAGATAATGTTTACGTGCAAGTGTGATGAAAAACAATTTAAAGCCATGATGATGGCCGTAAAGAGAAAGCATCTTAAACTTGGTAGGTGGCCAAAAAATATTAGCAAATCAACGAAGTTAAAGTTTTTCAAACGGAAATTATAAGAGAAGCGCGTTAAGTTTACCAGCTTATAATGTTCTCACTGCTAGAATTCAAGCATCCTCTCTGTGAGGCCACAGTGCGGTTTGGTGGATGAAGTCACGTCATCAATACATCTTAAATATTATGCAGGTTTCCTCACGATGTTTTCTTTCACCGTCGTGAGAGCAGTAGTGACGAAACAATTTACTCAAAGTAATGCGCCTGCCGAATCCGACTCGGCTGGGCAGCGTTCGGGAAGTTGCGCGGTATCTTCTCTTCCAACTTACCACAGTGTTTCAAGACGAAAGTCTATGACCAGTGTGTGTTGCCAGTGATTACTTACGGGACAGAGACGTGGTCGCTCACAATGGGCCACATCAGAAAGCTTAAAGTCACCCAAAGGTCAATGGAGAGGGCTATGCTCGGAGTTCCCTTGCGTGATCGAATCAGAAATGAAGACATCCGCAAGAGAACCAAGGTTACCGACTTAGCCCGAAAAATTTCCAAACTTCAGTGGCAGTGGGCAGGGCACATTGCTCGCAGAATAGATGGCCGTTGGGGACGAAAAGTTCTAGAATGGCGACCGCGTACCGGAAGACGCAGAGTTGGAAGGTCTAGATGGAGCGACGACCTAGTCAAGGTTTCGGGCTTCCGGTGGATGCAAAACGCACAGGACCAATCAGTGTGGCGACGCTTGGGGTAGGCCTATGTCCAGCAGTGGACGTCTTCCGGCTGACTTGATGATGATGATGACTGCGCCTGCCTGGATTCGAACCCACGACGCCGCGACGTACAATTTAGTAAGTTGCGGCCATTCCCACTGGGCCACTTTTCGCATTTACTCGTACCTACTACTACGAAAAATTCAACAAGTTCTATCATACAAGCCACCGCTAACGAAGTGTTAAACTGTTATCTGGCGCCAGTATTGATTCTGGTTAGCCGGTCAAAATCGTGAACCAAAGAATATTGATGCTAATTGTATTACGTGGTAACTGGTATAACAAAACAATCATTGCAGAATCAGCTATCGATGTGTTTTAGGTTTTCCTGTTGTTGTTAAGACCACTTTTTGTGACGGTTTTCTTCTAAAGTGACCGCCAGTTAAGGCGCTACCCCGAGCAAAACGCCGCGCTAGCCGTTTTTCGTGCAGTTTTTAGGAGCTATCTACTCGTTATTTAAAAAGAAATATCAACTAATAAAAATACATTAAATTTCTTCATATTGTGGATTCCAAAATGGTAGATTTCATTTTTTATTAATGTAGTATATGTTTCACTAATCTTCTTCCAACAAAACCATAAAAATGAGAAATAATAATTGATAGCATGCATCTCCTCGTAAAGTGTTCATTAATTAATGTTTGTACTAACACTAATGGATAGACAATTAAATAACGAACATATTGTAAGTTTTTTTTTCAATAGACCAATATTCGATTTTATAAAGATTTTGTTCTAATATCTGGGAGAACCAGAGAACCACCAGTGTGCCGCTATTATAGGAATGTTCACGGCGGTGTTTTGGTCAAGGTACGGCCTAAACAAACGAGTCGGACTCGCGCACTGAGGATTCCGTACAAACAGCTACGTTCACCAAAATAATTAAATAACGTTACTGAAGATCATAAGAAGAATTGCCAAACTTAAGTGGCAGTGGGCAGGGCACATTGCTCGCAGAACGGATGGCTGATGCGGCCGAAAAGTTCTGGAATGGCGACCGCTAACCGGAAGACGATACGTTGGAAGGCCTCCCACTAGGTGGACCGGTGACCTGGTTACGGTTGCGGGAAGCCGCTGGATGCGAGACGCACGTGATCGGTCAATGTGGCGACGCCTGGGGGAGGCCTATGTCCAGCAGTGGACATCTTTCGGCTGAAATGATGATGACTGAAGTCGATAAAATATGAGGGCACCGAACATTGCTAAGCAGCAGATTATTTTGTAGTTTGCCATCGCCTTTTACTTCATCATCTTTGTCACCTAGTCACAGTGAGACTAAAACCCTGTTATCAACTAAATTGCCTTCATAATAATTCCCTGAAGATCGTCCGTCTGGCCTTGAGCATAAGAGTTCAATTACAGCTTAACTTCCAAATGTAACTCAATATTTTCATTAGAAAACGATCGCATATTTATTAGGTTCGGGACACCTTATACATATTTCATAGATAACTGAGAAGTGGTAATAAGGTTTTTTATATTAGGTCTTTATCTATGAAATGGCCGTTTTTATGAAATACGAGTAAGTTAACGTGTTTTTTTTCTATATTTTTAGAGTTCCGTACACAAAAGTGTAAAAACGGGAACCTATTACTAAGACTTCGCGGTCCGCCTGTCTGCCTGTCTATCTGTCACCAGGAGCTGTCATGAACCGTGATAGCTACTTAAAATTTTCACAGATGATCTATTTCTGTTGCCACTGTAACAAAAAATAGAATAAAATAAATATTTAAGTGTAACGCGTGTATATTTAGTTGTATTTACCATACAACAAACGTGATTTTTTTGCCGTTTTTTGCGATAATAGTACGGAACCCTTCGTGCGCGAGTCCGACTCGCACTTGGCCGGTTTTAATTTATTTATATTAATGAAAGTAGTCACCCGTGTAATCGATGCATAATTGCCAACGCAGTGACAGTTTATTGAAGAAATCAGCTGGACGGGAGACAACAAATACATCAAAGGCATTTTGTACTGCCTTTCGGGTATTGTTTTTTTTTTCCGCCAAGAAGTTATCCAAATTCTGGCAAAACTAGAAGTCTGTAGGCGCAAAGTCTGGTGAATTTTCCGGATGACGGAGAGCTTCCAATCCCAGCTCTTGTAACTTGGAGACCGTCTGCTGGGCAGTATGAGGTGGCGCGTTGTCGTGCAGGAGCAGCGGAGACGAGCGATTGACCAAAGCTGGTTGGAGACGTGCGAGCTTCTCCATCATTGTGTAAAGTTCTTCACAGTACACATCTGCAGTATTGCTCATCCCGTTTGATAAGAAGCGTTGATGGTTCACACTGGCCCTAGGGCCTAGACTACGGAACAGTGACCATCACTTTTCTAGGGTTAAGTTTTCGTTTCGGTCATTGTTTAGGTGCTGAACCAGGATCCAACCAACTTGCTGAGCGCTTGCGATTGTCAAACAGAGTCCATTTTTCGTCGCAGGTAACAATGCGGTTTAAAATACGTTCGTTTGAGTGCCTGTTGAGCAGTGCAAGGCACATCTCGACGCGTACGTCGAACTGGCGATGATTGAGTTCGTGGGGCACCCATTTGTCAAGCTTTTTTACCATGCCACTTTGACATAAATGGAGTAATATTGTTTGGATGCTAACGTCGAAAGCTGCTGCTAATTCAGCCGTAGATTGAGTATCATCGGCTTCCACAATTGCCAATAATTCGTCATTGTCGACCACAGTTCTTGGACAACCACGGGGTTCATTTTTCAGGATGAAATTTCCAGAACGGAAGCGGCAAACTAATAACAGGTGGTACGTTCGTTTGAAGTGTTCGCTCCGTAAACGTCCTTGATGTTGCGTGCCGCTTGTGCTGCGCTGCCACGACGGTACTCATATTCCATAATAATTTGAATTTTAAAGTATCCATGATGACGAAAAAGATTCATATACGATGAAAACATAACGTTAATCAATAAACAAATGACAAATTTTGAAAAATAATTCCATGTTTTTGAAATAATAGTACATTATTGCAAAGGCCGGGTATAATTATATGCCTCGGCGGAAATAGGCAATTGCCATTTCCGCCGAGGCATATAATAATATAGTACTTTTCTCAAAAGAATGCAGGGAAATAAAACATACTTTTTATATTAGACATTTAATTTAATTAATATTAAAAGTTACAACAATATTGTTGTGTTGAATGTTCCAAATTCAAAAAACGCTCCAGCAATGGATTTGATTTTCTTTTTGTCCGTAAATTCGGTACTACGCAATGATATTCAAATAAATTATTTATAATTATTTATTTGAATATCATTGGTACTACGAGAGTTTTTTTTTCTAAAATAATGACAATATTTCCATGCATGTTTGAGAAAAAGTCATTATAATTAGAATTCTTAGCCAACCAAACATATTTTGATTCGAAATGTCCAGTACTGCAGACCGGCAATTTCATTAAATGGTTAAATCCGGAAAAAATCAATAAAATCCGTTTTTTCATCAATTATTAGATTAATGGTCAAACCACACTACGCGTCAGCGGAGCGACGCGATGCGACATGACCAAATATACTTTGTATGATATTATATGAGATAAACTGCACTACGCGGCAGTGGAACTACATCCGACACTTTATCCCATACAATATATTTTGTCGCGTCGCTCCGCTGACGCGCATTTACGCCTAGCGCGGTCTCACCTAGAAGGTTAAATAAGTTGGAGTTAATTATTTGACAATCTTTTAGGATACAACTTGATAAAAAAAACGCATTTTACCGACAATTGAAACAGTTATTAGATTTAACCATTCGTTGAGCAAAAATTGGGTCCACAGAATCCTTTGTGCATCTAAAACACTTATTCATTTACATAATCTGTTCTTGTTACATACTGTCTATCAAATGATGGAGCTTAGTTTTTTGAAGATAATGTTTTATGAATCTCCTTCAGCCGAATAGCATAGAAGTCCGAATCCGCCGAATAGAATTCGGCAAGGCAGAAGGTTTGACCGCCATCAATCGACCAATCACATAGATGGAAATTCACATCACGTCTTTCATATCGCAGGTGATTGAACATGCTTGAGATTGAGCCTTTTTGGTCTCGCACGGGGTGTTATTTTTTATTATTGTTTATTTTTGCTTATTTCTCGTGTCTCCTGTGCGGGTCACAAATAAATATTCTTATCTTTAATTTTTTGGGTTCCGTACCCAAAGGGTAAATAGCCTATTACTAAGACTCCACTGTCCTTCTGTCTGTGTGTCTGTCACCAGGTGAAATTTTCACAAATGATGTATTTCTGTTGCCGCTATAACAACAAATACTTAAAACAGAAAAAAAGTCGTGTGGCACTCGGGGACTGCCGCGGTAAAGCTATTGCATAGCATTTATTCTAGATCCAGTCCTGGAAAATGCGTCAAAACAATTAAAAACGTTAAAAACTCGAAAACGTAGCGAGCCAAACCCGCATTTATTTACGATTAATAAAACTCTAAAAAACAAAAAACGTAGCGAGCCAAACCCGCATTTATTTACGATTAATAAAACTCTAAAAAACAAAACAAAAATAACCTTATTCACATTGAAATAAGGTCGCTTTTCTTTGACAAGCAAAAGTGACCCTTATTCTCATTAGCATAAGGTCCACATTGATCACCATTGTCACAGAAACAGCTCAGAGAGACCGATAAAAGGCAAAAAAAATACGACCAACAAAAATTTTAAAACCCTCATATCTCAGAAACGGTTGGAGTTAGCGCATTTCTGACAAAAATTTGCCCCTCTGCCCGCCCTATTTCATCCAGGAGAACAAGATAGGATTTACCCCCCCCCCCCTTAACCGTTTACCTCCCCCCGCAAAAAAAAATTTCATTCTAAAAATACCAACCCGGAAATCGAAAACACGTGCAACAAACCTCCCTCCCCCGCCCCCCTGCCCCTCACCACTCAGATTCCACAGAATTCAAAAACCTTATTAAAAACAAAACAAAAATACCCTTATTCACATTGAAATAAGGTCGCTTTTCTTTGACAAGCAAAAGTGACTCTTATTCTCATTAGCATAAGGTCCACATTGATGGACAGTGGGGAGCGTGAGGTTTTTTCGTTACGGAATTTCTGGATTCGGTCCCCGCGCTCAAGGTCCGGGAAAGAAGCTATGCAATAGCTTAATAAAAATAACATTTAAGTGGGGCTCCCATACAACAAACGTGATATTTTTGCTATTTTTTTGAGATAATACTAAACACTTCGTGCGCGAGTACGACTTGCACTTGGCCAGTTTTTTTCTTTCTTTCTATTAGTCGAATGATGGCTTCAAAACCCTTTGCCTTACCGAATTCATTACGCAATAAGGCTGCTGATCTCGGCAACAATATTCACTAAGTAGGTAATTCAACCGTCTGTCCCGGCCAAGTTTTACTCAAAGGTATTTCGGTAAGGCCTGAGAAAAATGGTCTATAAACTTCCAAGTAGCCATATTTAATTAGTTTTAGTTCCTTCGCTTACCACCAGTAAAGTTTTACGTCTTGCTGGGAACAGCTGTGGCCTTCTGTTTTTCTTTTACTCTTAGATTTCTGTGTAGGGATTATGTAAGAACAACAGTGCGATTCTTTCGAAGGGTTCCGTACGTCAAGTGCTCTAAAACGTTTTGCAAGTGTGAAAATATGCAGTTGTAATTTAGTGTAAGTACTATACAAATACGTACAAAGTTTGATGATTTTATGTATAATCGTTTTTATGATACACACACTCGATAAAGTCACATTTTATACAAATACAAAACTAAATCAGAATCGATTCATCCGTTTATGCGATGATGCCACAGACAGAAACACAAACACACAAATACAAGGGTACACACGTCAAACTTATAACATCCAAAACAAAGCTTAATCACAGAATAGATAATTAGTACAAGCTGAGTACATACTGAATGTTATAAATGCGAAAGTTAATATATCTACCTAATTAGGTACATATTACGATTACCCACCTAAATGACTACACCAATTTTGATGACTTTTGTTATAGAGATAAATTTGACCTTAGAGAAGGACAATAAGTACAATAAGTGAAAATTAGGTGTCCGCACTAATAAGTTTGTTACCCTTATACATACTGTTTGTTTCGTTCCCACGGACAAACCGTTAAAACGGTTTTGCGGAGTATAAGTTAGTTAAGATTTTATAAAAAAATTATATTAATAAATAAATAAAATGAATATATATATTAAGATACTTTTTACTATGGAAGTGCAGCCGCCGGCAGAAGTTAGTGTCTCATTAGTCTATGATTATGTCGGCATATGTTTAAATATGGAACCAGCAATGTTGTTTGGCGGTAGAAATATGTGTCGTGATGACAGAGCTATTTAATTGGCCATAACTACGACCAAAGTCCCTTTTTTTACTTACGTCTTTTTTCTTGTGTTATTTAATTGCTGTACAATATAATAACGTCATCAAACCCGGAACTGCGTCACGCATCATCATACCAAGGCTTTTTATCACTTTTTGTCAATATTACGTGGAAATTAATAACAGATCCAAATATGGAAACTGTGGTCCTTCCGCTACAGAGGCGATTTCCCGGCCAGTGGCCGAGTGGCCGTCAAATTGTTTGTGATGTGATTAGGAAGGAATATGGCGAATCTGTAGTTTTCTGCTGTGTAATGCTGTACCCTATTTGCGAAACTTCAAACAACGTTCGCACGTGTTTTTTGCTTGTATTCATTGCTTCCTCCGTTAATTCGTCTACTCGATAGCGTATGACACGCACTTAAGGTTGCACTAGTCGATCATTCCTCCATACAAACGTAATCTGGCGATTACTCCACTGTTTGACGATGTACGTTCAAAATAAAAAATGATATCAATTTGTCTCATCATTATCTAGCCCTGTAGGGGAAAAAAATGTAAAAAAGAAGATTTTAAAGTTATGAGCGTTGAAAGTTCTATATTTCCTGCTCTTTGGCGGAATTCCAGAGGGTGACACTTAGTGTATTGTCCTCTATGTGACTTGTGCCGGCACCCGGAGCTGTTACTTGGGTCTGGTCAATCATGGACGCGAGTAGGTGTGGTCAGATTTCGGGGTGCGTCTCTGGGTGTCGTATTTTATTTTCGCATTGTATGACTACTTTTATTACCTTGGGTTCTACCTGTAAAAATAATTGTATGTGTAAATTAAATAAATATTTCAACACTAATTTTAACGATCTTTTGAAATAAATACCATAAGAAGAAGGAAAATGGCAAAACAGCCACCATACGGGGATAGATTAGTAATTCAACAATGCAAAGAATATATATTTTGAAAATAAACATTTAGTCGTTTGTTCATATCCAGACTCCCAAAGGTCTGTTTATAAAATTTCGCGCGCTCGTTTTCGTCCTAAATCATCATCCATTTCGTTATAAATTTGCAAAAGTGCTAATTCGTATGCGAACTAGCTTCTTAATGCTGTCGGATGTGATAGCATGCATTTTAACTCCGCGCACAAAATAGTTCGTGCCGTCGACTATGGCAACCTTAATTGTCAAAATGAAAGATTGCACGCGTGCTCTGAACCTTAAAAAATGTACGCAATTGGGGTGGTCAGTTCATGTGTGTCATTAGTGGCAGGTCTTTCATATGTATTTTGGCTTATATATTGAAAGATACACCGGATGGAAAGTAGTAACCTCCATCGACACATTCAGGGGTCCAGAATCCTTCCTCCAGCTAGATTGAGGATTTCAAAAATGATCACGGTTTATGAGACACAGCCTGGTGACAGACAGACAGTGACAGTGTAGTCTTAGTAATAGAGTCCCTTTGGGTAAGGAACTCTAATAAATAGTCTTCGCATCGCTGTCGAATTATCCCGTTGCCTCTATTTCAGCCTTTACCCGTAAAATTGATATTATATTTCCTCAGATAAACGTTTTAAAATTATGTGATGCCATCACTAGGTTTCAGTAGGCTCTTATCACAAAAAAGAAAGTATACGCCGCCGCTTACATACTTTGTGCTCTTATGTACATTAACCGCATCATGTTTTAAAATATCAAACAAATAAAACAACTAATGTTATACAAAGTAAACTAATGTTGAAACAATACTCTTGACGAGTGTCTATTACACAATGTCCTTATTGTACAATTACAACAATATCAATAAGTTTACAAACACGATTGTTACATAATAGAAGATTTGTAATTATGAAGTCAGTCTCAACCATCATTATATGTTTCAGTTTGTCATTTCTGCTGTGACGCATATATTTAGTTCTCGCTAAACTTCTTGGCCGCCTTGAAGTTGGTTGCCCGATGCGCAAGGCACGGTGCGGTGCTGATTTTACCCGACTGCCGAAGGAGGGTAATGTGTTTATCAGTCTATGTATATATGTTCCTATGTAGCGTTCCAGAGACCAAACGCGTTAGCCGATTTTTATGATTATTACGTCAATAGATTCGTCTCTTAACCTTGCGAGTGTCACAAGTGGTTACATTAAAGTTGGAAAATAGAAAAAGGCGTTTCTTTTTTTTTAAACTCATCGTGTGAGGTATCAAAATGAAGGGTTTTAAGAAGTGATTTCAGAAATATATAACACTTATATGTTTAAATGTACCTAATTCAAAAAAAAATAAGGTTATGTAACTAAAAAGTTATAAATAAAAAAAGTTAATAAAAAAATAAAAAATCCTGACTGCCTTAAAAGCGAACTAAAAAGACGTAAACAAGAAGAAAATCATGCTGTGCAGTCGGAGGATACATCAGATTTTTTGTTTTATTTTTATTAACTTTTTTTATATGAGATTTACTACTGCGCCAAGAAGTTTGGCGAGAGCTATGCTTTAACCCTTCAAACCTTCTTTATGCTAGTATTATATTATCTGTGCTTCAACCTAGCACCAAAGCACTATAAGATTTCAAGAATTGAAGGTTAGATCAACCGTCGAATCCGACTCGGCTGGGCGGCGCGCGGCGTTCGGGAAGTGGCGTGGTATCTTCTCCTCCAATTTACCGCAGTGTCTCAAGACAAAAGTCTATGACCAGTGTGTGTTGCCAGTGATCACCTATGGGACCGAGACGAGGTTGCTCACAATGGGCCTTATCAGAAAGCTCAAAGTCACCCAAAGGGCAATGGAGAGGGCTATGCTCGGAATTTCCTTGCGTGATCACGTCAGAAATGATGATATTCGCAGGAGAACCAAAGTTACCGACATAGCCCGAAGAATTGTCAAACTTAAGTGGCAGTGGGCAGGGCACATTGCTCGCAGAACGGATGGCCGATGGGGCCGAAAAGTTCTGGAATGGCGACCGCGAACCGGAAGACGATACGTTGGAAGGCCTCCCACTAGGTGGACTGATGATCTGGTTAAGGTTGCGGGAAGGCGCTGGATGCGAGACGCACGGGATCGGTCAACGTGGCGACGCCTGGGGGAGGCCTATGTCCAGCAGTGGACGTCTTTCGGCTGAAATGATGATGATGATACATACTATAATAAATACCTATAAATATATATATAAAGTAATTGAAAGGCGTTTTATAGAGACGACTCTGCTAATCGTGTAGAAAAATTCCGCAACTTCCGCTTAAATGCATACTGCTGGTGGCGATATCGAGAGGAAGCGCATTCCAGAGAAGAATAGACTGAATATGAAAGGAAGAATGAATAAAATAGCTATTTATGCAACTGTTACGTTATGGACGGTCTTTTAATACGAGTGCCATTTTTCGGTACAAGCGTAGCGCGTACCGAAATAGGTGGGCACGAGTTATTAAAAGACCAATAACGTATAGTTGCATACAAGATTTTATCTACGAAGGAAGGAATAAAACATAGATATAGACAAATAAGTATTTCAGGAAGTGTGTTTAAGTATTTCATTTCTCATATACATGTCTTGATTTTCCTGGTAGTAAATTATTTGTAGCCGCAACTGCTCTATTTGTTATATCTGGTGAAGTATTTTCAATATCATTTGATTTTGAAGACATTTTTAATAAAATTTGGAATAAAATTTCACTCAGAAATTTTGCCCGCGTCCGCGTCTTTTTTTTTAATTAGTCTTTATTAGGTATAAGGCAAAGATCTTGTAGCCGCAACAGCCAAATAGTATACGATACTTTTGTTCTAAACTTGTTCCATTTTTAAAAACATCATTTACATTGTTTCGATTTCGAAGTAATATTATAGGTACCTGGCTGTATGTTCAGAATGTCTTTGCTTGTGTTTTAGAATTTATGACGATTCGCATAATGCAACCCGATGTCGTTATGGGTATCATAATGAAACCGCTGTCAATTTTGTAATTCGAATATAACGAAACCGAAGTAGATAAACATAATTATGAGACGGACCAAATCAAGAGAACATTATTAGGCAAACGCAGATTCCTGATTCCTAGCGTGTGATAGATATTGAATGTGTGGTATGAGATAAGAAGGAGGTGTGGGAGAGTTGAGAAGAGAGAAAAGCGTGCAAAATTTTTTGGGCATCCATTTGCGCTCAGATCTGCAGCTCGACACATGGTCTTTCCAGATGCAGTTGTTTAGGCGCCTATCCAGCTTATCAAGGAATACCGCGTTCAGGTCAAAGTAGCACACGCCACCATAATCGATTAAAGGAAAGAATAAAGTCTGCACAAGCATAGTTTTCGTTTTTGCAGGCTGGAAGTTCTTCAGACGATACATGCAACGCAAGTGAAAATGAACAAGTAATAATAATATAAAATGTTGGCTTAACATACAATTCAACAATAATAACTAAGACTAAGTCGTGCTGTGTGTGTGCGTGTATGTGTGTGCGTGTTTGTGTATGGTGGTATTGGTAGATGACTGAATAAGTATATATGTAAAAAAATAATAAATGACATTGATTTAATTGTTAATTGAATTAAAAATTAATAAATGAGATTGATTTAATTATTGATTGAATTAAAAATTAGTAAATGAGATTGATTTAATTATTGATTGAATTAAAAATTTATAAATGAGATTGATTTAATTATTGATGGAATTAAAAATTAATTAATCTATTCAGTATTTTCTCCACACCATCGTAATCAAGAGTGAAGAGCCAGTTCTGCACCTTTAATTTACAGTCTCGCAAAGACAGCGGATAAAAGTTTAGGAGCCTATTAATTTTGTTGTAGACATAACCAGAAAGATAGGCATTTTGCCGTCTTGCAAAAGCCGTTCGACATCCGCCCGATTCAATGACATTTGGTATTTTCCGTTTATTTTGAAGTTTTGTATGATCATATGGGGTACATTCATGCTGCTCAGTTATTAGATGAAGAATAAACAGTTGTCTGACCGTGAGTACCTAGCTCATACAGAGATTTTGTGGGAAATCTGAATGGTTTAAATGTCATCGTCTTCAGCAAGGACCGTTGAGCTCTTTCTAGGCGTAAGAGGTACGTTTTGCATGCACCTCCCCAAGCCCCTATACAGTAACCAATAACTGATTGATCCAATGCTTGATAGACTGTACGGAGCAGATCACCGTCTGCCACATCCCTGAGATTTTTAAAGACCCATGTAAGTTTCCTGAGTCTTAACGAGACCATGTCAATATTGGGTTGCCAGGTTATACTCTCATCCAAGAGAACCCCAAGATATTTTACAGTTTTAGTAATACTCAAAGTTCTACACGAGCACTGTTGGGTAAACGGTGGTTCACATTTGTGAATCCGAACAGTTATATTTGGCTGTTTTATGCGAGCATTAGTGAACTGTACATATGAGGTTTTAGATATATTAAGGGTCAGCAAGTTATGCCTCAGCCACGAGCTGGCTTTTTGGAGCCCTATCTCCGCATTTTGTTGGACTTCATCCCAAGTATCTCCCCGAAATACCAAAGCTGTGTCATCTGCTTAAGTAAATATTTTGCCTTTATAAAGTGTCATTTGACATAAGTCGTTTATATAAATCAGGAAGAGACTGGGACCAAGAATGCTACACTGTGGGACTCCGTAAGTGACTGTGACATCTGAGCTAATGGCACTGCCCACCCGAACATTTTGCAATCGACCAGTAAGGAAATCTTTGTAAATTTTTAGCACCATTCCCCTTATACCACACCTTTCCAGCTTGTCAACAAGAGTAGAGATCGAAACAGTGTCAAAAGCCTTGGCCAGAACAATAAATACTCCGACACACTTTTGTTTATTATCTAGACAACCTGAGACGTAATCCTAAAGAGCCAAAGACACCATCTGTACTTTTCCCTACCATAAAACCAAACTGAGAATCATATGTGAGAGAACGGATGGCCGATGGGGCAGAAAGGTTCTGGAGTGGCGACCGCGAACCGGAAGACGTTGCTTTGGAAGGCCTCCCACCAGGTGGACCGATGACCTGGTTAAGGTTGCGGGAAGGCGCTGGATGCGAGGCGCACGGGATCGCATAATGTGGCGACGCCTGGGGGAGGCCTATGTCCAGCAGTTCGCATCTTTCGGCTGAAATGATGATGATGATGATGATTGAAAAGAGTGTCCGTGGAGTTACTTGCACGTTCTTCTACATAGAGCTACAGACGCTTAAAATTGCGCACCTAGCTTCATCTTGTGCTTGACAATTTAAAAGTACCTCTAAACGATAATTAGAAAGTTTAAGTTTGAATGCGGCCAACGTATTTCTGTAGACCAATGTAATGACGTCACGAAACTGTTACCAAAATCTCGCGTGCGTAGTAAACGTACAATAATAGCTCATAAACACGTAATACGCAGTTAATCTGAAGATCTGGACAAGATAAGACATGGAATGTGTACATAGCTTATCATGCTTAGTATGTAGAATGAATTTACTAGGAAGCTCGGTATGGAATGACAATGTAGATTACCACAATATCATCCTTGGACTTCCTATGATTACAAAGACAATTTTTGAACGCTTCCTGAGTCTCTAGATAGAGAAAACGATGGTCAAAAAGACCAACGTGGCTTGACATGCGCTCCCAAAGTGTCGCGTGGTCCATCTCAAATATTTTGGACTATTGAAAATCTTTATCACCGATGAATGTATCTTTATTAAGAGAATGCGTACGCTTTGAAAGCGAATGTCATTTGTTTTTCACCGTAGATTCACATCGGTACACCGTTCGAATTTCAAAATCAAAACAAGCCCAGAGAAGATACTGTTGTAATTCTACACAAAAGATATTTTATATAGATTTTTCTGAAAAATAACATAGGCCAGTGATCGCCACAGTTGGTTTTATTATTGTGTATTTTTAAAACCATGCTATTGAGTTCAAAAGAAACCAAAAGTATCTTAGCAGCATGTCAGTCTGTAGTTTCTGGCTTCCTCTATGGGAAAAATATGGTAGTTAATTTATGTAGGGATTTGTGTTTTTGAAGTGAAAAATATAGTAGCCCACCGGTATTGGGAACAGGGTCCAAGCTACCGGTGGTCAGGGCTCCTGAGAGAGGAATCTCCTGACTATAAGTGCCGTGTCTAGGAGTACCGCTTTCTGGATCAAGTCCTTGATCCAGCTGCCCAACGAGAGCCTCCTCAGATGTTCGTCGAGGCTCTTGGCTATTATGCCATTGGCCGTCACGACTATCGGCACAATGATCGCTGTATTCACAGCCCACATGTCGACCACCTCGCGAGCCAGATTTAACCGATTTTCGGTAAGGTCAAAATTTATGAGGATGCGTCAGCGACATCCTACTGTGACCATGTCATCGACATGCTGTTTTTCATTAGTGGCCAGTTATTCCAATGTTTTAAGTTTTCACTTCTGTCGGCAGTCTCCATGACAGACTTTTCTTTTTTATATGATACGAATTCTCTCGTGCCGGTTTTTTTAACCCTCTATCGTATGGCTTATAAAATGCAATAAGCTGCTAATTCGATTCACATGAAGCCCTTTCTGAAATGAAGGTTTTGAATAATCCGTTTATATGTCCGCACATGTTCAATTTTTCAAACGTTCTGAACGTATATATGCTATTGAAAATTGAATTATATTTTGCAACGATTTCATTTTGATCCGACTTCTAAGTGTAATAAAAGTGACTGAGGTTTCTTTTCTGTTGCACATCACTCTGTGATCATCATCATCTCTTATAACAAATATAAATAAGTGTTAGAACCGTATAATGTTATTGCCTACTGTAGAGCAAAGACCCCCTTCTAATTCCACTTCTCTCTTTTTATTTCTATTTAGGACCTCTTTATCGATCGAAGGAGTCAAACTCATCCCGCCATCTATGCCCATAATAGCATATTATGTTCACATCTTAAAGTGTACACTTAAAAGACCACTGTGAAGTTGTAAAAGGCAGGCGCTTTAGGATACTATTTTAACTGAAAATAAATTGCTAATTTACTAAACAAACGTTCGTTCTTAAGAGTCTTTTGACACAGCGTAAACGTGTAAGAATTCTCTGAAAACATTTATTTAAATGGCATCTCTTACAAGTTAAACCGACACAAGCGTCTATTTACACTTAACTAAGAATGAACTGAGACAACAGTAATTAAAGTTCAATTTACGGTGAAATGATGTAATCGACTAATTGTTGGCGCCAACGCCGCGCCGCGTTGTGGATAGGGTTACCATTTTAATATTTGAAAAGTCCTGAAGTTCTGGCTGAAAAGCTGAATTTCCATTTTTATATAGTCTAGCAGTGTCTTGGTATAGGCATTTGATGAGACAGGATGAATTGCGTGTGACTAATTCTTTAGTTATGAATATAAATGTGGATGGATGGAGAGGGAGAGGAAATACAAAAAAAGATGGATGGAATGTGTGAGGAGTGATATAAAAGAAAAGAGAGTCAGTGATAGCGTGACGGGGGACAGGACGGTATGGAAGAAGAAAACGTGTTGCGCCGATCCCAAGTAATATTATATAACGGCAGGAAGCTCATAAAAGACTGGTGATTTTAAATAAGTGTTTATCTACTTCGGTTTCGTTATATTCGAATTACAAAATTGACAGCGGTTTCATTATGATACCCATAACGACATCGGGTTGCATTATGCGAATCGTCATAAATTCTAAAACACAAGCAAAGACATTCTGAACATACAGCCAGGTACCTATAATATTACTTCGAAATCGAGACAATGTAAATGATGTTTTTAAAAATGGAACAAGTTTAGAACAAAAGTATCGTATACTATTTGGCTGCTGCGGCTACAAGATCCTTTGCCTTATACCTAATAAAGACTAAATAAAAAATGAAATAAAAAGTGGACGCGGGCAAAATTTCTGAGTGTAATTTTATTCCAATTTTTATTAAAAATGTCTTCAACATCAAGTGATATTGAAAATACACCACCAGATATAACAAATAGAGCTGTTGCGGCTACAAATAATTTACTACCAGAAAAATCAAGACATGTATATGAGAAATTAAATACTTAAACACACTTCCTGAAATACGTATTTGTCTATAACTGTGTTTTATTCCTTCCTTCGTAGATAAAATCTTGTATGCAACTGTACGTTATTGGTCTTTTAATAACTCGTGCCCACCTATTTCGGCACGCGCTACGCTTGTAAAAATGGCACTCGTATTAAAAGACCGTCCATAACGTAACAGTTGCATAAATAGCTATTCTGGAGAGAGAGAGAAATTCTGATGATGACTTAATAATATCGCCAGATAATGTCGAAAATCGCCATCTTAGTGCAATAGATAATTAAATATACAGCTGCTGTAATTGGTACGCAAATTTTTAAATTTGGTAAGCTGATAGTTTTTTAATTATTTGATAAAAACAGTTCCGGCTGGAGTAACGTTACCGCAGCCAGATCTTTTGTTTTCTAACGGGTATTTTAAAATAAATGTTATCTAAATAATTAGATATCAATTTGAAATAAATGGTACAACTTAATTTGTATATGTATTTGCTACAGTTGCGAATATATTTAAAATCCTGCTGCGGTAACGTTTGTTCTTGAAGATTCAGTTACCACAACTACAGGAAACTCGGTTAATCGATCTTCAAATAACTCAGCTGCGCGCCGTGGCCGGCACAAATTTAAGTGTCATCATAACTCTTTAATTACTTATAGGATACTAATGAAACTTTAGTACCATTTATAGTCAGGAATTGCCTATATAATAACGTTTCAAGTTAGTCTTTGGACCGCTTATTGGTAGTGCTAGGACCTAATAAAGCATATTTCTATTTACTAAAATAACTTCAATACGGTGCATTATTGTGGATTTTTTTTATTGTGTAACAAATTATATCTAATTAGCCAGATGTCACGTACAAACAATTATAATCATTCGTTAAGTCAATTTCGAGTTCGAGCAATCGTGCAAACGTTACCGCAGCAGGATTTTAAATATATTCGCAACCATCTATACTAATACTAATTACTAATAATATTATAAAGAGGTAAAGTTTGTGGGTTTGTGAGTTTGTGACGTTGTAAGGGGTAATCTCTGGATCTACTGAACCGATTTTGAAAATTCTTTCACCAGTAGAAAGCTACATTATTCCTGAGTGTCATAGGCTATAATAAATTTTCAAAAATATTAGAGATCCTTATGAAAATTGCAATAATGTAACCCAAGGTAGGAAAATGTTGCCTATAAAATTCATTCTTTGGCGTGCGCTGAGAAAAACATTGATGATAGATAAAAATTGTAGGTAAGTAGGGTAGGCAGGGTAGGCAAAGTAGGCAGGGTAGGCAGGGTAGGTAGGGTAGGCAGGCTAGGCTGGCTAGGCAGGGTAAGCAGGGTAAGCAGGGTAGGCAGGCTAGGCAGGGTAGGCAGGGCAGTCAGGGTTAGCAGGGTAGGCAGGGTTGGCAGAGAAGGCAGGATAGGCAGGGAAGGCAGGGTAGGCATGGTAGGCAGGGTGGGCAGGGTAGGTAGGAGATAGCCAGTTGACGGCAGCGAAGCCCCGGGGGTCAGCTAGTAGCAAATAAAAATACAAATTAAGTTATACCATTTATTTCAAATTGATATCTTATTATTTTGATAACATTTATTTCAACATACCCGTTAGAAAACAAAAGTTCTGGCTGCGGTAACGTTACTCCAGCCGGAACTGTTTTTATCAAATAATTCAAAAACTATCACCTTACCAAATTTAAAAATTTGCTTACCAATTACAGAAGCTGTATATCTAATTATCTATTGCACTAAGATGACGATTTGTGACATTACCTGGCTGGAGTAATGCACTCGCCTGGCCCAACAAAACGTGCTCAGTCGTTGCCTGTCTTTAAAAAACTTATAAAGGAACATTTACACTTACAATACAGCTTAAACAAGGACAGGATCACAGAGACAGGATCCTGTCCTTGTGTAAGCTGTATTGTTTTCTTGTTTGTTTATTTAGATTTATGTATTTATGTTTCTATTTTAGTAGTTTGTTTTACCTGTATGATTTGAAATTAACATCAAGTGCAACCCCATGTCGTGTCCAGGCTATCTCTATCCATTCAAGGTTGCCTAGAAGAGATCGCAGAGTGCGATAAGGCCGCCTGTTGTAAGTTTGTTTTAATTTTAATGTTTTTTTTGTACTGTCTTATCTTGGTGTACAATAAAGTATATAAATAAATAAATAATAACAAGTTGGGAATGTCCACAGAAATACTGAAGTATAGCAACCCTAGCCGAGACCGCAGGTCCCATTCTTTTTATACATAGGGGGTATTAAAAGTTCTAGATGACTTAGCAAGTACTAAATGTCCATCTTCATTAGCTTAATGGGCGTAACTTTTCTTGTTACCGCTAAATGAAGAAGCTTTGGTAATTATAACAATGTTTACCCACGGTTTTTGAAACAGTAGACATACCTTTGAAAAGTCAACAGTGTGAATAGAAATTTTCATGTTATAAACACGAATTTCTTAAAATATATCCACGTATCTCGCGTCAAGGAAGGCGTAACGTACGATAAATGATTTTGCTATCTGGAGGCACGACAGTGCCCCAACAAGTCGAACTAACAATGGCCATTCTTTTCTCGAAGCCATTCAGGACATTTTTGACCTCCTGTAACTTCGTTGTGAATAAAGCTAGAAGCCTATAGAAGTTATCTATTGCTATGACGGCAAGTAGAGATTTAGGAAAGAAAGTCATGATGCTACGCTGACCCCAAATAAATAAGTATAATGGCAGAAGTATGATGGTGATGTGTCGCGCCTTATGAATGACATAAATAGGGAGTTAGGCCCTCCCAAAAGTTCGCGGATAGTAGTTAGAGATATGCCGCAAATCTTCGGACGTGGTTTCGCTCCCGTGGACCACCCCACAGGACCCGTTTTCTGGATTAAAAAATAGCCTATGTCACTCAGGAATAATGTAGCTTTCTAATGGTGAAATATTTTTTTAAATCGGTCCTATACTTTCGGAGCCTATTCGGTACAAACAAACATAAAATCTTTCCTCTTTATAATATTGGTATGGATGTACTAACTTATTTTATAGACTTAAAAATACACTGATCGCTCTGCTTGTCAAGAACGAATTATTGAAATAAATGTCTTGTAATTCATTCCTAATCCTAATGCTCGTCTTAACAAGTACCTACTTACAAAAAAATACTACAAATAACAACTCGCAAAAACATTCACGAGAAATGTTTCGGGAGACAAAAGGTAATTAATTTTCATACCTTAAGCTGCTGTTGTTAAGGAGACAACAAATGCCAAGGGCTCTGAAGCCAGACAATTACTTGATAAAGTCTCGGGCAAGAAGGAACAAATATCTTTAATAGGAAAATAACTTAGTGCCATTACAGACGATAATTTTAATGGCAGCGACTTAGCTTAGTCTTTATTAATTTTATTTGCTATGAGTTTGCTCTTGACTCTAGGCTAGGTCAGAGGTGACAGATACAAAGTCCGGACTCGTACCGAATATGCGGCATCAAATCAAGCTGTTTCATTGTTCAAAAGCCTGACTGCTCAGCTGTAGACATATTCCACTGCAATGTGCATGTATTTTTAAAGGGTTGCAAAGAGTGTTTTTGCGACTAACTAAGTAATTTGCAATTATTGATTATTGTTTTTTGAATTGGTATGTTGAAATGGTCACCCATCAAGGACCGACCTCGTCAAGCGTTGCTTAACCTTGATGATCGACCACTGCAGTTGTTATTATTTAGCCACGAGCTCCTCACCTAGAATAAACCTTTAGAACTTATTGTATCTTTTCATCGTCTTTTTCTCATACCAAGTTACCCCCGTGCCTCGGAAAGCACGTTAAGCCGTTGGTCCCGGCTGTCATTTTGAAGATCTTTGACAGTCGTTACGGGTAGTTAGAAGCTTGATATCTGACACCAGTCTTACCAAGGGGTATCGTGTTAGGTGTTACCCAGTCACTGGGTTGTGGAGGTCAGATAGGCAGTCGCTGCAGTAAAACACTGGTACTCAGCTGAATCCGGTAAGACTGGAAGCCGACCCCAATATAGTTGGGAAAAGGCTAGGCAGATTGATTGAAGTTCTAAAGATTTAGTTATTAGGTTTTTAGTAAGTAACGGATGTGCTGAAGATGTACGTGATGAAGAAAGTAAGTTTGTGTTTGTGTGGTTTTATATACTCGTCTGACACACAATATGAGTTCGGTGCCTCTTTTTTTTTTGGGACAATCCCACCGCACTATTCCCAAACCACTGCAACTCCTGAAAGCCAGAATCAACAGTGGCGACCACCAGAAAAGCGCCGAGGCAATGAAGCTCGACGAAGTCCCGGAGAATGAATTTAACTGTCTTGGATCCCGCAACGAAATTAATCAGAAAAGAAAATGGAGGAGTAAGAAAAACACAAATTTCCACTTCCCTCCATATCAAGCAGGAGACAGAACAAACAAGACCAATAGGCACAAAGGGTCGTTTACAACTGGGATAAGCCCAGTTGCCAAGCACCACGGATAAAAATTTGCATTAATATTAATGGGTCCTAACATTGTGAGCTGTTATATTTGATTCCAATAATAGGTATGGCAAAAGCGCTTGAACGCACGGAAATTTGTTCCAGTTTCCACAAGGTCCGTATAGTAAACGGCTCCTGATACAGCCTGTACATTATTCAACATAGTATTGCGTTCATTCTGCCAAAAAATACACTCCCATAAGATATGATGTGCAGATTGTATATATTCACAGTCAGATGTAGAACACTGACATAATGGCGAGGCAACAAGCTTGAAGGAAAATAATTTACTTTTAAAGTTACCATGCCCTGTGAGAAATTGGGCAACACAGTGATCCACCTCCAGCCACGTCCTGGCCAGCCGCACGCGAACGGATGGAAAGAATTGGTGGAGGTGTCGGCCCTTGATGGAATTATCCCACCTACATTGCCATTCGGATAAAAGTTCCTCCCAGACGTCAATATGTGGTTTAAATAATCTAGAGATTTTGGCACGGTCACTCCGCGTTAAAAAGTCCGCGTCCATGGTCTCTTTTGCGGAATAGTACATTGCAGCACGTCGCTGCACTTCAAGGTCGACTGGAAGTACGCCAGCAAGTACCGGTAAGGCCTCAGTACTAACCGTCCTGTATGCTTTGCATAAGAATATCAAAGCCAAACAAAGAATAGCAGATACAACCCAAGTAAGTAGCCCCATAAATAGTCTTTAAAGTCAAAAAAGACAGACCCCACGTAGATTTAGATATTCTCGTTAAGGCATAGAAGTTCTTTTTTGCTTTTTCACCGACGATTTTAATATGATCTATAAATGCAAAATTCCTTTCTAACACAAGACCAAGATAGCACACGGACTGCTTCCTTTTTACCGGAACGTTATTAAATTTAATAGTAGGACACGATTTAAGATTACCTTTCAAAATGAGCTGATAAGTTTTATGCGGAGCAAAGGTCAGGCGGTTACGATCGCCCCACTGAGATATTAATCGTAGGCAAGTGTCAGCCAAGTTCTCGAGTCCAGCTCGAGTACTTGATTGAATGAGCAGAAGACCGTCGTCCGCGTAACCGGTTAATGAGCAGCCGCTTGGAAGCGGAATCGCGAGGAAATCATCAAAGCCTAAATTCCATAAAGGTGGACCAATAACCGAACCCTGAGGACATCCCATGGTGAGAGACTTCGACATGGAATGATGGCCGAGTTTGAGTTTCGCGGAACCATTTAAAAAGTAAGAGTAAACTAAATTGTATATATTTCTATAGCAGCCTCGATTTTTCATTTTAAGTAATAGCATTGGCCACCATGCGTTATCAAAAGCCCCAGAAATATCTAGAAAAATCCCAATTACATACTTATGTTCAGATGTATTAACTATTTTCCTAACAGTAAGGGCCGCGTCTACAGTCGATTTTCCAATAGTGAAACCGAATTGATTATTATGAAATTTTGGTCCGTCCGGTAGCAACCGTGGAACGATAAGGCGCTCCAGGAGTTTTCCCAAAGATGGAAGTAATGTTATGGGCCGGTACGACTTCGGGTCGTCCGGGGGTTTGTCGCCACTTTTCGGGATTATTCGTATAAATCCGCGTCGCCAAATACGAGGAAATACGCCCTCCGCAATACAACGGTTGTAAACGGTTAAAATCGCATCACCGGCTGTTTTACACGCTTCTATAATCATCCGATTAGATATTTTATCTTCACCTGATGACTTGTTGAGTGGTAACCTCTTGACAACGTTAATAAATTCGTCAGTGGATGGAAGGTCTGACGCTGGTGATTCAGGTGGTACAGCTGCCCACGCTCTGATCTGTTGATGGTATTCGTTGTCATTAGCCAGTACGTCATCAGGTATAAGAGTATTCAGCAAAACTTCAGTTGTTTCCTCAATACCGGTAGTGTGTTTATTATTTACTTTAATATTCTGAACAAACGCGAGGTCGACTGATCGATTGGCTTTAAACTCATGATATAAAGGAGACCACGGACCTTCTTTATCTAATTTTTCTACTACTTTACGCAATAAATTATTTTAAATTATTTACCCTTTGATTTTTCCACCGATGCTCTGTAGCGGGACCTGGCAAGTCTAAACGTATTTAACGCAATGGAAAGAGGGTCACCGGTAACCTTACGTTTTTTAAGCTTGTTAAGATGTTTACGCGCTCGGCGATAATTTTTACGCTGTTCAGTTAGGTAGTCACACCACCAATCACATCTACGTATATTGGTCAAAGATCCACGACCAATGGCAATGTCAGCACAGTAAGTGAAGGTGTCTGACATAATTTCAGCACTTTCTTCAGCTGAAAGCCCATCACGAGTGAAGTCTTTGGCGTGAGACGCAACAAGCGAGCTAAAGAATTCCCAATTCGCACCCTTACATTTATACCTAAAGTTACCAATGACATGTGACGTACCCTGAGTAAAAACTGGAACAAATTCGTACACGATCAAGCGATGATCACTACAAGACGCGTCCGGTAGGACACGCCACCTATCCAAGCGTACGTCTGCACTAGAAAGTGTGACGTCAATACAAGATTCGCCCATTTGGCTGCAAAAAGTTGGTGGTGCTTCAGGGGTATTATGAATAGTCAGATTCATTTCAGCAATGAAATCTTCAACAGCGCAGCGTCGTTCATAATCCGTAGACCGAACTTTGCCATACCAGAGTGATGATGACGCATTCACATCAGCGCCAACGATAACTTTGCAGCCCGCGAGCGACTGCAAGACGTGACGGAGATTATTTATATGAGGAGCAACAGGGTCTGAATATTGAAAGTAGCAACTCACAACGTAAACTTTAAAAGAAGACGATGAGACCTCCGCAACGGCACAATGGGGTGTCATTAGATTACGCAAAGACGTTACTGTGAAGTTAGAAGAATGCGCCACGTAAATTCCAGCTCGTGCTTTGCCATCCAACTGTACTACTTTGTGACGTAAACGCGCGTTTTGATATTGTTCTTGAACAAGCACGATATCTAAGTTATAATCGATAATTAGTTTGTCAAGTTCAGAAGTCGCTACCCTATCGTTGTGGAGATTTAATTGTCCTATTGTTAATCTATCCATTATTTTAGTAGTTGGTGTTGAGGATAAGTTGTTCGAGTTTAAGTTTATAAGTGGCACACCATCCGATCCACATCGATGGTCAGACGGTTTCTTAGAGCGTTTACACGCCACGCAAGACGGTATATAATTTAAATTGTCTTTATGCGGACAGTCTTTGGTTTCATGTGTCTCAGAGCAATTAGCGCAGGTAGGTGATTTAATAGTGCAGTGTTTCTTAACATGACCGAACTGTTGACAATGTGCACAACGTACTACATCGACATCATCAATGAAACGGCAAGTCGCCCAATCAATAAACAATTTATCCTTGGTCGAGACTAAATGTTTCCGGACCGCGGACTCAAGTTCAATGCCTATCCATTTCCGACCGTTGTCTAACGAACGCCTACGTATGATTTTCGTTGATTTAATAAATTCGTCTTCTTTTAATGACAACTCGTCTTTAATGTTTTGGCAGTACAACGCATGCAAAAAGGCACTGTCCTCCATTGAGGATGGGACGTCTTTAACTAAAATACGAGGCTTACGGCCTTTTAGTTTTTCAAGTCGCAAGCCAGCGGACCTAATGGCATCGACCGATTGTAACTTTTTGATTTGTAAATCGTTAGCGACACGTAACACGACGCCAGACTTCGCAGCCTTCTTGACACCTACAATTTGAAAGCCGTCACTAGGATCTATTGCTTTCATGAGCGCTTGTTTAGTCGCGGAAGAAGTTGCGAAATCAGTTGAACGCTCATCAGTAGGGTAGGCCACAAGACACGGAAGTTTGGCGCGGGCATTTACTTGTGGAACTACTTTAGGTAAACGAAGTTTTAATTTGTCAGCATATGAGGCATTGTTGACATCAGACTTGGCAATATCGACACCGGTATTATGTTTTATTTTTTCTAATTCGCGTTCCGTATTGGCCAACTTAGTCTCGTTGGCGGATGATTTTATGGCTAGCAATGAGACAATAGCCGTTATGCGCTGAGTCATGTCCATAATTGCGGATTTATTTGCAACATTAATGCGGGACCCTTGGTCATTAACAAGATCGTTAATTTTAGACAGGTACGCAGACGCCTGAGTAACCAAATCACAATAGTCGTCATTGCTTACATTAGTGACATTTAATATTGGCGAAGACCTTACAATTGACTCTGATGTTTGCATTCGCTTAGATCTATCTTCGGGTGAAATGTAAGAAGGAGACATTTCACTAAATAAACGCTTAGCATTAGCGGAGGTCGTCGGCGACCTTGGTTTATTTATTCGGCGGAATAATATTTCCCCACCACGATCAGGTGGGTCATCATTGTTAGATAACATAATTACTTTTGAAAATTAAACTAATAAGCGTATTAGAACGTAAAAAGTGAAAGATTAACGGACGATACAATTATTTCGATATACCCACACGTCAAGAAAAGTAAATGTACTCACCGATAGCTGACGAAATTAACTAATTGCAACTAAATAACGGACGTAAACACGTTTAAAAACTTACGATACCAGCACTTATCACAATGATACACAATTGACAGCAAATCACAAGCCGGAAATAAATTTCGGAACACGACAATTGCAATTAAAAACAGGGAGCAAACAGATCACCGCTAACCAATGCGAGCGCGCGGAGGGAAGTGAAGTTCGGTGCCTCTGTGAAGAATATGACACACATGCTGGAGTGCACTTGTACCTTGGAGGACCTAATGAACGCTTCTGACGCTGTTATTGTTGTGGCTGCCTACTGGTCTCAAAACATCTAAAGAGTTTTCCATCGACTCGAAAAAAGAAGTAGGGAATTCCACTTATGTTATGGCCCTTAATCGGAATTGTTCAAGTTACAACGGCAGCCGCAATGCAATTGAATAATTTTCGTCAATTGCGAAAGCAGCTACCTAAATGGAAGGCAGCGTTTTGGAAACACTTTCATTATGCGTACAGCTAAGGAGTGGAATTCTGCTGGAGTCAGTGTTTCTCGACAGCTACAATCTAGGAGTCTTTAAATGCATATGTTATTTCTAGGCAAGCGTGTCTCACCGTCGACCACATCATCGCTTACCAACAGGTGAGATAGTGGTCAAGCCTTATAAGTGGATAAGCCTATAAAATACATTAAAAAAAGGAAGAACCGAATTTCTTGCCAAACTGTTGGCAATTATATTTAACCGACTTCCCAAAAAGGAGGAGGTTCTATGTTCGACATTGTTTGTTTTTTATTTTATTTTTTATGTTCACCGAAATCTCCGTCAATTGTGGACCGATTTTGAAAATTCTTTTTTTTTGTTTGAAAGAGTTTGTTTCGAAATTGGTCTCATTTTAATTTGGTGAAGATCTGATGAAGAACTTCGGAGATATACAACAGAACTCTTCAATAATTATTGGTAAATCTCTCGGGATTGCTGCAATCGCATGTCTGTTGATTGTTTATACCATTTCATAACATAACATCACGCCAGTACGCTCTTAAGGGGTACGCAGATCTCTCATTACACCGGTTATGTTCAAGTTTCATGAAATCTATTTTGGCGTTAAAGTTACCTTACTATGTCTATTAGGTAGGTACAACTAAAAAGTGAAAAATAAAAAAACTTCCAAATACAAAACTACAAAGAGTACAATAACTTTATTTTTTGAAGTCGGTGTCTTCCGTAGGTACCATTTTTTTTGCGTTATGGACACCGACTTCAAAAAATAAAGTTATTGTACTCTTTGTAGTGTTGTATTTGGAAGTCGGTTGTATTTTTTTGCAAAAATGTTTTTTTATTAGATTTTAGATATTAAAAAAAGCACAGACACTTCTCAAGACAACTATGAATACAATAATCTATGTAAAAAAAAAATTGAGAGGTGTCAAGGGACACCCGGATTGAACGAAGTTTTTAAGTTAAGTTATATATATATATTGATTTACATATATATCATTTACGAAACGAAAATAACTGGCTTGCTTTCTATGAGAGAGAGAGAGAGAGACAGACAGAGAACCACGCGCACGCCGCACGTTACAACTATAGCAAAAAGTGTCGTTACAACTTCAGAGGCCTTAGTGCGAGTTTTTACTCACGCTCACTCGTGATACGTAAACATCATTTTGTATTGAAACTGGATAAGCGCCGTCTGGTGACGGTAAGGAGAAACCACTTTTTTTGTATACATATTGACATAAGAGATCGTTTACGTATCACGAGTGAGCGTGAGTTAAAACTCGCACTAAAGCCTCTGGTCTTATTTTTTTTTCCGTCTAGCCCCCTTTAGCAACGCGCGATAAGGAACTTCGTTCCAAAAAACTATTGTTATATTATTTGTTGTTGATTTTTTTAGTTTGAGCCTCGCATATTGAAGCATAGCATTATAGAAGATGGCGAATACTTAGCAGTGGGTGTAACAAGATTGCCAATGAGGATGATGAGGATTGATGATGTATGGCATAGTTTCTGTGGGTACATTTGCCTTCCACTTTAGCATTTGTGCGTATCAAGCGTTCGGGCGCACGGTTGGCGCAGTGTTGCGTATCAAGCGTTCGGGCGCACGGTTGGCGCAGTGTTGCGTAGCAAGCGTTCGTGCGCACGGTTGGCGCAGTGTTGCGTAGCAAGCGTTCGGGCGCACGGTTGGCGCAGTGGTTTAGCGATTGACTGCTGCGCTGCGTGTCGCGGGTTCGATTCCCGCACGGAACAAATATTTGTATGACCTACAGATAGTTGTTTTGACTCTGGGTGTTGTGTATGTGAGTTTATATGTTTGTAAACGCACACACGATACAGGAAGAAATTCCTAGTGGGGGCAACGTTTAAAAAAAAAATATGATTTGTCCTTTTATGACATTCTAGCTACAAACGGGCTCTACACGGTACAAATTATATATACACAATTACTTCTCGTTTCTATCATAATGTCAGTGAAAATCGTCTCAAAATCCGTAGTGTGGTGTTGAAAAAGTAACCGGCAAAACCGACAACGACTTTATTCTATTTAGAAATTAGAGATGACGACATTTCTGCACAATCATCATTCATCATCATCATCATCATCATTTCAGCCGAAAGACGTCCACTGCTGGACATAGGCCTCCCCCAGGCGTCGCCACATTGACCGATCCCGTGCGTCTCGCATCCAGCGCCTTCCCGCAACCTTAACCAGGTCATCAGTCCACCTAGTTGGAGGCCTGCACAATCTAAAACAATAAAAATATATTGTAATTATATACATAAAAATGTAACCATTATATAAGAACTAAGTAAACCTATCCTTCGCCAGTTATTTACACTCACGACTTTCCACATAAAAACAACAGCTGTAGCGATTCACCTTCAAAACACCATTATAAATCTTCAAGTTCAATGTTAGACCGTAAACATTTCATATAACAGACGTCATACTCCGAAAATATTTTAAAATTTATTTTTATATACGCCTAGCAAAACAATTGAAATATCTACTATAGTTCAGATATAAAATGATATACACATACATGGTTAAATAAAATTTGACAAAACTTTAGAAACGTGTTGGAAAACGATATACAAAAATTCAAATTCATAACTTCACTATCAGCGGTTGTTGACCCCGTAAGCCTATCAAATACTTCAAATTATTGTGTTTTGTTTTATCGCCATTAGACATCGATCCCTTTATGGTTTCGCCAAATAATTCAATTTGACCCTGTATAATAAACAAGCGCTCTATATGCGGCGCAAGAGCCGCAAGAGTCGATCAAAATACGTAGATAGCAGTTCTATTACAGTCGCGCGCCGAGCCCTAACGTATGTAGACGTGCCTATGGATATAATTGCTAAATTCCAAATTTAAATTTATCCGCTGCATACGTCGTCGTGCATGTATAGAGAATTGATTACGCGCTCTATGATGTTCGGTTCAAGAATTCGCGTAAAGATTGCTGGCAAATAGCCTAATAAAGTGAAGTGTTATGTGCTAGAATATTTTTGTTTATGGAGTGTTCAATGTTACAGCTGATTTAGTCAAAACGTGCGTCTAAACAGAAACATCATTTAATCAAAACATTAAAAAAATACTACAGAAGCGCCAAAACAAAAGTGTTGGATTCTAAATTCAAATTCAAAACAAGCAATGGCCTCGACTCCAGAAACGCCTACTCCAAGTGATACCCCTGAAAATACTCCCACTCCTTCACCAGCACCTCAAGATGTAAACAAATTCAACTGGCTGAAGAGAGCTCAGGCTGCCAGGAACAACCCTTTCGTCAAACCCAGACCTTCGTTGACCCGGGAGAGTTCCTCAGCAGAACTTTTCTCCAGGGAAAACTCCAGTCCAGACTTATTCCAGAGTTCCAGACTGAATCTTTTTGATACTGATCGGACGCCGAAACCTGAAAATAATGCTAATGGATTTAAAAAGGTAATTTTTGAACTTTTTGATGATCAAAACATAATATAAAATCGCGGTGACCATAAGATTATTTAAGAATAACTAGTGACCCGTCCCGGCTTTGCACGGGACAAATTTATATACACAAACCTCCCTCGTTAATCGTGTATTATTATTAATGAAAATCGTATCAAAATCCATTGCGTGATTTAAAAGAAGTACGCGGAGTTACACATAGAGGGTAGACAGCGAATTTGTTTTATTACCCGACTGCCGAAGGAGGGTAATGTGTTTATCAGTCTATGTATGTATGTATGTTTGTTCCTATGTGGCATTCTTGAGACCAAACGCGTTGGCCGATTTTGATGATTCTTACGTCAATCGATTCGTTTTAACCCTGCGAGTGTCATAGGCTATATAAAAATTGGATAAGAAAAAAATGGCGGATTTTGGGCGCCATTTTGTAGGGGGGAAATTTTTTTTTCTTCCAAACCCATCGTGTGGGGTATCAAAATAAAGTGTTTTAAGAGGTGATTTCAAAAATATATAACACTTATATGTTTAAATGAACCTAATTAAAAAAAAAATAACTGAACAGTTGTAAATAAAAAAAGTTAATTAAAAAAATCAAAAAACCCGACTGCTTAAAAAGCGAACTAAAAGGAAGTAAACAAGAAGAAAATCATGCTGTGCAGTCGGAGGATACATCTGGTTTTGGTCAGCCAGCTCGCGAATATGTATCCTCCGACTGCACAGCATGATTTTCTTCTTGTTTACTTCTTTTTAGTTCGCTTTTTAAGCAGTCGGGATTTTTGATTTTACTACGAGTATTTCAGAGACAAAGTATTCAAAACTCAAGCACATTATGGTGAATAGGCCTAGCGAGTGTATCTCGGATTATCTGATGATAATCTAAAGAATGTACATACTTAAACACTAAACAAAAGTAAACTATACAAAAATTATACTAAACCTTACTACTTACACTAATGCTATACAAAAGAAAGGTACACTTAGGCGTCGAAGTACTCCTCCACATCGCTGTCATCCGGGAACGTGCCCAGAACACTGGCAGCATTGCCACGTTGAATGGCAAAGCTGATTTCTTGCGCAAAGAACGAGCCAGCCTTCTGGTCATGCACAGTGTCGATCAGTCACCGAGAGATCTCCTTAAAAAGGTTGAGAATGATAATTATTAATTACGCAAACAGTCTCTGCTTGCAGGTCTCAACATCTAGATAATATTTTGTAGATATATATTCCCATACATAAAATTTACATAACAAACGTGAATATCAGTTCAGCTCCGAAATATCAATCACTGAAGTGTTTGACAAAATCATTAGCTCTACTGCGGTAACTATAGAATCTAAATATTAAACTTCTACAACGTTAGTAGCCAATCTTTTCGGGTGTTTAGACTGAAACATCTAAGTCTCGAACCAATTAACACCACAATGTTGAACGCTTCAAAATTGAGGAATAACAATTGAATTAGAACGTAGATGGCAAGATCAGATATAGATTTTCACTGAGATTTTAAGATATTAAACAAGGAAAAACTTAAATTTAAAGAATGTTAATGTTCTGAGAACCAAATCATTTTCATATTTCGTTTTCTCAACTGCAACGGTTTACGACACAAATCAGAAAATCTTAAAGGTACCCAATTTTGTAAAATCTTAATTAGAAGACCACAAATTAAGATTTTTAAAGAGTTTTAAAAGTATCAGCTGTCAAACAGTCGTTTTCAGACCTGACTAGCCCGAAACCGTCTATTGTTGTGTATAGTCCTCCTAACGATATCTATAAAAACCGGCCAAGTGCTAGTCGGTTTCCCGAACGAAGGGTTCCGTACAATAATTGCAAAAAATGGCAAAAACATCACGTTTGTTGTATGGGAGCCCCACTTAAATATTTATTTTATTCCGTTTTTAGTATTTGTTGTTATAGCGGCAACAGAAATACATCATCTGTGCAATTTCAACTGTCTAGCTATCACGGTTCATGAGATACAGCCTGATGACAGATGGACAGTGGAGTCTTAATAATAGGGTAGAGTTTTTATCCTTTGGGTACGGAACCCTAACAATGAGCGATAATAGAGGAATGTGTATTGCAGATAAATTGGTGATATTTACCACTATCCTTCGACAAAGACCTTTTAAAATAACAACGATACAACACCATGAAAAAGTACTAGTATTCAGTTGCATCTATTCAAACCAGAAGCCCAGGCCAACATAGTTGAGAAAATATTAGGTAGATTATGAGGATAGAAACGGAGATAGCATATAGTTATTTTAAAATAAATCGAATATTTTATCTTACTAATATTATAAATGCGCTGTTTAGATGTGTGTATGTTTGTTACTCGATCACGCCAGAACGGCTGAACGGATCTGGACGAAATTTGGCACAAATATAGATTATAGTCTGGAATAGCAAATAGGCAACTTTTCAACCCGGTATAATATGTTCCGTTGGCATAAGAACGCGGGCGAAGCCGCTAGCAGAAGCTGGTTAAAAATAATGTAACGTTATTATCCTCATTCACAACCTGACTTCGCCAGTATGCTGAGCTCTCTTTTCTTGTGCTAAACTGATTTAAAAAAAATTGTGAACATTTACCAAAATTTTGGTAACTGAGAACTAAAATTACTTGTCTTATGAGCAACAAAACAGAATTTTGCTATTTGCTAATTATTTTTGTATTATTTCATTGAAGTTTATTATATTCAATAACCAATGTTTGGTTAAATATAAAGTTACAAAATAAATAATAATTAAGGAAAAATAAAAAAACACGCTTTAATAGAAAACCAAACTAAAAAGTAGAAAATAATTTTCAATAAATTTAAATTAAGAATAGTGATAATAACAAAAAATATATTTTAATATAAAAATGCGTGGGGTGCTTGATGTTTATTGTTATAATATTTTATTGATAGAAAGTGGTAAAAGTGAAGTCATTTTGAAAATATCTTAAAAAGCACCCCACGCTACTTTATAATAAAATACATTTTTGTGTTAATAACTATTCTTAATTTAAATTTATTGAAAATTATTTACTATTTTTTAGTTTGGTTTATCATTAAAGCGTGTTTTTTATTTTTTTTTTGCTATTATTTATTTTAACTTTTTAGTTCAATCGCTAATCCTGAAGATCCTGGTAAGAATAATGGGACAAACTATTAAAACGATTGCATTGTCTTCGGTTCTTGATAAGTGTGCAAAGGCTTTTTATTATTATTATTATATAGCAACAAACAAAGCAAAAGAGAATAATTGTGAAAAAGTATACAGTAAAATTGCACAGAGCCTGCCCATACCGAAAGTATACAAAGACACCTAACCACCTGCGTTTGTTTTAAAGGAAGTCCATTCATCTCTAACATCATCAACGCTGGTTTAAAAGGGGTCAAGTTCGGCAAAACCATTCCGTCTATCACTGCAAGATTGCTGGCAATTTAAACTAAATCGTCCTGTTTCAAACTCAGATTGTTCACTCCGATCCTAATCGGTTTAAAATTATGGAAATTGGTCCTCCGAGGCGCGTTGAGGCAGTCAACGGTTTGTAAAGACTAATTTGTATGTAAGATACTAAGATTTGAATGTTTGCCATTAAACTTGTCTGGTATAGTGTCACCGGCTCCAGTTACATAATATTAATGAGTTGATGCGTATCATCTGCACGAACGTAATTAGTTTGCGCATCGTACATACAACGAATGATTTATTCATTATTATTATAGCAACGTGGGGACGTGGGGACTGCACTGAAAAAGGCGTAACCGTTTTCAACACGCTTTTATTAGCTTGGTATGTATGTATCTATGTAACGGAATCTTTGAACGTGATTTTCACCCCTTCAAATCTTTGGATTAATATGAAACTTTATTAACAATCTTGGCAGTACACGATTTGTTTTTGTTATTTTTCTAATACCGAATAATAGTGTCAATTATTCACCATTCGGCGAATAGTTGTCTAAATAAAAAAAACACTTTTAATGGAGGGTTCCGGCGACTGATCCCGCAATTAATCAAAGAGTTTTGAATATTTTTTCGTTTGACTGTACTGTTTATGGGTGGGACGAGTCGCCGGAAGAAAAATATTAAAATAAATGTAACCGGCAGCTCATCCCGCGGGATCAGTTAATTGCGGGATCAGTCGCCGGAACCCTCTTTTAATGATCAGAAAAACTATAGACTTAAAAATAATTAAACTTTTATTAATCTTTAAAAAAAAATAGTATTATCATTTAAAAACTTATTTCATGTAAAAACTTAGCCAACAATCAATATGTTGAAGATAATTAATTAGGCTTTTTAGTTAATAATTTAATATTTAAAGCCTAAAAGAAAGATTGGTGCAGAATAACTAGTTTTTCTAGTCGGTTATTATTTTAGAATAAATAAACTATTTTATATTCCTATTTTATATCGAATAATAATAGCGAGTATTCAACTATTCGCCATAGGGAATGGCGATTGGTATTCGACTATTTGCTATAACAGCTATTTGCGGCATCTCTAGTATATTGTCCTGTACTACTTTCTTTGCCATATTTCCCCGTTCTATATGTTTTACATTCAGGTATTTCGCACAGTTTGCAAAATGGATAATATAAAAGACGGTCTAACTGTTTTGACAAATTATTTTCGAGGGTGGCGTTATCTTAACACAGCTCACTTCCGGACAAGTGGACTGTTTTAATTATGACGAATTGTTGTGATTGCGCTTTTGAACTTACAGTTAATGGCCTCTACAGAATTTGATTGTTGTTCTTATTTTATAAAATTTGGATTTTGAGTATATTGTCAAAAAGTATTTTTAACATCACTAGCTTTGTCCCATCCCACAATTTCATTCCCGTAAATATAATAAAAAGTAGGCAATAGATTGCTATAACTATTGAATGAAGCTTTCTATCATTTAAAGAATTTTCGTCATCAACATTATATAACAGATTTGATCTCTTTATAACATTATTAATTTATATATTTAGATTTGGGTGTACTATAGCCTATATCTCTTTCTCTATCTATACCTGTGTTCAACCCTTCGATATGTGTTAGGTTAAGTTTAGTCTTCACTCTTCAATCGTCGATTTCTATTCCAATATTTTCACCTTCGTTGTTTACAAAATCTGTAAGCAGATTCCACAGCTTCAATCTCAGCTTCATAATCCATTCATGTGCTTCCGAACTCATTAGCTTTGATATAAAGATCATTAAAAAATCCGGAGAGCGTGCCAAACACTTCAAAGTCTTGTTAATTTACCTCGTAGTGAATATTTTTAGATGTTATGAATATACTCGTACCTGGGGCCGTACCGTAACATGTCAAAGCCATCATGAAAAAAGGATCGTGTTCTACGTACTGTATAGCTTCATAATGGAACCATGATAGTTTTGACACGTCAGAATAAGTGTTAATGGTAATATTTTACGTGATTGTGATTGTAACCCTGTGGGGTTTTTTATCGCTACATGGAGCCCGCAATGCCGGCATTGTTGATTTATTTATTTGTGTATCACTCATTGATATAAGCGTAGGCGATGGTTATAAGCGTAGAGGAACACCAAAGCAACGATGGATTGATTGTGTTAAACGTGAGATAGCTTGAAATGAGGTGACTATTGAGAAACGGCAAATAAAACTACTATTGCAAGAAGATATGCTGCTCTCGAATAAATTGCTATTAGGCAGGAGGTTGATTATGATCGGTTTTTTAAGGCGATATATACGCCCCAATGTAACGCAGTACTGGCCGTGCGCCCGCTCGATGCCAAAATATCAAAATTGAATCTCCTTTTGAACAGTTTTGTTTGCAAAATATTATTTGATTTACAAATGCTATGTTAGGTATGAAGAAATTCCAGCCATCAATTTTTCTGTATAAAAATATTTTAAACATCGAAGTCGTTTTGGAGGAGTTTCCAAAAGTTGCGAAAAAATATCGTGTTGTTAATAATTTTTTTAAAGCAAAACTATTAGTTACACGAAAAAACCTTGCGTTCAAAATTATGTACATGAATCAATAATAAATATATATATTTTTCAAACCTTTTAACCTAGCTGTTACTGAGGAGTATGCTTTAGAAAGTTACCGTTTTATGGCACTAAAGCGTATGTAGGCCCTTAAGAATGGCTGTAAGAGGAAAGAAAACGTTTAAATGATGGATTGAATGGATGACAAAAAAATAAGATGGGCCTGAAAACGGCTACTTCACTGATTTAAGGTTACACTAGTCGGTCATTCTTTCATACAAACGTAGTCTGGCGATTACTCCACTGTTTGACGATGTACGTTCAAAATAAAAATGATATCAATTTGTCTCATCATTATCTAGCCCTGTATGGAAACAAAAAAGTTAAAATAATATATATTTGAAAGTTATGAACATCGAAAGTTCCATGTTTCAACACTAATTTTAAAGGGCGGAAATAAATACCATAAAAAGAAGGAAAATTGGAAAACAGGGATAGATTAATAGTTCAACAATGCAAGTAATTTTATTTTGAAAATATATTTTTAGTAATTTTTTCATGATATCCAGACTCCCAAAGGTCTGTTTATAAAATCGCGCGCGCTCGTTTTCGTCCTTAATCATCATCCATTTCGCTACAAATTTGCAAAAGTGCTAATTCGTACGCGAACCAGCTTCTTACTGCTCATCACAGCATCTATCTCTTTCGCACGTGTTGTCACAGTGCAACCTTAAAACTCATAGTAGGTAGGTAAGGACTTTATATGGATGAAGATTCGGAATGATAACAGAACTTTCTCTCTACTTTTCTCCTTAGCAAGAATACTATTAGTTATTAATTATCTATTAGTCTATAGTCGGAATTTTCGTCGTCTGAAAACTGTAATACACTCGTGTGTGACTGGATGTCTGTCGCATTATCATGTTATAGACGAATATCTTTTACGAAATTTCTGATTCAGACCCACGGGATCACAGCAGCTCCAATATTAATTAAATTCTAACCTGATCTATTGGTTTCACTTAATATGTAACTTTTCTTATTATCTCTCTTGATATCATTAGTCTGGGCGAAAGATCAAGGTTTTGTCTGGGACAAACCCACTATTATTTTATTATTGTTTCCTTAATAACTAAAGCAAATATAAACACAGTAATAGAGGTATATAATATACCTATTTCGTTAGTTGTGTTTTAGTGTAATTGTAATAAGGAAGCAGGATTTTGCCGTCATCATCATTATTTTAGTCAAAACGTACCTGGCTATAAGGGGCTTCAGCTCGTCAGTGGAAGTCACCTTATGCCGACTCCAGTCATAGGCCTTTATGACGATGATACCATCTGAGACCAAGATGACCGCATGCCAAAGTGCTCACGCGCCTTCACGAAGACAGACTGCCTGGCTCTCGTCAAGAACTCCTTGACGGATATTTTTGAGCCCTTCAATCTTGTTTTTCGCCCTCCAAACTGAAGCCTTGATGTCCGCAATGGTGAGCCAAATGAGTATGGGCCTGTGATGTTCCTTGTTGGGGGCTCTCAAGTCTATGACAGGCCTCAATTGACGACACTGCAACGTTCTTGAGAGCTAGCTTGGTGCTTAACACATCCAGGATTACTGCATTGCTGTCCTCATTCTCCACTTCAGCAAGTCCCTGGAAAACCAAACGCCGGTGCCTGGTCTCCATGCCATCAATATGTTTGGCACACTCATTGATCTGGCTTCGGAGCAGACCAAACAGAGAAAACCAGCTCCCGGAAAGTGCGAAACTCATCAGCTATCTTCGCCACTGTGTTTGCCTTGGAAGGCCCAGCACTCTGGATCTGTGCTTCTATTTCGCCAATCTTCTTTAAAAAGTTCTCCTCCATTGTTTTCTGAGCAGCCATAACTTCAGCGTATTGTGACATTATTTTTTAAAGTGCTGACTATAGGTGGAGTGACAGTGCAGTGATCAGCTGGCTTGTAGGCTAATTACTGATCTAAATTTAATTAGTATTTTTAGTAATAACTATTAATTAAAAAAGCATAGACGTTAAACTTTACAAAAAAAAATTACGTCTATGCTTTTTCGACACCTACCCGCGAAAAAATTACTACTCTGTCCATTCATATCCATTGACGCCATATATCGGGTACACGTCGACCTTAAGATTATATAGGATCCATCCAGGGCCTTTAGACTTCTATCGATATAGTGAATAATAACGAATATTTTATATTCCTTTTTGTGTTTAATTGTTGGTGCATAACTTAGTAAGATCAAACGATCTTACAGCCTAAACAGGCGCCTATTTTCTATTAATTTCTGTCACCCTGCTCACGGGCACCACACGAGCAGGGGTGTGTTTGACGATGTATGTTTGTTATTCAATCACGCCAGAACGGCTGAACGGATCTGGATTTAATTTGGCACAGAGATAGATTATAGTCTGGTTTTCATCCCGGTACAATGTTCCTTTGTGATGATAAAACCCTTATCACGCGGGAAAGCGCTGTCAGAAGCTAGTAAGGATTAAAGATGCTAGTGGTCACAAACGTTACTGCTGAGCATGAGGTCCTGGATTCGAATCCACAGTCGGGCAAAGTGTTGATGGGATTTCACAACGGGAATTTCTCAATAACAGCCCGGAGTTTGGATTTGTGTCCGGTTGATGGCAACAGGCTCGTTCCTTTTTAAATGGGAATTAACATAACTGATGAAATGTGTGTGTAATGGGAACTATACGTGCACCTAGCACCTAGCCTCGTGCGTGGCTGGTGGTGGATCAATGTGTTGCCCAATTTCTCACAGGGCATGGAAACTTTAAAAGTAAATTATTTTCCTTCAAGCTCGTTGCCTCGCCTTTATATCAGTGTTCTACATCTGACTGCTAATATGTACAATCTGCACATCATATCTTATGGGAATGTATTCTTTGGCAGAATGTCATATTATGTTGGATAATGTACAGGCTGCATCTGGAGTTGTTTACTAAACGGACCTTGTGAAAACTAGAACAAATTTCCGTGCGTTCAAGCGTTTTTGTCATACCTATTATTGGAATCAAATATAACAGCTCACAATGTTAGGAGCCATTGATATTAATGCTATTTTTTATCCGTGGTGCTTGGCAACTGGGCTCAATCCAGTTGTAAACGACCCTTTGTGCCTATTGGCCTTGTTTGTTCTGTCTCCAGCTTAGTATGAAGGGAAGTGGAAATTTGTATTTTTTCCTACTCCTTTGTTATTATTTTCTGATTAATTTCGTTGCGGGATCCAAAACAGTTAAATTCATTCTCCATGGTAAAAAAAAATGTGGGTGACCATAAGCTCTTAGAGTAAGGTTATTTTGAGATCGCGTAAGTGAAAGATGTATACAAGTCATATACATCTGTCCCTTACATACACTCCAAATAACCTTACTCTAAGAGCTTATGTTCACCCCCCAGGACTTCGTCGAGCTTCATTGCCTCGGCGCTTTTCTGGTGGTCGCCACTGTTGATTCTGCCTTTCAGGAGTTGCAGTGGTTTGGGAATAGCGCGGTGGTATTATAAAAAATACGACCTATACCTATACCTACCTATCTACCGACCTATAACACTTGGAAATTACAGACGTCATGTTATTTATGTGAAATTTTGCGCACTGAAGTTCTAATTCGGGGGATTCAGGCATGTTGTTATGTAAGTTCAAATTAGGGATGTTAAAGAAGTGATGATATCGAAACCGAAGTCGAAATTCGAGGTTTGATATTTGGTTTATAAAAATTGGAATCGGAGGCGTAGGCTGAAGAAAGATGTGAAGAGAAAAAAAGAATGTATTATTTTATTGTATTAAACCGATTTTGATTTAATACAATAAAATAATACAAACATTGTTAATCAGCCTTTTTAACGTCAGATTAAACACAATGCACCTAACTAAACGTTGTAAAAAAATGAAAAGTTTTCTAAAATCGCGATCAGTATTATATAAACAAGTTTTACAGTTAAAGAAGTTTAAGCGTTGACTGCGGCCGCGTGCCGCCGCCTCCGATATAAAAGTGTCGGAACCGAAATCGAATCGATTTTTAAAATCAGAAGTTCCGAAGAATCGAACCTCCGTAACGTCCCTAGTTTAAATTATAATGAACTAGCTGAACCTCGCGGTTTCACTCGCATCTTTGATTACTACTCCGCTCCTATTAGTCATAGCGTGATGTTTTATAGCCTATAACCTTCCTCAATAATCGGGCTATCGAATAGTGAAATAATTTTTAAAATCGGACCAGTAGATCCTGAGATTAGCGCGTTCAAACAAACAAACAAACAAACTCTTCAGCTTTATTTTATTAGTATAGATTCTACGAAACAACCATGCCAAACACTTCATTGCTTTGTTGGTGGAACTCATAAAGACTATTTTTAGACCTAAACTAGGCACGTGGTCCAGTTTTAGTATGTTTGTACACACGGCCATTAGTTTGAAAATGTAAACGATCTTGTATATTTTTGGATGATAAACATGCTGTTTTGGAATATTTTGGAATCAACCTCGATTGTTTTAATTGATTCATGTTTTTGTCAGTTTTCTTTAACTTTCTCTGCATTTGTTTTATTCGCTCAATTATTTTTTTATTGTTTTTTTATCATATTTTCCGTGAGTAACGTTGTCCGGTTCTAACATATATTTCAATTTTAATTGTAAATGTGTTTGTTATATTTAGGTTTATCCTAATTTAAATAAATACATTTCTGAGAATTAATGTAATTTCTGTGGTTATCAAAAAACCTTCCACATGGTAATAGAGTTCAGTTGACAACAGTGTTACGTCAGCATCAACTAATTGTTACTTCTCCTTATATTCTATTTTATGTGCACGAAATGCTTCAGAACTAAGATCCTTATTATTCACGTGTTGAAATAAATGTACTAACAGAAAAATATCCAAATTCAGAATGATTAGAGGATCAAGTTCACAGACGTCCCTTGTTTTGAGCAGTCAAACCGACGGGCTATGAGCTTCCCATATACCTAGGTAGACCACCATCAATAAGTGGTTGAATCATCCCTAGAGACAAATAGTATGACACATAATTATATGATTAATGGATTGTAATAAATATTGTAATGATTTACCATTTGGCTTTCTTGACAAGTTGTAAGTAAGATTTATTATCACATTTATATCGTTCTTAGTACTATTATAGCTTGTTAAAACATTGGCACATCTGCTGGTTTTTCTTTAACTTGCATCTAAATGTTTGGTCCTTCGCTTCGAACTATGTCACCACTATTATTCTGAACATAGTATGGAAAAGGTCGATGCACTATACATTTTAATTCTTGTATGTAATTTCCGCCATCATTTAAATGCGTACCCTGCATCATCCTTTATCCGACTGCTAATGAATCGTAAACACAGAGCTAACTACTACACACACACACACGCACACACGGTACAGAACTGACTATTATAACGGGTGTTATTCCCTCACTGATATTTTGTGTACCTTCCTGGAATTTAGCAGCCTTCTACACCTTCTGATTACGGAGATACAGAACTGTTGAAGTTTTGTTAAACGAAAACACGACATTCAACTAATAAAATATGTCCCCTCTATCTCTTTTTTTACTTTGGAGTAATGTTCATACATACTGCGCTATCACGGGGAGATAACGCAGCACTCCAACCCACTAAAACTCCACGGTGTCCTACTGTGCCGCTTTTGGCGAGAACACGGGCACGCGTTAGCAGCACTCACCACGAAACCGCCGCGGCTGTCCGTCGCCGGACCCTCCTCTGGGGTGTAGACCCCAACCGGCGCACCAGAACACATTGCACGCCGTGACCACCACGCCAGACGACCCCGTGTATGGTACCCTTGGTCCCCGTGTGACGATGCGAGAACCCACCGTTTTTGTCATACCTATTATTGGAATCAAATATAACAGCTCACAATGTTAGGAGCCATTAATATTAATGCTAACTTTTATCCGTGGTGCTTGGAACTGGGTTCATCTGAGTTGTAAACGACCCTTTGTGCCTATTGGCCTTGTTTATTCTGTCTTCTCCTTGGTATGGAAGGAAGTGGAAATTTGTATTTTTTCCTATTCCTCTGTATTCTGTATTCTTTTCTGATTAATTTCTTTGCGGGATCCAAAACAGTTAAATTCATTCATCTGCCTAGCCTTTTCCCAACTATATTGGGGTCGGCTTCCAGTCTAACCGGATTCAGCTGAGTACCAGTGTTTTACATGGAGCGACTGCCTATCTGACCTCCACAACCCAGTAACTGGGTAACAGCGGTACCCCTTGGTTAGACTGGTGTCAGATCTCAAGCTTCTGACTACTCGTAACGACTGTCAAAGATCTTCAAATGACAGCCGGGACCAACGGCTTAACGTGCTTTCCGAGGCACGGAGGAAACTCGGTATGTTGAAATGGTCACCCATCCACGGCCCGACCTCGTCAAGCGTTGCTTAACCTTGAAGATCGACCCGTGCGGCTGTTATTATTTAGCCACGAGCTCCTCCAGCAGAAAACAGTTAAATTCATTATAAAAGGTAAAAAAAAGTGGGTCTCCCACCCACCCAGATCACGTAAGTGAAAGATGTATACAAGTCATATACATCTGTCCCTTACACACACTCAAAATAACAGGTCTAGTAATATGGTCACCCCCAGGACTTCGTCTAGCTTCATTGCCTCGGCGCTTTTCTGGTGGTCGCCACTGTTGATTCTGCCTTTCAGGAGTTGCAGTGGTTTGGGAATAGCGCGGTGGTATTATAAAAAATACGACCTATACCTATACCTACCTATCTACCGACCTATATCACTTGGAAATTACAGACGTCATGTTATTTATGTGAAATTTTGCGCACTGAAGTTCTAATTCGGGGAATTCAGGCATGTTGTTATGTAAGTTCAAATTAGGGATGTTAAGGAAGTGATGATATCGAAACCGAAGTCGGAATCGGAGGTTTGATATTTGGTTTATAAAAATTGGAATCGGAGGCGTAGGCTGAAGAAGGATGTGAAGAGAAAAAAAGAATGTATTATTTTATTGTATTAAACCGATTTTGATTTAATACAATAAAATAATACAAACATTGTTAATCAGCCTTTTTAACGTCAGATTAAACACAATGCACCTAACTAAACGTTAAAAAAAATAAAAAGTTTTCTAAAATCGCGATCAGTATTATGTAAACAAGTTTTACAGTTAAAGAAGTTTAAGCGTTGACTGCGGCCGCGTGCCGCCGCCTCCGATATAAAAGTGTCGGAACCGAAATCGAAGGTTTAATAATCAGAAGTTCCGAGGAATCGAACCTCCGTAACGTCCCTAGTTTAAATTATAATGAATTCTACGAAACAACCATGCCAAACACTTCATTGCTTTGTTGGTGGAACTCATAAAGACTATTTTTAGACCTAAACTAGGCACGTGGTCCAGTTTTAGTATGTTTGTACACACGGCCATTAGTTTGAAAATGTAAACGATCTTGTATATTTTTGGATGATAAACATGCTGTTTTGGAATATTTTGGAATCAACCTCGATTGTTTTAATTGATTCATGTTTTTGTCAGTTTTCTTTAACTTTCTCTGCATTTGTTATATTCGTGCTCAATTATTTTTTTATTGGTTTTTTATCATATTTTCCGTGAGTAACGTTGTCCGGCTAACATATATTTCAATTTTAATTGTAAATGTGTTTGTTATATTTAGGTTTATCCTAATTTAAATAAATACATTTCTGAGAATCAATGTAATTTCTGTGGTTATCAAAAAACCTTCCACATGGTAATAGAGTTCAGTTGACAACAGTGTTACGTCAGCATCAACTAATTGTTACTTCTTCTTATATTCTATTTTATGTGCACGAAATGCTTCAGAACTAAGATCCTTATTATTCACGTGTTGAAATAAATGTACTAACAGAAAAATATCCAAATTCAGAATGATTGGAGGATCAAGTTCACAGACGTCCCTTGTTTTGAACAGACAAACCGACGGGCTATGAGCTTCCCATATACCTAGGTAGACCACCATCAATAAGTGGTTGAATCATCCCTAGAGACAATTAGTATGACACATAATTATATGATTAATGGATTGTAATAAATATTGTAATGATTTACCATTTGGCTTTCTTGACACGTTGTAAGTAAGATTTATTATCACATTTATATCGTTCTTAGTACTATTATAGCTTGTTAAAACATTGACATTTCAGCTGGTTTTTCTTTAACTTGCATCTAAATGTTTGGTCCTTCGCGTCGAACTATGTCACCACTTTTATTCTGAACGTAGTATGGAAAAGGTCGATGCACTATACATTTTAATTATTGCATGTAATTTCCGCCATCATTTAAATGCATACCCTGCATCATCCTTTATCCGACTGCTAATGAATCGTAAACACAGAGCTAACTACTACACACACACACGCACACACGGTACAGAGCTGACTATTATAACGGGTGTTATTCCCTCACTGATATTTTGTGTACCTTCCTAGAATTTAGCAGCCTTCTACACCTTCTGATTACGGAGATACAGAACTGTTGAAGTATTGTTAAACGAAAACACGACATTCAACTAATAAAATATGACCCCTGTATCTTTATTTTTTACTTTGGAGTAATGCTCATACATACTGCGCTATCACGGGGAGATAACGCAGCACTCCAACCCACTAAAACTCCACGGTGTCCTACTGTGCCGCTTTTGGCGAGAACACGGGCACGCGTTAGCAGCACTCACCACGAAACCGCCGCGGCTGTCCGTCGCCGGACCCTCCTCTGGGGTGTAGACCCCAACCGGCGCACCAGAACACATTGCACGCCGTGACCACCACGCCAGACGACCCCGTGTATGGTACCCTTGGTCCCCGTGTGACGATGCGAGAACCCACCGGGGGGGATGACCCCTGTATCTGCATGTACAATGTTTTGCGGTAATTTTCCAGCAATTACTTGTACGAGAACAATGCCAATACTATAATATTACCTACCTACCATCAATTACATATTATTATTTTAACTGATTTTGAAATTCAAAAGTGCCGTTTTGGTCTCATTGAAATAAATAACTTGACTTTGAATGCTACTTAGCGTGCTATAGGTACAAAATGTATGTATTACGGCTTTATAGTAGGTCTTTTTACGCCCTATATAGTATACAAACAAACAAATGTATGTAAATAACATGATCCATCCTCATTATGCTACACACGACAACACAGGAACAATGGCGGGATAATCGCGTATCGATCTACGCAAATAGCACGTACATCTGTTTGATGTTGGACGTATAAAGTTTCTAACATATTGATTGCGACCTGTGGCAAGCGGACAACTCTTCCAAGCCGATTATTTCGAACACGAATACGCGTTCGAAAAAAAAAACCTCTAAAAGTAGAATATAAGGTGCTCGCGTCGAGGAACCGCTTGTAACATAAAATAAAACCAAAATAACAACGTGCGCAGATTTTTTTAATACGCGTTTATTAGCTCGGTATGTATGTATCTATGAATCTTTGTAACGGAATTTTTGAACGTGATTTTCACCCCCTTCAAAACGTCGCTTTAATTTGAAACTTTGCACACTTATCAAGGACCTATGACAATGCAATAATTTAAATAGTTTGTCCCATTTTTATAATAACCCAGCACCCCAGATATTTTTATAATATATTTTTTTACATTACATGTTAATCAATCTATTCTTAATTTAAATTTATTGATAATTATTTTCTACATTTTAGTTTGGTTTTCGATTAAAGCGTGTTTTTTTAGTTTTTTTAAACTATTATTTTTATCGACAACCGTTACTTGCGATAGGTATAGAATGCCACTTCGTTTAGGCCTCGTTAGTTTCAACCTGACAAAGAAATAAACGTCTAATTTTAGATAATTTACTCAACAACATAATATGTTCATCTTATACAAAGTGTCATTCCGTCATCGTTTCGAATAATAATGTAAAGAAATGCATAGGATTGTCATGCAAATGTGAGTACATTCCTGTACATGCAGTCTTCATTAAAATTCTTATTTGATAACGATTGAAGTAAGCAATACTACAATCATTAATAAATTGTAAGAAGCTACTATATCTGTCTACTTTGTATGATGTTAAGTGTGGGTCCTAGGATCATTCCAGCAATTGTATAATGTCTAGAGATAAGGTTGCTGGGTAAAAGCTCGTTGGGATGACGATATCATAATAATCGCGAATAACATCTGGGAGGACGGAAACGGGATGTACGGTAAAAAAGGCAGAAAAGGAGAAGCCTTGACAGGCATGCAGCAATGCGTGGTTCCGTACTGAAATGACGATGAGGATGAATCAAACAGTTGAAAATCGTCGTATGTTATAATCTAAGAACATTCATTTTCTAACAAATAAATGTTTTTATCATTCTCATTGGCAGTCTTGTTCCGCCTACTGCTGAAATCAAATAATTTATTTGTATAATACTTGTTAAAAACCGGCCAAGTGCGAGTCGGACTCGCGCACGAAAGTGTCCGTAACATTATCGCAAAAAAACACGTTTGTTGTATGGGAGCCCCACTTAAATATTTAGTACCTGGGCGACCGAGCTAGAGAGATCTAGGTAGATCGATTTATCACCCCCGAAACCCCCTGCATACTAAATTTCATGAAAATCGTTGGAGCCGTTTCCGAGACGGGCAATTCTTGTATATGCGATTTTATTCTGTTTTTTTAGTATTTGTTGTTATAGCGGCAACAGAAATACATCATCTGTGAAAACATCAACTGTCTAGCTATCACGGTTCATGGCTATATATAGCTTATTATATACTATATAGGCTGTATCTAGCCTAGTAACAGGCAGACAGTCAGACGTACAGTAGAGTCTTGGTAATAGAACGTTAAAAAGATGTCACAGGCATAAAAGGTCAGGCAAGGCAAGGCCCAAAAATCGGCCATAGCTCAACATCTTTTGGAATCAGTATTGAACCACTGGATTGAGTTACATAACCCTCAGGTCATTTCGACTGAACGCCACTATATCCCTAGATTGGTGAGGGAAGCTATCGAGATCACCAAATATAAGAATTTCAACCGGGAGGATGGGCTTCAACTGTCTAGAGCTTGGAATCCAGTGGTTCAGCTGTGTAAACCCCGGAAAAGTGCCGAAAAATGTTCGCGAGCGGACACAGTGAGTTTCGTGTGTCGGAAACAGAATCGAGTTGTCAGTGACAGTGGTAGCGGTACCGAGTGCAAAAAACGAACAAGAAAGAGGGTAGACCGATATATCTCCTCATAAACACCCACCCGCAATAACTTCAGATTATCCGTGATCATGGTGCTTGCAACAGCACCGAAATATCGGAAACTCGCTACAAACAGTAAACATGGTAAATATCCCGCTTATAATGTTAATCTTAGTGACCATGACAGTTTAAAAACTTATGTCGAAGTCAAATCAAAACTTCAATAATAATTATTACTTCGTTTATTTATAACATAAGGCACATTTAACAATAAAATATCTAAAATATGAAAGAACACAGTTGCTTATTTGCCTGAACTAGGTAGAACCTGTGGTTCATGCTAGGATATCATTATATTTGTTGTGCCATTTTAGATAAAATCAGTAATCTTAAGTACATTTAAATAATCATTAATTGAATAGTAACTAGGTAACTATACATCCTCTCTTCCGTGTCATACTTCTCTAGTCTATGTTATTGAAAAGGTTAATATGCTTCCTACAAATTACAACCAACCTATTAACCTAACTTAACCTCCTGAAGACTAAACAACAATTTTAATTAATTAATTGTAGGTACAACCTGTTATATATGTCAATAGATAAGGCCGTGGTTTCACTGCTGTAGCTCGCGTGACCGTCGATATAAACACACGTGTATTCGCGAGTGACGTTGCTAGTGTTTCTGATAATCTTTCACATACTTGTATATGTATCTTTCTATATAATAGGTGTTTGTTTACTGGGAATGACAGGCGGGCCTTGTTAGTCGTAGGTGTATGAAGGGAAGATTTGAGGGTTCGATTTGACGTCATATTCCGGTTTTAGCTGTGACCTGATTTGTGAATAGGTTGATTGAAATTTTTCTAGTTCCTAAGTTAAAAGTGGGTTAGACAGGTATTATCGACTGCGTCTTCTTTTCGTTTCGATTTACTACTTCATTCTTTAATTTTTGTCCGAACAGTAAGTGACTTCTAATATTGCCTTATTGATACAATTGGGCACTTGCTCATTGAGCAGACCAAGAGACCACGCCAGTTTCCCCATTTTTAGACTTTCCAAAAAGGAAGAGGTTCTATGTTCGACTATATATATATATTTTTTTATCTTCACCGATATCTCCAAAAATTGTGGACAGATTTTGAAAATTCGTTTCTTGTTTGAAAGAGTATATTCCGAAATTTATCCTATTTTAATTTGGTGAAGATCTGATGAAGAATTTCGAAGATATACAACAAAACTCTTCATTATATAATGGGAAATCTCTCGGGATTGCTGCAATCGCATGTCTATTTATTGTTTATACCATTTCATAACATATCACCTTGGTACACTCTCATTTCACCGGTTATGTACAAGTTTCATGATATTCGGGTAATCTATTCTGGCATTATATAAGTACCTCACCAAACCACCACTATGCCAGCCTATTAGGTGGTACAACTAAAAAGTGAAAAAAATAAAAATGTCTTTGGTGGGTACCAATTTTTTGCGTTATGGACACCGACTTCCAAAAAGAAAGTTATTTTTCACTTTGTAGTTTTTTTCATTTGGAAGTCGATAGTGTTTTTTGGTAAAAAAGGTTTTATCCGACTGACAAAGGGTCACAGTTGTAATTAAAATTTTCAGTCAAATCAAATCGGCGTGGAATGGAATTTCTACCCGACTGCCCCAGAAGTAGAAAATGTTGTTCGAGTGTATGTATGAATGTATGTCTATTTTATTTGGCACGCTTGCCAAAACGGCATATTTCTCAACAAGATCTATAAATCAATGAATCCCCGAGTAGATATAATTAACCAGAATTTTAGGTTCTACTGGTATCAGAATTTTCTACCATATATATATATATACCAGTGAACGAGGCCTCAATAATAATCTCTAGATCTTCAAACTAAACATAGCACAGTGACATAATGCTGTACAGATAAAGGGTTATAAACATGTGTTTATAGAAGTATATGTAACTAAGCGCCAGCCAGATGTTTGAAACATGCCTATGTTGAGTAATTGAGCGACAATTTACGTCCCTACGTTTATTTTAATTCGTTGAATATTATTTTATGTATTAATAAATGTCTCATCAGTTATTTTATTACTGTTTATATTGCCATTTTTAGTTAACCATGTGGTCACCATCTTTGGGAGTCTAGATATTTTTTTGAACACTCGATGGTAAAAAACGCTTTATCACTATGCAGCCAGGACTCAAAAATGTTTGCTGCACGTTATATTGTTATCTTTACTTAAAATTCCAACCATGTTGTAACTTGTAACCATCTTTGGGCTTTTTTCGACTTTCTATTATAATTCACTTGATTATAAGAATGCTTTGCCTCCATGAAGGACTCTAAAATGTTTGCTGGTAGATATCTTAATAATGTCATTTGCTATATATGATTGCTTATTGTCATCTTTACTAAAAATGGTCACCATGTGGACACCATATCTGGGGTCTAGTACTTTTCTATAATTATTATAGTATCCAATAAATTTAATAGTAGTTTATGGTTTTATAGGTTATTAAAACACGAGTGTCTTAATAGTATCACACGAGTTTTTTAATACCCAATTATATGCCGTTGAACACACTATTTTGTCTTCACTCATACAGTCAAAATAAATCAAAAGTGTAAAAGAAAACAATATGTGGTATGGCGGGCAATTTAGATTCTCATTGCACATGGCAGACATGTCATAGACAATGACACTGTTTTTCTATTATGATTATACCTACACTCGATAATAACATTGCTTTGCCTCTATGAAGCCAGATCGCATAGATGTAGTCCTTAACCTTTCAGTTTTTTGTTTGTCTATCGATTCCCATTGTGCTTATTCTATCGTGTTCATGGCATGTAATTATATTTACTCAGCCCTATATCTAGTTTGTGTGTGTGACACATCATTATCAACTAAGTCTTTTGTAGATAACTGCTAAGATGGATCTTCGCAAGTGGCGCCATAATTCTCCTTCCTCACGCATCTAGTCTTTCGACATCATACCAATAGAACTTGACTTATCTGATCTATCCTTCAACATCCATATAAGATGATCACATCCATACTTGGTTACTTCGATTTTTTTATTTATTAAAGCTTCATGCCACATATGCCTGAATGTAGCAGTACACCGTACCCCCTGTTTTATTTTAAGTTCTTTAATTCGATCCAAAGGTTTTCTGGTAGATATCACTGTGAGCGATAAGACCGCCTTTATACCCATAGTATTAAGTTGTTGTAAAATATGTGTGTAACTTCTTTTGTTGGTGTACAATAAAGTATATTCTAATCGTCCTCACGTACAGGTTTATTTGTGCGGTCATTAGAAATTATTCTTACGCAGATCATTCAATTGTTATGTTAAAGCAACCTACAACAAGGTCGTCTTGCGCATTTAGTCGAGCACTATTAGCCGTAAATACTGCCATTAGTGCACCTATTATCTTATTTAGATTTGAATCTTCAGTATATACTTCCTCAAGCACGGTTTCTGGGAAGAGCAAGGAATTATATATGATGGATGAGGGAATGAGTGTCATGGTACGTCAGGTACGGGCGGAAACGTGTTAAAGGGGAAATGTTTGTGCAGTTTGTAATGAGAGCAACTGTTGGCTCAAGGCTGGGTCTGTAATTTCTGCCAATTACTACAATTATTATATTGTAGATTCGAAACGGAAACTTATTACTAAACATTCCTTTGGCAGTTAGTTTACTATACTAAAGATAGAGATTAGCCCTAGATAAAGTGACATTATCTCAAACCGTCAAAACCATATATTTTGGAAAACTGTCGATCGTTATTGCTGATAGGACGGAACTCTCTCTAGACCTTCTTGATGTGGAGAGAACTGCTAACTTGACAAGAATATTACCAGCTCTAAGCTCGGCAGTGCAGTAGCAACATACAGTCATAGTAGCAACGTAGTTCAAAATGTGACGTATCTATGACTTGCAACATTCATACATGGAAGCAATAAAGTTTACGTTATTGATACCAGTCAGAGACAATCATCATCAATCTTCTCTAATGGTACTCGTGGTCGTTGCAAGACTTGATGACGACACAAAGGAAGTTTTAGATAGAGACGTGAATGAACTGCATAATAATATATAGGTACAAAGAACTAGAACCAATGATCTTTCGGTACCTTCAAAGATAAAATTTCTGATCAAAATCTACACCATACGCTCTTATTCCAGATCAGACCAGAAATCAAGCATCAAGTGATTTTATACCTTGTCTTTATCCGCATATAAAACTGCCTTCCAAATGTTTATGGTATATATTGGTTATTAGATCTTGGGGCAGGCATCCCAAAACAATCTATCAAGGAGCCTTGGTAGAGATTTTGCTTAGTGGTCCCAAACTTTTTGCCATTGTGAGGAGTTATGAATCCTTCTTGGAAGACAGGAAGGTCATATGCTCATGACTATATCTGGATCCTTTAGAAATAAAATCTTGGAACTTCTCATCTCTGAGTCTGAGACCGGACACTGAACTCACGGCCCAGCCATTAAACTGACGACTAAACGTAAAACCCGCATCTCAATTGATTTACTGACGAAGTGACTGGTACTCGCAGTACTATTATAGTGTTGGTTATTGTGGTACAATGCACTAGTCATTGTCCAGTTGATGAGCACCAAGTTTTAGTTTGTTTGCGGCTGTACAGAGAGGTGGACGATGGCAAATCAAGTGAGTTTCTTTTTAGCAATTTTCGTCTTTTGCCAATAGAACTTAAGGGTCCTTAAAAAAGTTCTTAATGTATAAATTTTTTGCTTCTGCTTTCATTACTGAAAAGTTTTCTTCTTTAGTGCCTTCTATTCTCCTACTTCGTTGTTATTTTTCTCTAAGTAGGTTCACAGGGTCAAAGAGAGTTTGAAACTTTTCATCAGCTTTACCGAGTTTTATTTTATTTACGTGAACTTGGCTGCATTTTCCACTCGCATTTATGCCATTGTCATTGTCATTTTTCAGAACTTTACTGTTGTGGCCGTAGAGTTATTAAGACTTAAAGTCTTCGGAAACATTCGGTTTTAATTCTATCGGAGTCTTCGTTAGTGCTGTCTACGCTTATTTTTCCACTGCCAGCTGTGAAGTTGCCTATTATAAACAAATAGTGTGTATTTACTTCAACTTTATTGTTGATATTCTCAACGTAAAGTTCAATCGAACTTTGACCCTTTTCACGATCTTAAGGTTTTTAACTTTGTTGAGATAAACTTTGGTATTGTTTTGGTCAGTATTTTCCGCTTGCACGAGTAAGCTTTTTCCAATACTTTACTGCAGTCAATGTAGATAAGTGTAATTGTATTTTTATAAAGCTCTAAAAAAAATCTATCTAATCATTTTGTGCCTCGATCATCTTTAACCACTTCTCTAGAAAATATATATTAATACTCTCAGATCAATACAACCAACCTTGACTATAGGATACGATTTGCGATAACCTTTAATATATAGCTACCCTATTTTACATCTCATCTACACGCACGACTTTATTGCATTTCTCACGAGACACAACCAACACATCGGAGCGTTCATCTGTATCCAATTTGGTATCCACTGGCCCACATGTAAGAACGCAAAACGACATATCAAGATTGAAGCTACACTTTTCCAGTATAAAATGGTCTTTGATTATACAGAAAGTCTTTATATTGTCGGTCCTGTAACGCCAGCGAATAAGAATTCCAGCTTCTTCCTCGTTGCGAAGTGTAGCTATTTCGGTTTGAGAAGGATCGGCCCTTGCTAAAAAGAAAATATTTGGATCGTGTACTGCATGACTAATAAGAGTATTTTGAGAAGAATTTTTGTGAATGTTGTTTTTTGGCCTGATATTAAAATGGGTCAAGTTTGTTTGGTGTCTTGATTTTGAGAATGAAATGGTTGAAGCGAAGATTCTTTAGTTATGTTTACACTGTATATTAGTGACACGAGCGCATCTTGAATAGATAAATCAGTCAGTTCGAACAATAGCGGTCTGTATGCACAAGTAATTTAGTACTGTAACTATCTTTTCAAATACAACTACTATTTCCTTGTTTGTTTTAGCAAGACATAAACATGTAAAACTATCTATGATCTTAAATTTTGTTGAATCTTTATTCGTTCCATCAATTTGTTTATTTTTACTACCGACTTTATAAGTTTTGACAATTCTGAAAGCTTTTAAATGGAGTATGTATCGTTTACCTTTAAGTTTACACTAATGGATCATTCTTCCATACAAACGTAGCCTGGCGATTACTCCACTGTTTGACGATGTACATTCAAAATAAAATCAAAAAGATATCAATTGGTCTCATCATTATCTAGCCCTGTATGGAAAAAAAGTTATGAGCGTCGAAAGTTCCATTTTTCAACACTAATTTTAACGCATCTTTGGAAGGAAATAAATACCATAAGAACAAGGAAAATTGCAAAACGGCCAATAATTTTATTTTGAAAATATACATTTAGTAGTTTTTTCATGATATCTAGATTCCCAAAGGCCTGTTTATAAAATTTCGCGCGCTCGTTTTCTTCCTAAATCATCATCCATTTCGCTACAAACTTGCGAAAGTGCTAATTCGTACGCGAACTAGCTTCTTACTGCTCATCACAGCATCTATCTCTTTCGCACGTGTTGTTGATGAGATAGCATGCATTTTAACCCCGCGCACAAAATAGTTCGTGCCGTCGACTAGGGCCACCTTAAGAATGATTGTTCCAGCTTTGTCATCAAAATGTTCGTTACAAATGTTACAATAGATTGAAAGATTTATTACACAGACTATTTTTACTTTTTTGTGCACCAAAATTGTAACACTACACTTTTACAATATTGCTAATTCTTTGGGTATAATTACGGTTTTATCGCCGCTATTAAAACGATATCGACCAAAGAAATTTCGGATGGAGCTATCGCTGGCAACTATATTGTCTACCAGACAACCTTTAGATGGACTGAATGAACCAAATATCTCCAGTTTTCGCTTGTCTATAATATCTATCCAAAAAAAACATTTTGCAAAAAAATACTACCGACTTCCAAATACAAAACTACAAAGTGAAAAATAACTAAATTTTTTGAAGTCGGTGTCTTTCGTAGGTACCATTTTTATGCGATATGGACACCGACTTCAAAAAATTTAGTTATTTTTCACTTTGTAGTTTTGTATTTGGAAGTCGGTAGTATTTTTTTGCAAAATGTTTTTTTTATTTTTCACTTTTTAGTTGTACGTACCTAATAGGCAAGTTAGTAAGGGAACTATTTAGCCAGAATAGATTTCATGAAACCTGAACATAACCGGTGAAATGAGAGATCTGCTTACCCCTTAAGAGCGAACTGGCGTGATGTTATGTTATGAAATGTTATAAACAACAAACAGACATGCGATTGCAGCAATCCCGAGAGATTTGCCGTTATTTATTGAAGAGTTCTGTTGTATATCTCCGAAGTTCTTCATCAGATCTTCACCAAATTAAAATGGGACCAATTTCGGAACATACTTTTTCAAACAAAAAAATAATTTTCATGATCGGTCCACAATTGACGGAGTTATCGGTGAACATAAACAAAAAAAAAAAAAAAAACAAACTTGAAGTCGAACATAGAACCTCCTCCTTTTTGGGAAGTCGGTTAAAAAGGTCCACTATGCCTATCACCTCATTGTTAGGCAGATTCGTTTTTAAGTCGTAAACCGCGTACGTTAACTAAATAATAGTCTATACGGAATGGGACGGAGCCATTGGCCCGCCGCCCGCCGGTCGTCACTCGCTATTGGGTCAAAGGTTACGACTTTGGGACTCCCGTTTACTTTTCACATTGGCAAAATTGTCAACAAGACCCTCTTTAGGTTTGAAGTGTTATCTTGAGAAATATTTTGGAGAGACTATTTGGTCTCTCTTCTTGTTAATGTCGTAGATTCCATTTAGATCATCATCAAACTTATAATCTTCCCACTGCTGGAACACAGGCATCTTCTCTGTGAGAGAGGTAATGGGTCCCAGTGCGGGTTGGTGAATGTCATATGTCTTCGAATCTTTGGTTCTAGGGATTGCCGGTTTCCTCACGATGTTTTCCTTCACCGTTTTAAGAGCGGTGGAGATGAAATAATTTACAAAAAAGTAAACCTTCGAAAAACGAAAAACCACTTCGAGATCTTTCGTCAAAAATGGCGGATTTTAGACGCCATATCGTGGGTGTCGCATATTGTTTTTCTTACAAACCCATCGTGTAGGATATCAAAATGAAGAGTTTTAACAGGAGATTACAAAAAAAAAAGACTCAAAAAATAAGCCGACTTTTAAAGCAAAACATCGTGATGAAACTTGAACTTATATAGTTAATGTAAATCTAAAATGGCAAAGTCAGAGGCTCGTGGGTTCAAAGAGGCGGCTTTATTAGAATTACCTCTGACACCAGAGGCGGCCACATCGTCACACGATATGAAGAAGAAGAAGCAAAACTAGTGTCAGTCAAAAGCGCAAAAATCGGATCGTTTTTTTTAAATTATATTCTAGCTGCCGGCCGCGGCTCCTCTCACATGTAATAAGTTTTTCATCACACTTGCACGTAAAAAGTATCTAAACATACAGGTTAACTTGGCCGTAATGCCCCATATAAAACCCTCGGGCTTTTCTTTTTGTCATGAAACCCTAGGGCGGTAAGTAATATTTTTTTTAATTTATGGCACAGCACATTCAAGCATGCAAGTTCAAGCAAGGAGTTTACACGCAATTGAATAATTATCATAAAATGTTATCTAAACAGGAATTTCTTTGCAATCTCGCTACATGTTACTTAAATACTCAACTAATGTTCTTAATAATCGATTTTAATAGTTATAGTATAAAAACGTCGAAATTATTATTATTTTTTTACACTCCGTCATGGCTGTAAACCTACGTAAGTATTTGCCCTTAAAGTTTCTGAACGAAACACTGTATAATCTGTGGTGTGGGCAAAAATTAGCCAACCGCTTAAAAAAAAGTTCACGTATTTCGTAATAACAGCTGTGCTGACTTGTGTATAAAAGCTATAATTCATAATTATTACTCGCAAATGTGATGAAAAACATTGTATGTATCACGGGCAGTACGGGAATTACGAACCTCGACTCAGAAAGCCCTCAGTCTTCGACATCGGGCTTCTACTAGAGTCTCGATCGTAATTCCTTACTTACCGCCCTTAATACACAATGTACTATATAACCTATGAATTATTCTGATGTATATGCTGTGTTACTGTAAAGTTTATTCAAAATTCGTTCAGTAGTCTTTGCGTGGAAGAGTATCGAACATCCATCCTCACAAAGGTTCGCGTTTTTAATAGGTAGTACTACAATCTTAATAGCGTGCCAACCTTTGATATTTATTATATACATATAAATAACATTTATATAGCTCTCTTTACGGTCTATAAAAGTCGTAATAACCTGAAATTCCTTTTATGTGAAATATGAAGCTTCAATCAGTATTACTATAAATTGTTAAAGCTCGAAATTCGATCCCAATAATTGGGTCCTCAGAGTTTTCCCATCAATTTACACATCGTTAGTACCTGTCTACCACAATTTGTATAATTGCTAGGTATTCGAATAGCAATTGTTTTTATTACCTCCGACGGAAAAAGTTTGACGTGTGTTGCTGTGTATCTGTGTGTCTGTCTGTGGCACCATAGCGCCTAAACGGATGAACCGATTTTGATTTAGTTTTTTTTTTGTTTGAAAGGTGATTTTGTCGAGAGTTTTCTTAGCTATGTTCGAATAAAATCGGTTCAGCCGTTCAAAAGTTATGGGCGTTTTACTGTTTGAATCGGGGTGTTTTCGCAAGATATCGTGTCATAATTACGTGTTCAATAGATTGCCGATCGAAGCGTATCTACTATACTATGTACTAGATAAATTATGAAGCATGAAATAAAAATGTGACGGGGGTTTTTTAAATTTTGAAATGTAAACAAAAAAACATGTTCACCGATTTCTTGGTGAAGATCTAATGGAGAACTTTGAAGATAGACAACAGAACTCTTCAATAAATGATGGCAGCTCGGGATTGCTGCAATACGGTTGTGTCCTGTGAAGAAAAATGATAATTCTATTTAGTCCGTCAGTCAGATTATCAAATAATATTGTACCCGTATTTTTTGCTTTATCAATTATATAAAAACTAACAAAGATAAAGCGCAACAAAGTTCAGGTGGGGCTTGTGACGTAACTTTGTCAGTACAAAGTGTAGCACACTTTATCGTCATACAGTGCCTTGAAATACCGTGTCTAATATTTTTAGTTTATCTAACTGACGGACTAAATATATATTTTTTGTCAACTACCTTATTGCATGTCTGTTTATTATATACACCATTTAATTACATAACATCACGCTAGTACGCTCTAAAGATGTACGCAGATTTGTACAGTTCACCCTGGTATATTCTCATTCCACCGTCACTTGGGGTGTTATAGCTACTTTACTATAGAACTTGACCAAAAGACTAATCGACTGTGCATTTTTTAACCGACTTCCCAAAAAGGAGGAGGTTCTATGTTCGACTTCAAGTTTGTTTTTTTTTTTTTTTTTTGTTTGTTTATCGATATCTCCGCCAATTGTGGACCGATTTTGAAAGTTATTTTTTTGTTTGAAAACGTATGTTTCGAATTTGGTCCCATTTTAATTTGGTGGAGATCTGATGAAGAACTTTGGAGATATACAACAGAACTCTTCAATAAATAACGGCAAATCTCTCAGGATTGCTGCAATCGCATGTCTGTTTATTGTTTATACCATTTCATAACATAACATCACGCCAGTACGCTCTTAAGGGGTACGCAGATCTCTCATTTCAGCGGTTAAGTTCAAGTTTTATGAAATCTATTTCGGCGTTATGTTACCTTACTAACTTGCCTATTAGGTAGGTACAACTAAAAAGTGAAAAATAAAAAAACTTTTCTGCAAAAAAATACTACCGACTTCCAAATACAAAACTACAAAGTGAAAAATAACTTTAATTTTTGAAGTCGGTGTCCATAACGCAAAAAATTGGCACCTACGAAGGACACCGACTTCAAAAATTAAAGTTATTTTTCACTTTGTAGTTTTGTATTTGGAAGTCGGTAGTATTTTTTTGCAAAAAAGTATTTTTAATGTTGATTTTCTGTATCATTTGTTCTGTTGTCTCTTGTATTGTCTTATCCCCTTTGAGTAATGTCCTACCACGTCGTATTATAAAAAATAAGTAGATACCCTTTGTTTTCTTAAGTCTGGAATCGTCAACCTGCATTCAGCAAGCTTGGTGATGAATGTGCATCTGTATGAACGGCCTTTGGGACATTTATGCTATGCGTTAAGGGCCTACATACGCTTTAGTGCCGTAAAACGGTAACTTTCTAAAGCATACTCCTCAGTAACAGCCAGGTTAAAAGGTTTGAAAAAAAAGTATATTTATTATTGATTCATGTACATAATTTTGAACACAAGGTATTTTCGTGTAACTAATAGTTTTGCTTTAAAAAAATTATTAACAACACGATATTTTTTCGCAACTTTTGGAAACTGCTCCAAAACGACTTGGATGTTTAAAAATATTTTTATACAGAAAAATTGATGGCTGGAATTACTTCATACCTAACATAGCATATGTAAATCAAATAATATTTTGCAAACAAAACTGTTCAAAAGGAGGTTCAATTTTGATATTTTGGCACCGAGCGGGCACACGGCCAGTACTGCGTTACATTGGGGCGTATATATCACCTTAAATGGAAACATGTTTGAAATAGCTGCAATATTTATCAGTTTACTTCATGGTGTTTTTAGCGTATAGCTTCAGGGTATATTTTTAAGCCCCGACGGCAAAAGACCCCTCTTTTATAAGTCTTCTTTGTTATAAGTTTGACGTGCGTACCTGTGTGTCTGTGTATCTGTCTGTGGCATAATAGCTCCTAAACGGATATACCGATTTTGATTTCATGTTTGTTTGAAAGGTGACATTATCGAGAGTGTTCTTAGCTATGTTTGATGAAAATCAGTTCAGCCGTTTAAAAGTTATGGGCGTTTTACTGTTTGAATCGGGGTATTTTCGCAAGATATCTTGTCATAATTACATGTTCGACACAAAAACTCGAGGGTTTTGGAATTTTTACTTGTTATTTTCAACGCTACTCTAATGCACAATCATATTAATCGGAAAATATTTACCGCTAACATTCTACCCTCCGATAATCTCATATAAAACGCATGGCTGTCTTGGGGGTATTATCATAATCACATTAGCCCGATAAAGTAGGGGAGGTAAGAACCCTTACCTGAGTAGGCAGGTGCAGGGGATGGAAACACGATTAAGCGAGTTTTAATCGTATATGTATGGAATTAATTATGCAAGGTGTTGATCTGAAGTAGGAATATAAAGGACAATGATACCTTAAAGGATAAACAAACAAAAAACTATTTTTGACTCTAAACACCTCAGATTAGAGGACAAGAAAGTAAGACAAGAACGACAAAACATTTATTTGTGACCCGGACAGGAGACACGAGAAATAAGCAAAGGCAAAAACAAAAAAAAAAAAACGGTGTGGCACTCGGGGACTGCCGCGGTAAAGCTATTGCATAGCATTTATTCTAGATCCAGTCCTGGAAAATGCGTCAAAAAAATTAACTAGATCCAGTCCTGGAAAATGCGTCAAAAAAATTAAAAACGTTAAAAACTCGAAAACGTAGCGAGCCAAACCCGCATTTATTTACGATTAATAAAACTCTAAAAAACAAAACAAAAATACCCTTATTCACATTGAAATAAGGTCGCTTTTCTTTGACAAGCAAAAGTGACCCTTATTGTCATTAGCATAAGGTCCACATTGGTCACCATTGTCACAGAAACAGCTCAGAGAGACCGATAAAAGGCAAATAAATTACGACCAACAAAAATTTTAAAACCCTCATATCTCAGAAACGGTTGGAGTTAGCGTTTTTCTGACAAAAAATTTGCCCCCCTGCCCTCACCTACTTCATCCAGGAGAACAAGATAGGATTTACCCCCCCCCCCCCCCTTAACCGTTTACCTCCGCCCGCAAAAAAATTTTTCATTCTAAAAATACCAACATGGAAATCGAAAACACGTGCAACAAACCTCCCTCCCCCGCCCCCCTGCCCCTCACCACTCAGATTCCACAGAATTCAAAAACCTTATTAAATGTCGAAAGTATCACCGCCGTGCCCGTCGGAGTAGGAGAGGATTTTTCGTTACGAAATTTCTGGATTCGGTCCCCGCGCTCAAGGCCCGCGATAGAAGCTATGCAATAGCTTAAAAAAAAAACTTTAATTTATAATAAATCGCGCCATGCGAGATCAAAAAGGCTCCTATCTCAGCATGACAAGCTTAAGACCGAGAGTATAGTGTCAATTGTAGACTCCAAACTGAACTAATTTATAAGCGCAATGGCGCAAAATAAATCACATTTTGCACTAAACAATATTATTTAGGTAAATCATCATTTTGTCTGTGTTCTCTTTAAATGATTTATTTATATAATCAAGCTTCACATACAGTATAGTGATGCATAGGCGAACTTAAAATGCAATTAGGCATTCTACGATTGATTGAAACGGGATGATTTTGTAAAATGTGATTAGCGTTAAATGTAGGCCCAATTTCTATTTTTGATCCGTAATTATCTAAAACAATGGTAATGTTTTCAAAATTCAGTAAAACGCGTTTATTTATCAATTATTATTCTAACAAATGGTAAAATAATTAACTCTGCTACTTATTTTACCATTTACGAGGCTAGCAATATATGAAAAAACGCATTCGACTGAATGTTTGAAACCATTGGTTAGCATACATTTAACCGAAAAAAACCCGACTACATAAAACTCGAAATTTTTTCTTTTCTAAATTTTATGTAGCCAGTGACACTCGCAGGGTTAAGGCGAATCGATTGACGTAAGAATCATCAAAATCGGCCAACGCTTTTAGTCTCGAGAACGCCACATAAGAACAAACATACATACATACTTACATACATTCATACATAGACTCATAAACACATTACCCTCCTTCGGCAGTCGGGTAAAAAGCCCTCGGTAACCTCTGGTGCCAGTGGTGGTGTGTTGGGAAGTAGATTTTATTTAGAGCGGTAAAAAATGGCGCGAAATAAATCTGACCGCATTTTCCGCCATTTTCCTGCTTACACTTTTGTATCACCACAGATAAATAACGGTGGGTATAACTACACGTGTTTAAGTAAAAGTTTCATTGATTTGACTACGTTGGTCGTAGAATAATAAAATAACAAAGAAATTAACACCACACGTGGGTAATAAAATAAAACATGCGTCATTTATGTGATAAACATGTAAATAATAATTTTATACCATTCCCCCTCTAAAAAGCTTATTTTATTCACTGAAAACAGTGAATAAAAAGCACTTTTAATCACTGTTGTGTTGTTTGAATTTAGGACACACCAATATTATTCAAACTCCAGCTCAATGCTATACAACCTCCTTGCGCATAAAATACTTGATACAAACTTCTTGTGCAAAGAATATTCGACTTTCAAACTCCTTCGACGATTTAATTTTGAGTTTGTTTATATTTAGGATTTTAATAATGGTTTTGGTTTGGTCTTGAATGTTTAGTGAATACTTATTTGGACTGTAATTCTAATATTAATTTCGCTGGTGTTTAATTAATTATAATTATATAATGTAACGGAGGTGGTCACTTGCCCCTGAAACACAGGTGCTATTAGTGTTACCAACCTCAGCTTCAATTTACAAAAAATTTAAAACTGAGGTTTGTAAATTTTTGTAAATATTGAAAATATTACCCATTTATTGATTTTTAATTTAATATCCCTTTTGCTTTTTGCTTAAATCTTTATTTTTCTCGTAGTCATGGTATAAAATATAGTATGCAACTCTTGAATAAAACAGATTTATATCGAGGGCCATGAATTACTCGCGTCGCTCAGGATTCTAAATAATCATGAATCACTCCCTACGGTCGTGATTCAGTTGTAAGAATCCTTCACTTGTTCGTGATTCATCTATGGCCCTCGCTTTAAATCCGTCCTTTATTCACTAGTTGCATAATATACTATTGTAGGTATTTAGAAATAATTACGAATTACAATGCTAATGGAAAAAGACAGAGTTAACATAAACATAAAATTTAATTTACATAATAAAGTAAGAAGTAGAAAAACTAATCAATTTTACTTTAAACCCGAACAATTTTAACCTAGCAATTTAACCCCCAGTTTCCCAGCTCAAAATTATCTGAGAATTAGTGTGACAAATTGTCAAGCACGCGTTATTTGCTGTGATTGGCTGTTGAAAATTCATTCAACCAATCAGAGCTGGGAAACTGGGGGTGAATAAAGTAATGGAGAGGGCTATGCTCGGCGTTTCCTTGCGTGATCACATCAGAAAATAGGATATCGGCAGGAGAACCAGAATTACCGACACAGCCCAAAGAATGCCAAACTTAAGTGGCAGTGGGCAGGCCACATTGCTTGCAGAACGGATGGCCGATGGGGCAGAAAAGTTCTGGAATGGCGACCGCCACCGGAAGACGTTACGTTGGAAGGCCTCCCACTAGGTGAACCGAAGGTTGCGGAAAGGTGCTGGATGCGAGACGCACGGGTTCGGTCAATGTGGCGACGCCTGGGAGTGGACTATGTCCAGCAGTGGACGTTTTTCGGCTGAAATGATGATGATGAATTTAAATAAATTTAATTGTTCATTTCTTCGATGAAAAACTGAAAAGAATCATGTAACTTGTTTACAGTCTTACGAGCGAATTCAAATTTATGTTTTCCTATAAAAGCCGTTCCGAGAAAATGTCTGAAAAATAAAGAAGAATGTTACATCTGGGATGTGTTTAAATTACTTTTTAGTATTCGATTGATCTATTTAAATAACATTGAGATGCTATTACATAATGTAAATCGTTTTAAACAAACACTTTTACTCGTCAATCAATCTGCGTAGCCTTTTTCCAACTATGTGGGGGTCGACTTCTAATAAATATCTATTAATAAATCTCGCAATGAAGACTCAATGGAGCATCTTGTAATCCAAAGAAGAACGGAGGGCAAGAGATCCCGGGGTCGCTCTCCGACCAGGTGGGCAGATCTTACTAAAAATATCACCAAAGCTACGATGACTGTTCTCACATTGCATCCAATAGAACCGAATGGCGACGCATGGCATGAGCCAGCATGCATCAGGAACCACCCATGACCACGACCACTCTGCCTAGAGTGCCCGACTAAGAAGAAGAATAAATCTTCAATCTTTCTAACTGTATGCAGCTGAGTATCAGTATTTTACATAGAGCGACTGTCTATCTGACCACCACAATCCTGTAACTAAGAAACACAACACGCCTTGGCAAGATAGGATTTTTTTGATGGTCGGTTTTTCCAGTCTGACTACTTTGAGTAGAAATATCGAAACAAATTCAGAGATTACAGTAACTTTAAAGTCCACCTGTAGCCAAGTTGACAATCTACGGTCGATAACGCTAGTAGAAAACGAATCAATGTATGGGAATGATACATCTGAACGTTAAGTCACGTGGTCAGACCATACAAATAGAAGGCGTAGAAAGAGATTCGTTACGAATCGTTTGTAACTTGGCTAGGAGGGCTGAGATGTTCACCAATTTCTCGGTCAATTGTGGATCGATTTTGGAAATCCTTATTGTGTTTAAAAGGGTAGGTACTTAAATTCGTAAGTAGGTGGCAAAAAACGTAGAAACGAAACCAGAAACACCGACTTCTGAAATTGAAGTTATTCACTTTGTAGTGTTTTTATTTGGAAACCGCCGGTTGTTTTTTTTATGGACATAACCTTTTGATTGGTGGAAATAAGTAAGCGATTTAGTCTTTCTTATTAGGTAGTAATAGACACAGTTTTGACCTCAACCTCGCCTGGTGGAAAACATTGAATGTGTTCTACGAACGATGAATCGAAAGCACCCACCCGGAAGATTCTCTCATCCTTTAAAGCTAGCCTGGTTACCTATATATGTTGTAGGTAACACAGATTATTAAGAATTATTTTGGGTCACATCACGTACCATCGGCTTTGACTGATAAACACATCATTTGATGCTAACCTACCCTCCTTCGTTTGTTGTTGACCCGGAAAAAATTAAGTTGGCAAATGTTTGTGGATATATAGATAGAAATATGGGACATAAAACTGTCTTTGCACGAGAAAATGTAATGTTATGTAGCAATTATTTTTAAAAGAAAGTAGACAACGAGAATATCTGTTTCTCTGAATTTGAATAACTACAATGAACTCTAAGACGAAAGAAACAGTCAATCATATTCATTCAGATGTTAATGTCTCTTTTGAATTTTAAGTAATGGATAACAATGCATGGTTCCGTGAGAAAGGTGATTATTATACCTATCCTAACAGATGTTGGCGTGACATAGGTTTGGTTGAAAATCCTTTTTGTGGACATGTGGCCAGATCATAGAATTGATCACCACTTGAAACATCATCAAACTTCATGCTGCATGCGGAGCCTTTTTGGTCTCGGTTTTTATTTTTATTATTCACAAATAAATATTTTTTCTCTTTTTTTCTATCATGGCCGACCATTTCATGAAATGGTCTATATCCGCTGCCCACATTATGATATGGTCTGGCCTGTTCAATGTATAATCAGCGTTTGACGAAATGAACAGCTAAACGCACGGCTACTTCATGTTATATGATCAAACGCTAGTGATCATCTTATATATAAAATTCTCGTGTCACAATGTTCGTTCCCGTACTCCTCCGAAACGGCTTGACCGATTCTCATGAAATTTTGTGAGCATATTGAGTAGTTCTGAGAATCGGCCAACATCTATTTTTCATACCCCTTAGACCCGGTAGGGTAGGGTAGGTTAGGTAGGGTAGGGTAGGTAGGTTAAGGTAGGGTAGGGTAGGTAGGTTAAGGTAGGGTAGGGTAGGTGAATGTTTGGTGTTTTTATGGCAAAACAAAGTTTGCCAGGTCAGCTAGTATCGTATAATAGTTACATTATCTACCGTTAGAGGCGATGATGTCGTTTTGTTTTTGTGATGCATCAAGGAGGCGGACAATTATAAACACATCGGAACCTTGACCATCCACTTTGCGAGCAATGTGCCCTGCTCACTGCCAGTAAGTCTCTAGTGTCGTTGGTCGTTGCCGACCGATTCCAAGTTTTGCAACCCGTACTAAACAACGTAGATATTTCTTGTCCAAGAAAAGAATTAGGTGGGCAATCAAGAGATTACATCTCATCTTTGTTTGAACACGTAAGCAGAGATTAAAGGCTTATGACGGTATCAGGGAAAGGATGAGTGAAAGCATCCTTCCGGACGAAAAGAGCAACTCAAACGAAACATCGGTGAAACTTTTTAATCCATGGATATGAGGATATAATACTGTTGAGATTGATGAGGTCTTTCTCATTTTCTTTATTGTACATAAAATAAACACATTCAAATACAAAAGGAAAACTTATATACAAAGGCGAGCTTAACCCATAATTGGATTTGGTCTCTGTCATTAACATGCTCATCTTTTCGCATTCCTAGCTAAAATACGGATGGAGTAGAAATTACAACCGCAAGGGTCGATCTTCAAGATCAAGCTGTGCTTTTTGAGGACAGTTCATAGATGGTAGAATATCCATATGGTCGCCTCGGTAGGCGTGACGTGCCAACAACTTAAGCCGTTGGTCACTACTGTCGTCCGTTGTAGATCTTTAAGAGATGTTTTTCAGAAGTGCGAAAGTTCTACATCCAGTCTTTTCAAGGGATACCAGGCCAGATTTATATTCACTTCATGTCTCGTACCTACTGGTACCTATTCTGCTGCGTTCGGTTAGACTTGAAGCCGATCCGAAAATTGTAGGAAATAATTTTTTACAAAAAAATGTTGTTCCTGTTTTGGTTTCTTCGTTTCTTGACACCGTCTTCCGAAATTGAAATTATTTTTCACTTTGTACCTAGTGTTTTTATGTGGTAGTCAGTTGTATTTTTTTTGTAAAATAGATTTATTTTTCACTTTTTAGTTGTAGTTAGGTACCTTTATTGTACAAAGTTATGCCAGAAAAGACATATAACTTAATAAGAACATAAAACTAGAACATAACCGGTAACATTAGAATGTCCCAGGGTATACCATATGGGGTGAACTTTACACATCTGCGTATCCCTTTAGAGCGTACCGGCGTTAGAGCGTATGATGTTATGTTATGAAATGGTGTAAACAATAAACAGACATGCGATTGCAACAATCCCGAGAGATTTGCCGTTGTTTATTGAAGAGTTATGTTGTTTATCTCCGAAGTTCTTCAACAGAACTTCACCAATTAAAAAATACTCATCAAAATCGGTTCCGGTTCTGGTTATGAGGTGACACACATAAATAAAAATACAGTCGAATTGAAAACCTCCTCCTTTTTGAAGGCGGTTAAAAAAGCACAGCAGTTGTACCCGCTGTTGTTGAATCTTTTTTAATGCAACAAAGCCAAACCTAAAACACTTTCTCTTGATAAGATCCCGTCCTTCATTACTACAAGATTAAGGGAACGGTGTTTATCTCTCACAAAATGGCGCCTCTCATTCGAAGCTGGTCCGTTGGACGTCCCATATGACGTCACACGGGCTCGGCCGTTGTAACTTGTACTGTTAGTTGATAAGAAGGACAGTGTTTTTAAAACTAAATTCTGGTTTAGAAATGTTGTTGCGCAATCAGGGAAGGCTTGTCTTGGAAAGACTTTAAATTAGAGTCTTTGACAAAATCTAGGTTTTCAAGACCACTTAAGAGTATCAGCCTAATTGGGTATCTGTTTTAACAGCACTAAGCATACTCCTTCCCTTTCATTTTGATAATTCAACAGTGTTCATTGTGGGTCTACTGTTGAGTAGACGGATTCTTGAACATACAAATAATCTTTGATTATATACTTGTCTAGATGTCACATTGACCCTACCTGAACGGCCCAAATAAAGTCTACTAAAATTGGTAGACTCGCTTCTTACTTACGTCAGTGTCATTTGAAACACCTAAGGGTAACGTGTTCACGAAAAATAATTAATTATGCCTGATTGTACCGTCAGACTGTATAGCAATTATGTGGGAAAACCGTATAATAATACCAAGAGCACTTTTCACCGGTATGTTTTGTTATTTAACCACTATTATTATAAGAACACACGATTTTTAATTCGTTACTTTGTAGGTTAGTCTGATTTAGCCAGTGTTGTCAGTTTATTACTAGGGAGATTTAACGAAACTATGGGAGACAAAATACAAATAACATTACACAATCTTTCGATCAGAAGAACATTATTATTTAAAAAATTACATTATATATGTGATCAGTAAATGACAACTTTCCTTAACATAGCCCAGGCAATAAAATCAAAGAGAAAAATATTCCGAGAACAAACACAAAGAGACGGGTTTTAATCTATAAATTACTGTATATTTTTTCATTGTATTTTTTGTTGTTACTAAAATAAATGATACACTAATCTACAAAATTATTGTTTAATTTAACCTGTTTTGTTTAACTTTTATCATATTAAATAATTCAGAAAAGGTAGGTTAATAGTTTGGAGAAGGCATCCCTAAACACGCATACATTGACAGTTTGACGACAATAAGTACACAAGCTGTACTCACACATATCACGTAATTGGAGACAGTTTTGGCGCGTCGTTTGTTTGCATTGTTCTATCTAGACAAGTATATAATCAAAGCAAATAACACTACCTACCGACTTACAAATAAGAAAACTTGTCTTTGGTAGGTACCATTTTTTTGCGTAATGGACACCGACTGCATTTGGAAGTCGGTCGGTAGTATTTAATTCACAATAATTTTTTTCACATTTTATTTGTACCTACCTAATAGGAAAGTAGTTTAGTAAGGTACCTATAATGCCAGAATACACGGATATCATGAAACTGAACATAACCGGTGAAATGAGATTGTAACAAGGTGAACTCTAAACATCTGCGTACACCTTAAGAGCGTACTGGCGTGATTTTATGTTATGAAATGGTAAAAACAATAAACAGACATGCGATTGCTGCAATCCCGAGAGATTTGCCGTTATTTATTGAAGAGTTCTTTTGTATATCTCCGGAGTTCTTCATCAGATCTTCACCAAATTAAAATGGGACCAATTTCAGAACATACTCTTTCAAACAAACAAAGATTTTTCAAAATCGGTCCACAATACATAAAAAAAAAACATACATAAAGTCGAACATAGAACCGATTAAAAATTATTCAAAGAGATTACTTTTCCTTTTAATTTGTTATCTATTAATGCGTTATCTCCTTATTTGGCAGCTGAGCTGGGCAAAATACTGCTTTTAACTCATTATGGATACATAATACTTTTTCGTATGTATTAAAACTACGAAATACAAAATATTTTTAAGTCGTGTATTTAAATACAAAATACAGATACAGTATTCTAACTATTTTGATTTAAAATACAAAATACAGTCGATCATCCATCGTGATATTCGTACTAAAACACTTAATTAATAGACAGAACTTTCGTGAAAATAACCATTTGAAATGAAATTGACAATGGACAACATACTTGACAATTTGACGTACACGGTCGCCATTTTGCTTACGAAAGCTTTCAAGCGCTATTTTCTGCAGAACGCACTCATTAATAATATCGCTAAATGTATTTATGTTCAAATGTATTTTGAAGCCATAAGTATTTGAAATACCAATTAAAATTACATTTTTAAGAAGTTATTGCATTACAAATACCTAATACGTATTTGTATTTCAAATACTGGCCAGCCTTGTTTGGCAGTTAAGTCGGATTAGTGTTCATAGACTGTTGTTATTAGCCTACAATTTATGTAACACTAGTTTCTGCCAGCGGCTTCGCCCGCGTGAACGTCGAAAATTATCCCGAGGGAACATATTCCCGGGATAAAAAGTGTCCTATGTGCTATTCCTGACTATGATCTATCTCTGTGCCAAATTTCATCCAGATCCATCCAGCCGTTTGAGCGTGAAGAAGTAACAAACATACAAACACACTTACAGACTTTCGCCTTTATAATATTAGTGTGATATCCGACCGAAGCTCACTGCAGTGTCCCTAATTAGTTTACTACCGCGCCACTTAATCCTGATTAGGTAATTATCTTCCCACGCCTAACGTTCTCAAGAACACCACATGTTTGAATGAGTAAATGCTTTTAAATGATAACTAATAAGAATAACTTGATTGATCGGTATAAAGCCGATGGAACTGTGTTCATTTATATTTGTAAGATAATGGCGAATTGTACACTATGACAAATCGCTGAATGTTTCATTACGTGCAGTGAAAAACTTTTCAAATACCTATTACCTCTTAAGCCTCTGCGATGATCTAATCTGGATACTTGCGCGAGCGACTTTCTCCATCGCGGAGGAAAAAAAGAGAGCCACCTCGTCTTATGGCTACCCGGTTGAAACGGAGTTCGATTCATGAAATTTACAGCCTTCAGTTTCGTAAAATATTACGAAAATGAAATAACAACAACACAGCTGATGCTCAGTGTAAACATATAATAGTGGCTGCTAGCGTAGGTTTGTGTCTAGTCAGCGCGTGCTCCTACTTCTTCGATTTTCTTCGTGCGCCTCCGGCTCTCTCCTCGGCGTCCCAATTTTTGTGAGGATCTTCGCTGGCACTATCCTGCATGCAGCACGCTGTGCCTCGAACAATATATCACGCAAAAAATATTATTTATTTTATTAAAAAGTTAAAATTATAAAATTTTCTGCATATTCTCAAAATTGACGGCAAGCTGAATCGATTGAAAAAAGTTTTAGTTTCCTAGCTGATCAGGAAGTGCCTCAAAAAGTACTGCAAAAAGATAACGGTTTTTGGTGTCGTTTTTTTCATCGTTACATTTATTTCGGTCTAGCTCCTCAGCCTGCAAACAAATCAGAACTATAACGTGCGATAAGGTATTCCGTTCCAAAAAGTTTAATTTTCGACAGTAACGTTCTGGGTATTTCCCTTCGCAAGGCCGAGGATCTACAAGGGCTTTTGTATTACTGCACATAACAACGTTGAAGAGACTTAATTCCACTTAGCAGCATAATTTAAAGAAAGTGTTTCAGCAACTACCGTAACTTCTAGAGGTTTTCCTGCTTTTTTCATTATTAAAAGACAAAGAATTGACAGAAATCTTTTTTCTTCCAGGGTGTCTCCTTCATCGGCTGGCATCAGCGGACCCGCCTGGAGCGGGTGCTGATGGTAGCAGCTGCAGTCCTCTTCGTAGCAGTACTCCTCACCACCACCCTTCTGTTGACCATGCGGGGACCCACCTACTTGCCCGTGCCACCGTGTTACCAGCCAGAGAACAAAGGCAAGTTTTTATATTTCTTTATTGTTCAAAGTCTCGCGCTTGACCACTAACTCCTGATGGCAGGCGATGATGTGGTCGATGGTGTAACACGCCTGCCTAGAAGTCAACTATTCACTCTTGACTTAAATACTCCGAGGTTGTAGCTATCGGAAAACACAGACTCCGGCAGGGAATTCCACTCCTTAGCTGTACGCATAATGAAAAATGGGTACAGCTATGAAAAAAGATGGGACGACGACATTAGACAAGTGGCCGGAGTCATGTGGAACAGAGTGGCACAGGAAAGGAAAGAATGGAAAAGGTTGGAGGAGGCCTTTGCCGATTGGCAAACAGATCTAGGAAAGATAACCAAGCAACAAATATTAGATTAAATAGTTCATTTAGTTTAAGAGTCCAGTGTTATTATACTATATGTTTAAATCCATTGTAATTAGTTAGAGATCTGAATAAAAGGCTATATTATTATTATATTATTATTAGTGCGTATGGGTGGGATGTCCACCATGTACCTATATTAGTTACCTATGGTGACCTGTAACACGACTGGCGTGTCGCCGTGGAGGTGGAGACGTTATCGGATCACAGATATATCCGTTTCGACGTCTCCACCCAGACCGCAGGCGGCCGCAGTGCGCTGGCCCCGCGAACGAACGGTCCGCGCTGGGCGCGCAAGCGCATCGACAGGGAACTTCTCGAGGAGGCCACCATTGTCCAGGCCTGGATCCGGGAGTCGGCAACAACCGGACCCGTCGACGTCGAACAGGAGGCGCTGTGGTTCCGCGGGGCGATGACGCAAATCAGCGACGCGTCCATGCCCCGGGTCCACGCACAGTCAGCGAGGCGCCAGGTGTACTGGTGGTCCGCCGAGATCGCACAGTTCCGTGTTGCGTGCGTAGCGGCCAGACGCCAGTACACCCGATACCGGAGGAGACGTCGTCGGGTCCCTGACGAAGAAGCCGCGCTGTATGAGGTGTACCGCGCGGCGACGGAGACTCTGCGGCTGGCTATCGGCGATGCGAAGAAGCGAGCCAGGGAGGAGATGTTGGAGACTCTAGACGGGGATCCTTGGGGGCGCCCTTATCGAGCGGTTCGAGGAAAACTTCGAGCCGCCGCGCCTCCACTTACGATGAGTCTCCAACCCGAGCTGCTGGAGGAGGTAGTCGCAGCCCTCTTCCCGGCGAGAGCGGAGCATATCCCGCCGCCGATGGCTTTGCCCACGGCCGCAGAGTCTACAGAGGAGGACGCCATCAGCGTCCCAGAGGTGACACAGGCAGAGATGGGGGCGGCCGTGATGCGGCTCCGGGCCAAGAACGTGGCTCCGGGGCCCGACGGAATCCACGGCCATGTGCTAGCCCTCGCACTGAAGGAGCTAGAGCCCTGGCTGAGAGGACTCTTCACAGCGTGCCTTGAGCGGGGCCAGTTTCCTACTCTGTGGAAATCTGGTCGTCTGGTCCTGCTCAGGAAGGCGGGGCGCCCTGCGGACTCGCCGTCCGCGTACCGGCCCATAGTGCTGCTAGACGAGGTGGGTAAGCTGTTCGAGCGGTTAATCGCTGCCCGCCTCGTCAGCCACTTATACAGAGAGGGGCCGGACCTTGACGAAAGCCAGTTCGGCTTTCGGCATGGGCGCTCCACCATTCACGCGATATCGCAGGTGAGAGTCCTGGCGGAGGAAGCGGTGTCCCGGGGTGGGGTGATGTTGGCGGTGTCCTTGGACATTTCCAACGCCTTCAACACCCTGCCCTGGAGTTGTGTTCGGGAGGCACTGCGGTATCATCGAGTGCCTCCCTACCTCCGCCGCATCGTCGGGGCTTATTTGGCGGAGAGGTGTGTCACCTACGTGGGACGTGATGGCGTCGAAAACCAGCACCGCATGTCGTGCGGTGTTCCACAGGGCTCGGTCTTGGGCCCGCCCTTGTGGAACATCGGGTACGACTGGGTGCTGAGGGGCGAACTCCAACCGGGCGTAGACCTGACGTGTTACGCGGACGATACGCTGGTCACCGCCCGGGGGAGTTCGTACAGGGAGGCAGCGTTGCTGGCGACGGCTGCGGTCTCACAGGTGGTGAGCCGCATACGGCGCCTTGGCCTGGAGGTGGCCCTCAACAAGTCGGAGGCCATTGTCTTTCATGGCCCCCGGCGGGCGCCACCGCCCGATGCCCACATCGTCGTCGGGGGGGCTCGAATCGCTGTCGAGTCAACCATGAAGTACCTGGGATTGGTGCTCGACAGCCGGTGGGATTTCGGCCCCCACTTTCGACGGCTGGCGCCCAAGTTGCTGGGCGCGGCTGGGGCGCTGTCAACGCTGCTTCCCAATCTGGGGGGCCCGAGCGCTGCCTGTAGGCGGCTCTACGTGGGGATCGTGCGATCGATGGCCCTGTATGGGGCCCCGATCTGGGCGGCTGACCTGACGGCCGGCAGCATCGCTGTTTTGCGAAAGCCGCAGAGAGCGATGGCCGTCAGAGTCATCAGGGGGTATCGCACGATCTCGTACGAGGCGGCTTGTGCATTGGCCGGATCCCCGCCCTGGGACCTGGAGGCGAAGGTACTCGCGTCACTGCATCGGTGGCGCGAGGAAGCGCGGGCGCGGGGCGAAGGACTGATGCAGCAACATATGGAGTTGCGTCAGTCTCAGCTTCGCGAGGTCCTGGTGGCGGAATGGCGGGACAGGCTTTCACGACCTACCGCCGGCCTCATTACCATCGAGGCGGTCCGGCCAGTGCTCGAGCGCTGGCTCGGGAGGAGGCACGGCTCCCTGTCGTTTCGGGTGACGCAGGTGCTCTCGGGGCATGGTTGCTTCGGGAAGTACCTGTGTCGCATAAACAGGGAGCCGGACGCCCGGTGTCACCACTGCGTCGACTGCCGGGAGGACACGGCGCGGCATACGCTGGCAGAGTGTGCCGCTTGGGAGGAGCCACGCCGTGCCCTCATCTCTGAAGTAGGCAGTGACCTGTCGCTGCCGGCTGTAGTCGAGTCTATGGTCGGCAGCGAGGAGTCCTGGGACGCAGTGGTATCCTTCTGCGAAACAGTCGTCTCGCAGAAGGAAGCTGCGGAGAGGGAAAGGGAGATTTCATCCGCTAACCCGATCCGCAGAAGACGCGCCGGGCGTCGGCGGAGGGCGGACAACGCCCTCTTCCAGCCCCCCTAAATGGGTCCAGGGGCGACGGACTCGGGGACGTCCGTCGCCCCCCAGATATCAGGACCCGAGGTGGTGGCGCGTAGTGTTCCACGCGCGCCCCTCTTAGACGTCGCGGGGGGAGTCCAACACCTCACTCCCCCCCCAACCCGAGATCGTGGCCCGCGGAGGCGGGCCGGCACTAGCCGGGGGTTGCGGAAGTATCGTTGTTCCCGCGACCCCCGGTGCAGGTGTGAGACGGAACACCGGGGTGGTTTTTAGTCAGTACAAGTCTGACAGACCCCTTCGCCCCCCAGGGCGGAGGACATCCAATGAGGATTTTCCACCCCGAAACAAAAAAAAAAAAAAAAAAAAAAATGGTGACCTGTAACACAGGCTTTTTCAAAAGCCTACTTCAGGCACCAGTCTCTTACAATGGTGGAATATAGCATTAGCCAAAAACATTGTTAATTTTAAGGTAACCTATTATTGTAAAGAGAGAACAAATAAATGAATTGAATTGAATATTAACTTGAAGGTACAACTTCATTCCCTTGTATCCCTTTGTTTGGGGTCAGCGCAACATTTTTACCACACGGTTGGCGCAGTTGTTGAGCAATCGGCTGCTGCGCTGCGCTGCGGTTCGATCCCCACATTAACCAAATATTTATTTGACCTACAGATAGTTGCTCCGGATCTGGGTTTGTGTTTTTGAGTTTGTTTGTATCCACGATACAGACGAAATTCCTAGTGTGAGGCAAAGTTTTTAAGAAAAAAAAGATTTTGTTCTTGGAATGTTTTCTCTAAGTCATCATCCCAATAGTCACCCCCTTTCTAACCACATATTTTTTTACGCTGTCTATCCATTGTTTCTTCGGCCTTACGCAGGGTCGGCTTTCCCAATCATGCGTCGCCATTTATTTCGGTCTTGTGCGTCATCTTCTGTAAGTCTCATCTTCCTTATGTCCTTTGGGAGCTTCGTCATCCATTTGATTTGAGGTCTTCCTCTTCCGCTCTTCTTTGAACCCATGGATAGGCGCTTTTTCACCACAAGATCATCTGTACGTCGATGTACATGACTGTACCATCTAAGTCTGGACTCTTTATCCGCTAATTCTGTAACCTTGGAGCTCCCTCTAATTTGTTCGTTGCTTGCCTTGTCTCTGAGTGTTACTCCTCATGCCCATCGCAGCATACGCATTTCTGTCTTGTGAAGTTTTTGTTCGTGGGTCTTTTTAATCGCCCAGGTCTTTTAACTCCTCACTACATTCCATCATCACCATTATCATTGCCAGACATTGTTCCACCCACCTCTGAGTATTTCGCTTCCTTACTTTTGCTCTACTTCCTTGCTCTCCAAGGCTCATCAAGATGTTTCCTGAACCTTTTTAACCGACTTCCCAAAAAGGAGGAGGTTCTCAATTCGGATGTTTAAAAAGATGGGACGACTACATTAGACAAGTGGCCGGAGTCATGTGGAACAGAGTGGCACAGGAAAGGAAAGAATGGAAAAGGTTGGAGGAGGCCTTTGCCGATTGGCAAACAGATCTAGGAAAGATAACCAAGCAACAAATATTAGATTAAATAGTTCATTTAGTTTAAGAGTCCAGTGTTATTATACTATATGTTTAAATCCATTGTAATTAGTTAGAGATCTGAATAAAAGGCTATATTATTATTAGTGCGTATGGGTGGGATGTCCACCATGTACCTATATTAGTTATCTATATTAACTTGAAGGTACAACTTCATTCCCTTGTATCCCTTTGTTTGGGGTCAGCGCAACATTTTTACCACACGGTTGGCGCAGTTGTTGAGCAATCGGCTGCTGCGCTGCGCTGCGGTTGGATCTCCAGATAACCAAATATTTATTTGACCTACAGATAGTTGCTCCGGATCTGGGTTTGTGTTTTTGAGTTTGTTTGTATCCACGATACAGACGAAATTCCTAGTGTGAGGCAAAGTTTTTAAGAAAAAAAAGATTTTGTTCTTGGAATGTTTTCTCTAAGTCATCATCCCAATAGTCACCCCCTTTCTAACCACATATTTTTTTACGCTGTCTATCCATTGTTTCTTCGGCCTTACGCAGGGTCGGCTTTCCCAATCATGCGTGGCCATTTATTTCGGTCTTGTGCGTCATCTTCTGTAAGTCTCATCTTCCTTATGTCCTTTGGGAGCTTCGTCATCCATTTGATTTGAGGTCTTCCTCTTCCGCTCTTTTTTGAACCCATGGATAGGCGCTTTTTCACCACATGATCATCTGTACGTCGATGTACATGACTGTACCATCTCAGTCTGGACTCTTTATCCGCTAATTCTGCAACCTTGAAGCTCCCTCTAATTTGTTCATTGCTTGCCTTGTCTCTGAGTGTTACTCCTATGCCCATCGCAGCATACGCATTTCTGTCTTGTGAAGTTTTTGTTCGTGGATCTTTTTAATCGCCCAGGTCTTTTAACTCCTCACTACATTCCATCATCACCATTATCATTGCCAGACATTGTTCCACCCACCTCTGAGTATTTCGCCTCCTTATTTTTGTGCTCTACTTCCTTGCTCTCCAAGGCTCATCATGATGTTTCCTGAACCTTTTTAACCGACTTCCCAAAAAGGAGGAGGTTCTCAATTCGGATGTTTCTGTGGTTTTTTTTTATTTATGTTCGGGAATTACTCCGTCATCCAAAAACGCATTTACAAAATTGTTTTTTTTGTTTGAAAGGGTATATTCTCGTGGTGGTCCCATTGTCACCAAATCTGAACCTGATGATGGAATCCTGTGGAAATCGAGAGAACTCCTCAAATATTATAGGCAGACATATAGCGATTTTGGTATATTCGATAACATGGCAAGCATTTGTACTCGGAAAGTATCATTTGGTGAAGTGGAACTGATGAAGAAGACCACAGATGGCCACTGGAACTCCTTAATATACTTATTAAGGATTTCCAGTGGAACTCCTTAATATACTTATTAAGGATTTCCAGTGCCCATTTGTGGTCTCGACTTACTATGGGTATAAGATATCTCGATGAAGAACTCTCTGATTAAGTAAATACATATAAATAAATGAACCATCCATCGAACTGGTATGATAATGAAGCCGGAAGGTAGGCACTGGAACTCCGTAATAAAACAATGTATCCTAGTCGTGTTTGGGCTTAATGGAATTGAAATGAGATGTACTCAACAACACCAAAAAGAGATTTATTGTTTTATTTTACTCTTTTTAATGTTGTCAAACTTAAAAGTCGGTGTCGAAAAACGAAAACAATAGGTACCAAACTGACCAAATTAAAAAAAATTAAAAAAAATAATCTGTTTATACTTATTTACCTTTGTATAGATTTTTTTACCGATTGTTTTGTAAATGTGTGAACATTGTAGGCCTTCTAGATGCTAGTTAACATTTGTTAACTTTTTATAAAATATATAATCTTTTTATTTTATTTTTTTAGTTTCTTACGACTTATTGTCATAAGTCGGGCCTGCGTTGTCCCCCCATATCTAAGTACTAATGCTGTAACATGGAAATTTTGTAAAACCAAACCATTTTTAAAAGAGTAACCATGGAGTTTCTTGCCGGTTCTTCTCCATAGGAAACGACCAACGTGAACCGTGCACATTTTGTCGACGTTTTATAAGTGCCCATGTAGGCCTATGTGAAATAAAAAAATTGATTTTGATTTTGACTTTAGTAAAATAACTACTAATCAAAAATTCCTTTGTTTACCGACTTCGGAATATTTTTCACTATGTAGTTTTCTTCTTTAACGTCGATTTAATTATTGTGTTAAAAGTTACATTTAGCTCATGAAATGAACTTACCATAAGTTGATAGTTTTCCCTAGCTGTATAGGTATTTCAGTATCTAAGCCATAAACTTTATTGGCGCGTGTCATATATAGTAGAAACATAGTAGCGTAACAGTCAATTTTATGCCCCATAAATAAAGACAATGTTCCAGACAATGACTATCAATTTATCAAGGCACTCCTTTGTTTGTTTATCTATACTTAATCACGTATATTTTGTCGTTTAGGTAATTCAGTCGTACCATACATAGCTTTTTACAAGTTCTACCCTATAGGAAGAAGATGCTCCATAGAGACATAGGAGATGGTGCATCTCCTGCACTTAGAATCAGGGTAACCAACTCCTAAAAAAATACCCCTAAGATCAAGATGAAATACCCCTAAATAGCCCTAAATGCAATGTTCAAAAGCCCCAAAAATACCCTGTATTGGGTAAATGGGTACCTATTCAAGGGTATTGTTTAAATGAGTATCTCGTTTTACTAAGGTAAATAAAATATATATGTCTATACCAATATTATAAAAAGGAAATATTTTTTTGTTTTGTACCGAATAGGCTCTGACACTACTGGACCGATTTAAAAAATTCTTGCACCTATGGAAAGCTACATTATACCCGAGTAACATAGGCTATAATTTTGACGGGAGCGAAGCCGCGGGGGTCAGCTAGTTTTTAATACTTTTACCCGACTGAAAGGAGAGGATAATGTTTGTACTAGAATCTTAGTTATTAGAACTAATTATAACGAATTAAAGATCTACATTTCCAATAATTGTTACTAAACCGTTTAAGTTCCGACTTGGCGTTTCATTTGAGCTTTCGCCATTCTTGAGGTCACTGTAACATTCTGTAAATGTAACGAATGATCCACTCTCTTTAAAAATTAATCGTGTGACGTGTCATCATTAAATTTTGCAGCATTTCATGAGACAATCGGTTTGGTTAGTAATACAAGAAATATTATTTATGAAGCTATAAATTAAAAAAGTCCAATATGGATATTTTACCCTAAATTTGGTGCTTAAAGCCCTAAGTTAAACTCAATTCGGTCTATTGTGCGTGCCCAGAAACTCTCTGGGTGTTTCGCAGGCTCCGCGGGGCGACCTCACTGTTCGGAGGATCTTTGGAAGTGTGGAGTGGAACTGTGGACGTTGAGAAGCCACGGCCTCGCATGTGGATGGCTGATTTTTCGGCGTCAAACTAAGTGTACTGTCTACGGCGCCTATGTTATAGAGATATTTATTTAGGAAGCAATGACCTGTGACTGTCGTTTATTCTTTTATAATTATTTCTACTTAGACTGAGAAGTCGTTTAGCTAATCGTACAAACCTACTACTCTATGGCTACAGCCCCGGATCTACGATTTTATCGAACCGGGGAAAAACCTTGATAGTGGCGCCCCCTCCCTTCAGTGTTTGAGAAAAACTGTTAAAACTGCCATTGAGTAGCATTTTTGTGACCATTTGTTTAAATATTAATCCTATATATAATACTTTAATAAATTTAAACTATTTATTATCTAATATCTAATAACTTTCATTTGTGACATAAAACAGAAACAGAAAAAATATATAACCAGGAAAGACTATAAATTTACACGGTGTGCTTTCTTTTCTGCGAAATAATCTATAAGCTCCTCAAAGTCCGTCGTATAAGCAGTTTTGTTTTCAATGCTAAAAAAGTTAGCTTTAAGCTAGAAAAGTTAGTTTTTCAAACATATTATATTAAGATTCGATTACTTGATAAAAACCTATGAGATTGTTGGAAAAAAGGCTTCATTTGTTCGATATTTCGAATACTTGCCTCAAGGCGCGCGATTTGGCGCCCCCATGAAACTGCCGCCCGGGGCAAGTGCCCCGGTTTGCCCCCCCTTAGATCCGGGGCTATATGGCTAACTAAACTTCAACGACGACTAATAAAAAGAAAAAATAAATCGACACATTTTTATTGCCTGCTACATAATTTATCTAGTAGTAGACGCACTTGGATCGATAGTCTATTGAACACGTATTTATGACACGACATCTTGCGAAAACACTCCGATTGAAACAGTAAAACGCCCATAACTTTAGAAAGGCTGAACGGATTTTCATCAAACATAGCTAAGAACACTGAATAAAGTCACCTTTCAAACTAAAACAAACGAAATCAAAATCGGTTTACCCATTTAGGAGCTTTGATGCCACAGACAGGTACACAAATACACATGTCAAACTTATAACACTCCTATTTTTCCACCGGGCGTTAAAAACAACTAACGTGTAACACAAAAATGGGTCTTAAAAAGTAAAATTTCTGGCAACGTCTTTACAACATCTACCTTCTATTTCAGATCAAACAGTATGCCTGAAAGGATCCTGCATATACACCGCTAGCGAAGTTATAAGAGCCGTGGATGAAACCCAGGACCCTTGTGATGATTTCTACGAGTTCGCCTGTGGAGGCTGGATCAAGAACAACCCCATTCCTGAAGGGAAATCCAGCTGGGGCATCTTCAGCAAGATCGAGCTGCAGAACCAGTTGATCATCAGATATGCACTTGGTAAGTCAAAACTTTTCAGAACGTATGAAGACCTCTGCGGATTAAATAACTCTAGATTCGTCGCGGTTGTTTTCATTCGTATTGTAGGACAAGTGATTAATCAGGTCACTATTAATAATGCCCGGGCAATATGAATAATGTCAAATCAAATCGGACAACTTATTAAAACTAACTATAACTACAACTACTTAACTATATATACTATGAGGGATGAAATGCATGTTATTAAATGACTTATGAATATAAATGTGGATGGATCGAGAGGGAGAGGAAGACCAAAGAAAAGATGGATGGACTGTGTGAGGAGTGATATGAAAGAAAAGGGAGTCAGTGATAGCGTGGCAGGGGACAGGACGGTATGGAAGAAGAAAACGTTTTGCGCCGATCCCAAGTAACATGGGATAAGAGACAATGGCTACGGGTGGTCTGCACCTTATAACTTCTTTCGGAGTTCCAAATCCTTGTTTAAAATTCTTCTACTCGACAGCGTATAACTCGCAATGAATACTGTTGAGTTGGCAAAATGTAAGATTTTGCGATTGATTCCACGTATGCATATTGTTACGCAATTAGGTTGGCGATCTAGCCTTTACACAAAACATTTATTCTTATAAGATTTTAGGTATTGCTCAATAGAAGCGCTTTTAAAATGCTTCTAGCCCGAAACCAATAAATACGGGTCGAGAAAATTAGAATAGTCTATGACGTTATTAGAAATCAAATCGAGCACAGTGATCGATTACATTCTTTCTACCAACTCTTTTTTTTTACGGGGGGGTGGCGCAACCTTCAAAAGGCGCCTGAACTGGGCCATGGTTGGGCACTTGAATCTGTCCTTGAACGCAGGCTCCGAGTGGGGCTATGCCAATCTGGTCAGGTTCAATGCTGCTAAGACCCAGGCGTGTCTTTTTCCGCTAAAACGAGCCAATTCCAACCGGTTCTTACTTTCCTTGGTGTAAACGTGCCGATAACGGACCAACGGACCATCTTGAGCTTCTTGGCGTTACGTTGACATCGACTCTCAGTTTTGGTCCATGTATTGAGGCAAAAATTCAACTGGCTGCCAAAAAGTTGGGGATCAACTTGTATCAAGCGCAAGTCATGCATGGAGTTCTGCTCTCATCTCTGGGACGGATCTGCCAAGTACCAGCTGGATGCACAAGAGTCGATCGAAAAACGAACCAAGAGGCTCATCGGCAATGAGAAACTGGTCGAGTCAAGGCTCCAGAGCCTTGAACATCGGCGCCAAGTTGCCAGTCTGTCGACCAAACCACCCCGTGACCTCTTAAAAGACCACCCTGGAACCCCCTCTGTGCAACGATTGTTAGGGCACATCCCTGGAGAGACTGGAAAAGCGCTTCGCCTGAGCCTCGTTCAGCTCGTGATCACTGCGCCACCGTCTTTCCTGGAGTCACTTCTTGGCTGGACAGAGTCCCCAATCTGAGCACCCGCGACTCCGGAGTCTCGCCTGCTAATGATGCAGACGGGGTTTCGGCGTTTTAGGTATCGAGGAGGTTGCCTCCCCGACGCCGCCGCCTTCTCCTCCGAGAGGGCCTTCCTACTATCCTGTTAAGGGGCTGAATGCTCAAAATAGGCATTTTTTTAAACATTTTTTTGCCTTATCTATTGAAGATGTGGCAGCGGAATAAATATATGTTAATCTTGATCATATTTCCGAAAACTTTGTTGTGGCTGAAACACGTTTACGCACAAAAACCTCGATACAATTTAATGGCAAAGTAACCTCTTACCGTGATCTTCAAAAGATTTTTCCGGTAATACTGACCAGCGTACATTTGTACAATTAACAACAATAACGTATCATAACAGGACGCAAAACTTCATTGACTTATTTTGAAATTTCATTCATTATTTTTAAGTAAATCATATTATTATATTTTATAAAAAAAAACTATACAAATTCCATCGTGCTTCTCTTTCCATCCAGTGCAATTCGACAGTGACCGCTTTTTGGCGTTGCTAGGAGGACGTATGTCGCTTTTTTCTGCAAAGTGCAAAAAAATATTCGATTTATTTCTCGTCAATTCAATCTGTCAAAAAATATCAGGTATAATGCAGCCAGACCATGTAGCCTGGTGGCTTTAATTTGAACTAACGAAATCACAAGGAATATTGTCAGACTCTGTATTATTTTTATTCTCTGGCACTAACGCTGTCACTAGCATTTACATTGTTGTATTATAAACGACTCATATCGTTTAGTTTACTTACTAAGTCCATAACTAAAAAGTATTTAAACCTCTTTAAAAATAGAACTATTGTTATCTCAAAAACGGCACCACGTGACATCCTCACCCCAGACGGCTGGTGTATATCAAAACCACTGACCTCTATCATACAAGTACGCTGGACTAAACATACTATATGAAATGACAGTTGATTTTTGTGCTGATTCAAAGCGCCCCGCTCGAGCATATTAGGAACTAAAATTGACACATTTAGAGATAGGTTAATACCGATATTTCTCAAAATTAGGTAATACTAATATATTCGCCTGGAAATATTATAATATTGTAACTAATATATCAGTATTAGTGATATTTTTAAATTACACTAATATAAAAATAGTAGACTTGGCAAGGCGTATCAGTCATCTACTGTATTGACTTCTCGTAGTATGTTGGAACTAAATATCTCATATTGGTATTGGTGATGAATGTTATATGAATGCCTAATAATCAGTAATAATATGTTCAAAAGCACTGTGTAATACTAAATTCTGGAATCATCATCATGTTCATCCACAGCCTGACTTCGCCAACCGCTGAGCACAGGCCTCACTCTTGTACCAATCACCACGTTTCTGAGCATTGAGTTAAATATACAACGTAGTAGAGGAGACTCCTCAACTCAATTGTTTGTAACACGCGTTAGAGCGCGCGTACCCCAACTCACTTAGTCTGTGGCAAGCGCTCGCTACGCTGCAACGTGACACGTTTGAGTACTTAGTTTTGTTTCTTATAAAATGCCTTCGTGTGTATTGGGATACTGTTCACACAACTCGAGAAATATAAATAAAATTCAAGGAATGAGTTTTCAACAGTAAGTAGAAAACACGCTTAATTTAATTATATTTTATCAATTTATTGTATCTCGTGACGTTGCGTCACCGCGGAGGCGGGAGGGCGGCCATGTTTGTGTAAATTTCAAAGAGTAAGAAAAGGTTCATCTGCGCGCATTGATTGTCTATCTGTGAGAACATAACCCTCCCCTCCCCCCTCCCACCTGCTTACCTCGCTGTCACCGAATAACCTACGCGCAATCTTTTGTTTGAAATAGCTTCTATTCTTCTTTCTCGTAATACATTTAACTCAATGTTCCTGAGCCTAGAATTAATTCTGGAATAATTAATTCTGAATTAATCTATACTAATTCTATACTAATATTATAAAGCTGAAGAGTTTGTTTGTTTGTTTGTTTGTTTGTTTGTTTGAACGCGCTAATCTCAGGAACTACTGGTTGGAATTGAAAAATTCTTTTTGTGTTGGGTAGTCCATTTATCGAGGAAGGTTATAGGCTATATAACATCACGCTACGACCAATAGGAGCGGAGCATCAATGAAAAATGTTCCAAAAACGGGGAAAATTTATTCTTTTTGAGATGCAACGTATTTAGAGTAGGTGGGCTAGCTTGGTAGGTAGCCAGTTGACGGGAGCGAAGCCGCGTGGGACAGCTAGTTCATGATAATTATAATTTTATTAACAAATGTTTTGAAGACAAACAATTTATTATCTGCATCTGAAACAGAGTTGAAAACTGATATAAGTCTTCACCTTGCTGGAATGCGATGTCACTATTATTTGCACTTTAACACTACAGAGACAGGATCTCAGCGATGAGAACGAGAAATACTACCATTGTAAATGATTATCCATCTCATTTATTATTATTATTGTGTAAATGATGTTCCCTTCACGAATCCGATGAGCGCCAACCGAGTGAATCTGAACGATTGTAAGTATTAATCTATAGTGTACTCAAGTACACTAGTTAGATTAATTAATCTAACTAGTGTACTCAAGTACACTAGTTAGATTAATACTACTACGAGGAGACACTTGCTCAAATATACTAGTTTTAAGGATAAGTAAGATAAAGATAAAGATATTTTATTTCAACTAGGCCACAAAGCGGCACTTTTGAACGTTAGATACATTAAAATTTACAAGGAATAAAAATTGATTCTACCGTGCATTCGGAAAGTAGCTTGTTATGGAGAAGAACGCACAAGAAACTCCATACTTACTCTTTTAAAAAAAAATGTTTTTTTTACAATATTTAGGTACATAAGTACATACATTAATAAATTTATATGTGTGAGGACAATGCTCCCAGAATCACTACATACTATACTACTTACAGGTACAAAGTATTAAAAGTACTCACACATGTACTGTGCAGTTACATAATAGGTACTAGAAAAACACTAGCATCCGAAGCAGTTAAGTTAAGACCAATCCCACTGACGGCGCCCGTTCACGAACATGACGCATGAATCGGCACCACCCAGCTCAACCATCATGAAGGGAACCGAATGATCCAACACACGCGCCACCATCAGAGAGACATTTGAGAGAGCATGACACACTCAACTGCCAGGGCAAACACAAGTCAACGAACGATACCAAGGTACAGCAAATGGTAGATTTACAGTTGGGTACATAGTACTCACACACGTGCTGCGCAGTTATACTATACTAAAATAAATTGAGTCTATATAATACAAATATATTCATAGTCTTGAGCAGGTCCAACAATTCTACAAAACAATAATGTTCTGCATATCACTTGTTTTTGCGCACTAGTGGTTGTGGAGCAAGACTAGCATTTTGCAAGTTGTTAGCCTATCCCCATATTTAAATCTCACTGATCTGACAGTAATGCGCTATAACTTTACTAGCACCACTAGTTTATAGCTTGCAATCTGAATTAAAATATTTTTCAGTTAACCTTTACAGCAATTATTATATTACTTAAAAATGATTCATAATAAAAATAACTGGGATGTTTTTTTCTCTTACGTATTTAATTATTCTCCCGATCGATAAAGCCCATAAAAGTATTTTTTTAACGAAAGCTGTGTCCCATCTCTAATATTAGTTCCATGTACTCTCACGTTAAGTCACGTTGCTATCAGCGCTAAAATGGCGAAAATCAAATGTCTTCATTTTGTCATCGGTAATATGTAGTCCAGCGTACTAGTATGATAGAGGTCAGTGATCAAAACCCAGTAAGTGCCTTGAAACTATTATATGCCAGGATAGCGCAAAAATATATTATGATTTGAAGTAGGCTATGGAAAGATTTTTTTATTAGTAACTAAATGACATCTTAACATTTCAAGAGAATACTAAACAAGGAATATGAACCTACGAATTGTACAAATGATATTAATAGTGTCCTAAATTCTATTGGATATTTTAAATATGCCTAAAAAAGACAATGCCGAACCTAGTAAGTTCTGGATATTTGTAAATTTAAGGTGTTTTACAATTTGATGGGACTTTCCTATTGTAAATAATGATAAAATTGATTAATGAAACTAATGAAAGCACCAAATCTCAATTCAAATTTAAAGTTTACATTACACAGTTAATATTACACAGTCCATTTCAGTATAGTACAATTCATTAAAATAATAAAAATAAAATTATCTGGACTATAAAACCATTATTAAAAAAAAAATGTCATCTACTGTGTTCTTATATGTGGCAGTCGCATAGAAGCAGACATAAATAAAATATTTATTCAATTTGCACGGCAAAGACTCGTATGACACTATACAGATTACCTACTTTAGTGATCTTTATTTTCGTAGCAATAAGGTTGCATTCATAGGCGAAATGACAGTGAATGATCTGATGTCAGATGCTAGCCGCCACTTTGAAATAAGAACTTAAGCGGTAATATTTTTGTATAAACCAAGGGTAGAGTCCGTTTATGATGTGGCCTCTGTGTTCGGCCTTGTGTATTTAATTTTCAAATACTTTCCGCTCCAATTTAAGTTTGCCATTTGCTATCGATGACAGTGGACGTGGCTTAGAACCTCAGATGTCGATTGTCAACTGTTCGTCCTCAACCCCTTAATACTTGTCTTAATCTATAATATAAAAACCGGCCAAGTGCGAGTCGGACTCGCGCACGAAGGGTTCCGTACCATTATCGCAAAAAACGTCAAAAAAATCACGTTTTTTGTATGGGAGCTCCCCTTAAATATTAATTTTATCCTGTTTTAGTATTTGTTGTTATAGCGGCAACAGATATGCATCATCTGTGAAAATTCCAACTGTCTAGCTATCACGGTTCATGAAATACAGCCTGGTGACAGACAGACAGACAGACAGACGGACCGCGGAGTCTCTGTAATAGGGTCCCGTTTTTACCCTTTGGGTACGGAACCCTAAAAATGAATGGCAAAATGTATTGGTAAGCGCATAACTCAACAACGCCTGGACCAATTTGGCCTTTTCTTTTTTTTGTTGTGTTTGTTATTGTTAGGAGAAGGTTCTTACGAAAAAAATATAAAAAAAAATGTTACCTCACCTACATAGGTAGGGTAGGTAATGTAGGTATGTAGGTAGGGTAGGGTAGGGTAGGTAAGGTAGGGTAGGTAGGGCGGGTAGGGTAGGGTAGATAGGGTAGGTAGGGTAGGGTAGGTAGGGTAGGGTAGGGTAAGTAGGGTAGCTAGAGTAGGGTAGGTAGGGTAGGGTAGGTAGAGTTAGGTAGAGTAGGGTAGGTAGGGTTAGGTATTTAGGGTAGGTGAATGTTTGGTGTTTTAATGGCAAAACAAAGTTTGCCGGGTCAGCTAGTAATACTCGTATTATAAATGCGAAAGATTGGCTGTGACGATGTATGTTTGTTGCTGAATCACGCCAGAACGGCTGAACGGATCTGGATGAAATTTGGCACGGAGATAGATTATAGTCTGGAATAGGACATAGGCTACTTTTCATCCTAGGAAACACTTATCAAGCGGGTGAAGCCGCAGGCAGAAGCTTGTGTTACCATATTACGACTGCTACTAAGAATTGATGTGTTTTTCTCGGAGTTGGATAGGATGACGACGCGCTCAAACTAGGTCGCGGTACTCAAATGACACTTGTTCCGATGGAGAGGGATTTTCGCCCGTAATATGATGCATTTCGAGTAATGGGCGACTAGCTTCTGGCAGCGGTTTCGCCCGTGTGAAGTCAGAAATTATGGTTTGAATATGAGCGTAGTTCCGGAATAAAAAGTATTATATGACCATTTTCAAGGTCCAATTCTACACGTTCCTCGTTAATAGCTTATTAATATTTTCATGTTTCTATGATAATTAATGTAAGTAATTATTGGTGTAACTACTGTTTTAATTAATTTTAAATAAATAAACCTATCTTTAAAAACATTTTGGTATGGATTTGAGGATGATTTCATTATGTGTTTAGGGTTCCGTACCTAAAGGGTCCAAACGGAGCCCTATTGCTGTCACTCATGTGTGTGTCTGTCTGTATGTCTGTCCGTTCTCTGTCACACAGGTTTTATAGCCGAACGGTTGGAGATACAGTCTCCAAATTTTCACAGTATAAGCATCTTGTAGACCCAAAGCCATACAAATTGTCAAAAAATATTTTAAATGTTTTTTAGGTTAGCTCCCATACAGAAAAAGGGGGGTGGGGGACAAGTTGACCTTTCCCATCGAGTGGGGCATCGTTGAGTAGATAAATTCTGTATTTTTTTGTTTAAAAATATTGGTAAACAAAAGAATGAGAAGCCACCAGTCAGCTTTTATTACAAAATTTTGTTCCTAAGAAATTTTAATCTTCCCATTGACCTATGAACTTCAAATTTGAAGATAATATTTATTATTACGTATATTTTACTAACAAATACCAATATATAAATAAATCAAATTTTTCTTTGAAATTTTCTTATTTTCCCATTACAACTAACTTGATTTTGCGGTTTACTACGGAACCCTAAATTTGCGAAGTCCGACACGCTCTTGGCTAGTATTTTAAGTAAGTCGATAGATGAATAATTATTATTTCTCGACAATAGGTATCTATGTTCTATGTTAGGGGGGTTTGGTTTCCGCACTTAGTCCCTTAATGGACCTTTGTACGTGGGCCATGGCGGCCGTTGGGTGGTCATTCCAACCAGCCCACCTCCCTCCAGAAGTCAATTAGAGCTCCTGGTTTCCTCAAAACATCCGTGTAAGATCTGGGTGACCCGAGGGTTCGTGTTCTTATCTGTGTGACACCTGTGCACTCTAAGAGAACGTGCGCGACGGTTTCCTCGGCCTCCATGCATGCTCTGCATAGAGGACTGTCCGTTATGCCTATTGTGTTGAAGTGTTTGTTGAGTGAGCAGTGTCCCGTGATGGTCCCCGTCACCAGGCGCAGGCCATTCCTGTCCAGGCGTAAAAGACGCCTGGTGAGCCTACTGTCCAAGGATGGCAGAGCTTCTTTCGATTGCCTACAGCCCGGTGCCGAGGCCCACCAGTTCTCCGCCTGTGTCTGGGTGAATGCCTGTAGCCACCTGCGTATTTGGTTGAATGGGATGGGTACAATAGGCTCGGGTCCGTAGACCGCAGAGCTGGATCCGCGTCTCGCAAGCTCGTCAGCCGCGTCGTTACCCAGCGATCCGCTGTGTCCCTTTATCCATTGTAGTGTCACCGTGTTACGGCTAGATACAGTTATCTGTTCTAGTGCGTTGTGACATTCTAGTACTAGTTTTGATGTTATGTATTTTTTTTGTAAGGATTGGAGGACTGATGCGCTGTCGGAGAGTATCCGTATGTGGGTGTCCGTAACCTTCCTGGCTTCTAGGGCATGGACCGCTTGTATGATGCCCACACACTCCGCCTGATAGACGGTATTGAACTCTCCTAGCGGTCTGGATATCTTTATGTTAAAATCGTGTGAGAAGACTCCGACTCCTGTACCGGAGTCAGTTTTCGATCCGTCGGTGTATATTCTCATCTCTTTCAGGCCAGAGTAGTCACATCTTTCCTCTGTGAGTATTATGTTGTAGTGTCTATGAAAGTGGTGTGTTTTTGGGGCTTTGTCGCATGGTGATGCTAGCATCGGTTTACCCTTGATCGCATCTTCTTTTATGCGTGTGTGCTTAATTCTGGAGTCTTTATTTAGGGAACCTAATAGGTGGAGTCTGAAGGTGCCCAGGGCTGCCTCCTCCCGCACAATTAGCTGTAGAGGTGGCAGTCCTAGCATTGCCTGTAGGGCGGCAGTGGGTGTGGTTCTCATACTACTGGTGATTGCAACGCAGGCGAACCGCTGTAGTTTTTCGAGATCTCTCTGGGCTGTGCTGACGTCTGTCCTGGGCCACCAGACCAGCGAGCCATATGTTATGATTGGTCGGATGACTGTGGTACATAGCCAGTAGGTGACCATGGGGCTAATCCCCCAATTCCTGCCTAGCAGTCGTTTGCACTGCCACAGCGATATGCTGGCTTTTGTGGTGATATGATTCATGTGTTTTGCCCAATTCAATTTTTTGTCCAAATAAATACCCAGGTACTTGGTTTCGGTTGAAAGGCTTAGGGTTGTTCCGAAGAAACGCGGTAGTTGCAGTGTCATCGGTTTTCTCTTTTTTGTGAAGAGAATTGGTTCAGTTTTTGTGGGGTTCACTGAGAGTTGGTGCTCGTTGCACCATTCCTCTACTATTTTGAGGGCTTGACGCATGAGATTGCATAGGGTGTTTTCGTGTGTCCCGTTTATTATTATTGTTATGTCATCCGCATAGCCAACGGTGAAATATTCTTTGTTGTTGAGTGTTTTGATGAGGCTGTCAGCTACCAGGTTCCACAGAAGTGGCGAAAGGACGCCCCCCTGCGGACAGCCCTTCGCGACGATGGCCCTTGTGGTGTCGTTTACCGTGACTTGAACCGCTCTCAGTTTGAGCATATTGGTGATCCAGCCTCCAAGGGTCGGGTCTATGCCGTGTCTGTCGAGGGCCGTGTTTATACTGTTGAACATAGTCTTATCGAAGGCGCCCTCGATGTCAATGAAGGCAGCCAGTGCTGAGCATTTGTAGTCCACTGCGCATTCAATTTTAGAAACCACGTTGTGCAACGCGGATTCTGTTGATTTGGCTGTGGAGTACGCGTGTTGTTGTTTGTGCAGCGATTTATCCCGCAGAGGCCCATCACGGATGTGCCTGTCACAGAGTCTTTCGAGTGTTTTCAGTAAAAAGGATGTGAGGCTTATAGGTCTATATGACTTGGGGTGTGTGTAATCAGGTTTCCCAGGTTTACATATAAAGATGACTTTCACCTCGCGCCATCCGAGAGGTATGTATCTAAGTGCAATGCAGGCCCGATAGATCTCCAGCAGCCATGGCGTTAGATAATCTACTCCCCACTGTAGCAGGGCTGGGAAGATGCCGTCCAGCCCCGCCGACTTGTATGGCTGAAAGGTGTTGATAGCCCATTTTATTCGGTCTACTGTTACTATATTATGGGCTCTTGACCAGTCTTGTTCCGTTGGGGTCCATTCGGGTTCAGCTTCCCACGTCCTGTCCTCCAGGACTTGACAGTCCGGGAAGTGAGTTTCGAGGAGGACCTTGCTGGTTTCATAGTCGGTTTGTGTGTATGAGTCGTCGGGTTTTTTGAGCGCGCCGAGGGATCGGTCCTGATCAGTTGATAGGATCTTCCGTACCCTTGCGGCCTCATTATTTGTTTCAATGGATTCACAGAATTGCCGCCATGCCTTCCTCCTGGCGGTTCTGGTCTGTTTTTTGTATGCATATTGGGTCTCTTTGTATATCTCCCAGTCTTCCGGGAGTCTCGTGTTTTTTGCTCTGTTAAATTGCTTACGCAGCGCATCTCTGAGTTTACCAAGTTCAGCGTTCCACCAGGGGTTCCTCTCGTTCCTGCTTTGTGGCGCTCTTGATTTGCAGCATGCGTGGTAAGCTTCTGTTAGGTATTTGGATAATTCTGTTAGAGTGTGTTCTAATTGTGCTTGGTCCCTTACGGTTACCAGTGCTAAATGTCCAGCTAATAGTGAAGCCGCTTTTGAACCCGGGAATGTTAGTACGCCTTGGGTTTCGCCTTGGTGCGGGTGTTTTAGTGTTTGTAGTTAGTGTAAAGCGGATCCTTCTATGGTCTGAGCAAGAAGATTCGTCGGATACGTGCCAGTTTGTGATAAGGTTTGTCGCGTTTTCTGTAGCGATAGGCAGTATTAGGCGTAGGTAATAATGGCTTTAATAGTATCTTGAAATAATAGTAGTAGGGACTCCATTTTTCGCTACTAGACTCCCATTCGGGCTGTTGTGCGTGGGGGTCCTGGCTAACTCCGCCAGCAAGCAAAGAATCTTCCTTGGGACTTCACAGCTAGGCGCGTTGAGGAGCCACGGCCATTCCAGGATGACGTGTGCGGCTGATACAGACGCTTTAAATTTGGCTGTCTGTGGCCCCTATGTTAAAGAGATGTTGGTTTCAGACTTTAATACTCGTTAGAAACCACAGAGGCCTTTTTATATATGAAATAGAAGTCTATCTCAGCGACCAAATTGAGAAACGGAAAGTGTCGCCCTCTGGATACAAGTTTTGGAACTGTTGCCAACATACTTGTTTTAATAAATTTTAGGTAACAAAAAGTGTAACAGTTAGTGAAAATCGAACCTGGACTCGGTTGCACAACAGTCTGACTCAATACGAATCGGCTACTCAGACGTTGCTAATGAGAATGATAATAAAGATTACTTGCTGGTACTTATTTCAAATTATACATCACTAGAGGACGCCTCGCGGTTTCACCCGCGTAGTTCCCGTTCCCGTGGGAATACAGGGATTAAAAGTAGCCTATATCACTCGGGGATAGAGTAGCTTCCCAACGGTGAAAGAATTTTTGAAATCGGTCCAGCATTTTTGGAGCCTATTCGGTGCAAACAAACAAACAAACAATCAAACAAAAAAATCTACCCTATTTATAATATTGATATAGATTGCCATTTCTGTGCTGGTTTTCTAGTTAACTCACATTATAATGACAACCAATTAAAATGTCATTTAAATGTATGGAGCGGCAATACTTTTGCTGTCCAACCTAATTTTATACACTTATATTACAACGATAACTCGTTTGCCACTATTAAGATTGTCACCCCTTTTAGAGACAAACAAACGAATGTCATAATTTCGGCATCTATTACCAGAAATGGTAATATTTATAGGAAAACATTAATAAACATTATAATTTCTTGCTCAGTTAAACAACCGAGCCGTAAAGATGTCGCCTACGATATCATGACGGGGTTATGTTGTGACATCAAGATAATTTTCATTGTTGTCATACAATAGGTATATTACTGGTTGCGTCATCGTAGAACAAATGCAGGAAAATACCTATGCGGCGTGAAAAATATAAACACGTGAAACTCTTACGTAGGAGACTTTGAATGTGCTTTGAAGGCGTGTGTTTGTATAAGTAATTTGTTTAATATTTCAGTTATAACTATAAAAATTGGGACTGTACAGTTATGGGCAAAATTGTATTAAAAGATACATTATGTACTTGTGCCATAATTTTAAGGGTTTCGTACCTAAAGGGCAAAAACGAGACCCTATAACTAAGACTCCACAGTCCGTCTGTCTGTCTGTCTGCCTGTCACCTGGCTGTATCTCATGAACCTTGATAGCTAGGCAGTTAAAATTTTCACAGATGATGTATTTCTGTTGCCGCTATAACAAAAAATACTAAAAACAGAATAAAATTAATATTTAAGTGGGGCTCCCATACAACAAACGTAATGTTGTTGACATTTATTTGCTATAATTGTACGGATCCCTTCGTCCGACTCGCACTTGGCCGGTTTTTATTGTCCACAAAAAAGTTTCAGTACAATTTTCATTGGACAGTTAATGTACAAAGGCGAGCTTAACCCAAAATTGCGTTTTCTAACAACAATTAAATTTTGCTGACCCAATTCTGCTATAGGAAACATTGTGTTGATAATAGTCAAAGGCAAGCCTGCCAATAACATTTTTTTTTTATTTCTACACCGATTAAAGTTTTGAACAAGTCATCTTTCAGATAAGGTTCAGATTTACAATTAATTATCTTTTTTACCCGTCTGCCGAAGGAGGGTAATATTTATTAGTCTATATATGTATGTATGTTTGTTCCTCGGTGTCGTTCTAGAGACCAAACGTGTTGGCCGATTTTGATGATCCTTACGTCAATCGATTTAACCTTGCGAGTGTCACTGGCTACATTAAAATTGGAAAATAGAGAAATGGCGGCTTTTGGGCGCCGTATTATGGGGGTCTATCGAAATAAAGGGTTATAAGAGGTTATTTCAAAAATATATAACACTTATATGAGTTAATGTACCTAAATCGAAAAAAAATTACAACAAAAAATATCAAAAATCCGCACTGCTTAGGAAGCGAACTAAAAAGACGTAAACAAGAAGAAAATCATGCTGTGCAGTCGGGGGAAACATAATTATTCGCGAGCTGACTGACCAAAAACAGATGTATCCTCCGACTGCACAGCATGATTTTCTTGTTGTCTTTTTATTTCGCTTTTTAAGCATTCGGGCTTTTTGATCTTTTTTATTAACTTTTTTTTTCGTATTAGGCACCTACATTAACACATATAAGTGTTATATATTTTTGAAATAACCTCTTATAGGGTTTCTCACCTGATGGTAAGTGATGATGTGGTCGTTGGTGAAGCACACTTGCCTAGAAGTAACCTATTCACTCTTGACTTAAAGACCCCGAGGTTGTAGCTATCGGGAAACACAGATTCCGCCAGGGAATTCCACTCCTTAGCTGTAGGTACGCATAATAAAGGCATTCTTAAAACGTTTAGTGGGTATGAGTGGGCTTTCTAACGTGGAGTTTCACCGTACGTCTGGTAGTCCTGTGTGCTGTGTCTGTGTCCTAGTAGATAATGGGAAGCCGTATAGAAAAGGCAAAGCAGGAAAGTGACTCGCGCCACCCAATGCACAACTACACCTCGGTGCCTGGCTTAAAAGCCGAAAAAGTTTTCTTGGCTGCGTAAGTCATTCTACCGGAAACGTCTCCTCGGAAAGATGCGATCTTTGGCGAGAGAAATTTATACTCCCTGATGATTTCCTAGAGCCATCGGAGAACCTTTCGCCTGGGCACGCATTGCCTTGGCAGACCTGGAAAACTCTGAACAGACTCCGGTCGGCCGCAGCAAAGACAATCTCCATAGATGGAGGTTCTCGGATGGTTCTGATCTTCGGTGCTTGTGCGGTGTCTCCCCACAGACCATGGCCCACCTTTCGTCTTGTGCCGCATGTCCTGTTGTCTGTTCACGTGAGGACCTTATGACTGCGTCGGCGGAGGGCGTTGCCGTGGCTGAATTCTGGGCCAGGCAAGGCATTTAACTAAAAAGAGTCTGTTTGATAATAATATAAGAATAAAACCTTTTTATTTCCGTACCCTTATTGCTACATTTCAAATGTTATTAGCAGGTATTTGTTAGTATTTATTTGGCTTACTTATTAATTAATTTTTAGTATTGTTAGTTTCTTTAACATTTTTGCTTATAGTTGTACATTATATATTTAAGCCGAATGTGTTTCTTTATAGTGGTTATTTTTCTTGATATACCTAATTATTTTCTAGGATAGGAACTCCTATTTGGGTAAAGGGCTCCTCCAGTTTATTCCAGTTTTCTCTATATTTAGCATGTTTCATCCACTATTTGCCTGCTGTAGCTATGATGTCACTAACCATCGTTTCATAGGACGGCTTTGTCGTCTTTTTCCGCTAGGTCCTTTCCATCTCGTCGCTTCTACTGTCCATCGCTTGTCGCTGTATCGTGCTACTGGCCAGCCCATCGCCATTTTAACCTTAGACTGTAGTGTAGGACATCAATCAGTTTTGTCTTCTTTCTTATTATTTTACTTCTTACTTTATGTATTTTTCTTATTTTTAGTAGGATTCTTTCCATCGCTTTCTGGCATCTGACTAGTTTTGTTTTTATTTCAGTGGTGTAAGTTCTCGTCTGGCAACCATACGTCAATGTCGGTAGAATGCATTTATCCATAACTTTTTCTTTAGGTGGAGCGGATAGTCACCTTTCATAATCTTTTTGAGCGACTAGTATTGTTTTTCTAGCTCATATTTATTCGATATCCTATAGCAGATAAAGGTAAAAACAAAAGTTTTCGTTTTAAATACAGTACCTGGGTGACCGAGCTCAACTCGGGTAAAAATAGAGAAAACGACGTTTTCTAAAATTGAAATCTAGATAGATCGATTTATCGCCCCCGAAACGCCCTGTATACTACATTTCATGAAAATCGTTGGAGCCGTTTCCGAGATTCAGATTATATATAAACAGGACATATTACATGCCTAATATGCCTCGATGCAGACATTGCCTGAAAGAATGATGATTTCATAGTTCATTTACGTTTAAAAACCAAACTTATATGATAACAAAGCAAATTAAATGGCATTTAACACACATACTACAATTTTAGATGACAGCTTCTAATGAATTAGCACCAAAACAGTACATTACAGGATAACTTTTAGCATAATGGTAATCCTTCAGGGTGTAAAAGTACTCATGAATTTAAAGAACTTTCTAACCAACTCTGAAATATGCAAAAAGATTTTGTGTGTTTAGGCCTCAGATCAAATAAAAAGTCAAGATGGAACGTTGCAAACAACAAAGTGAAGCCGGTTCAAACTAAGCCTTGCCGTACAAATACACAATTACACGCACTCACGTACAACGAAATTAGGCCTTAGCTTGTCCTTCGAGCTTACAGATCAAATAATAAAGCTCAACTGACAAGCTAAAGGATAGTTTCGTTATACGTGTGCGAGAATTTAGGGCTGTCAGCCCTAAATTCTTCTCCGATCTTTCAGTCCATCCAAAGGTTGTCTGTAAGAGATTGCCTAGTGCGATAAGTCCGCCCATTGTACACTTGTATATTTGAACAATTGTCCTGTATGTTTTTTGTGGTGTACAATAAAGTATAAATAATTTTTTTTTTATTTCATCAACTTATGTAAATTACACATTGTTAACTTTGTAGTCACCTTTTAAGCAAAGATTTGCTTGCATTATGTGGTTCCTACATATGGTATGGTATGTGGTATTACATTAACTATACATAGGTGTGAAAAAAAATATGTAGATAATTTTGAAAAATATATGACAGAAGACTGTAACACACACACATACAAAAATACTAAAACTATTTATGTAAGTAAGGAATAAGGAATGCGCGGCGTTATGTGTTGGGAGGAGCAGTATGTGTGAGGTGGCGGTGTGTGTGATGTAGGGGTGTAAATGTTGGTGTGGAAGGTGTGATTTGTGAAACTCTGCTTGAAAGATGCTGGATTTCGTGTTTTATATTTATGTCGCTACAGTTTCATCCATTCGTCGACGTATCAATCATTCGAGAATTAAATATATTTTGACCAGAATGCAGCCATCTCCTAAAATATTGCTAATGTGTTAATAATGACTCTGTAGAGTCGCATTCACAGTAAAGAAAACCCACTTTAGTATAAAATTGTACAATGTTTTCGGCACTTTGTTTTATCTATATTCACAACGTATTAGTAAACTATTGTAAATTATAATCGGGTAGTATCGTTTATCGCTTTGTATATGTATGTATGAAAAATTAGATGCTACACATTTTTATTTTGATCTGCCATTGTAAAATAGTTAGCAGAAGTGTATCTCGCTGAAGTCGCTGAGCATCATAAACACGGTTTCTGAAAGGCAAATTATTCGGAAACATCGTTGTTAAACACCGATTTCCACGTCAAGTGATAAAAAAAAGTGGCTGTTTTAATCAGCATTCAGCAAAAGAATGAGAAAACGGGTGTCCAGTTTTATTGGCATTATCTGTAGACTGTTAGACTTATTTCAATCAATCTACCTACTTATATCAATTGAGATACCTCCAGAAAGTTAAAGATGAATCAAAAAGTTCATGTGGCGTTGATTAAATCTTAGCTAAACAAACAGAGCGAGAATACCCATACAATTAGTCAAAATAACGTTGGTGGGCCGGATTGCAAACCTTCGTGGACCAGAGATGGCCCTGAGAGCTGTATTACCTAAATTTTTAACATATAATTGTTAAATATGTATTTAATCACCTCTTAAAATTCTTTATTTTGATACCCCACATGTTGGGTACGGAAGAAAAAAAAATGGGACCCGCACAATATGGCGCCCAAAATACACCATTTTTAACCCCCGACGGAAAAAGAGGGGTGTTATAAGTTTGAGGTGTGTTGCTGTGTATCTGTGTATCTGTGTGTCTGTGTGTCTGTGTATCTGTGTATCTGTGTGTCTATGTATCTGTGTATCTGTGTGTCTGTCTGTGGCATCATAGCGCCTCAACGGATGAACCGATTTTGATTTCGTTTTTTTTGTTGGAAAGGTGATTGTGTCGAGAGTGTTCTTAGCTATGTTTGGAAAAAAAACGGTACAGCCGTTCAAAAGTGATGGGCGTTTTACTGTTTGAATAGGGATGTTTTCGCAAGATAAATGAGTCGGGGGTTTTTTAAATTTTGAAATTTTACTTGTTAATTATTTTTTTCAATGTAGCAATTGACACTCGCAAGGTTAAGACGAATCGATTGACGTAAGAATCATCAAAATCATACGTACATACATAGACTGGGCGTCGCGCAGTCGGTTAAAAATTAAATATGTTCCCTTACTAAATAGTAAGGCAACCGTCAGAAGTTGCCTTTCTGCCTCTATTTTACTATCAACCAACCATACTCTAGTCTCTATTAGCAACGCAAACTTCACCGAAAACGCTTCAACAGTACAAAATAAAAGTGTGAATATTGACATAGTTCGTTATATTGTTATTATGTGCCTTCATGGGTTTTTGACGTCTTTGCATACGTAATAATATTATATGGTTAGTTAAATAAGTACTACGATTGTAGCCATTGTTCTCGTGAACAAATATGGTCATAATGTTGTAGGTGAAGTTTAAAATTGGTTTGTTTGTATGTATCTACATTTAAATGTTTGTATGAGAAGATGTTGTGCGTAAAAGTACGTGTGTGGTGCAAATATTGATACAAAATACGCAATGTAATGAAGTCGTCTCGAAGACCGATAATACAGGTATATTGCACTGTAGGTTTTTTCTGTCGACGCTGATACGAGCGTTGCAAATCCAGCGTGTAGATTCCATTTATTGTTATTTACTATTCCAAGAGGAAGAAAACCGGGTATTCACGCGAAACGATGGCTCTTCAGTTTCGAGCGATGGCGCTATAATCCTACACTTTAGTGTAATAATAATATTCTTAGTGTGGTCGCGGATAAATTGACAAAGAGTACCCGCTACCCTGGCTCAAGCAACGTTCTGAAGAAACACGGGTGGGTTTTAGTCAGTAAAATCTGATACGCGCACCCGCTTCACCCAGAGCGGGAGAAGTCATTGGAAGATTTCGAACCCAATTTTTTTTTAACAAATATAAAGGTTGTATTAAAGTGTAGGATTTTGCCGCCATTCAGAGTTTTTATACGAAGTATTACAATGTCCTCTATACTTATCTAACATCGCCACTATTGATGTTAACTAAATGATTATCATTTGCCCTCCCCACAGAAAAAGTAAACATCTCAAACACAGCCGACGCGGAAGCTAAAGCACGTATTTACTACGATGCTTGCATAGACACCAATGAAACCATCGAGAAGCTGGGAGAGAAGCCCCTGGTGGCTGTCATCAAACAGCTGGGCGGCTGGCACATACTACCCACCACCATGACCAAGCAGAAGTGGGATCTGCAGAAGCTGGTGCAGGATGTACAGAACACGTGAGTTTATAGAATTTTTGTTGTTGTTTAGTGCAATAATTTAAGTTGGTCAAAGTTAAAGTTAGCTTGATCACAAGTAAAATTACAAAATTTAAAAACCCCCGACACATTTATCTTGCGAAAGCATCACGATCTGAAAAGTAAAACGCGCATAACTTTTGAACGGCTGAACCGATTTTATTCAAACTTAGCTAAGAACACTCTCGATACAATAACCTTTCAAACAAAAACTAAATCAAAATCGGTTCATCCGTTGAGGCACTATGATGCCACAGACAGACACACAGATACACAGCAACACACCTCAAACTTATAACACCCCTCTTTTTCCGTCGGGGGTTAAAAACCAAAGTCAACTTGGTCAAAACAAAAGTAAACTTGGTAAAAGTCAATGTTAACTTACTTGGGAAAAGAGTTAATTAACGTACTTGGGAAAAGTCTTAATTAACTAGGTACTCCTAGGATATGGTTAGTAAGTCAATATTATGAATTTTGGGAAAGAAGCCCCTGGTGGCTGTCATCAAATAGCAGGGTAGCTGGCACATACTGCCAAACACCATGACCAAGCAGCAGTGGGACCTGTAGAAGCAGGTGCAGTATGTTTAGAATACGTGAGTTATATTCGGTTTAGACACTAAGTAAAGTTGGCCAAAATCAAAGTTAGCTTGGCCAAAGTCAATTTAGTGAAATTTTAAGTCAACTTGATCAAATTCAACTTGACAATCGCAGGATTTGGTTGGTAAATCAGTATTATGACTTCTGGGCCTGATACTCCTGGTAGCTATCATTAAACATCTAGGCGGCTGGCACATACTACCGAGCACCATGACCAAGCAGAAGTGGGGCCTGCAGAAGCCTGTGCAGGATGTTAAACTTTTATTAAATTGGACGATTTTTTTTCAAAATTTATTGTAGTTTATTTTACCTAAGGATAAATGTTCCAGGATTGTTATGTTTTAAAATAGAATTTATTACAACAGCTTCAACCTGGGAGGCTTGTTCAACTGGGCAGTAACCGAAGATGACCGCAACTCATCGAAACACGTCATTGTGGTTAGTATCATTACACTTTACATAACTATTTACCTAATATGCTAGCTACTAATGATAATAATATCGTATCGACACCATCAATCATCACCATATCAGCCGAAAGACGTCCACTTGTGGACATAGGCCTCCCCCAAGCGGCGCCACATTGACCAGTCCCGTACGTCTCGCAACCAGCGGATCCCCGCAACCTTCACCAGGTCAACAGTACCGTATGGTGACGGTCGTAAATAATTTCACCATCCCGTATCTTCCCGTGGGTGTCGTAAGAGGCGACTAAGGGACACACCAAAGAATGGGCAGCAGCGTTCTCTGTGCACTTTAATAACAAATTGCGATCGGCAACCCGCCTGCCAAGCGTGACGATTATGGCAAAACCCCCAAACCAAAATGAATAGCACACAGTAACAATGGCCCCGAGTGCCCGGCAGCCCGTCAACATTGAAATCACTAAATCCTGCAACACGCAAGCAGAGTTTTGCTTTGCTACGAATGCTACGATTGGATTGGAGAGACCGCGGTATGTGATAAGGCCGCCCTTTGTTTGTATTTAAGTTTTAAGTTTCCTTTTCTATTATTTAACTTGGTGTACTTACAATAAAGCATATATAAATAAATAAACAATCATTGACTACTTGCCTGGACTACACAAAACACCCGTCTGGTCGAAGATCTTCCATTTTCAATGCAGGTGGCTGGACTTTACACCCTGTTCCGCATACCTCAATATCTTCAAGGTAGACCCATAAATATGTGAAGGTTGCCAGAATCCGTTGGATGCCAGTAGCGCATCACCTGTTGATACTGTAATGCTTAGAGCAAGCATTTTATGAACATTGGGCTTATTTTGACTGATAGGATGACGCAGTTAATATAGAATTTAATATAGCCCCTAATTGCAAAAATCTTTGATTAGAGCCTAAGTACCCTATTTAAAGATACATCTAACTACACTAGGTGAACCAAACACGAGCAGACCACGAATTCTTGTAGCGAAGGCGGACTTAACTCTCGAACTCGCAGCAAGTATCGACGCTCCCGTTGTACTCGGTTCCTACTCCAAACCAAGAGTTTACATCCATGATATTTCCAGCTTATTTATATCTAACTTAATCTTTTCAGCTCGACCAAGGTGGCCTAAACCTCCCAACTCGAGACAACTACCTCAACAGAACAGCGCATAAAAAGGTCCTCGATGCATACTTAGACTACATGACCCGAATATGCGTCTTACTAGGAGCCAATAAAACAGAAGCTAGAGCCCAAATGAACAAAGTGATTCTCTTTGAGACGGAACTGGCGAATATAACCACCCCGTCGGAAGATAGGAGAGATGAAGAGGGGTTGTATAACCCGTATACGATAAGGCAGTGGCAGAAAGAAGTGCCGTTTGTGAACTGGACTATGTTCTTTAATGATGCTTTTAGATTGGTGAATCGGACTGTGAGTATGTTTTAAATATTTTGATACTTTTGCCTCCAAAACAACCAATGCATCCAATGCGCTGACACCAAAGATGCCGTAAGCATGGTCAGAGCTGGGCAAAATACATTCTTTGCTTTAATTAAAATCCAAATTACAAAATACTATTTTAATTACAAGTAATTCAAATTCTGCCCAACCCATGGGAGTACCGTAACCATCGACAGGAAGAAATAGAAGGAGACCATTTGCCTTCCTTCCTTTACTTTATTTGTATTGATAGCTTTAGTATTATACATGGAGAAAAATATATATTTTATGATTTCCAGATACCAGACACGGAAAGAATAGTGGTATACGCACCGGAATACTTCAAGAATCTCACGAAAGTCATTAAAAAATATAGTAAAACTGAAGAGGACCAGAGGTACGGCTGTTACAATGATTTTAAGTTAAAGATACTTTCCCGTTTGTTTAGTCGTGATTGGATGCACAATTGTGACCTCACTCTCTTGGAACGCTTTGGAGTTATTTATTTGATCCTGGTTTGGGCTGAGATTGGATTATGTCATCAGGAAATTCTCAGTGGCAAGGAGTCTGTGGCCTTTTATCAAATGCCTGGGCTTGCCTGGCCGTAAAATATCTATTACAATGTGTACTGTGGGGACGTAGCCAGAAAGCGCTACTTAAATAAAACTCTGGATTCACTGTTATAGTTATATTTCAGCAGCAAGGTGCCTACCCATGGGCACCTTCTATCGAACAATCTCACATCAAAGCTCAGAGGAGCCCTTATATACACGGGAAAAGTCTAGCGAAAACATCTTCATTTATTTTATATTCTAAATTCATATTACCTTTCAAGTAATACTTATTGCCAGTGTTAATATAGGCAAGTAGGTTGCCTTCTAGTTAAGCAGAGTCCTCACATGAGCTACGCCCCTACGAATAGACGCGCAGAATCATATGAAGTGCTTCTATTCTATGTCTTGAAAGGTTACATGAATCCTACCTTATCCTAACTCGAATATTTACCTAATAGGGAAATCACATTTACAATTGAGGTACGTCCCTTAAAAGGGGAAGGCTTAATCATGACAAACGAGTTATCGGACGCTCCGATATGTGCTTTTAACTTCAGTTGACGTGCACATACGCACTAACAAATCAACGCCGTCATGCTTGAACCTCCTTGACCAAAACCCTAAAAAAGGAACAAGGCGTCCTCCCAACACAAGAATGATGCGTCAACTCACATCGACCCGGATGGGGTTTAATCTCAAAAATTCAAATATGATACAATGTTTCGATCTCGTGCGTTTATCAGGCCAGAGAAGGAAAGGCTGGATCGCATCGAATTTCTAATCCTATTCATAGAGCTTGCACCAGGGTTTATTATTATAAATGCATTTATTATTTTAAACATCAGACATAAACTGGACCAATGATGTCAACTCGACATCCTTTGCAAAGGCTATGCCCCGTTAGCAAAGTCGGTTTCAGTTATGACTATTACTTTAAGAAACCTATACTAATACCCTGGCTTGTGCCTATGCCTTAATCGCATATCCAATAATCATTTCTTCGATGCGTGGCCAACGTTGCCAGCCTCTTCTTCCCCCTGCGGCTCACAACTCAACAGCACATCATCAGCACATGCAACGGAAAGAACTTATTTAATTATTTATATCGATACTATTTAAAAATATCGATAAGAAAACTATCGATACATTTTTTCCTACTTTCCCATCCCTATTAATTTCAATATGTCAAATTTAATAGTTGTCATTCATATTTTTTTCTTTTATTTGACAACCGGCCTCTTCCTTTATGGAAACCTTACTAACCTTAACCTATTCTTATTCTACTCTAACATTAAAAAGTTTTAATCTATTTACACTATGTCCCTAAATAAAAAAATAATTACATAATTTACATCAGATAATGTTCTAACTATTCGGTATGGGCCTTTATACAACCTACATAGTTTTATACTTCTATTTGTGGTCCGGCCTAACTAATCTGTGGCGAATACGGCGCATAGGATATAATCAAATTTAATTATGGTGTGAACACTGTGCCTTATTATGTGGTTGGCACTATATGTCAAACCAATTCTTATAATGAAAACTATGCTTTACTTTTGACAAGGTTTTGACACTGTCCTTTTTTGTATTATCTGTGGGACTACGTGTCAAATCATTTCTTACCATGACATCTACGCTTTCAAAGCATTTATTCGCCTTAGGGGCTTATAAGACTTTTCTATTAATTTTTGACTGTTTCTGACTTAGTCCTTATGGATTTGTATTTGGACTTCGTCAGCAATTTCAAAAGCGAATCCTATTTAGTAAATAAAGACAAGACAGAGTAGTATTTCATTTCATCAAAACATATACAGATAAATCATTCAAATAATTATTCGCATTTAGTTTCATTCGATGCCTAGCGCGCATCGCAAATTCCTTCTAAGTTGGACCGTATTCATTTGCACGACATGAAAAGAAAACATTGGTTAATAAAGCACAAAATATAAGACAACATTAAATAAATCAGTTTGCATAAATACATCATTTACAAAACTTTATACCTAATCTTCTTTCTATAAAATTTCCATAATTTGCATTTTACGAGTTCGAATTGCTTTATGTATTCGCAATGCAAAAATCTTTGTACAATGTTACATCCAAGAAAAATATGAAGTGAATTTTTCCTTCCAACAATCATAGTAATCTTACTTGAACCAAACCTTGCTCCCCAAGAAGTTTTATTAAAAATTCTCTTGTATTTAATTCGAATCATTTTTTTTTTATTGATCGCCTTCTTTGAATTTATGTTGGCGCAATAAGAAATCTTACTAAAGACTCTTTTGAATTTCCTATGGATCTCTTTCGGTTCATTTCGAGAAAAACCTTTCTTAATGGCTGTCAACTTCTTTCTTTTTAAAATGACTTTTATAAAATTTTGTTTTATGTCAGATTGAAAAATTTCAATATTATTTTCAATTTTATGGTTGAAATCAATGGAATTCTTATGCATTTTAATATCCGAGACATATTGGTGTCCCGATGGAACCACAACTAGTTGTTCCGACGAAATCTCATCATTGTTCTCTGCAAGACAAATGGAATTAGTGGAGTCAATTTGACTGGACCGACACATTACTATACCCTCGTCCACGCACTCGCTGTTGGATAGGGAGTCCAACTCCTCGTCAGCCGGGCCGTCCGCGCGCTCGCCCTGGAACGACGACGAAGATTCCACCTCCAACTTGACATCGACGGGGCCGTCATCTCCGCTGGTCTGGTCACCATCGTCCTCGAACATGCAGCTCCCTCCGTCGGTGTGATCGTCATCAATTGTGTCGCCTTCTCCGTCAATGTGGTCAACGATTTTTTCACTGCACTGTATATTGTTTTGTGTTTGTTCGTCCCTAATCACGATACTAGAAAATAAATGTGCATTAACATCCTCACACAATACATCAGGTTGTTTTTTATCTGCTTTTATTTCAGCGATTATTATGCGCTGTTCGCAATAACGACATCTGCGGTGAAATATAGAGAATTCACTCCTCAAGCGATCGCATAACACTTCAAAGTCCATGTCATATTTAAAAATCATACGATAAAAATAATATGCAGCCCCCTGCAGGAATCCTCCCAAGATCAGGCTGTAGTCGCTCTCTCTCCATTCATTTATTCTGGCCACCGACTTGAATTCGGTTAAAAATTCCTCTAGACAATACCCGTTCGTTCCCGTGTAATAATCATTCATCATGGCTAGCCTTTTATGCTCAATTACACTAAATAATAAAACCACTTAGCTTTATTCCGACTCTTCCTTATATTTCCATCCGCTTAAGAGAGGGAATAAGAGGTAACAACCCTCTCTGTAAAAACTTATCTCGCTTTATGTACGCCGATAGGGCTTCGTGCACTGTTTATCGCCATGCACACGCGAACTTCCGTCTTTTAACACTTTCAACGTTTTTCACTCACTTACTACGTATACTGTACGCCGTATACACGCGTATTTATTTTTATATATTTATATCTTCTGGGATTCTGTACTGTACCCGGCGCCTCCACCATTTGTGGGGACGTAGCCAGAAAGCGCTACTTAAATAAAACTCTGGATTCACTGTTATAGTTATATTTCAGCAGCAAGGTGCCTACCCATGGGCACCTTCTATCGGACAATCTCACATCAAAGCTCAGAGGAGCCCTTATATACACGGGAAAAGTCTAGCGAAAACATCTTCATTTATTTTATATTCTAAATTCATATTACCTTTCAAGTAATACTTATTGCCAGTGTTAATATAGGCAAGTAGGTTGCCTTCTAGTTAAGCAGAGTCCTCACAGTACTATCCACCTGGATCTAATCCTACGAAGGCCAAGATCTGAAGATGTTTTGTAATCGACTGTCTTCTTTCCAGAACTCTAACCAGTTACATGATGTGGCAAGTGTCGCGCTCTCTATCGACCTATCTGTCGAAGTCTTTCCGTGACGCCACCAAGATCCTGAGGAAGGCCCTGTTCGGTTCTGAGGGCACTGAGGAGTCTTGGAGATACTGCGTCACTGATACTAATAATGCTGTTGGTAAGTTCATCACTGTCATGTCATGCTTGGAAGTATTCGCCAATTGATACCGCTGGTTAGTTCATGTCTGGCTGATACAAAGTCCTTGAGTATACAAAGTTCCGAAGGAAAGAGAGCACGAGGCCGGTCGCCAACTCGATGGTCTGACCAAGTGAAGGAAGCTACGTCCTCAAGCAAATTCCAGCAGGTGGTGATGGCAACTTTGGACCGGAGCCGGAGGCAGATTATCCGCTTAAAGGGGTCCAGTGACCATGATCCTCAGGGACCGACTGAAGAAGAGAGATGCAAAGTTCTTAATAAGACCCCGTTTCTGATCACAAAATTGATGTCATAACGGGTTCTGCTGTCCTCAAATATCAGGGGGTGGTATTTAAAGCATGGATGGAGATTACTCTACATCTTGCTGTGAACATAGAATGAAAACACGTCTATGTTCCAGAGGAAATACCAGGTTTGCCGAGTTTCACCAGACTGTGGTTTTAGTAATCTAAGATGGTACTACAGACAGTTAAAGCCTGGAAGCGATCTCGCAAGCAATATATCTTCACTGTTTTCCACTTCACGCATACTGAACTGCTAAAACACATGGTCATCAATCCTAACCACTAACCATCCCTTTCTTCCATAAACAGGCTTTGCAGTAGGAGCCATGTTCGTTCGAGAAGTATTCCACGGTGAAGCGAAGACCCAAGGCGAGATAATGATCAACAACATCAGGAACGCGTTCAAGAGAAACCTGAAGAACTTGGACTGGATGGACGCGGAGACTAGGAAGGCTGCAGAGATTAAGGCTGATGCTATTACTGATATGATTGGTAAGCAAATTTAGCGTAACGGTTGATAAGGGTTAGGGGTAGTTAAAATCGAAGATAAAAACATTCTGCGCACTTGTTGCACCACATAACACGGGGCAAGAATAGGAAGATAATGAGTGAAAGTCAAACATGATAATCAAGATACGTTTTGGGGGTGTGTTGGGTGCGTTGCAATAAATCCCGAGATGCTGCACCCTTAGATCGGCAGAAATAGGCTTAGTGCCTTAAAATAAAAATAAAACAGTTTTGGAAAGAGTTTTATTATGCGTACAGCTAAGGAGTAGAATTCCCTGCCGGAGTCTGTGTTTCCCGATAGCTAGGTACAATCTAGGAATCTTTAAGTCAAGAGTGAATAGGTTATTTCTAGGCAAGCGTGTTCCACCGTCGACCACATTATCGCTTACCAACAGGTGAGATAGTGGTCAAGCGCGAGCCTGATGTTTTAGACCTTCGATCTCTTCATAATGACTGCCTTTGTTATATGAAAAGTAATAGGGAACAGGAAAGCCTATTCTAAGTAAATATCTCGATATGTGAGGAGTTTACAGCCTAACTACCTTATCGGGCAAAAGAAAATCTAAGAACATTGCCTTGTTTTGCCTTCATTTGACTCTAGTTTAGTTAAGACGGGATGGTGTCCGCAACTCCACGTTTAAGTGCGTATTTTGCGTACGGGTGGGATTCATTTTCGTTATTCGACCCACCAGCTCCTAGAGGAAGGCCAGCAGCGCGTGGTGTTACTGAATATCTCCTGTAGGATACTTGGGTAACTGAAGTATTTCACCCTGTAACTAGCAATAGCTGGACAGCTTAGAAGCAGATGTGCTGCGGTCTCGTCCTCCTCTATGCATGCTCTGCGGTGCTGTCCGTGATCCCATTGACAAAAAGGTGCTTTTTAAAGTTCGCGTGGCCAGTTGTTAGGGCTGTGACTGTTTTATTGAATTTGACTCTATTAACAAATATTTTCTCCCAGGTTTCCCCGACTACATACTCCACAAAGATGAACTAGACAAGCAGTATGAAGAGTTAGAAGTGAAGCCTAACGAATACTTCGAGAACAACATAGCTTTCAACGTGTTCAGTCTGAAGAATGACCTGAACAAACTTGATAAACCTGTCAACAAGACTAAATGGGGTAAGCAAAGTATGATACTTGTTTTTCTTGCTGGTGGCTGGGAAAAGGCTCGCCCCCATATTAACATAATAATATGGCTTAAACTTGACTGCTAAAATATGAATGTACCTATAGTTTTAGATATCTACTTATGGTTTCTCAGACGTATACAAATTTACTTTGTACGAATGTTCGTACGTATACGATGGGAGGTCAGCTAGTGCAAGATCCCAGAGTCCCCAGAAGTTACTTATTTCTTCCTCTGTTGCAGGAAAACAGTACATTTCGTGTCGAGCATAAAAGTCGAGATTTTAATACGAGCGATGGCTCACATCGAAAGCTACATGCGAGTTTTAAAATAAAGCCTTTATATGCAAGACACGAACGATTCTTTTTCCACTACTTGATGAGCTTACTTAATTAAATGCAAATAATTTCCAACAACAATTTATTAGAAACGTTCAGACTATAAACCACAGACTATATACACACAATCAACGCGCGCTTTTTCGGGAGGTAACAGGTTCAGTATCATTCTGCCAGTTACATAATGATCCATAAAAAAGTCAAGTCATTTCGTAACTGTTATTATGCAATTTTGTTTTCTTTTTTGATTTTATTTTATAATCTTGTGTCTAAATGTTCCTATTTCGAAACGAATTTCTTAGGCAATGTATTACATAATAGACAAGGGGGTGGAAAAAAATATATAAGTAACCTCTAGGGGTACTGGGAAATCATTCTGTACATATGAGAATTTATTCTGGAGCCCTTATTTTTGGCTCGGTCTAAAAAAGCGCGCGTATTTGGCCTTCTCAATGTCTTTTTCATCTGGATTTATGAAAAGTGTGGTTTACTATTTTTATATAAGGATCATTATTCTATGTTTTTGTTAGAAATTCGACTCTGCGTCAATATACGGTAACCTTTACGCTTCGTCACACATCATAATTTTAACCTGTTCTTAGATTTACCATTTTATAAATACTCTGTCTCTCTCTCCAGGCATGACACCATCCACAGTGAACGCATACTACACTCCAACAAAGAACCAGATAGTCTTCCCTGCCGGCATACTGCAGCTACCGTTCTACGATGGAGACAATCCTAAGGGAGTCAACTATGGTGCCATGGGAGTCGTGATGGGCCATGAGCTGACTCATGCCTTTGATGACCAGGGCAGGGAGTATGACAGGTAAGAGAATGCAGTGGCTGAGGGATTGACTGCTGCGCTGCGTGTCGCGGATTCGATTACCATACGAAACAATTTATATTTGTATGGCCTTCAGATAATTATTCCGGATTGGTTCAACGGTGATAATAGTACATTGTGTATTAAGGGCGGTAGGTAAGGAATTACGATCGAGGCTCTAGTAGAAGCCCGAAGTCGAAGACTGAGGGCTTTCTGAGTCGAGGTTCGTAATTCCCGTACCGCCCGTGATACACACAATGTTTTTCATCACATTTGCGAGTAATAATTATGAATTATAGCTTTAATACACAAGTCAGCACAGCTGTTATTACGAAATACGTGAACATTTTTTTTAAGCGGTTGGCGAATTTTTGCCCACACCACAGATTATACAGTGTTTCGTTCAGAAACTTTAAGGGCAAATTCTTACGTAGGTATACAGCCATGACGGAGTGTAAAAAGAATTAAATAATTTCGACGTTTTCATACTATAACTATTAAAATCGATTATTAAGAACATTAGTTGAGTATTTAAGTAACATGTAGCGAGATTGCAAAGAAATTCCTGTTTAGATAACATTTTAAGACAATTTTTCAATTGCGTGTAAATTCCTTGCTTGAACTTGCATGACCTGTGTGCTGTGCTGTAAATTAAAAAAATATTACTTACCGCCCTTGGGTTTCATGACAAACAAAAAATCCCGTGGGTTTTATATGGGGCATTACGGCCAAGTTAACCTGTATGTTTTGATACTGTTTACGTGCAAGTGTGATGAAAAATAAATTATACAAGTACAAGTATTATACAAGTAATGCCTGCCTGGGTTTGATCCCACGACCTACGATTCGTTCTTAAGTCGGGCCGTAACCACTGGGCCACCACTGTTCTTTTGATTCGCACAGCTGTTTGTGTCATCATCATCATCAGTAGCCTTTTAATGTTCCCACTGCTGGGACACAGGCCTCCACTACGCGGGCCCAGTGCGGGTTGGTGGATGTCACATATGTTATTTTTTTTGGTTCTAGGACAGTTGGCCGGTTTCCTCACGATGTTTTCCTTCATCGTTTTTAGAGGAGTGGTGATGAAATAATTTACACTAAGTAAAGTGCCTGCCTGGGTTCGAACCCACGATATAGGCATGTAAATAGGGCCTTTACCACTGGGCCACCACTGCTCTCATGTATGTGCCACTGCTCTCTGCTGTTTGTGTATGTGAGCTTAAATGTTTGCAAACGCATCCACGATACAGGATACATTTCTAGTGTGGGAGAAAGTTTTTGTTTTTAACCGACTTCCCAAAAAGGAGGAGGTTCTATGTTCGACTTCATGTTTGTTTTTTTTTTTGTTTACGTTCACCGATTACTCCGTTAATTGTCGACCGATTTTGAAAATTCTTTTTTTGTTTGAAAAAGTATGTTCCGAAATTGGTCCCATTTTAATTTGGTAAAGATCTGATGAAGAACTTCGGAGATATACTACAGAACTCTTCAATAAATAACGGCACATCTCTCGGGATTGCTGCAATCGCATGTCTGTTTGTTGTTTATAATATTTCATAACATAACATCACGCCAGTTCGCTCTTAAGGGGTAAGCAGATCTCTCAATTTACCGGTTATGTTCAAGTTTCATGAAATCTATTCTGGCGAAATAGTTCCCTTACTAACTTGCCTATTAGGTACGTACAACTAAAAAGTGAAAAATAAAAAAACTTTTTGCAAAAAATATTTGCAAATATTTGCATAACGCAAAAAAAAATGGTACCTACGAAAGACACCGACTTCAAAAAATTAAGTTATTTTTCACTTTGTAGTTTTGTATTTGGAAGTCGGTAGTATTTTTTTGCAAAAAGTTTTTTTATTTATTTGTTAAGTGAAGGTAATATGGAAATATGTAGGAAGTGGCAGTGCAATTTATTTCAACTTCTAAAATCAAGAAAGTAGTCGAAACATGTTAACCAACTTCAAAAAAAGGAGAAGGTTCTCAATTCGTCGGAATCTTTATTCTTATTTATGTTTGTTCCCCGTTTACTCAAGGACGTCTGGTACGATTTGAAAAATTCTTCTTTTGTTTGAAAGGGTTTACTTCCCATATGGTCCCATGGTCATTAGGTCAGGATCTGATAATGCGATCATGGAGAAATCGAGGGTACTCCTCAAATATTATATGCATACATATAGCGATATATTCATCAACAATGGAATCATTTGCATTCAGAAAGTATCATTTAGTGAAGTGGAACTGATGAAGAAGACCACAGATGGCCACTGGTACTCCTTAATGCTAAAGATGTCACGATTATAAGATATCTCGAATAGTTAACCGACTATGATGAAGCAAATACTTATAAATAAATGATACTGATGAAAATGGTACCATCGAACTGGTCTGATGATGAAGCCGGAAGGTGGGCATTGGAACTTCGAATTTAAACAATGTATCCTAATTGTGTTTGGGCTTATTGGAATCGTCATGAGATGTAGGTATGAATGATTTTCATGTTCAGAAAAATACAAAACTTAAAAAAAAAAGTTCAATCAGACTTCCAAAACAAAACACTTCAAAGCGAAAAATAACTTTCGGTGTCGAAAATCCGAAAACCATAGGTACCAAAGACACCAACTTCGGAAAAGAAAGTAATTTTTCGCTTTGTATAGTTTTGTTTAAGAAGTCGGTTAGATTTTTTTGTTAAATGTTATTATGATGAGTGAGTGAGCCAGTCAGTGAGTGATAAAAATAGCGATTTTCGGAAGTCATTATCTTGTGATTGGAGAGAGGTTTTTTATATTCAAATAGGGATTTGGTAAAGTGTGGTAAGTGTATTTGGTAAAGGTCGAAAGTGAACCGAAATCGTTCGCAGCGGTGTTTCGCCTTCTGCTTCGCGAAGTTGGCTGACGCACTGCCGCGTGTCTAAATTTGGTCTCACCAACAGGTTCGGCAACCTGAACCAGTGGTGGAACAACGCAACGATAGCCAGATTCAAGACGCGAGCCAAGTGTATTCAGGAGCAGTATTCCAACTACTCTGTGGAAGGACAGCGTCTGAACGGGAAGCAGACTCTTGGTAAGATTTTCTGACCTCCTAACCATTTTTTTGCGAGTTACTAGGTAAAGGTTGTGGGCAACCACTGGTTCCAGCTCTCATAACCAGTCGTTGTGGTGATACTTGGGAAGCGTAAGTCCAGCAGTGGTCGACTTTTAGCTGTATTATGATGTCAAAGATTCGGTGGACGGCACCATCGAAATGCGGGGTCATTTGAGGACCTCATTATTAAAACTGATGGTGCGATGTTGAAGCTTTTTATCTTAAGAGGTGCAAAATCATCCTCCTTGGACTTTCAATCTCCTCTTTATCTTGCCCAGTTAGGTATGTTGATGCCCACCGTTTTGACAATATTCCTTCCCTATCAGCCACAAGCAGTGTTGCCCCCTGGGGCTTTTAGAACTTAATCAATAGCAATAGGTTGCCGCTTGATCACTTTCGCGCGTCTACAGCAGATTTACGTATATTCGCGACGAATATCCCTACAATTCGGCAAATTATTTAAACCTGGTATCATTTTAGAGCTGGAAAACCTTTATTGACGTGAAGTGGCACTCAATCAGCCAATCAGGAATTTAGTAGTGCATGACATATTAAAGTACCCAATCAGAAACCAGAATAGCGCCCAGAAGGCCAAGAGACTCATCAGCGATGAGGCACTGGTTAAGTCAAAGCTCCAGAGCCTTGAACATCGTCGCCGAGTTGCCAGCTTGTCGGTTTTTTATCGGTTACATTTCGGGGAGTGTGCGATGGAATTGCATGTATTAATTCCACCCAGCCCGTTCCATCATCGGACTACCAGACGTACGGCGATGCGTCATCGATATATGGTGGACATCCCACCCATACGCACTAAACGTTTTGGGAATACTTTTATTATGCGTACAGCTAAGGAGTGGAATTCCCTGCCGGAGTCTGTGTTTCCCGATAGCTACAATCTAGGGGTCTTTAAGTCAAGAGTGAATAGGTTACTTCTAGGCAAGCGTGCTCCACCATCGACCACATCATCGCTTACTATCAGGTGAGATAGTGGTCAAGCGCGAGCCTATAATAGATAAAAAAAATAGAAAGAACGACACACTTTCGAGAATATCGCCATACCTTTTCCTCTAACGCTATGCCATAAGGCCCTCCCACTCTAAACAGCTGTTTATAGATAGTAATTTCGCGAAATTTGTAGAATGAAATTTATAGCTGCGTCCTTATCGTTAAGTGTACGCAAGGAAAAATCCACGAAGAATAAGATTTTTGTAAAGAATTTTATTCTTCGTGGCTTTTTACAATGTTTCTTTGACAATTTTGGTTCAGATTATAGCATCCTTCATCCCATAAAATATTTTTGATTTTAAATATTACTTTGTTTCCTTTATTTACTCCCCCCAGGAGAACTTTGCCTGAAAGTAACACTGGCCTCAAGGGTTCTCACCCAAAAGGAAACACCATTCTGCCTCCACATCAACTTACATAACTCTTTGTTTCCAGGTGAGAACATAGCTGATAACGGAGGCTTGAAGGCGTCATTCCATGCTTATTTAGATCACGCCAGAACTGCCCAAGTAAACCTCACACTGCCTGGTTTGAAGTACAATGATCGACAGCTGTTCTTCATTTCTTTTGCTCAGGTAAGTCAGAAGCTTTCATTGCCCTACGAGTTCTTGTACTTTAGAATTATATATTTTTCATTCCGACTAGTGTCCCGAAGAGCCAGGGGTGAATATAGAATGTAGAATGAGGGAAGAACGAAAAAAAAAGGAGGAAGTTCTCAATTCGACATGTATATTTGTATGGTTGTGATGGCAACTCGTCAAACTAGGTACTCGTATGTCGTAGCTATCCTTAATAGGCTTAGTTAATAGGTTACTTTCATTATTATGTATGACCACGCAAAACTTTGTATAGAGTGGTCCGATTTCAAAAATTCTTTGTTTCATTGGATTTTCAAACTTGGACCAAGTTTGAAAATTTAAATATAAAAAATAAAAAACCTCCTTCAAAAGATAGAAAAATTATTTAATTTTGAATTGTGAATCGATTCTCAGTGGACGGATTCGATTCTTTTGAAATTAAGTAAATTGAAAACCGAAAAAAAACCTTATTAACAAAAAATTACGAAATAAGAATTGGCGTCAAACAAACAAACGTGCAAATTAATTACCTAAACCGTATGTACGCGCCTGCTCATATTTTGAGAGCAATTCATAATTGTGTGTTTTGCGTCGCAGGCATTTTATTTTTTTTATATAAAATAATTTGGCGGTAGGTGTTTGGCCAGAGAAAAATTTGCACTCATCATTTCGGCTCCAAAAAAGAAAGTTGTAATTAATCAAAATTATACGTATTCAAGTTATCCATGAGTTTTTCTTAAAGAAATTCCAATCTTGTGCGTAAACAAGAAATTTGGCGACCGTGACAGGACAATTATTTCAAAAATTCAGTACCAGTAACGTAGTAAACGAGTTGCATCATACTCGGCGTTATAAGAAGACCGAAAATTGGAAGTTACTACAGTAACAGCAGCCAGGCTGGTGTTCCGTGCCAACGAATCAGCTAAAGATCGTGCCGGAGTTCCATCGAGTCATCATATCACGAAGTTAAGTGCCTTCCTTTGTTCCTTTATATCCACCAAAGTACAACCAATTTCCAAATTCCACACATAATCCGTTCCTAAAACACCTCTAGTCCAATTGTTTGACCTTTACTTGTGCTTAATTCTTAAATTTATAGGTTTTATCGTCCTAAATAAGTGTATGGGTAAAGGTACCCACATAGACCGTTCCACTATAAAATTGTTGAATTTATTTTTCCAAATTCATGTCTTGTTCATTAAATTTATTGTCAAAATAGCGTATTGCTAAGTAAATAAATCATAATCCTAATTGTCATACTCCTACCTCGATATATTCGGTATTTTCCCTATATTTAAGCCGATTTGCCGAAATTTTCAGGCGTTATCCTGAGGCCCAATTCGCTTGATTGAGACTGCAGCCATCATTGCCCGCTAGCTGAGTGAGGCACTGCAGCCAGCCGAGACCAGTTTCCCAGGGATTCGCCACCGAAAGGAGGAGCGTGAGAATATCATTGTTTTATTCCTTTCTCGAATCGTTTGAACATTGTCGATATATTCAATTCCGTTAGTTAGTGAAGTAGGTATAATACTAAAGTTATACGCTTGATTTATTTGATTTACATTTCAGAATGACGCATGAGGGTGGCGATAAATCCTCTGCCAAGGGGTCTTTAAAGGAATTACTAGTAAAACGTAGTTCAATTAAAGGACAAATTACAAAATTTAAAAACTATTTAGATAAAATTAGTAAACTACCTGATTTATCGAATATAGAACTTGCGGAATTGAGTCTTAGATTAAATAAGCTTCAAGGATTGTCGACAAGGTTTGATGATTTGCAAACAGAGATTGAAGTTCTAAATGCTCCAAATATTCTAGTAGAACTTGATGAGCGAGAACGCATTGAACAAGATATAGTTCAAAATATAGCTATAGCCAAAACAGAACTACAACAATATAGTAGTGATGATGATGGTAAGCGCCGTCAATCTATTCTTGTAAATGCGGACTCGGAGCATCAAAACGTGGGTTTTAGATTACCTCAAATACAAATTTCTAAGTTTGATGGATCACACTTCCGCTGGCTCGAATTTCGGGACACATTTCTTAGTTTGATTCATAAAAATGAGCGCATTCAAGATATACATAAGTTTCATTATTTGGTTTCTTATCTGGATGGTGACGCTGCGCGTGTTATATCAAATCTCGAAGTATCTTCGGCTAATTACCAGGAGGCTTGGAAACAGGTTTGCGAGCGTTACGATAACAAAAGAATTCTCATAAATCATCACTTAGATTCTTTAATCAACATTCAACTAATCACGCGTGAATCAGACAGTTCTCTTCGATGTTTTGTTGATAACGTCACTAAAAATCTAAGAGCTTTAAAGAGTTTAGGTCTACCTACAGATCACTGGGACATGTTGCTGATATTTATTTTCTTGCTTAAATTGGATAGTCGTACCATATTGAAATGGGAAGAATATCGCAACACGATAGATTGCGTAAATGACGTGCCCACTTTGGAGCAATTTAATAGATTCTTAATTGATCGCGCTAATGTACTAGAATCATTTAATCAGAATAAATCTATAAACAATAACAATAATTCTAAATCACAACAAAACCCACGTGTCTCGTCGAATCAATCTCAACCAAATATTAATAAATATTCTTCTTCTAAATCAAACCGTAACCAAAATACCAATGTCTTTACATCTACTTCACAAGCTCGTAATAATTCTTCAACAGTTTATCTGTGTGTAGTATGCAATGGAAATCATAGGATTTATGATTGTCCAACTTTTAAATCAAAATCCTTTCAAGAGAAAATGTCATGCATATCCCAATATAAATTGTGTACAAATTGTCTGCGCCAAGGTCATCCTGCGTCTGGATGCAGCATGGGTTCGTGTCGGCATTGCAGCCAAAGGCATAATACTCTTCTCCACGATCCTAGCGTATCAGCTAACTGTAACACAAAAAATGCTAATAACGATGGTAAAGGGGAGACTGTAGTGGTTTTCTCTCAACAAGGTAATAATGGTCATGTATTTTTGTCTACGGCTATTATAGAAGTTCACAATCCTCTAAATAACAAAACCGAAAGGGTTCGCGCGCTGTTAGATAGTGGCAGTCAATCCACTTTCATTACAAAATCTCTGCAACAAAAATTAGGTTTAATGTGCAATCCGTTAAATGCATTAAATGTTATAGGAATAGGAAATAATCAATGTGACACAATATCAGAAAGTTGTGTTACTCACCTAAAATCAATCCATGGCACTTACCAAGTTAAGTTGTCTTGCTATGTTCTAAACCAACTTACCGGAGATATTCCAAAGATTTCCGTCGATATACATCATCTGAAAATACCAAAGGGTATTATATTAGCTGATCCTAAATTCAATGAACCTGCCTCCATTGAGATACTCATTGGTGCAGATATCTTCTGGGATATACTAGCTTGCGGACAACGCTCGCTAGGCCCGAATAATCCTAAATTACAAAATTCTAAATTAGGTTGGCTTATAGCCGGCCCTATTAATGCACAAAATTACACTCAAAATATTCAATGCAATCATGCAATTGTTCCAAACAACAATTTGGATGAAATGCTCACTAAATTCTGGGAACTCGAGAGTCTTCCTCAAAGAAGGATTCTCAGTCCCAACGAAATAACATTAGAAAAACACTTTCACCAAACCACAACTCGTTTGAGTAATAGCAGATTCAGAGTGAAGTTACCACTAAAGGCCTCACCCGACTGCCTCGGTGATTCTTATAATCAAGCTAAAAAACGTTTCAAAAATCTTGAAAAAAGATTTAGCAAAAACCCGACACTAAAGTCGCATTACGTAGAATTTATACGTGAATATTCAAATCTAGGACATCTCTCAGAGTCACCTGTTGCAATACCCAATCCTTCATATTTTTTATGCCATCATGCTGTATTTAAAGAGGACAGTGAGTCCACCAAGATTCGAGTAGTATTTGACGGCTCAACTCCTACAACCTCGGGCTACTCTCTAAATGACATCTTAATGGTTGGGCCTAATCTGCAAAATTCTCTATTCTCCATTCTAATAAGAGCACGTCAATATAAGTACATTTTGACTGGAGACATAGCTAAAATGTATAGACAAATTGCTATGGATCCAATTGATTGCGATCTTCAATTAATATTATGGAGAGAAGATGAGTCGCATCCCATCCAAACGTTGCGATTAGATACTGTCACTTACGGTACTGCAAGTGCCAGCTATCTTAGCACTAAATGTCTGTGGCAGGTAGGAGAAGAGTGTGATGACGAATTAATTAAATCCATAATACAAAATGACTTCTTCGTTGATGATGTCATTACAGGGTCAGACAATGAAGATCAATTAATATACATACAAAAGGCACTCTCTACTGCTCTAAATGCAGCTTGTTTTCCCTTACGAAAATACAAAACTAATTTACCTAAACTATTCAATAACATAGAAATTAATACAAAAGAAAAACTTACCTTGAGTGAATCCTCCAGTACTCTTGGTCTAGGGTGGCATCCAAGTGATGACACGTTCAGTTTTCCTGTAAAAAATAATTATATAAACAATCCAATAATTACAAAAAGATTTATAATGTCGCAATCACTTCGTACTTTTGATCCACTTGGATTAATAAGCCCCTGCATAATTCAATCTAAAATATTGATTCAAAGGTTGTGGATCAAGGGAATTGATTGGGATCAACCTGTACCTGAAGATATACAGAAAAACTGGAATGAAATTTCAAAAAACTTACCATTACTTGCAGATCTTCATATTCCACGTCGAGTAATCGGTGACTCACCAAAGTCCATAGAACTGCATTCATTCAGCGACGCCTCACAAGTTGCCTATGGAGCTTGTATCTACATGCGAACGCTGAACGAAAACGATGAGGTGACTGTGAGGTTATTATGTTCGAAATCCAAGGTGGCTCCTATAAAGCCCACCACCATACCTCGCCTCGAACTTTGCGCAGCGTTGTTATCAGCTAATTTGTGTCAGTCAGTTACTGAGTCTTTAAGACTTAGAACTACAAAAATTACGCATTGGTGCGATTCTAATATCGTACTATGCTGGATAAACAATGACCCAAGTAAACTAAAAACTTTTGTGGCGAATAGAATAGCTGAGATTTTAGATCTTACTAATCGCAAGGATTAGCGTCATGTTCCCACTGACGTTAATCCCGCTGACCTAATTTCTCGAGGTGTAAATGCTCATCAGCTTCGCGACAATTTGATGTGGTGGCAAGGCCCGTCATTCTTGCACAACGATGAAACAAAATGGCCTAAACTGCATCAAAATGAAAGCATTGATTTACCTGAAATAAAAGTTCATTATATTAATTTACCTGAATCTACATTCGATTTCAAGGTATTTTCAAAATTTTCTAAATTACAAATAATCTTTGCGTATGTTCTACGCTTTTTACACAATTCAAAACGATCAAATAGGCTTAATCGATTATCTGGCTCTTTAACAGTCCATGAATTAAGTAATTCCTTTGTTTTTATTTGTCGAGTTTCACAGAAACAATCGTTTCCTCTTGAATATAAAAGAATTCAATCAAAATTATCATTATTGCCTAAATCTAAATTATTATGCTTGTCTCCATTTTTTGAACCCACAACTAATCTAATAAGAGTTGGGGGGAGACTACATAATTCTAATTATTCATTTAATAAAAAACATCCAATACTCTTGGATTCTTCTCATTATGTAACAAAACTTTATTTTGTACACGAACATTTACGAAGCTTACATGCTGGTCCACAGCTATTGCTAGCAACGGTCAGAGAATCTGTATGGCCCATAAACGGAAGAAGATTAGCTAGAAGCGTTGTAAGGCAATGTGTTACTTGTGTGCGTGTTCGTGGGCAAACCATAGCCCCAAAAATGGGCAACTTACCAACAAATCGTGTTTCCGTTGACTTTCCTTTCAAATCTGTTGGAATTGACTACGCCGGTCCATTTTTAATATTAAATCGCAAAGGACGTGGTGCTAGGCTAGTAAAATGCTACTTATGTCTATTTATTTGTTTACGTTTCAAATGCGTTCATTTAGAACCCGTCACTGACATGACAAAAGAAGCTTTTATTATGACATTTCGACGATTCGTTGCCCGCCGTGGCAGACCAGCGGAGGTTTACTCTGACAACGGACGAAATTTCGTTGCCGCTGCTAAGGAAATTAGCAATTTTCTAAAATTAAACAGTGAATCTCTTTCTCAGTTTGCAGCAGAGGAAGGAATAAAATTTTCATTTATACCTGCTTATAGCCCTCATTTCGGTGGAATTTGGGAAGCTGGAATAAAAGCTGCTAAATATCATGTCAAAAGAGTTTTGGGAAATTCCCATCTTTCGTTCGAAGAAATATGTACTTTATTCGCACAAGTAGAGGCAGTTTTAAATAGTCGCCCCTTGTGTCCAATGTCTTCATCCCCTGACGATTTCCTGTCCTTATCCCCAGGGCACTTCCTGATTGGCAGACCACTGAATGCGCTGCCAACTCCAGTAATTCAAGAAGACTGCAACACAACCCATCATAACCGGTACGCTCGCCTTGAGCAAATAAGGCAAAACTTCTGGAGGCGCTGGCAAAGGGAATATATTTCCGAACTTCAGCAACGCACCAAATGGAAAATTGATGATAAGAAGCTAAACATCGGAGACCTTGTCATTGTACAAGAGGACAATACACCACCACTAAATTGGCGTCTCGGACGTGTTACCAGACTTTTCCCTGGACCAGACGGCATATCCCGAGTCGCAGACATCAACACCACCAAGGGCAGCGTGCGTCGATCTCTAGTTCGTCTGTGTCCTCTACCTACGTGTGAAGATTTTCAAGGTTGAAGATCTACGTTCTTCAACGGGGGGAGCTTATGTACGCGCCTGCTCATATTTTGAGAGCAATTCATAATTGTGTGTTTTGCGTCGCAGGCATTTTATTTTTTTTATATAAAATAATTTGGCGGTAGGTGTTTGGCCAGAGAAAAATTTGCACTCATCATTTCGGCTCCAAAAAAGAAAGTTGTAATTAATCAAAATTATACGTATTCAAGTTATCCATGAGTTTTTCTTAAAGAAATTCCAATCTTGTGCGTAAACACCGTAGAAAGATTGTAGCTAGATTGATCTGCGCGCCGCCTTAAAATGCTAGTCCAAATGTTTTTTAAATTTTTGCTTTCCAGTTCCATAATGCCTCGGTTATTTTTTATTTGAAAGGTTTTTTCGCACAAGTAATTCTTGCAAAGATCAGCCCCCGTAACATGACGCGTCCAAACTCAAAACCATCATGGTGCGACTGGTAAAAAGGGACAGATGTATGCAAGTCATAAACATCTGCCTCTTTCGCACACTCGAAATAACCTTACTCTAAGAGCTTATGGTTACCCCCCCCCCCTTGCATTGCACTGACTTCTTACAATAGTCTGGTAGAATAGAATAGAATACTCTTTATTATAATGATGTTGCCAGCAGTGAATCAATCTCTATTGATAAATCAATGTGTAACTTACGGTGCCGGTGTAGATACAATAAAGATATAAATAAAGTACTTTTTTGAGGTGGCAGCCCTACTCCTTAAAAAATCTATCACTGACTCTCTCTCACTGTATTTCGTTTAAATTCTAGGTATGGTGTTCAGAAATGACCAAAGAATCCACGAAGATGCAGATAGAAAAAGATGACCACACGATTGCTAAGTACCGAGTCATAGGCCCCATAGCCAACTTGCGAGAGTTTTCCGAAGAGTTCCATTGCCCCATAGGGTCTAAAATGAACCCCCGAGACAAATGTGAGGTCTGGTAGATGTATCTGAAGTCGGTTTCAGCAGGGGTTCATAGGTTTGAAGGTAAATGGGACAGACAGGTCATTTTTGGTGATGATTTCAATGATATGTCCCGAGTAATAGTACTGCAACTTCGGACGCGCAATGACATTGAATTAATGTTTGATACAATTATGTAGCCTGGTAAAAAAATAAATAAATAAAATACGAGAACATGTCAGTAAGGGCGCTAAATAAGCTAATAATACTGAATGTCTGTTTCATTTATCATACTACTCTTTATTTAGCTCGAAGTAGTTCGAATGGAGTAAAAATATTTGAAGGTATTAACTGCACAGGATTACCCTAAATGGCAACACTGAATTTGAGTGTTGCATACTTTGGATTGAGTGTTTTTAGGAAAATTTACGGCACCAGTTGGCGCCACTTTGATAAAAGATTTTTCCTATTGTCGTCAACGTAACGTTGAAGTCAATTCAACAAATGTCAGAAAACAGAAAACTACGTTATGACAGGTGTCAAAATGGAACTGACTTCTCAGTGCTACCACCTAGAACACATCATTTTAGGAAAACCTCATTGGACGATCGCTAGCAACACGTCATAATGGCCAGTTTTGATTGGCCCGTTTCCATTCTTACTACTTCGTTTAGGGTTGCCCAACCGAAAACATTTTGATATTTATACTGTATGTATATATGAGCTTAGCTGTTGTGTAACACGGGTATATGAGTTATTAGTGTAACGCGTTTCATAGAGCAAAATGATTTTGTACATATTCAATATTGTATGCCAGTGCGGGAGTTAGTTAGAATTAATACTCACAACTCGCCTGACTTTATTATGCGCCTCGCTGTAATACAACCACTTTCCCGGCAAGCACGTATAAAGGGGGGTAGTGTCCGTATCGTATAATTACGATCCCCCCCCCCCCACTATAGTGTGATATTTGTCCCCCCCTGAGCGAAATCCTAGATCCGCGCCTGCTTCCTGGTTACCCGCCCGAGCCTCGTGCGTTCGGTAGAGATAGCATAGCGTCAGAGTGACGTCACAGTGCCAGGTACACAGTTAAGTCGGACGGGTTGTAGATAAAGCCTTGTTTACACTTTATAGTACGTGCATGAACTATAGATGGCAGCACAGAAATGTCAATGTCAAGTTGTAGGGTAATAGTTTCGAATAATTTTTGCCACTAGATGGCAGAGTCTATGCTGCGCCAACATTTGGGTGTTACATTAAAATACTAAAACGGAAAACTGAGTGTTGACAAGGCTTTATAGTACAATAGACAAGCATAAATAAATTAAGTTGATAAGAAGCAGTTACTGGGTGATGTCTAGTGCCAAATGTTCACAATGATAATCACTTTAGTTTCTGCTTAGGGTGCTTTCTTTTGTAAGGAATGTTGCAGCGTGAAAATAAAATTATTGTGTCACATCGAACCTTTAGCTGAGGCACAATAATGTCGAAACAAACGAAAGAAAAAAATATCCAAGAAAGGATTTTGGCGCGCTTGAATATGACGTTTTGACATGACTGGTACAGTCAACGTCGGGAATAAGTGTCATTATTTTCAATCAAATTTGACATTTTCACAGCTCCTTTTGAATTATTTAAAGTGAAACGTCGGTAGAAAAGCTGGAATGAAGTTCATCAGAGCTGAGTAGCACTGCAACATTTTCTATTGAAAGCACTCTAAACCTATAAGGATTTAGTATGAATATATCTGTAGGTGCCTGAAAGCTTTGAAGACAGATATAGAACGAAGTATTATGTATTACAAAACTGTGTTTTACGACATTTTAATTTAAAATATTGATATATTAAACAGGTTAATCACAATTTATTAATATTTTAATAAGATTTAAGAGGTCCTGAGTTTTAAATTCTGACAGTTTCAGTCCAGGTTTTTCTTATTCATACGCTCGCTAAAAAAATCTATACAATAAGTTCCCCTCTTTTCTCGACTTTTGTAATTTCAAGGCGTGTTCAAAGTACACCTTATCTTTCTAGTTTTAGGGTACATGTTAGATCTAATTAAATCTCGCATTGTATTCTCTATATTCCTCGATGACTTAGTTAATTATATTATACTATTTATTGCTTGTGTGTGTCATAATAAGAGTTTATAGATCGCCCAAATAAAATAGTTTAGTTTATTTTTATGAAAAGGAAACCAATTTTATTTTTTTAATTTTTAATGTAGTTTTTTCTATACATATGTTATACTAGAAAAGCCAGGGGCGCAAACAAAATCATGATTACTTATTTCTAAAACTTTTACAATTTTAATTATTTTTGTACTTTTTTGTGTTAGTAGAATTTTGGCGGTTTCTATCTCAAAATGTAACAATTATTTTATCCTGTACATACTATATAATTTAGGTTTAAGTTGAATGTTTTAAAATGTGCAATGTGTTGACATAATGTACTTATTAAGTAAAATGTTTCGTAATTTTGTTAGTGCCATCTATTAGTTTCAAATGTCAACTAAAGTCTTGTTTTCAATGGAAGACTAATGCACTGTCTTGTCTTGTAACATCGCTGGCAAATGGGCATTTTGGGTATTTTCCTACCTACTATTAATTATATATATTTATAGTTGGTAGTTAATATATACATTATGATATGCAATAAAGAATTTAATTGAAGGTTTGGACAAGAGGCCTTACATGAAGTGACGTTATATCACCGATAACGATTGTTAAAAAATAATTTTTGGTTTTGATATTCCGATAGCGCATGACAATCCCATAAATTTTAAACTTTTTGACAATCGATATCACTGGTATAATGTTGGTTACTAATACGACGTAAAAAGAAGAAAAAAAAAGTATCATCGTGATTCCGTTCTGCAATAGAGATAGTGCTAATATTCGTTAATAGCTCCGTCTCTTTCTCACACTGGATCAGTGATGGTAGAGCCAGAGACAAATCATAGTACGGACCCAGTGGTTGAACGGTTTATAGGAAATCCTTTACAAACTAGAATTAATCGCAGGCCACTACTCTGGGGTTCCATTTACTGGATTTGAACCCTTTCAGTACTTTTTCATATTAGTTCTCTTTTTTGTCACTTTCATAGAGAGCCTAGAGGAGCGTTTCGTCTCGCGATGTTGCAAGGTAAGCATTGGTCATACACTGAGTCCAAGTCGTTTAGTTATAACAGACAGTTTATAAAAAGATGCTGGTCATTTTTGATGTTTTGATGTGAATAATAATCATGCTTTATTTGTATGTTTTTAGAGATATTTGTGTGATATATAAGATAATGTGCGTGTCAGTGTTTTCTTAGGTACAGTCGGCGTCGAAAATGTGTGGACGATGCACTTAAAAAATAAACAATCATTCAAATATTTTATTATTTGTGCACGTACACAGGTTTTCGAGAGGATTGTGCGAAATACATATTTTTGTATATTTTACATAATTGAATTTTTAATGTATCGATGTTTTGCTTTAAAATGTATGTTAACCAGTAGATAGCTGTTTGTGTGTATTTTAAGAGCGGGAGTACAAATATGTGTGAGTTTTTTGTGGTTGAACCAAGAGTTATAGGTATCTGCTTAGCTAAATGAATTATCCACGATTTAGAAATGTGGACTTTATGAGCAAATTTTAACTATAGGAATACTTTTTCCTAATTCTAAAATAAATATTCCAATAATCGGCTTTGACATATTTGATATAACTCCATAATGAGATATTATTATAGTCATATAATATATAATTACAGCCAACTGGTAAAAGGATGATATAGAAAATGGCGGCAACATTAAAATAACGTAAGATGACAATAAACTCCTTGTCTCTTGATGTCCCTTTTATGTAAGAAACGGTAAAGTAAATAATTTTTATATTTGAAATCATACATAATGCCATACAATCGCCATTCACCTAACTAAGCTTTACAAATAAATACATGTATTCGTATTTAACTCTACGTTAAAATCATACACTTAGGAAAAAATACTTTTGTTATAAAACAATTATTAAGATTAATAGAATATTTGACTAAAAGATCAATCACAAAGTTTTTTAAAACTTCCACACGGGTGCTTTTAGATGATACGATTAAAGCTTGGCCACGCATGGCTAAGGAAATTCCCGAAAATTGAGCATTCAATTAAAAAGTATTAAAAGCAAAAAGAACTAAGTAAAAAAGACCAAATGCCGAACCAAATCGTGTCTTCTAAAAGCACTTTAGATAACAATTCCATATCATTAGAATTTCTTAGATTGAGACCAAAATAGATTTAGATACTTATATTTATAACATCCATGCCCATATATACCTGAAATAATTAAGTTTTTTAGAATAATTATTACTTACACAAAATAACTTCCAACTAACAAAAAATGTGTAACAGTATTAAAATGAAAATTTCAATACGATTTCATTAGCTCTGGTTCTGGTGTACAAATCAGGTGAGATAGTTGTCAAGCGCGAGCTTCTAGAAACAAAAATCTAGGAGTCCAAAAATAATTTTAACAAGTCCTAATTATACCCCTCTAGCAGAAAGTGGTGATATTGCGTTGTTTCTCAGCCTATTGTGCACCAGAGCTTTCATATTAGCAGTATTATAAGCAGAAATACATTTTACGCAGCTACATATTTAATAAGATTGCCAAAGTATATATTAATAACTTAGACTTTCGTTTAATTTTAATACATAGTCACAAAACACTTACATTCGAACGAACAACAATGATCTTGTGTGTTAATGACTGATTTATATTTATTTTATTTGTCGAATGTTCTTGAAAATAAAGTTGTGTTTTCAAACTTTCCAAAAGGCTGTTTCATTTCCTAAAAAGTTAAACCTGAAAATGGTTTAAGCCCCGTTTCCACTAGGCAATAATTGATGTGCAACATGTTGCACAACAAGTTGCCCAACATGTTGAAAGTAACTTTTGTTGAACAACGTTGTCTGTCTACGCATCTACTACTTTAAACAAACATCAAGCCGCGCGTCACATGTTGCGCGGCAGCTGGAAACGTCGCGCGCTGTTGAGCAGCGTTGCCGTACATGTTGAGCGTCACGTGTCGCGCGTCAAATGTTTCCTAGTGGAAACGCGGCTTTAGTTTAATGTTACCTGCCAAGCCCAATTACAGGACAAATTAGTTTGTCATAAGCTAAATCGGATTACATAACCTATACTTCATAAAAGATAGCTTGATCTCTGCAACAGTTGTCAGTATCAAAACAGTAATAATAGCGCTTGACAGGCTAACAATAACGTAACATTAACGATTATGTGAGTTTGACATATGTCGCAGAGATCAAGCTATCTTTTACGAAGTATAGTTTATCGTAACACGGATGTTACGATATACTAGTTTAGCCTAGGACAATCTACCTATCTGTCTGGACCTTGACCTGGCTGTATGGGTTAGTCTGGCTGGCAGTGTTTGCTTGGCTGTCATGGTTGGCCTGACTGTCTGAACCTGGCTGTCCGAGTAGACCTTGGGGTCTGGGTTGGACTGGCTGTCAGTATTGGCTTGGCTGTCAATGTTGGCAACAAAAATATCGGCTTTGTAGTAGCGCTACTTTGGTTCAAAAATATATACATAGACTGTTTAAATCATGGCCCTTCCTAATTCATGGCTTTGCTGTAGTTGGGTAAAAAATTGAATCATTGCCAAGTCTTTTTGAGGCTGACTGTACAATTTTTTTAGGTTTTAATGACCTGGCTACAGAGGCATTTAAGTCAATTTTTTGGATTTTAGAAAGTCACTTCTTTTTCCTTAATTAGAATGCGAATGTAACATATTCTAATATTTTTTTCAATATTTGGCAGCAAATAATTAAGTCAGCCTTCTCTGCAAACTTCGCTGTCAAAACTACAAATCCACAGCTGCACTTGCCCGAGATCGCGGCTGCTTCAGACACTTGAGGCACAAAAATACACCAATTAAATAGTTTTAATGTTGATGATTTGCTTTTTATAAAAGTAAAAGGTACAAATATGTCGTTATGGAATACCTAAATAGCTACATTGTTTCCAGATTCTTTTTGTTCTGAGTATAAAACAGTCAATAAAATCTAAAGCAGAATTTTCAAGCAAAAAATAAAACCTGCTAGTGTGCACCGTCCTTATTTAAATTCTGAAATGAAATGTCAATTGTCAAATGAATGGTTCAAAAATCAAAATGGCGGACCGAAGTCCGAAACGCTTCACGATACCGCATTGCTGCGCTTCTTTTGAATAATTTGTTTTGATTTCCGATCAACATTCAGTGTTTTGGCCGCCAATGTCAAATTGGATCAAAATAAATTGTTTTGGAACATTTTATTGGTAAGTATTTCAATATTTATTTACCTTAGACATGGTAAATGCGTTCCGCATTTTATTATCAATGCAGCGAAGCCCTAGTGTTTTGTTTGGTGTTCTATTTTTGTAGGTTTTCTTCAGAACTTGAAAAATACTTGTCATTAGAAATCGTAAACTGTTATTTTGTGTAGGATATAGATGAATATTACATTATGAATTAAATTTAGGCATCCGAAGCGAAGCGGTCGTTTAATGACTTATCAGAAACTAGGACACACACATAATTCTCGTCACCGGCGTTCTACAAGGACAAATTAAATGCTTTATTACAATATTCTAAGTAAAAATCTGGTCCAATTTATATTAAAATCGAATGAGACGAAGCTATGGTTTAATCTGCTTGACCTTTATCTACGACCTCTAATGTTTATAAGACCTAAACTGTATTCAATGCTAGGCTTATCAACACAACTAACCATTTCAGTTTTTCTCACTTAGTTCTGGCTAAATATCAATTTATTATTCGTTAGTAATCTATTTAATCTGAGGTTCAACCAATACTGTCAATCTGTCTAGGCTTTTTTCCCCAACTACGTCAGGGTTGGCCGCCAGTCTATCTGAATGCAACCAACTGCCAGTATTTTAAATGGAGTGAACACCTATCTGACCACAACCCAGGAACTGGGTAACCTGATTCTCCTTGGCAAGACTGTTTGCATATTTACTGGCTTCTTTACATATTACAATTGTTAAAGATCTAAAATTGGCAGCCGGGACCAAAAGATAAACATGCTTTCCGAGGCACAGATATAGTCGGTTTCACAAATCTAAGATATTTTATTTGAGTAGGGAACTCATGTAAACGCTGTACTGTTTTGTAGAAAGTTTACATCAAGATAGTTTATGCTTTCTGAAAATAATCTTTTATTTAACCTCTTAAACAGATTCTATTGAGTCTGAAAGTGGCACTGGTTACCAAAATATTAAGTGCAAATTGATTGTTCAAAATCAAAACCAAACTTTTTTATTTCACATAGGCCTACATGGGCACTTATAAAACAATGACAAAAGTTGCATGGTTTGGGTTGGTCGTTTCCTATGGAGAAGAACCGGCAAGAAACTCCATGGTTACTCTTTTAAAAAATGGTTTGGTTTTACAATATTTCCATGTTACAGCATTAGTCAAAGGCAATCTATACAAAGGAAAAAAAAAATAACAAGACTAAATTTAACATGTGGCACAAATGTTGTTATCAGTGCTGTAACTATTCGTAGCAAAGAGCTATAAAGATGATTGAGAACCATTGTAAAAAGTCCAATTAAAAGAAGAAAAACAAAATAAAGAGAAAAAATGAGATTGAGAATAGATAGAGACATCCACATATTTGCACACATGTTGGCATAGATGTGATTGTATTTCATCCATACAAATAATATATGAATTCGAAAGTAACTGTCTGCCTTTCTGTTCTGTCACCTTTTCACCCCTAAAACACTGAATGAATTTCAATGAAATTCGGCAAGGAGATAGATGGCATCCTGGGGAAGGACATAGGCTGCTTTTTGTTTCTGGTAGGGTAAGGTGGGTAAGAGAGTAGGTAGGTAGTTAGAGTAGGATAGGTAGGTAGGATAGGGTAGGGTAGGCCCATGGGCGACAGCTGGTTAAAAGCAAATATAAATAACAAATTAATTTAATACTTGTCACAAACAATAATATAGTGTCAACATAACATAACATCACACACATGCTTACCATCAGGCAAGATAGTGGTCAATCGCTATAGCCTATAGTTAAATAAAAAAAAATACATGAAATGTATTCCCTGAAAGGTAAGGCAGAAGTGCAGTTGTAGTACACACACATTTAAAAAATAATCCAAATCCATGTGATCTGGTGAAATGACGAACTTGTCTTTAGGAAAGGTTTGAGTATGGATGTTTAGAATCTATCATCCTCTTTTTCTATAACATAAGGGTAGAGGTAGGAAAGAGAGTATGATAGATTCTTTAAACTGCTTAAAATAAATAACTTAATTTGTTTTCTAGGTGTGCAAGACGGAATAATGTCTGGAATGATGGATGGTTCTATTGTTGTGAAAACTGAGATGGGGACTAATGGAGAGATACTGCTTTTCTATGTTGACGGTAAGTTTTCCTTGTTTTACTGAATCAAATTATGATAATTATATCCAGATTTCAAGAGGAGTTGCCCTAGTCTAGCAGAGAACTACTAAAACTAGATAGTACTAAATTCACCAAAGGGATTCATATTTCTATTACTGTGCCATGTTTCATATGTCACTCCATAAAGTACAAAAATGGACGCTATTCTTAGTCATAACTTTAACAATATTATAATAAGTTAGAGTTAAATTGCTTATGAGTCGGTTTAGACTAGATCGTAATCTGTTATTAAGAACTTCAGTTTTAAGAAAAAGTTTAAAGAAAAGTTAAAAAAAGTCACTTCAAGAAAAGTTAAAAAAAGATTAAAAACTAAATAGATTTTATTTAGATAATTGAGTTTCATTTCATTCTCCCAGAATAGAAATTAAGGTACTGACAAAATTAAAATATTCATTTACAGAAAATGGTGGCAATGAAGAAGGAGTACTAACAACAGTAGAGAGCATAGAAAACCAGTCAATTCAACTACAACAAGATAATTCCTACATCATTCAAAATGTCGGAGATAACTCCAATGAAATCAGTGTTGATCAATCTGCATTAACTGAAAACTGGGCCGAAGATGAAACTAAGAGACTCTTGGTCTTCTACAATGATAACAAACAGACTTTCATATCCGGAACAACTAAGAAGACACATCTCTGGACGGTAGCATGTAAAACCATGCTTGTTGGTAAAAACCCAAACTCATGTGAAGCAAAATTAAACAGTTTACAAGCGAAGTATAATGAAATTTGTAGCCACATACAGAAAGGAGTCTACGTAAAGTGGCCTTACTTTGAACTATGTCATCAAATATTTCAAGATGAGACCCCCATGATTACAGTTGAAACTTTAAATACACCAGAACCACAAATAATCAAAGTGCCTGCTTTGAAACAGAATTTTGATAATGTTATGGTGGTTAAAAAGGTGAATAGTAGGTCAGCGGCTGATGAGAAAGTTGAAATGATGCTGAAGCTATATCTGAAGTACAAGAAAAACTTCCAAGCAGAGTATTGGAGACGTGGTATATGGGAAACTATTGCTCTAGAAATCGGTGAAGATGATGGAGAATACTGGCAGAAGCGTTTCTTGAACTACAAGCAACACTATCTAAGATTGCTTTACAAAAAACGGGAGAGCGGCTCAGAGGGTATCAACTGGCCTTACTTGGAACTATTTGACAAAATCTTTGAGGGTGATGAAGAATTTCATAGGAAATATCTAACTGAAGAGTATGGAATAATCGAAAATCAGGCAATAGCTGAAGTTGAAGAGGCACTTCCTCAAGTTATTGACTGGGACACTACAGAAATGACCGTACTAGTAAAATACTGCTTCGACTGCTTTGACGAATTTGAAGATAAAACCATTCCCAATAACTTTCTTTGGACTGAAATAGGCCGTTTATTAGACAAGACTGCTGACGCTTGCAAAACAAAGTACGGAGAACTAAGAAACGCACATTTAGACAAATACATAGCTGGTGGTTATGACTTAAGAAGCAGAAAACCTTTAGCAATTTTATTTGACAACATTATTTCTAAACAAATTGAGAATCAAATAATGAATAGTGGGAAAATCCCTGAGCAGCTTGAGATATGGAAGACAGATGAATTGGATGAACTGGTGCAGTTCTTCTATGACAATATAGAGATGTATAAAGACCTTGTCTGCCATTTTGTATGCTGGGCCGGCGTTACCAAAAAGTTGAGGAGGACTCTGCAAAGTTGCCGAAGTCAGTGGGAAGATCTTCTGAGCCTTTACAAGACAATGTTGAATGATAAGAAAGAGAATCCCGATATGCAGATTGATTGGCGATATATTGAAGTGTTTGATAGGATTTTTGATTATGGCATGGATACTAACTTGCTTTCTGGATATGAAACATTGAAAGGGTATGGAAAGAACCAGAAAAATGATACTGGAAAGATTGGCGGTGAGTATTTTAAAACAATTCTTTTATTTTATACATACGTAATAGTTGGAAGGCCTCTCACCAGGTGGACCAATGACCTGGTGAAGGTTGTGGGGATCCGCTGAATGTGGCGACGCTTGGGAGGTCTATGTCCAGCAGTGGACGTCTTTCGGCTGATATGATGATGATGATGATACGTAATAGTTTCAGAATTTTATCAAACAAACACTATCACTGAAACACCAAGGAGATTGCCCATACACAGGCCCCTTATGAGATATTGTGTCTGCGATTTCAATATTATCCAAAAATAGGATTTATATTTTGTGTTTTTTTTCTATCTGTGTCCTTTGCTTTATATGTACAGACGACAACAGATCAGGTGCCTTCACTTGGACATTTGTATGCACCTTATTGCATTGTAATAAGGGTTCATTTCAAGAACAGTAACATCGGTATATACCTCGTGAACCCCTAAAAATAAATAAAAAATGTTTTCTTAATATGACCAAAAGTTTTTCAAAATTATATTGTTTTTCGAATCAAGCTCATGGTTCCTCTTAAACTCACGCCTCTTACTTATGGGGGTTAGCAGAAACTACAGAACGCCACATGCTACTGTCACTGCTTTGTTACCGTTCTTATTTATCCTGTAAAAATATTAAGCATCAATTACATGTTGATAACTTGGACGCGTACCATGAAGGCTGGCTCAAAACCATCACTCAAGACTTGGGGGTGGCCTTTGTTTTGCCCAGCAGTGGGACAGCAATCCTTACTTATTTTTGTCTAATTTAATTGACTTACAATATAATTAAAATTTTATATTTTGTAATTTCCAGTAAAAAAAGTAAACATCAAACTGGATGACACCTTAGAAGAGTACTCCGAAGATGACGAATCTTATGACGAACGAGGCGGCCGCACGAAACGCCGCTCCGGGGACTCCAAAGCCTTCAAAATTCTCGAATATTACCAGAAAAACAAAGACAAGTTCTCTACTACAAACAGAAATAAACATTCTCTATGGGAAGTACTGTCGAAACAGATTGGCATATCAGCCACTCAATGCGCACACCGATTCAGAAACTTGAAACAAGTTTACACCGCTTACGTCCAGAGAGAAATTAACAAACCAGAAATGCCAATTCTGTGGCCTTACTACGCTTTGTGCAAAAAAGTTTTTGGGTACAGAGCGATCAAATCTAAACTTAAAAATGGAAAACTGGATTCCGATGATAGCGAAGACTGGTCTGCGAAAGAAATCAAACAGTTAATAAACTATTTCTCTCAAAACTTTGATGATATCAACAGTAATATTGATGACACTACAAAATGGTCTGACTTAGCTGGTGAAATAGGAAAAGGGGAAACATCATGCAAAGAAAAGTTATTAGAACTGCGGAAGTCTTATAGGAAATTGAAAACTATGCGGAGTAGGAATTCTGATGTGAAGATATCTTGGAAGTATTTCAATATGTTTGAGGATATTTATAGTGCTAAAGAAAATGGTGTGGAAATTATGGAGGTGGACGATGGTGAGATGACTTATATGGAGATACCTGCAGGCTCAGATGAGAGGATTGAGCAAGACGGTTAGTATTACTTTTATCTCTTACTAATATTATAAATGCGAAAGTTTGGATGGATGGATGTATATTTGATACTCAATCACGCAAGAAGGGGTGAACATACGGATCTGGATGAAATTTGTCACAGAGATAGATTATAGTCTGGAATAGCACATTTCATTTTCACATTTCATACCGATATAATGTTCCTTTGGGATAAGAAAACACTTAACAAGCGGGCGAAACCGCTGGCAGAAGCTAGTTTATTATACTTTGATACAAGTTCATAGGAGGTGTTCTCAAGAAAACCTCCAGGTTGCTTCTTTATGGCCCATTTCCTCTATCACAGAGTGGAGGGCGGTGTCCCAGCAGTGGGAATGCTGATGATGATATATTATTCCATATTTAGTTACTGGATCTGTCGTAACTTTTAAGGGTGGCAATCAATCAGTGTTTATGATTCATTTAACTGATAAGTGGATTACTGCTAAGACTAACCAACTCTTTCACAATTCAAAAATACCTGTAAATGATTCAACTGAAATAAATGCTTTGAGTTAGCTCAAGTGGCAGCATTCCTTTTAAGTTATTTCACAATGACATGCTTTCATGCTAGAAGGTATGTTAGCAGTCTAAACAAAGACTAAGGTGTTTGAAGAGTCTTATTTCATGTCTTTTTTACCCGGCCGCAAGGAAAGGGTATGTAATATTGTATGTTTGTATGTATGTAATATTCTTTATTACCTCTTATCTTGCAAACCGCTAGACGGATTTTTATAATTAATACATCGATAGATAGGGCTTGGCCGCCCAAGTGTTCTTAGATATGTGACGTTAAAAAAATACAAAAATGGTGGATTTTGTGCGCCATATTGGGGGGCTCCCAATTTTTTTTTTCTTCGAAACCCACCGAGTGGGGTATCAAAATGAAGGATTTTTAGAGGTGATTACAAAAATATATACCACTTATATGTTTAAATGTGATTCGAAAAAAATAATATAACTAAAAAGTTGTAAATAAAAAAAGTTAATTTAAAAATCAAATAAATAGAACAAAATAAAATCTATGATACTATTTTAATATATCTTTGAGACCTTTGAAAGGCGTACGGGCCGAAACCAAATCACAAAGGCCTTATTAGACATGCAGGAATTTTATTATTATCATTTCTAACTTGCTACTAATTTATATTACAGAAGACGACTACCAATGCATCATAGTAATACCAGAAGGCCAAGATATATCGCAGATAGAAAATGCTCGAATCATTGTAAAGGAACATCCAATGACAGAAGAACAGGAAGTCCATACAGAACCTCCCGAAGAGGTCAGACCACTTGTCAAATGGACAAAGAGAACTAAAAAGAGATTGCTTATCTTCTATATAAACTATATCAGAACCCACAAAGGGAAGGAAATCAACGCTAAAGAAATGTGGGCAGAAATAGCTACAAAACTACCCAACAAAACACCGCTTGCCTGTAGAAAAATGTTTGCCAAACTCAAGGCGAATCATAAGCAAATTGATGAATTAGACCCTAATACTAAAAAAACTCCTTATTTCGCGTTAATGGTAAAAGTCATGCGTTTGAAGCCAAAATTCACAAAAACTGAACAAAATAAGGCGCTAAAAGATGGTAAGGTTTACAAAGATGTAGCATTACCTGATGAAAAAGTTGTACAAGCTTTGCAGTATTACTTAGAAAATATTGAAGATTTCGTCAGTCCAAGATTTGAAAAGAAATACCTCTGGACTGAACTAGCAAATTACGTTTGCGAGCCTATAACTAAAGTCTTCAACAAAATCAATTATTTAAAACAAGCTTACAACTTAGATACTGACGAAGTTGCAGGCGAAAAGACTCCGTTTGCCGAATTCTTAAAAGAAATCTTTGCTAAGGAAATAGCTATCAAACTCTTCTTAGAAAATCAACCAAAACCAGTAATTGAAGAACCAGGAGTTGAAGAGACCTGGTCAGATGAAGAGATGGAACAGCTTTTAGAATGGTATCTGAGTAATTTAGACAAATTCAAGAACCCTAAATTCGTCAGATCCTATCTCTGGATGGAAGTTTCCTCAATGCTAAACAAAAGCGCTATCACTTGTTCAAAGAAAATGTCTGAAATTCGGACGCAGTATAGAAATATGGTGAGGGAAAGGCCTGAAGAATTAAATGAGTGGAGGTTCCTTGATCTGTGTCAGAAGATATATGGGACTGGAAAGAAAGGTACTCCAATGAACAGTAATTAAAAGTTGGTAAGCTTAGTGTTAGACATAGATGGACTAAGAATTCCCTGTTCCCGACTCTCAAGTCAATACAGTTAATCAATTCATTTTTTTTTTAATTTAAAGCTTAAGAGGACCATCTTTGGGTTTGTCTCTGAATTGAAAATTTTAAGTTTAAGAATGTCTCAAACCGATCTTGAGCCAAAGTTTGACAGTTTTTCAGAGTGACAAAACTCAACTTCAAGAATTTCAAGTTGAGTTTTGTAATTCAGAAATGGGCTGTGTGTCTCTTGTAAACAGTTTTTAGTTAGCCATGCTTTACAAAATGTGGCATTATTTCGTTAGACTAAAAAACGGATTATTATTTAATCTTTTAAATATTAGTTTATTTGTATATCCAGTGGACTATCATAATCAGACTGTAAATAATCATAAAATTATGTTATTACAATGTTATATTTAGTATAAAGTGGAGCAATGTATTGTCTTTAATAAAATAATATGCAGTTAATTTGGTTTTAATTTGTACACCATTTACAACAATATCACACAATTTCAGGATATCGTATTCGTATCGCATAACAAATTAAAGGCAAGTCCAGTGACTGATGTATATTCATTCAAGCAATCATAGCAGTTAACACGTTAGTTTCGTTCCAGAAACTGGACATAAGGGCTGAAACACGTCTATACGCCATCGATATAAATGTTAGATAGCTCAGAACGCATTGTGGCTTCTTTCCAACGGCCACAACGCGTTTTGGCAGTGAAGAAAAGCCAGAACGCGTTCTGAGCCCTAATTGATGCAACCGCAACGCGAATTTGCGACGGACGAAAGGGCGCCGACGTGAACTTGTATTATTTTTCAACATGGGGTAATTTACATGGTTTTTGGGGTCACTTATAACGAATATGGGATCAAAATCCAAGATGGCGCCGACGAAAGTTGATAACTTTCGTCATGGGTATCGTTTTCATTGTGGAATTTGCCAATGTTTCATCAAGATTGTTAATTCATGGTTTTCGAGGTTTCTAAAAACTATAATTGATAGAAAACCATGACACCCATGACGAAAGGTTACCAATTTTCGTCAGCTCCATCTTGGCTTTTGGTTTTGACCCCATATGAGTTATAAAGCTCGTATAAATTAGCGACCGAAAGCTATTAAAATAACACCCATGATGAAGGATATGCAAATTATTTTCGCGTAAATTCACCTAGTGGTTGTTAGGGCGCAGAACGCGTTCTGGCTTTTCTTAACTGCCACAACGCATTGTGGCCGGTTTTAAAAGTGTTTGAAAGAAGCCACAACGCGTTCTAAGCAATTTTGTCGCTTACGAGCATTTTCGGTCTTAGAACCTAACTACACATAAATTAAATTACATCACCAACATTACAAATTGTGAATTAACTATAAGGATTATAAGTATTTTTATAGGGTTAAGCAGAGATGATAAACTGACAATAATAATAATCATGTAAAAAGACACCCGTTACTCCCGGCCCGTAACGTGCTAAAACAGAATTGATCAATCGGTGGCAACAAAATCTTGCTGCTTCCAATTTCATTATTGAAGTATTGCTTCGAATTTCATGAAAATGAAAACACTGAAAAATATTACCTACATCAAAATCGAAAACCTACACTTCTCCATTTAATAAAGAATCGATCCCCATCAATAAAGTGAGGGTAGTTGGTCAATAGCAACAAGTGGCGCAAGGCCGTCTCCGTTTGACTCGGCCGCGGACACTAATCCTGTTATGAAAACCGGACATAGCCTGCTGGCATGTTGACGAGGTTCTGCTATTCCTTATAGCGGGATCGACATATTAATGGACTTCTTCTACCTGGGCATATGAATAAGGTTGATAAAAGTGGTGTCTTGCAGTGCAGGGTACAACCACTAATTTGTTTGCTATTAGAGGTCTTGATTGGCAGGAAAAGCAGATTTAATTCGCATATTCAGCCAAGCGTCACCACATCGACCAGTCCTGAGCGCTCTGAGTATCCAGTGGATTCCCGCGGCTTTCACCAAGTCTTCAGTCCACCTTGTATACCTTATTCTATGCAACTGCCTATTCCCAAACAAATATCAAATTTATTTAGTATAAATTAAGTTTATTCTAGAATGACAAGTTGTAGAGAATCTTTGAGTTTAGGCATTCAATTATAATAATAATAAAAATAATAATAAAATCGTTTATTTATTTCTTAAAGTACAAAATTTACAATAATTTGCTTATGTTCTAAAAAGTGCTGATGTATAATTTGCCTGAACTAGGTAGAACCTGTGCTTCAGGCGTAAAAGTGCTTATTTATATTTAATAATGTAGGTATTGCAATAGATTAACAATTTTAAGTAAAACTAGGACACTGCGGAAATATACATAGTAGTGTTATTTTTAATCATGCTTACGTAGTTTTAATCTAATTTTATTTTAATACTAGAAGCAGGTCTTCAGTCTGGTCATATGACAAACCTTGCAAATAGTTTAAAACAATGCTTTTACAGTTAAAATAATTTAAATTATATATACTTAGTATTCTATTTAATCTATTATATAAAAAGGGCCCTAAAAATGTAAAGAATCTATATGTAAATGCAAATTTAGAGGTAGAGGTTGAACTGCATACTATATCGTTTCGCCTTTTGTTAGTTATATCTAGGTTATATTTAAGCATTGCATGCTGTTTTAGTGTTATGTGCAGTAAATAAATTTGCCGAACAGTCAAGACTTTGCAGGATTTAAATAACTGGTGGGTAGGGAAAAGGAAAGGTAGAGAATTTGCTACTTTTAGAACAGCTCTTTGTGCTCTTTCAAGAGAGAGAATGATAGTTTTTGATGCTCCGCCCCATGAGGTTATACAATATTGAAGTATTGATTGACATAGAGCAAAATAAACTTGTTTGACTAAGTTAGTGTCGGCAATGGAGCGCAGTTGTTTGAAAGCAAACATCAGTTTACGTACTCTAGTAACCAAACTGTCAATATGTTGCCTAAACGAGAGCGTGTTATCAACAAAAACTCCAAGATACTTGAGGCACTTTGTTTCCAGGATCATAGGGCAGGTACAAGAAGTGGCTGACTGATTGTTACATTGGTGTGCATATAAATGGGGATTAGTTTTGTTATTAAGATTGCGCATGTTGAACTGAATATATTTTGTTTTATCTGCATTTAGTGTTAGTAAATTACAACGAAGCCAGTTTAGAACGATGTTAAAACCTGCCTGTGCAACATTATACAGCTCGGAGTTAGTTTTTGCGGTGAAAATAAGCGCAGTGTCATCAGCGTACGATATTATTTTGCAATTTCCTACATTTAAATTACAAAGATCATTAATGTAAATGAGGAACAATGATGGACCAAGGATACTGCCTTGTGGAACTCCAAATCCTAGTGATTTTTCATCGTTACTAGTTATATTTCCTATTCGAACACATTGCGATCTATCGTTTAAGTAATCTTCGAATAGTTTCAGCTGTGTACCTCTTATACCTAACGTTTCCAGTTTATTTAAAAGCAAAGGAACAGAAACGGTGTCAAAAGCTTTTGCTAAGTCTAGGAAGATAGTCAGGACCTGGTTTCCATCGCCGAGTTCTTGTGCAACGAGGTCTGTCAGCTTTTGAACCGCATCTGCTGTGGACAATCTGCTTCTAAACCCGAATTGTGAAGAAGATAATAAGTTGTTCGTTTCCAAGTAATTGACGAGTCTTTTGTTAATGATTTTTTCTAATATTTTGGATAAAGAAGGCAGTATAGATATTGGTCTATAATTATTCACAACATCTCTATATCCAGATTTAAAGATAGGGATGACCACCGCTTTTTTTAGACTTTTAGGGAAAATTCCTTCTCGGAGGCACGCCTGAAATATACATGTTAACGGTCGGAGTAAAATGTGTTTAAAACGCTTAAGTATTTTATTATCAATATTATCCCAGCCGACTGCACAGTCATCTTTCAGAGCTGAGATGATTAGTTCTACTTCACTTTCGTCCGTATCCAAAAGTGCAAAAGATTTAGCACAGCTCTTGAGAGAAGTCTGAAAGTGCGCGGCAGACCGATAAGACGATTGCCTCAGGAGTGGTTCCGCGAGGGATTTCCCTACATTCACGAAATAGTTATTTACATTATTAGCTGATGATAGGGGTGAAGAGTTAGTGAGCAGTAAACTTGAAACGGGTTCCCGTTGTTTAGATCTGTAAGTCAAGTTTTTAATATGTTTCCATATCTGTTTACTATTTTTGCCTGCTTTCTGCAATTCGTTTTTATCGTATTCAATTTTAAGTTTTTTCAAGAGATTATTACAAAAGTTCCTGTACCTCTTGTATATTACAAGAAGCATTATATTATCAGGGTAGCGTTTGGTTTTCTGATGTAATTTGTCTCTGTGCCTTATACATCGAACAAGGCCCGGAGTAATCCACGGTTTAATATTATAATGCTTCCGATTTAATGTCGGTCGTATTATGTAATATTGCTTGCTGGACGTTTTTAATTAAATACGATAAAGACAAATTAGCGTCAGGAGAATCGTAAACAGGGCTAAAATCAATGTTATGCAGGTCATGTTCTAGTTTGTGCATGTTTAGTTTGGACTTTGTCAGTGGACGATTTTGCTTAGGTAGCGTTAAGTTCATTGTTAGTAGGACAGCATTATGATCAGTAATTGTTGAATTAGTAACTAGGGTAATATATGGTAGGCTGGTTTTTATCATCATGTGATCGAGACACGAGCCACTCTGATGTGTTGGTAGCGTATGGCCGATGAGAAGCCCATGGTATGAACATAAATTGAGGTAATTTTGAATTCCAGCATCGCAGTTTTCAGCAGTGATGTTTATGTTAATGTCACCTGTTAGTATGATGTGCTTAAAAGCGGAAAGATTACGACAGGCCTGGTTTAAGAAATATTGAAATGAGTCCAGATTTCTAAACGATGGGGATCTGTAGATAGCTAGTATTGCTATAGTTGTACCTATTTTAATTATAAGGCAGTTACAGTCTTGTTGATTCTGTTCTTCAACTGTGGCTATAAGCGATTGTTTAGCGTAAATCACGACACCATCATTTTGATTCTGGTTAGTAGTGCTATGGAACATGTTGTATCCCGTCATAGTAGGGATGTTTTCTTGGCGTTTTGATAACCAGCACTCGGTTAGTATTATGATATCGCAAGCTATGTTTAGTCTATGAAGAAAAATGTTAAAACTGTCAAAGTTCCTGCAGATGCTACGAATATTTTGTGTTAGTACTGTAAAAGGATTTTGGTATTCGGAAAGATATTGTTTGCAGTCTTCTACCTCACAAGTTTTTGATTCTGACAAAAAAGCGTTATCTATATCAGTAATCAAACTATCCATAAGTAAAAAATGTAAAAGTATGTACTCTGTAAAAATACGTTAGATCTAAATATAATCTAGAGTTTGGCGCTCTTAGGCGCCTTCATAATCTACAGAGTTGATATACCTGTATTCAGCGGCTTTTCTAGCTGGGCAATCAGAATCTCCTGTCTTGTGGTTGTGGGGTTTTTTGTAGCGCTTGCAGGTTGCACATTTCGGTAGTTCATCCTTCGAAGAACACTCTTGAGTCGCGTGGCCTTCCACCCCGCAGTGGCCGCATGTTGAGATGGCGGATTTGCAAGTCTTGGATGCATGACCGTATTGCTGACACTTGAAGCACCGAGTCACAAGGGTGAAATCTCGTACCGGGCACGACGTCCAGTTTATATAAAGCCTGTTCTGGTTCACTAGGGCTTTCCGGACGCTGGCTGGCACTTCAACAATGTAGTTGCAGCTGTCGGCATCTCGTTTTCCTGACTTATGGCTTAATTTGATTGAGGTCAAAAATGTATCTTTGGTCAGTGTTGGTAGTTTATCGACGATATTTTGCTCATAAATATATTTAAATACCTCTTTCTCTGCCATATCAGTGGGGACCCCAATTATTACAATACGGGGCTTCCGCTTTTGAGGCTCATCTACAGTAAGTCCTGATGTGGAACGCTCGACAGTCTGCTTCAACTTTTGGATGTCGTCCTTGGTCTCCGTGCTAATGATTACACCTCCGTTTCTTATTTTCCGAAGTCCTCGAACCTTCAGCTTCATTTCTTCAGGGCATACAATTTTTTGTATAAGATTTTTGGTCTCTTCACTGGTCTTGGTATTGTCGCTAGGATAAATAGCGACTGAGCTAGTTGCTTGAGGCCGAATAAGGCTTTTTGTCCCCTTCACCATGTCTGCAAAAGAAGTGCTTTCCTGTTTTTGCTTGGTCAGAGTTTCTTCTAATTTATGCTTGATATCAGTCAAACTAATGGCGAGGTCTTCATTTTCCTTTAAACTTTGCAGGGTGGCGTAGTTTTGGAGGGCTTTATGTTTCAGTGACTGATATTGCACTGCCATTTGGGAGACTCCGTGTCCGACTTTACGACATAGGCTACTAATTCTAAGCTTTTGTTCGGAATTCATTTTTCCTTCCGAAGCTATGGTCGACACCTCACTTAGGCACTGCTCAATGCTGGACATCCACGATTGAATTTCAGGAGTAGAAAAAACCTCAACCGTTTCATCCTGTGCTTGACTTCTAGGTGTTGTAGCTGGTGGTGGAGAGCGATGCGGCTGGCCGCCACGATTGAGGGGGCTGCTATCCATATTTGTAAAATAATCACTTACTTTTGACCATATTCGCAATAAAAACTGTATAACACAACAAAAACGTCTATGTCTCTAAAACTAGGTCACAATTAAAAACTGTTAATTTATGCAATTGTTAAGTTGCTTTACTGAGCACGTCTGTATTCGTCGAGTGAATCTACGTGATCCGTACGTGAATAATAAACACAGAAAATTAAAAATTATTGAAAATTAGGTCATTGTTGCCTTCTGATTTTCGTCGCCACCCTTCCTCCAGATTCCACATTGTTTTTTTGTGTTTTCTAAACTTATTTATGATTGTTTTCCATTTTAATCTTAACAATGTGGATGGTATCTTTTCTCTGGTTACTGTTCCTCTTCGGTTTGAAAGGTATAACAGTTTTCCGCTACCCGCTCTCAACGAAACCACAGTCTCAACTATTTTTATCACTTCAGCAAAATTGGCTTCGATACTGCTGAAAGCAGTCGCGTCGCTCGACTTAGTGAAAAAATGACTAACAACTATAAAAAAAACATCAAAGTATTCGGTCGAAAACATTCTTGTGACAGTGAATAGTTTTAAAGTGAATTACAAAAAATGGAAATCATTAATTTTGTGTTACAATTAAAACTATAAAACTGTAAGGTCCATATTTAGACCGTCTACAAAAGTCGGTAAAAAAATTGTGATTAATTTGATTAAAATAGTGTTGTGTGTTGACATACTGTCTATATAGTTCTAACTGAGATTTTTCGCCTTGATGGTTTCATCTTTGTGATCATGTCATCAGACTATTGCACCCCACTTCTGAACGTGGGATTTCTTAGGGCGTTAACTAATAACCTATAATTTTCTTCGTGAGGTCAAGGATGCAGACATAAGGATTAGTGGTGAATTAGGTTACCACCGCCGTCCGCCTGCCTTATCCTCTTTAAAGCGCTTTATACACTGTTTACTGGGCCACTATTATTTTAAGCAATGAAAATTCTTACAACTCTTACAAAGAGTTATGCTGTGCGACTGCGTACCCATTAAACACCATACAAATGGCCCACCCCACCAATAGCCTTCAATTCCCGAATTGAGTAATAAGAATTATGAACGTTTCCTAAACTATTTTAATGGCAAAGTTAAAGGCAGGTAAAGTTTGACAAATACCTACTCAACTTTGAAAAATATTAGGTCATTACATATGAAATTGGCGTTTTGTAAGGGAGGAACATAGTCGTTTTTTTTTTAATATAATATATTTATATAATCAAAGTATGTACCATTGTTATCTATGTACTTTTGCCATCTCATAGGTAGTTCATTGATCCCTTTACTAAAAAAAGCATTCGGACGGGAATCATTAAAATCTTTGAAGGCGCATTGGACTGCCCCGGAGTTGAATTTTTCCCTTGCAAGAAGTTATCCAAATTTCGAAAAAAATGGTAATATGTTGGAGCAAGGTCCGGGGAGTACAGTACGGTGTATGTCTTAGATATTCCAATTGAAGCTCCTTTAATTTGGTAGCCGTCTGTTCTGCAGTGTGTGGTCTAGCGTTGTCCTGAAGCAGCAGTGGCCTAGAGCGATTGACCAGCCTCGGCTGTTTAGTAGCTAGCTTTTCTATCATGGTTTGCAGTTGCTGACAATAGACATCCGCCGTAATCGTCTGCCCAGATTTAAGAAGGCTGTAGTGAACGACACCGGCACTAGTCCACCAAACGCTCACAAGTAATTTTTTTTTGAGTCAATTTTCGCTTGGTCAAGGATTTGGCTGGTTCGCCAGGGTTCAGCCATTGCGATGAGCGTTTGCGGTTATTGTACAGGATCCAATTTTCATCACAGGTAATGATTCGATTTAAAATCCCTTCATTATTGTGCCGGTTGAGTAATGTAACACAGCAGTCGACGCGCGTTTGTCGGTTTGCTGCACTCAATTCATGAGGTACCCACCTTCCCAATTTGCTTTAAGTGGATTAAAATAGTTTTATCACTAACATCGCAGCCGTAGCTAACTCGAACGTGGTTTGCGATGGATCCGCTTCCACAATAGCCTTCAATTCTTCATTATCAACTTTGGTCTCCGGCCGTCCACGGGGCTTGTTCTTCAGGTTGAAATTTCCAGAACGAATACGTTGGAACCAAAAACGCACTGTGTTTTCTTTTGCGACATCGTCGCCATACACATTATTAATCCATCGAGCCGTCTCTGCAGCTCTGGTGCCACGATGGAACTCGTACTCGTAAACAACGCGATATTTCAAGTTTTCCATTTTGTAACCTGACTGGCGCAAAATAAAAATTATTTTAAAAGAGAAAAAAAAACAAATGAATATCGGTTTTCCAAACACAAAAGCATGAATAAATAGCTGTATAAATTTAAAATTGGAATTCCAAACCAAAGAGAAGATATTTGTGATCAAAGTGGCCAGTACGACAAAACGCCAATTTCATAGGTAAGGACCTAATAATAATTCAAAAGAACCAGGTAAATCATCGTGAAAAGGTGGCAACTTAGCATACTATGGTTGGTTAGGTACTTGGTTTAAACAATTCTTTTCATGAATCGCTAATGCTACTTGGGAACATAACACCCTGTCTAAGGCTTTCAGGTTTTTTCAGGCCAAATGTAAACTCAGATAAGATTCAGGCTCCCCAAGACGAAGACAGGCTTTATCCAGAGGAGTATAAAAGCCAGGGCTAAATTAAGTATTTATTTTGTAACTAGCTGTCCCACGCGGCTTCGCTCCCGTCAACTGGCTACCTACCTACCCATCAACCCTACCTACTCTACATACATAATTGTTGTGTAATTAAACCGTTTACGCAGCGCACGCAACGGAAGCTCTCAAAAAGGAATAATTTTGCCCGTTTTTGCAACATTTTTCATTTATGCTCTGCTCCTGTTGGTCGTAGCGTGATGTTATATAGCCTATAACCTTCCTCAATAAATGGACTATCCAACACAAAAAGAATTTTTCAATTCCAACCAGTAGTTTCTGAGATTAGCGCGTTCAAACAAACAAACGAACAAACTCTTCAGCTTTATATAATATTAATATTAATATATAGCCTATAACCTTCCTCAATAAATGGACTATCCAACACAAAAATAATTTTTCAATTCCAACCAGTAGTTTCTGAGATTAGCGCGTTCAAACAAACAAACAAACAAACTCTTCAGCTTTATAATATTAGTATAGATTAACATAAACCAAAAGTTAATATTGATATTGAAAAATGAGTAACATTTTTGTTCGGTACATTTATGCAAGGTGTGCTGGAGTTTGTTTCAGTACTCAAAGGTGTAGAAACTTGAGTTTGGGTCTCCATTCTTCATATATTTTTAAGTTCAGCTTTTGGTGGCAAGTTCGATTTTCAAACAAACCTCTTGGGCATTTTTTTACTTAGAGTTCCCATGAGTTTCCACACGAATCTGACGTTCCAAATTCAAATCACTTTACTCCCTTGGGAGTTTCATACAATTTTACCTCCCTTATGAGATAATGCTAAACTTTACTGAGACTGCATGATAAGTATGTAATTGGACATTGTCGAGCAGGTGGTGTGTAAAACGATTTTGCTCTAAGATCATTCTACCATCATTTTCCATTGTATTCTATGTACAAATTCGTCATAGTAGGAATATAATATAGATTAGCCACACACGACTGGAGGCCGACATTCACACTATATTGAATTGTGGTACATTAGATAATGAAGCCTTACCGATATATCCACATACAATGCAGTCTTCTGCTTAGGATAATACTTAGTTTAGTATACCGTAGGTACTATCTAGCTTTGCTATTTATTGGTGTTTGTGTTTATCCTCTACCAGGTTCGATAGTAGTAACTATTATTTTGACGCAATGTGTACCATGGCAATTAGGTAGAAACAGTCTTGTCTGAATTGGTCACTTGTGTTTATTCTTATGCATCAAAACAATACTTCTTCACAGGTATTATATGTTTGAATCTGCGTGATTGTGAAATGTTGGAATGTATCTTCCAGCTTGTATATTGACCTCAACTTAGGTATCTAAATACTCTTAGATCTTATATAGCCACAATGATTGTATTATTTTTCTAGACATCTCCAGATTACAATTTCTTATATGACCTACATAACTCCCTTACATACTTACCTACACACTGGTTTATAATAGTACATTATGGTACAAGTGTGTAATGTTGGTGATTACCGCTGAGGCGCCATTGAGACCCGAGCCGTTAGGTGAGGGTCTTAAGAGAGCCGAGGACGGTAATCATCAATACACACGTGTATCATACGACGTTTTTCAACACACTTGTGAAGAAAATAATACAAAAAAATCATTTCCAACAGTGAAAACGAGTTGTGAAATTTTATTCGCAATGGCGGGCAAAATTAATCAATTTTCCTATGCGCGCGCATCTAACAATGGCGATAGGCCATAGACTAAAAACATTAAAAATAATGAGTTATCTTTTTTTGGCTTTTCGCGGATAGCGTTTTAGCCACGTACAAAATGGGAAGTTTCAAGTTTTCTTTATTACAGACAAAAACAAAAGTTATATTTAATTGAAAGTTTTATTTATTGAACACGTACAAGTTGAAATTATCTATTTAAATACGAAATTGCATGAAATGTGTTGCATTTGTACTACTGAGCACGATCTTTTTTGTATCGAAACTTTTTTAAGAACAAAGCAACTCAACCAATAAATTAAAAAAAAAAAACTCTTTATCTCACTTGTGAATAATAGTAATGAAAAAGTCACAGTTTGATAACAGGTGTCATTATGTGCCTAATTGCGGTGAAATTAGAGCCACTTTATGAGCAAGTGTGTTGAAAAAAACTTTTTAACAAAATAATCAAACTGACTGCCAAAACAAAACACTACAAAGCGAAAAATAACTTTCTTCTCCGAAGTCGGTGTCTTTGGTATCTATTGTTTTTCGTTTTTCGACACCGACTTCTAAAAAAAATATATTTTTTCGTTTTGTAGTGTTTTGTTTGGAAGTCGGTTTGATTTTTTTGGTTAAAAGTTTTAGTTATCTCTTTTTAGTTTTGGTAGGTAGGTTTTACCAAGAATTACATTTATAGCCAAAGTAAATCTCATGATGATTCCAATAAGCCCAAAGACGACTAGGATACATTGTTTTATTTCGGAGTTCCAGTGCCTACCTTCCGGCTTCATCATCATATCAGTTCGATGGTACCATTTTCATCAGTACCACTTATTGTATTTATTTCATCATAGTCGGTTACTTTTCGATATATCTTATACCCGTGACATACTTAGCATTAAGGAGTTCCAGTGGCTATCTGTGGTTTTCTTCATCAGTTCCACTATACTAAATGATACTTTCTGATTGCATTGTTGATGAAAATACAAAAATCGCTATACGTATGCCTATAATATTTGAGGACTGCCCTCGATTTCTCCAGGATCCAATCATCAAATCCTTACCTGATGACTATGGGATCACCTGGGAAGTATACCCTTTCAAAACAAGAAGAGTAAGCCAAATGGGTCCAGGCGTCTTTGAGTAATCGGGGAACATAGATACATAAATAAAAAAACTTTTTAACAAAAAATAAAACCGACTTCAAAATAAAAACACTTTAAAGTGAAAAATAACTTCAATTTCGGAAGTCGGTGTTCTTGTTTTGGTTTCTTCGGTTTTTGACACCGACTTCCGAAATTGAAGTTATTTTATTTGTTTATTCATCGAAGATTCATCAAAATCGATCCACCCAGTAAAAAGTTCTGAGGTAACATACATAAAAAAAAAAAAAAATACAGCCGAATTGAAAACCTCCTCCTTTTTGCGAAGTCGGTTAAAAAAGAAGATTCCGACGAATTGAGAACCTGCTCCTTAATTTGAGGTCGGTTCAAAAGAAGACGAAATAGGAGTAATGGGAAATGGACCCCTCGGGCTATGAGAGTAAGTAGAGAGTGCACCTTTGTTTGCACCCACTCTTAAGTACTATAATATCTCCTGTGTATCTATTTGGATAATCGCCGGTGACATTGGCCACCGTGACCGAAATTCGGTCGGGAGGATTATATATGTATACTAGCTTCTGCCAGCGACTTCGCCCGCGTGTAAAAAATAGATAGTAGCCGTTTTTCAGACCTACTGAATATGCATATAAAATTTCATAAAAATAGGTCAAGCCGTTTCGGAGGAGTATGGTAACTAACATTGTGACACGAGAATTTTATATGTAAGATATGTATGTTCCTTATAGACTCCGAAATGGCTGGACCGATTTTTATATTGCAGAGAATCTTTAGATTGACCCAGCGGATAATCCTGTAAAGGTTGCGATCGGCGCATTTTTATTAACTTTCAACGCGTGCGAAGCCGCGGGCAGAAGCTAGTAAAATATATAAGGTAAATTACTGTCCTAATAAAAAAGGATGGGTCATCACGTCTGCGAAGTTTTGCTAATTTAATTTGTCTCTATTATGCTGGCTTTATATTTCATAGTCTATGATATCCGCAGATCACCAGAAGCGACATGTTTCTTAAATAGAAAGGGTATAAAAATAGCCAACTAAGAAATAGTTGACACCTGCAGCCCTTGTAAATGGATTACACTTGTACTGACAGCCGTAAGTCTTCAATTATAATAATAAAAATAACACGACAATGTTGTTTAGTTTATAACATCAAGGGCGGGTTTAAGCCTGCAAGCGAGGTTGTGTATAGTAGCACAGATAATATAATACTAGCATAATAGTAGGCTCGTAGTCTTAAGACGACGACAGTCGCCAACGACCTTGACACTTGCGCGACCCAAAATTCAGTAGATAGTTTTTTTGTACTTTCCTAATTTGTTTTTTAATCTATGACTTTAAAAAAAGGCCTTAGAACAAAATGTAGATAAATAAATTGTCTTTGAGATGGTGAAAACTTCACTAAAATACGCCCGGCGGTTTTGGTGCGATTTTCGTGTTTTTGTCCGTGTTATTAATATCTTCACAAAATAATTACACTATGTTATACGAATAAAACTCAGAATTTTATTAAGAAAATTTGAACAGATGATATTTATATTTATTGAAAAATATATAGGTAAAATTAAATATTCTAAAAAAATTATATAATACCATATACAAATACAAAGGGGAGACGGAAAAGAGCTCATTGTGCATCAAAAAATTCGTCTAATTCGTATTAATAAAATTGTATGCTATAACCAAAGTTTTAAGAAAAAAAATACGACTAGCCGTTTAAACTTGATTCTCATTTTAAAATCAGATACTGAGGGTTATCTGTGCCTTAAGTGAATGGATATTGACTGGCAAATATAGTAGACACTCAAAAGAAGAAGAACTAGTTTTAAGCTTTTGTTAAAACGGAAAAAAAATCCAAATCGATTAGATCAGATATTTTGCCTCAGCCACAGATAATATAATACCAGCATACAGATGCCTCATCGCATACAAATAAACCGTGCCGACGTAACTATCGTTTTTCGTCTGATTAAACTGATTATTTTTCTAAGAACATCGATCGCGTTCGGTTCCGTTCCACGGATATAGATGGTGTTGGCAGTGACTTGCATGTAAAAGAGTTTACCTACTCCGTTCGTGAATAGTCTTTTTTTTAATAAAGCGACGATTTGTTTTATATATAGTATCTTTTTGCACGTTTTTACAGTTTCAATGTACCAAAATGTTTTAAAAAACAATGTAAGAAAATGGAGTAGATACCACAGAAATTTAAAACTGCGCCATCTATTGCAATCAATTTTAAATGATCCATTGAAATAATCTTTGAATTAAGCCCAATATTTCTTAAGTTTGTGTCAAGGAGAGTTATTTATTTATTATATGCTTTATTGTACACCTTAAAATACAAAAAAATAAACTTAAAATTAATACAAATACAATGGGCGGCCTTATCGCATTCCGCGATCTCTTCCAGGCAGGCAGGTATGGACAGTAATTGTCTGGACTTGAAGTGGGGTTGTCATTGGTGTAACATTAAGATTGTTAAAATACTACATTATAATAGATACACAGATAAATACTTAAGCTATGTAATATATACATAAATACATACATACATACATATTAAATATAATGGCAATAAAAATTAATGATGAATGACTCTACAGATAATCACAATCACAAATCAACACGCTAAGACGAAGACAGTGACACATAATGTTCCTTTATGAGTCTTATGAACACAGGCAATGATTGAGCACGTTTGATTGGATCTGGCAATGCATTCCACAGACGAGTTAATTAAACAAGTCACTAGAAAATGTTAATATATCACAAAACTCAATAACAAAACGAAGCTTATCACGCCATCTAGTGCAATTTATTTGAACCAAATTTTCTTTCTTCCCGTTGGGTGCCCGTGCCTCAGCACGCACTAAGCAAGCAATATATAGGCGCGGCGACACACCACACCACCGGTTTCTGATTTAGGAATTTCAATTTGTTAAACTCTAATACTAATAAAAACTTTTTAACAAAAAATCAAACCGACTTCCAGAACAAAAAACTACAAAGCAAAAAATAAATTTCTTTTCCGAAGTCGGTGTCTTTTGTACATTGTTACCCGTTTTTCGACACCGACTTCGGAAAAGAAATTTATTTTTTGCTTTGTAGTTTTTTGTTCTGGAAGTCGGTTTGATTTTTTGTTAAAAAGTTTTTATTTTTCTCTTTTTAGTTTTGGTAGGTACCTCCAATTAACATGATTATCATTTATAGCCAAAGTACATCTCATGGCGATTCCAATAAGCCCAAACACGACTAGGGTACATTGTTTTATATAAGAGTTCCAGTGCCTACCTTCCGGCTTCATCATCAGATCAGTTCGATGGTGCCATTTTCATCAGTACCATTTATTTATAAGTATTTGCTTCATTATAGTCGGTTAACTATTCGAGATATCTTATGCCCGTGACATATTTAGCATTTAGGAGTTCCAGTGGCCATCTGTGGTCTTCTTCATCAATTCCACTTCACCAAATGATACTTTCTGAGTGCAAATGATTGCATTGTTGATGAAAATACCAAAATCGCTATATGTTTGCCAATAACATTTGAGGAGTTCCCTCGATTTCTCTAAGATTCCATCATCAGATCCTGACCTGATGATTATGGGACCAACTAGAAAGTAGTAGAAGAATTTTTGAAATCGGTCCAGGCGTCTTTGAGTAATCGGGGAACATACATAAAAAAAAAAGATTCCGACGAATTGAGAACCTCCTCCTTTTTTTGAAGTCGGTTAAAAAGTTAGACCCTCATGCTGTGGTGTTTGAAAAGTATCTAACTTCTAATTATTAATTCAGAAATCGGGGAAAACTTACCATCTTATCCTAGAAAACACCAGCAGTCTAATTGCGTACCTAAGTTAATTCGGCATGGAAAAGTGTTTGACCCCATGAAAGAGTATTACAAATTATCTTTAAATAATTAGTTATTGCCAAAAAATATTGAACGCTTACATTGGTGAAGATACTATTTTCGAAAGAGTCCAATAACTTAATAACGGTAGGTACCAAATAATGTAAAGAGTATTTTCATACTCTTGCATGGGGTCAAACTATTTACCTTTGCGAATCAACTGACGCAATTTGGCTGCGTTTCCGAGTTTAGTTCAGACGTTGGTTATTTCAAAGAATGAAGAATATTTTATTTAAAACCTTATCCTATAAAACTATCTAAAACGAAAATGTTGCTCAAATTGATTAGTGGACTAAAGTGACCATAGTGAGTGTAGTGAGTGAGTGTGGTGAAGTGAACAAACTCAAAATGCAGTTGGAAGCGAGTGTTTTAGTGACTTTTTTACTGACTTTTATAAAAACAAGTGACGCAGGCAGAGTTCAAGCTGCTGTAAGCTTTCTGTAAGTATTTAAAAGAAAGTGAACACAAGTAAAATTTAAAAAGAACCCCGACACATTTTTATTTCATGCTACATAATTTATTTATAGCCACGCTTCGATCGACATCTTTCGACATCTTACGAAACACTCCGATTCAAACAGTAAAACACCCATAACTTTAGAATGGCTGAACCGATTTTCATCAAACATAGCTAAGAACACTCGATAAAATCACATTTGAAACAAAAAAAAAACGATTTCAAAATCGGTGCATCCGTTTAGGAGCTATGATGCCACGGACAGACTATACACAAACACACAGGTACACACGTCAAACATATAACACCCCTCTTTTTCCGTCGGGGGTTAAAAATATTGGTACAGTTAATTTAAGGCCCTTGATTCGAACCTAGTGAAGTAAAATCTTCGAGGATGGACCCCGCAGTTTTAGAAATTCTTTGCCAGTAACGTGGAGACGGGAGGGCTAAAATTTGGTGTTGTATGTATGTTCTATTAAAATATTGGTATGCAACTGCATCCAGTTGGATTGGTTGCCAACCCCAACATTATGTCAAGCAAGCAAGTAGCAACCGAACGAATTAAGTGAACGGGCAAAACCGTTCAGTTGTTTCTGTCCCGTTCCTATTTTCAACCTTTTTATAATAGTTAGGTAAATCAGCTGCCCACGTCATCCTGGACTGCGAGGCCGTGGTTTCCCAACGTAAAGAAATCCTTGGAACGGTGAGTTCACTGCGTGATGCCTGTGAAGCCCCCAGGAAGCTTCTGTGCTTTTAGACAGAGCTAGGCTGACTATATGTTATCCGATAACCCCACGCACAACGGACCAAATGGGCGTCTAAATGTGGAAAAGGAGGTCTTCTATTCTAACAGTTAGGTAACGACTCGCCAGAATCACAAACGACAAATATAGAAAGAAAGAAAAAGAAAGAAAGAAAAAGTGTTTATTTGTCACAAAAAAATAAAAAATTCAGAAAAAATGTCAATTTCAAATTCTAAATTAAACTTTTCCAGAACAAACGCCTCCTACCAAGAGATAGAGCTGAAGGGTGAATCCAGTCTATCATTACGGGATATCCTGCCGGAGAAGGCGAAGTTCTACGACAAGAACCGAGCCCCCAAGCTGCAGGGTCAGCCTACCATCGTCTACTTCCATGTCACTGTTCTGTCTCTGGATTCCATCAACGAGGAGAGTATGGTAAGCAAAGTTCATATAGTGTTTGGAGCTAAATTAAGTAGGAAGGTAGGTTCTTTTGGGGTAGATATTGGTTTCTTTCTTGACACGTTGCATGAAAATGTTAATCATTTTAGCCTGTTCACGTAAAGTATATCCATGTAAAAGTCTCGGGCCCCTTGTGGTTCATTCATGAGGCCCATGTCGTTCGTTGGGACCCGAAACGATTCAAAACTGTAAATATCAATAAGATTACGGTATTAGCAATGGTGGCCCAGTGGTAACGGCTGCGACTTACAGGTTGTAGGTCGTGGGTTCGAACCCAGGCAGGCGCTTTACTTTGTGTAAATTATTTTCGTCACCACTGCTCACAAAACTGTGAAGGAAAACATCGTGAGTAAACGTTTGTCTAAGAACCAAAAATTCGAAGTCTTGTGACATTCACCAACCTGCCCCTGGGCCCGCGTGGTGGAGAAGATGCCTGTATCCCAGCAGTGGGAACATTAATAGGGTGATGTTGATGATGATGATCAGCGTCGCTTGAGGGCCTCAGCAGCGGCAGCGGTAGCGATGAAAAAGCGCGCTGTACTTGCAACATGAGTTAGATGTGACTTGTTGCGTTGCGCCCCATATTAGAGGCCTACCAAGCTACCAACCTTCCACGGCACCAACGTCATGCCATTTGGTCTCTCCTACCTAACAATAGGATAGGAAACTCAATCGGAATAAGGCTCAATCCTCAAACTTGATCTAATCCATGCATGCCTTTGGCCATTCCAGACGTACGTAGCCGACATATTCCTGGCCCAATCATGGCGGGACCCTCGACTGCGTCTCCCAGAGAACATGCACGAAGAGTACCGGATCCTCGACGTGGACTGGCTGAACAAGATCTGGAGGCCTGACTGCTTCTTCAAGAACGCGAAGAAAGTCACCTTCCATGAGATGAGCATACCGAACCACTATCTGTGGCTGTACCATGACAAGACGCTGCTTTATATGTCCAAGTAAGTCATCATTTATGATTATCATTATGTCAAAAATGCTATGGCCATCACGTTCGTCTATATCCCTGATAATTGTTTTAAACAACTGCAAAAATATGAAGTTCTGAATTCGACCCGGTATTTTTTTTTGTGGTTGGGAACTCATTCAATGACTTCTACTGACTAAAACCCACCCTGTTTCTTCAGTTGCTAGTGCCACGGCCGCGGTATTTTTAATATATATTTTATAGGCTCGCGCTTGACCCTATCTCACCTGTTTGTAAGCTCGACGCTGAGACACGCTTGCCTAGAAATAACCTATTCACTCTTGATTTAAAAAACTCCTATGATTGTAGCTGTCGGGTAACACAGTTTCCGGCAGAGAATTCCAATCCTTAGCTGTACGCATAATAAAAGAGTTTCCAAAACGTTATGTGCGTATGGGTGGTATGTCCACCATGTACCGATGGCGCATCGCCGTACGTCTAGTAGTCCGATGAAGAAACGGGCTAGGTGGAATTAGATCGTGCAACGCCATCGCACACTCCCAGCGGTAACTCGCTTTCAAATTTATCCGCGACCGAGACAGGCATCGGCCCTAGCGGACTAAGTATCTGCTGACATCTCTTTGAGGCGTGCGTGGAACACTACGCGCCGTCGTCGACTCGTGTCTGGTTCTTATCGGACGGCGAGCTACCCATTACTCGCCGTTCGCAAGCTTGCATTGGTACTTGCCCGGATATGAACTCACGACTCACGAGGTCTTAGCCACTGGGCCACAAGCCACCACTACTAATTTTAAATAATAGCCCGCTCAATATTGATTTACAGATTGACCCTGGTGTTATCGTGCGCCATGAAGTTCGAGTCATATCCACACGATACGCAGAGCTGTTCCATGATGATAGAAAGTTGTAAGTAACTGTTTGTTTTATTTTTAACCTTTGTCAAGTCTAGCTTAAGGGCGGTTACGCACTATACGTCCGTTTTCGTGATCCTTGTTCGTGATTTCAGTTCCGAGTTCAAAATGTTCTGAATTATGACAGATTATGACGGATAAAGTTCGGATGTAGTGCGTAAGCTTCCCTACAAGCAGTACTACGGCTACTTCGGAACCGAAATTTCTCGAACACGGATCGGATGTAGTGCGTGACCACTCTATGTTAGACAAAGATGAAATGACAGGGTATTTTAATTCCGAACAAAAGTTTTCTGTGTCTACTGCATGAGGTTGTTGGTTCAGGACTTCAGTTCGAATTATGATGGTATATACCTAACGTGACCATTAATTTTTGACGTCAGAGCGGGACAACCCCAGAATTAAGAAAAATGTTTTGGTATTTTGCTAGCGTTTATTAGACAATGTGGAACACCCAATATTAAGTAATTTTAGGCCCACTTCTTCAAAAAACTTATATCAGGGTCGTGCCCGGGACGTGACAGGGGCGGGCCCAGGCATTGAATTCGTCACTGGCCCGTGCACGGACGTGTGTGAACGAGTTCATATAAAATGTACACACCGATATTTTTTTGAGCCCCTGACGGGGCACGGTCCGTCCACGTCCCGGGCACGGCCCTGATAGACCTTAACTGGATAAGTTGCTAATAAATTGAAAATATTATAATGACAACCTGCCAAGTTAACCTCGTGTTAGCAACTAAATCTAGAGTCAAGATCTTCATGCAAAGAGGGCCTTAGTACATATTAGTTAGGTTACTAGCCTTAATCACAGACCTCTAAGATTTAACTAAGCAATTGTTATGTTTATATTTATTCGTAATTATAGACCAAAATCTGTTCGCGATAGCGGGACATTCTTGCCGTGTACGTGTGCAGCCTGAAAGCGAGACAGTCCCGCCTAAAACGGGACGTATGGTCACGTTATTTATACCCGACTGCGCGACGCAAAGGAGGGTAATGTGTTTAGCAGTCTGTGTATGTTTTTCTATGTGGCGTTCTAGAGACCGAACGCGTGGGGCGATGTTGATGATTCTTACGTTAATCGGATCGTCTTAATCATGCGAGTGTTACTTACTGGCTACATTAAAATTAAAAAGAAAGAAAAATGGCGGCTTTTAGGTGCCATATTTTTGTGGCCAATTTTTTTTATAAATGGCAAAAGGAAAACACAGGGTCACAGTATATATCTTTCTTTGTCGGTTTATGGAATATCTATTAAATTGATCCAATATTGGAGGAGGCAATAGGCGAGAGCAAAACCTCGAATTATGACTTTTTCTTAGGAAATTCAGTCGGATGTCTGCGACCGCATTTCCACTTAAGAAGCGAACTAAAAAGACGTAAACAAGAAAAAATCATGTTGTAGAGTGCAGTCGGAGGATACATATGGTTTTGGTCAGTCAAGTCGCGAATATGTATCCTCCGACTGCACAGCATGATTTTCTTCTTGTTTACGTCTTTTTAGTTCGCTTCTTAAGGTTGCCCTAGTCGATGGCACGAACTATTTTGTGCGCGAGGTTAAAATGCATGCTATCTCATCCGACAACACGTGCGAAAGAGATAGATGCTGTGATGAGCAGTAAGAAGCTAGTTCGCGTACGAATACACACTTTTGCAAATTTGTAGCGAAATGGATGATGATTTAGGACGAAAACGCGCGAAATTTTATGAACAGGCCTTTGGGAATATGGATATCATGAAATCTTCTTCTGAATCTTTTATGAGTGCCTTGGTACCATGTACGTATCATGGTTTTGCGAGGAGTTAATTACCTAATACAATATGACACTGGTATACTCATAAACATCCATGTCCATCTTCCAGTATCGCACACGGTCCACGACCTGGTGTTCATCTGGAACGTGACGGACCCGCTGGTGGTCAACCCGGAAATCGAACTGCCGCAGCTTGACATCTCCAACAACTATACTTCTGACTGTACTATTGAGTACTCTACAGGTACGATTTTTTTCAACGAAATGTAGAATTGACGCTGGTGAAAATACCTTAGGCCGACCGTGGACAAGGGAACTTCATAATACGCGGAGGCGTTTTTGAAATGGAGGTCTCATTTTATCTATTTGGGAAATTAAACACGAGTTAATTGATTGGTAAGATCACCAAGAGATTAAACATGAAAAAAAAAACTGCAGTACCCAACCTTTTTGTCGAGTCATGCGAATATGATGTAATGAACATCAGTGCCTTTTTATGATGTAACGGTGTAAACAAATATAAAAGATTTTTTTATTCTTAAATACTTTCACTCCATGAAACCATTGTCCATGAGTTTGAAGTCACCCTGTTTTACTCGTTTTTACGGTTCCGACTTCACCATCCGTCTGTCTGTCACCAGGCTGTATCTCATGAACCGTGATAGCTAGACAGTTAAAATTTTCACAGATGATGCTATACCAACAAATACTAAAAACAGAATAAAATATACATTTAAGTGGGGCTCCCATACAATACACGTGATTTTTTTGCCGTTTTTTGCTATAATCGTACGGAACCCTTCGTACGCGAGTCCGACCCGCACTTGGCCGGTTTTTAACTAACATAACATAAATATTTATTTCTCTTCCACAGAGGTGTCTTACAAATCCAAACTAATATTATAAATGCGAAAGTAACTCTGTCTGTCTGTCTTTCTGTCTGTTTGTCTGTCTGTCTGTCTTTGCTTCACGCCTAAACTACTGAACCGATTTGTGTGAAATTTGGTACAGACATAGTTTGGAACTTGAGAATGGACATAGGATAGTTTTTATTACAAAAAATAAAATATAAAATAAAATTTATTCCGGACATACAACGCCATCTATTGGTCAAGAGTCGGCATCATTTCAGTACTGAAAATTCAGAGGAAAAATGTAAATAAATAGTAAAAAGGTATGAAAATATAATATAATACAACTTTTAGTACAAAGAAAATGCTCTAACGGAGTATAGATAATTCTATTAGTACTATATGTCGAGTTGGTGATCGCGCAATGGTGTCGATCGTTACACGAGTTTTGAAGAGATCCCGCGAGATCGGGAACTATGTGGGTAAAACCAAAAATCTGCCGGAAGTCACTATTCCACGCGAACGAAGTCGCGGGCAAAAGCTAGTTATTACATAAAATTGCAACATTATATGATAAATCCTTTGTGGGGGACTGGTATCTGCACTAGGATATCCTGTCACACATATTAACAGGCCCCACATAACAAACAAGTATACAAGTATAATAAACAATACATTTTCCAGCTACAATATTTTTCTGTTCTTAGGTAACTTCACCTGCCTAGCCGTGGTCTTCAACCTGCGCCGCCGTTTGGGCTACCACCTGTTCCACACCTACATACCCTCGGCGCTCATCGTCGTCATGTCCTGGATCTCCTTCTGGATCAAACCTGAAGCTATCCCTGCCAGGGTTACTCTTGGAGTCACCTCGCTGCTCACTTTAGGTACATTGAGTAGTAGCCTTGTGGTTTTTGTACCATTTCTTCCCAGGTAACTTCACCTGCCTTGCCGTGGTGATCAACCTGCGCCGCCACTGGACTACCACCTGTGGTAAGATTGGCATTTCAGTTGGTTCTTGGCAACACAGGTAGTCAACTCTGCAGAGAGGCTACTTTAGCGACGAGGAATCGGAATGCGAGGACATAGCTTCTCAACGCGCAACTAAATTTGATCGTGAGTTTCAGTCCGTAGCTAGCCTGTTTATGGTCCCAAGCATAACGAACCGATTGGGAGCCTAAAGCGCGGTAAATAGTCTCATAAGTAACACAGTAACGGACTCTTTGCAACCAGAAAGGAACCCGTTAAAATAGACTTTTTTGGAAGAGTGTCTGGCCAAATTAGATGGTTCCTGTCAGACTTGTGATTTTCGGCGTGATTTGAACACATACAACATTTCGACAACAACCGTCAGGCAGTTGCCCAGACCAGACACAACACCCGTCTGGTCGGAGGATCCACCCTTTTCAATGGAGGTTTGCAGGTCTTTCCATCCCCTTACATTCAAGTTTTAGGACCATATCATCATCATAAATACATAATTATAATAAATCCGAAGAAAAGTCGTTTTTGTATAACGAAAATATTTCCAAAAAAAAAATTGCCAGGGTGTTAAAGTATTACCAATCCATTTCAAGCATTTTTACTTTTTTTGTCTGTTTATTTGTGCATGCACCATGTAAAATGTACGAAACGAATGTAAATATCTTTTATATGTAAAAGTTTATTAAAAAAATCAAAAAAACCCGACTGCGTAAAAAGCGACGTTGTTTATGACTGTTTAGTTCGCTTTTTACGCAGTCGGGTTTTTTGATTTTATTAATTAACTTTTTTATTTACATGTTTTTAGTTTTTTTTTTTAATTAGGTACATTTAAACATATAAGTGTTATATAATTTAGAAATCACCTAACAAAAACCTTTATTTTAATACCCCACACAACAGGTACGGAAAAAAAAGCCCACAAAATGGCGCCCAAAATCCGCCATATTTTTCTTTTCCAATTTGTATGTAGCCAGTAACACTCGCAGGGTTAAGACGAATTGATTGACGTAAGAATCACCAAAATCGGCCAACGCGTTTGTTCTCTAGTACGCCACATAGGAACAAACAATCATACATACATACTTACATAGACTGATAACCACATTACCCTCCTTCGGCAGTCAGGTAAAAATTGTGCGTAACTTGAAGTATTACTTAGTTTTTGTCTCATTGCCATAGGTTCACTGTATCAAAAGTTAGATGAATTTAAAGTGTTCAAGAAGTAACATTATCACAACACGCAATTCAAATCGGACAGTTGAACTCCATATTTGATATGGCGTTGTGCATTTGAAGTCATTTTCTGAATGCCGTTGTGTTAAGATTCTATGCGAAATTATGACCGTAGAAAAAATATTGGTAGGTAGGTTGGGTAGGCAGGAAGGTAGGTAGGTAGGAAGATAAGTAGGGTAGGGTAGGCAGTTGACAGGAGCAAAGGCGCGGGCATAGCTAGTCTTTACTAGTGTTTATCTTACATATTTTTGTCTCCAGCAACACAAAACACTCAATCCCAGCAAAGTCTACCACCAGTATCGTACGTGAAAGCGATAGACGTATGGATGTCATCCTGCTCAGTCTTCGTGTTCCTATCACTATTCGAGTTCGCCGTGGTCAACAACTATATGGGTCCTGTGGCCACAAAGGCCATGAAGGGGTACTCTGATGAAGACCTGTCTAGGGACCTGGATGCTTTCAAGGTTTATTTTGTTAGTTTAGATGGTGTGTGGTTTTTCGCTAGATTAATTTTATGATTAGAATATAAATACTGATTTGGTTGAAGATTTTTTGAAAATATGTATTAAAGCTGTAATGGCAGAGGACCGAGAATATATGAATGAAATAGATTTAATTAATTCGATCGAGTAGCTCTATGCCTTAGAGCAGGGATGGCAAACCTATGGCACACGTGCCTGTGGTGGCACACGACAAAATATTTTGGGCACGCTAAAATGAGGTTATTTAGCATCTAGGTAATTTGCAACAGCAGAAATGGAACCAACTCCTACTTTTATTTAAATACAACATAAAAATGTAAATAAATATTAGGATTGCTGTTAGAATTTCTGGGTGCAAATAAAGAATTGATTAATTCATAGCATTTAGAGTTTTACTTTTTGTCAATTAAGACAAAGTCAAAATTCAATGTAAATAAAAAAATAAATTAAAAAAAATGGCATGTTTTCTAATAAAGGTTCGCTATCCCTGCCTTAGAGCGACCAGCTGCTTTGATAACGGTATATTTTAACTTGTACAGTAGCAGAAAAATGTGAATAGATTACTACAAAATGCATTAAAACTCTGTAGTTTATAATCTACCGTGTTTGTCGACAGCTTGTAAGATACCTCACAAGTAATGAATCGCACACACAAGTAACAAAAAAGCGCACTGATTGGTTTTAATATACATATGTTTTTCTGTACCTACCTGAACAAAATAAGCCTGAATTCCAGTTTCTGGGTCGAAAATTACCAATACAAATTGGCAAACGCACTTTAGCTGCTGTCATATGCACCACTTGAATTGCGGCGCGACGATGAATTCTTTTATGAAACCGGACCACAGTTTTTATTTGGGACAACCCAACGCACTATTCCCAAACCACTGCTTCTCCGGAAGGAAGGAAGGAAGTGGAAGTCATGTGTTTTTTCCTACTCCTCCGTTATTCTTTTCTGATTAATTTCGTTGCGGGATCCAAGACAGTCAAATTCATTCTCCGGGAATTCATCGAGCTTCATTGTCTCGGCGCTTTTCTGTAGATCACCACTGTTTTTTCTGCCTTTCAGGAATTTCAATGGTTCGGACGTAAGCTTACTAATGGCTACATTAATATTCTTTTCATTCCAGCACATATTCCCCACAACAGTGGACACTCGAGCCAGTACATCCGCCTCCATCCCGCAGTACGAGACCTTCTGCAACGGGAGAGAGACAGCCGTATATATCGACCGGTTCTCTCGCTTCTTCTTCCCGTTCTCCTTCTTTATACTCAATGTCGTTTACTGGTCTACTTTCTTGTGATTTTGTGGGTAGTTTTTAAGCCTTATGTGTAATTATATTTCATCAGGGCTCGCACATATCTAGCACGATGGAGGACAAACAAATATTCGACCTTGTGCTGCTTGAGATTAAGTTAAAAATAAAATGACTACTAGTCCGAGACAGTTGGGTATCTAAGATTCGAGTCAGTTTATTTATTTTCAACTTTATTTGAAGCAGGGCAACGTCTATATTTGTTTGGTATCGGCCTAAATGTCATTTACTGGTCTACTTTCTTGTGATCTTGAAGGTAGTTTTTAAGCCTTATGCGTAGTTATATTTTTTCGTTAGGGTCAGCGCACATATAGCAAGGCAGAGGATAAACAAATATCGACCTTGTGCTAGTTGAAATAAATTTGAAAATAAATAACCTTCTATCAGCCCGAGAGCGCATCAAAACGGATAGAGCGTCTTAGATAAGAGTGTGCTTCTTTATTTTAAACTTTATTTTAACTGATCTAAGATCGATATTGGTTTGTTGCACTGCTACTTGCCAGATATGTGCCGGTCCTTATACTCTTCTACTTCTATGGTGGTTTAGGACCAATGTTTTATTATTTTCCTAGTGAAATAAGATAGGAAATATAAAAAAGCCGATTTTAATGGCTTTAGCAATACTTAGTTTAGTTTTTAGTGTTATCATAATTATACCTAACTGTTATATTTGTATAATTAACTGTTGTTACTAGATTTTTCTGTAAGATAATTCTAAAATTGTTAATTAAGATTCAGTGCAGTTGATAGTATTAAATCATTATATGTATAGTCATTATTTTAGTTTTAATAAAAATGTTCAAAATATTAAAGCGTTTTATTTATTTTTATATGCCTTAAGACTATCAAGAAAATGCAAATCAGTATTTTAATAACTTGCGAGTAACCGACTTTTGTATTAGATCCAGCTAGCACAAATTAACAGAAAACTACCAGAGTTAAGAATACTTTTCATCCTTATGCTCTAGAAAAAGTTTAATTCTATCACCGATGGTAACATCATCTGCTTGCCCTTATTGCATGTTACTGGGGATTTCTTCTTCCATACCGTCCTGTCCCCTGTCACGTTATCACTGACTCCCTTTTCTTTCATATCACTCCTCACACAGTCCGTCCATCTTTTCTTTGGCCTTCCTCTTCCTCTCCATCCACCCACATTTATATTCATAACTCTTTTAGTAACATGCGTTTCATCCCTCCTGACTCCTCATCACATGACCATACCAGGACAAAAGGTTTTCCTTTAATATACTCATTTCTCATTTTATCCACTCTCGTCACTCCGCACATCCATCTCAATAATATCATATCTGCTACATGGATGTTCGAAATTTGTGTGTTGTGTTTTTAAATGTTGGAATGGATCACGTGATATCGATAACGTTTGGCATTCACATACATTTTTAAATTTTTCCAATCGCTTTGGCGACGCTTACGCTTATAATGTTAATTATATAGAGCCTTAGATACTTTTCTCCAGGAAAACTAATAAAAGTACCATATATCATATATCATCATCATTTCAACCAAAAGACGTCCACTGCTGGACATAGACCTCCCCCAGGCGTCGCCACAATATTCGGTATAATATATACACACACCGGCAAAATTAGCGGAACAAAATAAAAATGTAGATATTTTTTAAATATATTCTGATTTTTAAAACTAATATTAAGGCAGGCTTCTTTACTTAAAAATACACCTTTTAAATAAAATAAAAATCAGAACGCATTTCATGATTTTATGTGTAAACTTCATATTGTTGGTTGGTAGTTTGCCAAGGATATTTAAAAATAATAATAATTATAAAATCATTTTTATAATACAAATAATATCACATGATATCGAGTGTTTTCTTCACGTTATTTTAATTTTGAAGTTGAAAAAGTGATATGCGATCGAGCATTATCCTGGATCAAAACGAAGTGACCCCTGATAAAGGGGCAAATGGTTCCACATTTTATTCCCAAATAACAGTTCTACAGCAATCTATACTTATATATTAATATTATAAAGCTGAAGAGTTTGTTTGTTTGAACGCGCTAATCTCAGGAACTACTTGTTGGAATTGACAAATTCTTTTTGTGTTGGGTAGTCCATTTATCGAGGAAGGTGGCTATATAACATCATCCTACGTTTCTATATGAGCGGAGCATCAATGAAAAATGTTCTAAAAACGGAGCAAATTTATTCTTTTTGAGAGCTTCCGTTGCGTGCGCTGAGTATACGTTTAAAGTTACGCAACAATCATGTTTGTAGGGTAGGTAGGGTAGATGGGTAGGTAGCCAGTTCACGGGAGCGAAGGCGTGGGACAGCTAGTCTGCAATAAGATCTCCCCCACCGATCATCACCAAGTCGGTACGACCTGCCAAACATATATTCTACCTGAATTCAATATTGTGCCTCTACCATATGCCACAGTAACACATTTATTATAACACATATTGGCGTCCGGCAATTCAATTTAAATGACTTCAACAATATTACTCTATTAGTCCGTGGACCAAAGTCGATGTTTTTTTTTGGCCGCTGCAGTAATGTACTAACATTACTGCAGCGGCCAGCAAAATAGGCATTAATGGACGAACGTGTAAATGTGGGCCGAGGCGAAGCCGAGGCACACATACGTAAGTCCATCAATGCCTAGTTGTGGCCAAGGCTTGTATAGTACTTTTCTCAAATAATGCGAGGAAATCAAAACTAATTGTAGGTACTTACCTACAATTCATTTTGTCAAACACAATAAGGTACTTTTCAAAATCAATGACTAACAACGAACAACAATAATTAATCCCGCGTTAGTATTCATTTGTTTTTATTTCCAATAAACAGCTTTCTATATGCAAGCCAGTTCGAAATTTAAATAAACCCTTTGATAAGTTACCTCCTTGGTTGCCATGCTACGGAGTAAAAGATCGTTCCATTTTTAAATTACACGACAGATATGAGTTTTCTATGTAATTTATTTGGCCGCTACACACGACAGATATGGATTTTCATACAACTTTTGCCGGCCGCTGCTCGCATGTATTTGGCCAGTACAGCAATTTCGATTTATCTCGAAGAAGGTTGTCAAAATAATGCTCATATTTCCAAGCATGTTTGAGAAAAAGTTATAATGTTTCTAAGGAGGTGTGCCTCAATTTATGGACCTTTGGCGGGCATGAATTAACCAAAACCTTCAACCTCCTTCGTACCGTAAGCTCACTTACTGTTGCACCTTGAACTTCATCCAGCTCATTTCTGGCTTGAATGGACTTTAAATGCAGGTTTTTGCGAATGCGTAACAGGATGCAAAGATAATTCTTGGTAGAATTACGGGTTTTCTGCATTGTCCTGATCTTCTCACAAAAGCATTAGTCTCTCTGAATCATTGGGAAATGCAATATGCATCATCTGTATGTTTGATCATTTCTCCTCATCTCAAATGCACTGGCCTTCTCAGTTTGGATTAAGTTGGGCACAATTACGTCCCTAACTTCGAGATAGGCTTCGAAAGGATAAAAACAAATAACTCAGAATGTCAATGAATTTATTTCAAAATTTTAAAACATAACCATAAAGTGGCAATAAGAGAAATTCTCTCAAAATAATATAAGTTCCAATAAAGTTGGCATTGCAGGAAAATTGACCATCAATTGTTTATTTTAAAACAAAATAAAAACCACCTTGTAACAGCAAAACAAAAAGATTTAACTCATTTTTTTCTTGTTCCACTAATTTTGCCAGTGTGTGTATTTGTTGTGGACAAATTTGATTAATATGGCATTATTCATAATGCCTAGACAATTAGAAAAATGACCAATGTGAGTAGGCAATATGCTAAAAACTATTGTAATAATTAAATTGACCGGGCTTTCTGAATGTTGACATTGATTTTAATATAGAATATAAAAGTGTGATTACTATTAAAGTCGCATTTTTGTCTGCAGTGTCTAAAGTACCTAACCTATAACGTGAGGGAGATGACGGATCCCTTTCGAACCTAACCTATCCGTGTCGGGGTGCCCTGAGCTCCCGAGCTCGCTTCGTTCGCTCTTGGACTTATTAATCTTATCTAACTTATATAATATTATAAATACGAACGTTTGGATGTATGGATGTATATTTGTTACTCAATTATGCCAGAACGGCTCAACGAATCTGGATGAGATTTGGCACAGAGATAGTTCATAGGCAACATTTTCATCCCGGTATAATGTTTCCATGGTATAAGAAAACAGTTTTTACACAGGCGAAGCCGCTGGCAGAAGATAAAATATTCTTACGATCGGAAACGTCACATTCCTCAAAGTAATAAACAGCATGATTGGTTTTCTCACAATTAATCATTACTAGGTGACACACACGCGGAAAGTCTAACAATTCCGTGATAGGTTATTCCCTTTTTCTAACATAAGGTAAAAAAACACATACCTTAGTTTCCTTAACACATCGTATAAATACTCAATTAAAAGTAAATTAGACATCACTTCAAGAAAAGTCTTTCAAGATGTGGAAATCTACATTAGTACTCGCTGTTTTAGCAGCTTTTTTGATTGAATCATCAACATGTGATTTTATCCGTCCGATTTGCCGAATGTGCCGATCACCTCCTTTGCCAAAGAAACCGCAATTCTTTTTGCAAAGCCAACAACGACCTAAAAGAGGAATATATGATCCACCACCATACACATACGAAGGAGATATACCAAAGGCGCCTTCAACTGCTGACCAACCGATTTTCCCTACAATCATTGACGATGTGAAGTTAAATCCTGATAGAAGAACTGCCCGAAGTGTGATCAATCCGCTTCTCTACCGACAAATTGGATTCCATCCTCCAAGGACCACCAAGAAATGGGTGAAGCTTCCAAATGACCACAGCCGTTTTGCAAGGGATCTTAGACTGCCGGGACCTGACTATGAAGTGCCGAAGGTACCTCATTTACCGCAGACCAGGTACCCTTGGGAGCGAGAGGAGTTTGATCGTGTTCCTATGCATCGACTTGATTGATAAGGAGTATTCTGGTGCCAAAACACGGGTGTTGTAAAATAGTGAAGTGTTTTAAAGTGAGTCAAAAAAAATGTGTTTAAATAAAATTTCAATGTACCTATAGTTCTGTTGTTTTTTGTATTTTTATAATGTTTAGTTTTTACAAGCTTTTATTTAACTAGCAATGTATATTGTATGTATGTAAGTGTGTTCGGGTCGAATCTTGTAACTGAATTTTAAAGCAGTTTTCCTCCACCAATTAAGATGAAATTTTGCATACACGTTTAGTTTGGAAGACAATGTATGGTTAGTTTAGTGACGTCCATTCTAAATCGAATATGGCGGACGGCCCAATATGGCGGACTAGTTATTTTTTGTGCACGCCCAAGATATGTCTATCAAATGAAAGGGGTGAGAAGAATTCGTAAAAAGCTTGTTTTAAAAAAAGATTTTTTTATAAATAATTTTATTTTTCATGTGTTCTTATGTTATTTGGGGTCTCGGATGCTAGCTCAGACTCTGGTGAGTCTAGGTACAATTTGTATTGTACCTAGGTGAAATCTCATCAATTTTAACTAGTTACGTAACAACCCTGATCGGTTTGTTGGGAGCTTTTTAGCTCAAAACAACGGAGTCAATTGGAAGCAAAAACAAAAGAAACATAGGTACCCTTACTTGTAGCGTTCTAAGGTTTCTTACATATTTTCATAGAAGTCCAGGGGGGAAAGAGTGAATTATTTAAGTAATTTTGTATATTAACACCCGCGGCTTCGCGCCCGTCAACTGGCTAGCCTACCTATCCTACCTACCCTACCTACCTACCAACCTAGCTTACTTAATTACCAACCTACTCTCATGCCATACCTATCAACCTACCTACCCTACCCTACATACCTACCTACCCTACCTTACCTAACTACCTACCCTACCCTACCTTAAACCTTAAGTGAAACTATTTGAATAAGAATTAATACTACAATACGAATGTAAGCAACTTTTGTTTCTACCAGCGATCTAATTAAATTTTAGAACACAGAAGCTGCTATTGTGACTTAACTATGATTGTAAGATATATTCTCTCCGAGACTTTTTTGTAGGTAATAATGACTTTAATCATGTAATACATAATTTTTATGTAATATCAATATTTTTCGCAGCACACGCCGAATAATGAATTATATTGACAAAATGTTGCTACTTTGGGTTACATTATTGCAATTTTCATAAGGATCTCTATTTTTTTTTTATAATATATAGCCTATGTTACATGGGGATAATGTAGCTTTTCATAGATGAAAGAATTTTTAAAATCGGTCCAGTAGTTTCGCAGCCTATTCGGTACAAACAAATAAAAATCTTTCCTCTTTATAATATTTGTATAGATAATCTAATTCAACTTATTTTACTCATTGATTTTGCCTACTTTCCAGTCTGCCAAATAACCTAGGCTATATAATTATGCACCAAACACTACCTAGACGCAGATATTAATTCAACGGCTGTCTGATTTCGTCACCGGTGCAGGACGGACTCTTAAAAAGGCGTCCTAGACATTACAATAGGTAGTCTAGACTATTAGGCATACCATTCTTTGTGCATCGTCTGGGGTTAAGCCTTTGTTAAGGAGAAGACAAATGTACAATTAAGCATTTATTTCAATATAGTTTGCAGTTCTGAAAAAAACTTTTTTACAAAAATATATTACCGCCTTCCAAATAAGAAAACTACAGAGAGAAAAATAACTTTATTTTTGTAAGTCGGTGTCTTTGGTAGGTAACAATTTTTAGCATTATGGACACCGGCTTCCAAATTTAAAGTTATTTTTCACTTTGTAGTTTTCTTATTTGGAAGTCGGTAGTATTTTTTTGTAAAAAAAGTTTTTTATTTTTCACTTTTTAGTTGTACCTAACTAATAGGCAAGTAGTTTTAAGTAAGGTACTTATAATGCCAGAATAGATTACCCGAATATCATGAAACTGAACATAACCGGCGAAATGAGAGTGTACCAAGGTAAACTGTACACATCTGCGTACCCCTTTAGAGCGTACTGGCGTGATGTTTTATTATGAAATGGTATAATCAATAAACAGACATGCGATTGCATCAATCCCGAGAGATTTATCTTTATTTATTGAAGAGTTCTGTTGTATATCTCCGAAGTTCATTATCAGATCTTCACCAAATTAAAATGGGACCTATTTCGGTACATACAACAATTGATGGAATTATCGATGAACATACATTATAAAAAAAACATACATAATATCGAACATAGAACCTCCTCCTTTTTGGTAAGTCCGTTAAAAACAATCTTCAGTCTTCTTATCGAATAACTATCGAGGTAACTACTACATATTTTGGGCTGAGTAAGTGGCCACATTTATACGAGTAGCAGCATCAGTGGTCTTCATGAGGTCCTTAAATGCTTAGCTGTATAGACACTTAGGGCACTACCCTCCTAAAATTAAATACATAACTAAATAGATACGGCTGAAGAATAAAAGGTAAACCTACTAAGATATGCTGGTCCTGCTCCGCAGCCACTAGGGCGTAAAAACAAGTGATGGGCAGAAAGTTTTGAAGTATTGTTGGACCTGCTGAAGACTGTATGAATATATTTGTATTTTATAAACTCAATTTATTTTAGTATTATATAACTGCACAGCACGTGTACTCTATGTTCACATAGTACTCTATGTTCTGACTGTAAATCTACTATTCAATGTAACTATGTGTCGTTCGTTGACTTCTTTGTGGCCTGGCAGATGAGTGGGTCATGCTCTCTCTAATGTCTCTCTGATAGTGGCAAATGTGTTGGATCATTCGGTTCCCTACATGATGGTTGAGCTGAGTGGTGCCTATCCATGCGTCATGTTCGTGAACGGGCGCCATCAGTTGGTATTGGCCATAACTTAACTGCCTCGGCCTGTCATTGTATTTTTTTTAATTGTTTGTTACTATAGACGCATTTACGTGCACGTCTTTTTACATCGTTCTCACATATATGTAATTTTACAAGTTTTTGGTCACAAGAATGATGTAACCAAAAACATGTAAAATTGATGGAAAAGAGTGTCTGTGGAGTTTCTTGCAAATTCTTCTCCATTGAGACCCGAATTTGCAACTAGAGGCATCTTTTTTCTTTTGTTTGGCATTTCAAAAGCACCTCTAAGGTTTATTTGAAATAAACTATTTGATTTTGATATCTCTTCACGTAGGCATCATAATTATCTAGCAAGAAGTATCTCAATTTCCACCTCAACAACCAACTTATTGGAAAAATTCAGTGATTCTTATAATTATGAACGAGCATCTTGAACGCTATAGTGGTCATGGCTTCCCAGTCCAAGACATATGTCTCATATGGAGGACCTCCCTCAGTACAGTCAAGGTTGGATACTCTACACTCGAAGATGTGCACGACTATGTCTACCTGGGACAAACAATCCAGTTGGGTAGGGCCAACTTCGAGAAAGAGGTCAACCGTTGAATCCGACTCGGTTGGGCAGCGTTCGGGAAGTTGCACGGTACCTTCTCCTCCAACTTACCACCGTGTCTCAAGGCGAAAGTCCAGTGTGTGTTGCCTGTGATAAGCTATGGCTCTGAGACGTGGTCGCTCACAATGCGCCTCATCAGAAAGCTTACAGTCATCCAAAAGGCAATGGAGAGGGCCATGCTCGTGTTTCCTTTCGGGATCGAATCAGAAATGTAGAGATCCGCAAGAGAACCAGGGTTACCAACATAGCTCGAAGAATTGCCAAACTTAAGTGACGGATGGCCGATGGGGCAGAAAAGTTCTGGAGTGGCGACCGCGAACCGGAATTCGTTGCCTTGGAAGGTTTCCCACCAGGTGGACCGATGACCTGGCGGAGGATGCGAGGCACACGGGACCGGTCAATTTGGCGACTCATGGGGGCGGCCTATGTCCAACAGTAGACGTCGTTCGGCTGATATGATGGTCTTGAACGCAATAAGATGAATGCATAACGTGCATTTTGTTTTCTTACCGACTTCAAAAAACATGGAGGTAATCAATTCAACACGTATGTATGTAATATTGTTGGAATTGCACAATATACACTATGTTACTCTGTATGGGCTTCTAAACACATGTGCCAAATTTAATAAGTGTACGTATCTTTTGTTTTATGTTTGTATGTAATGTTTCTCCACGCATTTCTCCGAAACTACTAATTGTATCATAAACATTCTTTCATTATTGGATTAAGTATCTCACAAATTAGGGAACAGTGCAAGTTCTATCAAAATCGGTTCGGCAGTTTTCAAGATTGCGGACATACTACCGAACTCCTTAACGACAAACACCACGAATTTGTAAGTTAAATTGTTGTTGTTTTTTGGAACCCTTGAAAGTTGGGGACCCTGAGACCTCGACGCACGACCGAGGCAGGGTGCCTTGGTCGCTCGTCTCGTCAAAAAACGGAGTATAGTTACGATCAATAATTGTAATCAGAGCTTTTCATTTAGCATTATCAGCACCGGAAATCCACTGAAATCTAGTAAAATGCCTTTTTATGCCATATTGAGATGTAAAGAATGTATAGAAAATATTGGCCGATGCATGGGAAATGTTTTCTTTCATTGGTAAGTAAATTTGTTTTTAAATTGTGTGTGAAAAAGTGGCACGCTTGGTTTTCATACAGATGGAGGGACTTGCGTTATCTAGTTAGATTTATGTCTGTGGTGCGGTCCCATCAAGTGCTATAGTTAGGTTACTCGACTTCCAATTAGTGAATGCCATTTTTGACAGTGCATTAAGGGATAATTCAGGGAAAAACGTCTTATAAAACAATTTACATCAAGGAATACTAAACCAACTTTGTATCCAAATCTTGTAGCTTGTAGAGATGGTATCGACTGCCATTATAATGGTACAATGACGTCCAACATCAAACAATACAACAAAGAGAGGCGTTGTTTTATGCAAAATTAATTTTATACAAAAGGAGTCACAGCTATCATTTATTTATATTGTACACCAAGATAGAAAAATACAAAAAGAAACATTAAAATTAAAACAAACATACAACAGGCGGCCTTATCGCGCTCTGCGATCTCTTCCAGGCAACCTTGAATGGATAGAGATAGCCTGGACACGACATGGGGTTGCACTTGGTGCCAAATTATACTATTACTTTTACTAAGTGCAATTATAGATACATACATACATACATACATACATACATCTAAATATACAAATAAGAAAACAATACAGGTTAAACAAGGACAGGATCACAGAGACCCTCCTTTAAAAGACAGGCAATGCATTTGTTTTTTTTTTTAAACGTTGCCCCACACTAGGAATTTCTTCCTGTATCGTGGGTGCGTTTACAAACATATAAACTCACATACACAACACCCAGAGCCGGAATAACTATCTGTAGGTCATACAAATATTTGTTCCGTGCGAGAAGCGAACCCGCGACACGCGCAGCATTCAATCGCTCAACCACTGCGCCAACCGTGCGCCCAAACGAGCAAAGCATTCCACAAACGAGCAGCCTGGACAGTAAATGAGAGTGGAATGCATAGGCATTGTAAGTCGCAAGTTCTCTGATGACCTTAGAGATTTCAGCATTGTGCTTGAAGAAGTAGCATTAAGATGGATCAGCTATTGTGTAGTGGATGCAACATAGATTTGCTCTATGTAAAATATTGGTTTTCAGCTGCATCTGGTGAGAATGGAAGCCGACCCCAACAAAGTAGGGGAAAAGGCTTGGCAGATTTATTCAATGTTAAAAATACCACCAGATTAGTTTATTATTAACACTGATGACTTAATACTAGCATACAGATGCCTCTTTGCGTCTGATTAAACTGATTATTTTTCTAAGATCGTGTTCGGTTCCGTTCCACGGATATAGATGGTTTTAGCAGCGACTTGCATGTAAAAGCGTTTCGTGTAATACTTATTTTTAACCGACTTCCCAAAAAGGAGGAGGTTCTATGTTCGACTTCAAGTTTGTTTTTTTTTTTTTTTTTTTTTTTGTTTATGTTCACCGATTACTCCGTCAATTGTGGACCGATTTTGAAAATTCTTTTTTTGTTTGAAAAAGTATGTTCCGAAATTGGTCCCATTTTAATTTGGTGAAGATCTGATGAAGAACTTCGGAGATATACAACAGAACTCTTCAATAAATAACGGCAAATCTCTCGGGATTGCTGCAATCGCATGTCTGTTTGTTGTTTATAACATTTCATAACATAACATCACGCCAGTTCGCTCTTAAGGGGTAAGCAGATCTCTCATTTCACCGGTTATGTTCAAGTTTCATGAAATCTATTCTGGCGAAATAGTTCCCTTACTAACTTGCCTATTAGGTACGTACAACTAAAAAGTGAAAAAAAAAACTTTTTGCAAAAAAATACTACCGACTTCCAAATACAAAACTACAAAGTAAAAAATAACTTAATTTTTTGAAGTCGGTGTCCATAACGCAAAAAAATGGTACCTACGAAAGACACCGACTTCAAAAAATTAAGTTATTTTTTACTTTGTAGTTTTGTATTTGGAAGTCGGTAGTATTTTTTTGCAAAAAGTTTTTTTATTTAATAACAGCGACGATTTGTTTTATAGTACATTATTTGTACGTTTTTACAGTTTTCAATTATTTGTACAAAAAGTTTGTTAAAAAACAAATTAAAAAATCGGGTGGGTGCCTCAAAAATTTAAAACCGCGCCATCTATTGGAATCAATTTTAAATGATCCATTCAAATAATCTTTGAAATGTGAATTAAGAGCCCAATATTCCTTAATTTTGTGCCTAGGAGAGATAATTTAACAAGAACACATTATGTTTTTATGATCGTCTCTAGAAAATCTTAATATTTCACAAAACTCAATAACAAATCGAAGATTAGCACGCCATCTGTGCTGTCTGTCTGTGACATGTGAGTGCAGGCACAATAGTAATATCCACCTAATCCTTTTTGGTACATGGGCGTGATGCTAAGTGTTATGTTCCAGGCACTTTTGAAAGTCCTAGGGCTTGAAAATAATGTAATTGGCATTTTTTTTTGTAATTCTAATTGTTTTTTTGTTTACCTTATAATTTATTAATAATATTATTTGTTTTTGTTTTTATATAAGTTCTTACTTTTCTTTATTTTTATGCATGCCCGTTTTCTGAGGAAAACGCCGTTGGTTGAACATTTATTACACTGTTTTGTTTAAATTTTGTTTTATACTGTAATGTGTAACCGTTTATTTTTCATAATAATAAAAAAGATCTTATGCGGCTTATCGGATGACAATTTTAAGTGCCTTTATTTGGAATTCTTGCACAAAGGTACAAAGGTGGACTTAATGCCTTAGGCTCAGCGCAGACAGAACGGAGCGCAGCGGGGAGGATTTTAATAACGCACTTGAAAATTAAACTTTAAAATTATTACAATAAAGTGCATAAATGCTTGAACCTGACAAAAAATACTCGCGCGTCCGCGAAGATAAAGCGATCCGTAAAGAAAGTGCCCGAGACCGCGCGGGGATTATTCCTCTGTCTGCGCTGGCCCTTAGGCATTCTCTACCAGTCAACCAAGGGTGATGAAAACACAAAATGGCAGGTGCATAGTTTTTTAATAAAAAGCTAGTAGTTATCTATCTAATACCTTTAAACGAGTTGTTCTTGTATGTATATTGGAGTTTCTTGTCCGTTCTTTGGAGTTTCTTGTCCGTTCTTTGGAGTTTCTTGTCCGTTCTTGGAGTTTCTTGTCCGTTCTTTTGCAGTTTCTTGTCCGTTCTTCTCCATATGGACGGTAGAATCAATTATTATTACATTTTATTTTTATTTTTGACGTTCGAAAGTGCCGCTTAATGGCCTAATTGAATAAAGAAATTTTGATTTTGATTTTTTGATTTTTATAATCTGAATCTCGGAAACGGTTCCAATGATTTTCATGAAATTTAGTATGCAGGGGTTTCGGGGGCAATAAATCGATCTAGCTAGGTTTCATTTTTAGAAAACATCGTTTTCTCTATTTCCACCCGAGTAGAGCTCGGTCGCCGAGGTACTTATACTAAAAAAGGTAAAATACACGTACATATATTTTGAATATAAATATACATATTATGTATATTTATGAAGCACATTTGGCCTTAGCTCCTTCTGCGCATGCAGCTTCCCTGGTAACTTGTAAACGGCACAAATATGTGGATGTCTCTAACTATTCTCAATCTCATTTTTTCTTTCCTTCTTTTAATTAGACTTTATACAATGGTTTTCAATCATCTTTATAGCCCTTTGCTAAGAATAGTTACAGCACTGATAACAACATTTGTGCCACATGTTAAATTTAGTCTTGTTATACTTATTTATTTTTTACCTTTGATACTCACAGTGGATCTTTGTGTCTCTGAAGTTGGTTTTGACACTTAACGCGCAAGAAACAGTTTAACTGCATAGAGTAAGCGAGATAGGATGATTCGACAAACGTAAGCGAGTGAAAGAGACAGTTATACAATGATAACTTCACTTTCAATATTGACACAAAAATAGCTACTGCGCAGGCTCTTGCAGCCAATTCAGAGACACAAAGATCCGTTGTGAGTATTATCACAAAATAGAAAGTATACAGAAGGGCCACTCCCGCCTTTTCGAAAATTGACAGCTAAACTTGACAGACTCACTAAGGTTGCTACTCTACATTGATACCGAATTTAAAAAAAGAGTAGGTTGTATAAGTTACAAACATAAATACATCGATTCGTCTAAACATACATCATATCATGCTTACATGATTTAGAGGGTAGACAGAGCATCAAATATCCATTGAAGATCACGACTCCACATACGACGACGATTGTTTGGTAAAAAGACGTAACAATGGTGTAATAATGATCCTACCAAAAACATAAAAATGTGAAAAGCACCAAGCTAGACAAAAATATAAATGTGTTTTTTTTTTAATTAAATAAAAAACCCGAGTGCTTAAGAAGCGAACTAAAAAGGTAGGTACTTAAACAAGAAGAAAATTATGCTCTGCAATCGGAGGCAACACATTTATGAGCTAGATGACTTATACTTAAACCATATTATTATTATTATGACAAGTTTCATACCCTTTCCAATTTCGCCTATGGACTTAAAATAATTTATTATTTTCCTAGATATTTAATTTCTAACTAATCATCTTGAAGAATTTAATGACCTTTATAACTTAATATGAATTAAAGAACGAATTTAAATTATATTGAATTAATTTAGAGTATAATCGGTCTGTAACAATTAATATTGGTAACCCAGCCAACGCAACCTCTTTACAGTACCTACTTTATGTACGAATGACGTGACAAACGCCCGCACAAAGCACTCGTGACAGCCGCGACTGAGCTCGGTCCAATATTGCCCATTATTCCCTGTAAAATCGAAATGTCAATGTGTGCGTTCAAAATGGCGCTTTGTTCGTAGTGGACTCTCTGTCTGCGGAGCGCCGCCGCTTATGTACTTTGTGGTATTATATATATTCTTTTACCGATTGTTTTGTGAATGTGTGAACATTGTAGGCCTTCTAGATGCTAGTTAACATTTGTTAACTTTTTTATATAATATATAATCTTTTTATGTTATTTTTGTAGTTTCTTACGACTTATTGTCATAAGTCGGGCCTACGTTGGGCCTACTATGGGGGCATATTGTTATATCTAAGTACTAATGGAGTAACATGGAAATATTGTAAAACCAAACCATTTTTAAAAGAGTGGTTACTCTGGAGTTATGGAGTTTCTTGCCGGTTCTTCTCCATAGGAAACGACCAACCCGAACCGTGCACCTTTTGTCGATGTTTTATAAGTGCCCATGTAGGCCTATGTGAAATAAAAAAAATGATTTTGATTTTGAACAGAAAAGAAGGAACAGAGATGACCAAAACCACCACCACACCAGCACCTTTGTCACAAATCATTTCTATACCACCCCTTAATAAACCAAACGCAAATTACAAGAATAGATTGCCGAAAATCGCATGACAATGTTTCATTAGCATACAACGACTAGTCTAGACCCTACGTGGTCTGCATTCCTGGTATCTGCGACACGTTCACTATGCATCCTAGTTTAATTGGTGCCGGGTGCATGTTGGGGGCAAAGACCTATTGACGGGGCTTGCCAAATCTTGATAGGGGATTATGAATCATATTAACAGCATAATATCATAACTAGATTAAATCATTCTGCCTAGCCTTTTGCCAATTATGTTGGGGTCGGCTTCCAGTCTAACCGGATTCAGCTGAGTACCAGTGTTTTACATGGAGCGACTGCCTATCTGACCTCCACAACCCATAGTAACTGGGTAACACGGTACTAATTTGCAAGACTGGTGTCAGATCGCAAGCTTCTGACTACTCGTAACGACTGTCAAAGATCTTCAAATGACAGCCGGGACCAACGGCTTAACGTGCTTTCCGAAGTACGGAGGAAACTCGGTATGTTGAAATGGCCACCTATCAACAGACCGACCTCGTCAAGCGTTGCTTAACCTTGATGATCGACCAGTGCGGCTGTTATTATTTAGCCACGAGCTCCCCAATATCATAACTAAATTATTCTTTATAATATCATAACTAGATTTTTCTGTAATGTTCTCGTTAATAGATATCCGCGCCATCCTGGGTTATTTATCTAACCCTGAGTAAAGTTTTTGGTGTATGTGAACCTTACTGATAGAGAGTGGATAGGCAACCACGTAAACACAAAAGTTCGCAATTTTTGCCCTATTTAAATTACCCACTCCCTGCACTAACAATGTGACCCAACACGTGCAGAGAGTCAATGATATATTGCTATATGATTACTACATTTACCTACAACAGACAAACAACACCAATGATATTCAAATAAACAGATATGTTATGAGCGCGCGCATTGTGAAGTCTCGAATAGGTCACAATTGTGACCTTTAGTATTTAGTTTATAACACGCATGGCGAAGAGCGATAGGCTTTTTTGAAACAAAAAAAAAAAATGCCATCGTGTGTATTTAGAAATTGTACCAATTATGAGACCAAAGTGCATAAAACAGAAGAGATCGCATACCATATGTAAGTACGCAATACGCCTCAATTTACTAATTTATTAATTTTTTTCCATAATATTCTGATATTTGGAGGTTAGAAAAAGTTAACAACATTGGTGGTCAGAATAATGTTTGTTTACATTCACACGCAAGTGACAAACACTAGCCGTCTCTTTTTTCATGTCGGTTTTATCAAGCCATCCCTTTCGACTTGTGGTGAAATGTCAGATGAATGAAAAGTGTGTATGTGTGCTGCCACTGATGCGCGGAACACTTTTTCAATTGTTTTGTGAGTGTGTAACGTATCTGTTTATTTGAATATCATTGAACAACACACAAATAATTTACGACTCGCATATTATACCAACATTAAAACAACACAAAAACCAAATTAATTAAATTACTTTCTCGCTAAATTAACTTAACTAGGTAAATAAGCAAAAAAATCATGAGTCTTCATAATAATGCCACATTATGTTAATTTATATGGAATGTAATTTAATTAATTTGTTTGATTGAGAATTATTATTGTGTTGTTTTTAATGTTGGTATGTGTGAGTCGTAAATTGTTTGTGTGTTGGAATTGATAAACAAAAATCATAAGTCAATAATAACATTTCAACAATAACAATTCAATAATACTAAATCAACAATAACAATTCAATTATCTATTAATAGTAATAATTTAATAAAAGCGCTAGCTTGTTCTTTAGTGATTTATTCATCCTTGTTTCAAGCAAATACGTGTACCTATTTACTTAAGGCATATTTATTGTTAAATATGTGTTTGATTGCCATACCAGAGTTCGAAGGGGCCCAAAAGCGCTCGTCAAGCTTCGTTAATCTTCGTTGACTTGTCACTTTAGGCTGCTGCAGGCTGATTGTGTAAGTGAATTCAGCAAGGCAAAGGGTATGAGGATTTCGAAGAGGTTGAATTCTCTTTAATTAATTAGGTATTGCCAAAAAAATTTGGATGCTTTCTTTGGTGAAGATACTCTTTTCGAAAGAGTCCTATAAGTTTTGTCAATATCTAATTATTTAAAGGGTACAATCGGCCAAAGCTATATCTGATCACCGTAAGGACTATTTCTGCTTGCATGGCTCGCCCGCTAAATAAACGCCGACTTATACTTATCAACAAATAGCATTGCAGCATCGGGTGACTGTTTCTCTAGTACCTGTCAGCCCCTTGATTTTGTAATTAAAAAAGACGGCAAAAAAAACAAATAAGTCCTTTGGCTATGGTCGACGTAAAAAGGGCGGACGCATTTGTGGTCATCTTGTTCACGGGATTTTGTTTTCAAAGTTATCAGATATAGCTTTGAACGATAGTATTTTTGTATGGGGTCAAACCCTTTCTCTTGGCGGCATACGCGAATAGTACGGCGTTTTGTACGGAATGTTTTCCTTGCATTCATCATCATCATCAGCTTTTTTAATGTTCCCACTGCTGGGACACAGGCCACCTCTTTGTGAGAGGGAATGGGCCGTAATCCACCACGCAGGCCCAGTGCTGGTTGGGATATGTCACATGTATTCGAATTTTTGTTTCTGGACATGCCGGTTTCCTCACGATGTTTTCCTTCACCGTGCAGTGGCGTGCCGAGCAGTGGTGGTGAAATAATTTACACAAAGTAAAGTTGTAAGTAGTAGTAGTTAGTCGCGGCCGATATACCTAGGCCACCACTGCATTAATTGCTTCATATTATGTTCAAAAAGCTGTCTAATCGACAGCGTAAAACACGCAATGAATATTGTTGAGTTACCAAAATTAAACGAAAGGAGTGTGCTCCGTGCTGTTCAAACAGATTATATATATAACGTAATTATGGTGCTGGTAATCGTCACTGTTGATTCTAGCTTTCTGGAGCCGCAATGGTTCTGAATAGCGTGAAGAGCTTGTTCGGCTTGTTTCCAATAAAATAATAGTAAAAGCATTTTTTTGCCTAGCAATTTATTTTCAGTCGCCGATGCAAAATAGGAAGTGAAAAATTTTAGACGATTCACGTTTTACAGCAAGAACGTAACTCCGAAACGGATCCTCCGAATTTGATGCGATTTATTGCAAAGTTTTACTCTCTCACACGTCCTGGGGGGTGGCCATATGAGCTCTTAGAGTATAGATAAAGTGACAGATGTATACACGTTATATAAATCCGTCCCTTGCACACACTCAAAATAACCTTATTTTCAGAGCTTATGGTCACCCCACTGAAAATAAAAATACATGACATTTCCGGTGACGAATCTTGAGTTGGTCAGTAATCCCGCAAGAAGCGATCTTTATTGATTTAACGACGTCGTTTAACGACCAGTCGTTAGTCGCAGATCGTAAAGCCTCACTCTAGATATGGATGCTGTTTTACTGCTTTTCACTTTCGCGAATTTTGTGTGGTGCAAGGATAGGTAACTAACATTTGTTCTAGATTCCCATCGTCTCTAGAACAAGACTTAGGGTTTAAAAAAACTTGTGTTACTGTCATTTTGGTGTGACGATGAATACTTAGAGCAGTGGTGGCCCAGTGGTAACAGCCCCGACTTACGTGTCGTAGGTCGTGAGTTCGAACCCAGGCAGGCACTTTACTTTGTGTAAATTATTTCGTCACAACTGCTCTTAAAACGGTGAAGGAAAACATCGTGAGGAAACCGGCATGTCCTAGAACCAAAATTCGAAGACATGTGACATCCACCAACCCGCACTGGGCCCGCGTGGTGGATTAAAGCCCATTACATATCTCACGGAGAGGATGCCTATGTCCCAACAGTGGGAACATGATAATGCTGATGATGATGAATACCTACATACAATACCAAAGGATTTAGAGACTGGGAAAAAGTATGGATCTCAAGAAGAAGCCGCTGGGCGTTTTAAAACAGAACATTTATTTTAGATAATAATATTAGCAACTAGGCTTAGCTCTAGCTAACATTATTTTTGAATCAGGCGCTAAGCGATTATTTCCCGACTCTTCTCCGTCATCATCATCATCGTTTCAGCCGAAAGACGTCCACTGCTGGACATAGGCCTCCCCCAAGCGTCATCACTTTGACCAGTCCCATGCGTCTCGTGTCCAGCGGATCCCCGCAACCTTCACCAGATCATCGGTCCTCCTAGTGGGAGGCCTTTCAACACAACGTCTCCGGTTCGCGGTCGCCACTCCAGAACTTGTCTGCTCCATCGGCCATCCGTTCTGCGAGCAATGTGGCCCTGCCACTTAAGTTTGGCAATTCTTCGGGAGTAGTCGGTAACCCTGGTTTTCTTGCGGAGAGAACCAGGTTTACCGATATCACATTTCTGATTCTCTTCTCCGTAGGATATGATTCCTGAATTTCTTACTGTGTAAAAATTCACTTATAGCTGGGCATACAATCCTCCCAAGCTGCTCCTCAACACCCGGTCTTCCGACTCAATATATATGTGGCTGTGAGACCTTTATAAGAATTATTGCCGACACGGTCTCTTCTTAATGACTCGGCTGCTTCTACAACAAACACTGCCTAATAAAGGATAGTATTTCTAAGCCATCCCGAGCATTACTCGCTCATATTCGACGACACGTTTGGCGCACATCAGGACCCGAGGTGGCGGCGCGTAGTGTTTTACTTTTACCCTCTTAGACGTTGCGGGGATTGTCAAATACCTCACTCCCCACCAACCCGAGGTCGAGGCCCGCAGATGCAGGCAACCACCGGCTGGTTGCGGAAGCATTTTTCCCGCGATCCCCAACGTAGGTGTGAGATGGATCCATCTCACTCATTAGGAGTCTGACAGAACTTTCCACCCCCCGCAGGACGGAGGACATCCAATGCGGATTTTCCACCCCAGAACAAAAAAAAAGGGGTGATTGGCTGCTGCGCTGCTTGTCGCGATTTCGATTACCGCACGGAACAAATATTTGTATGGCCTAAAGAAAGTTGTCAAAGATGTTGGATTCCAAGATCGCGCGAACACGCGACTATTGCGTTCATGAGTAGGTATAATGGCAAAGTCGAACGCGTTGTCACGCAGACAGGGGGCGCTTCTCGATTTCGTCACATGAACGCGACGCGACGGTCTCGTGTTTGCGCGATTTTCGCTTTGTATTAGGACAGCGACTGAGGGTTCCTCCCGCTCTAGCTTATATTTTGCACCAAATCTGTCTCGTCGACTCCCGCGCAAGTGTTCCCTGAATCCGGCCAGCGCAGCGTGACGTTTATTACCCATAACATAGGGGTAACGAACCTTTAAACAGAACTTAACACTCATTGCAGTGCTATTTCTAGACTTTTATGAACACGTAATTTTTTTTTCTCAAACATGCTTGGAAATTTGAGCATTACTTTGACAACCTTCTTCGAGATAAATCGAAATTGCAGTACAGGCCAAATACATGCGAGCAGCGGCCGGCAAAAGTTGTATGAAAATCCATATCTGTCGTTTGCAGCGGCCAAATAAATTACATAGTAAACTCATATCTGTCGTGTAATTTAAAAATGGAACGATCTTTTACTCCGAATCATGGCTACCAAGGAGGTAACTTATCAATGGTTTTATTTAAATTTCGAACTTGCAAATAGAAAGCTGTGTATTGAAAAAAAAACAAATGAACACTTTAAGGCTTAGCACGCACTGCCATTTTTATTTGCGCGGTTTGTTGTAGTATTATTACCGCGTGATTTTTTTACCGCAACGCGTGCGGCTAAATACAATTCCATAGGCCGCAGAATGGGCGGAACAAAAATCGCGCGAATGAAAATCGCAGTGCGTGCTAAGCCTAACGCGGGCATAATTATTGTTGTTCGGTTTTCGTCATTGATTTTGAAAAGTAATTGTATTTGACAAAACGAGTTCTAGGTACTACTTAGTTTTAATTTCCGCGCATTATTTGATAAAAGCACTATACAAGCCTTGGCCACAACTAGGCATTGATGGACTTACGTATGTGTGCCTCGGCCCACATTTACACGTTCGTCCATCAATGCCTCTTTTGCTGGCCGCTGCAGTAATGTACTATAGGTTCAGCGGCATTCAGAAGTTTTAGGCATTCAGCGGAACTGTTCATCATCATCACCAGCCTTTTCATATTCCCACAGCTGGGACAAAGGCCTCCTCTCTGTGAGATCCACATGTGCGTGTCAATTCCATACAACTAGAACTTTTTGACAATCGTTATCGGTGATAGTATGTCAGAAACTTTTCTAGAGCCATACTGTTTTAGTCAGTTCGTCTAGTTAGAGAAAGAGGAGCTCGTGGCTAAATAATTACAGCCGCACATGTCGATCATTAAGGTTAAGCAACACTTGACGAGGTCGGTCCATGGATAGGTGACCATTTCCATGTACCGAGTTTCCTCCGTGCCTCGGAAAACACGTTAAGCCGTTGGTCCCGGCTGTCATTTGAAGATCTTTGATAGTCGTTACGGGTAGTCAGAAGCTTGAGATCTGACACCAGTCTAGCCAAGGGGTACCGTGTTACCCATTTACTGGGTTGTGGAGGTCAGATAGGCACTCGCTCCATGTAAAACACTACTACTACTCAGCTGAATCCGGTAAGACTGGAAGCCGACCCCAACATAGTTGGGAAAAAGGCTAGGCATATTGATTGTCTAGTTAGGTAAAGTGTAATGGGTAAGGACTCTTTCAATTTAGACTTTTGATGTCATAAAAATATATTATGTTATGTGATGGGCATTATTCATAATCGCCGGGCAATTTGAAAAATGCCCAATATGAGTTGGCAATATGATAAAACCTATTGAAATAATTAAATTGACCTGGCTTTCTGAATAATGCCCATCACTTATTGGGCCGGGTAATAAAAAGAGAGTATGTTTTTTTTTAATTTTGGCATCGGTTTTAATAAAGAATAGGTAATCACGGATACACGGATCCACGAATACACGGTCTCCACTAAAGATTTCGTCAGCTACACCATCGATTATTTCTACGACAAACACGGCCTAATGAAGGATAGTCTTTCGAAACCAGCCTGAGCCGACGGCACGGTTGGCGCACTTCAGGACCCGAGGTGGCCGCGCGTAATGTTTCACGCGCACCCCTCTTAGACGTCGCGGGGGAAGTCAAACACCTCATTCCCCCCAACCCGAGGTCGAAGCCCGCAGATGCAGGCAGCCGGGGGTTGTGGAAGGATACGTTTGTTCCCGCGCTGGGTGTCGCGATTTCGATTACCGCACGATTTGTGTGTTCGATTGTCTGATTGTCACCTGTTGGTTATACTAAATAGCCTATATAATAGGCAATTACTATTTATATTTAAGCAACAAAGTCGACGGAGCCTTGCTGCTCCTATTTCTGTCTGCAGCGTCTAAAGTAAGAATGGTAGATACTTTGTCTAGAGTTTAAGTACATACTCCGGGGACTTAATGTTGGCGCAGCAGTTTATGGGTCCCAAATTACGAGTATATACAGTGTGGGGACGACGATACGACAATACTGGCTATAATATGCTTAGATAGTCAAACTACCTATATTGACTAAACTATTGGATATATTTTTAAGTGCAGACTGGGAATGTTAATCGATACTCGTATATGAACTATATGAAGTTGAAATTATTGTCGTATCGTCGTCCTCACACTGTATTTAGTGTCTCCAATAGTAAACTATTTTTCGTGATTAGCAGAAGTTTTCAAGCAGATGTAACCAGACACTCTGCAAAGATCAACGTCCCTACCTTACTTAGAACTTTATCTGCGGTAAATATCCAAGAAGTAATTGTATTCCAGTAAAGATGGTTTTTTTAATGACTTATTTAGTAAAACCCCAAATTAATGTACGTTTAACAAAAATATCATCATATTTTTTTGTGATAAGAATTAAAACAAAGTGCAAGTGTTCATAGCTCCGTTGATAAAATACAAGAATTTATAAAATTAATCAGTTTCGGGTCAGCAGTTGTGAGATGACACAAAAAAAATACGTAGATAGATATTCTGAAGTAAAAGCTGAGCTGAAAACTTCAATCTGATACATACTGTTGCTTTTAGGGTTTTTAGATTTATTCTGTCTGTCTGTCCGTTGTCAGGTACAGATACACAGGTTTTACAGCAAAACGGTTGGAGCTACAATCTAAAAAAATTCACAGCCTTTGTTTTCCGAAGTCGGTGTCTTTGGTACCTATAGTTTTTCGTTTTTCGACACAGACTTCGGAAAAAAAAGTAATTTTTCGCTTTGCAGTGTTTTGCTGTAGAAGTCGGTTTAATTTTTTTGTTAAAAAGTTTTTATTTTACTCTTTTTAGTGTTGGTACCTACCTCATATTACCATGAAAATGTATAGCCTGAGAACAACTCATTTCAATGCCAATAAGCCCAAAGAAGAAGCCAGAAATTCAGTGCCTACCTTCCGGCATTATCATAGTCGCTTAACTATTTATTATAACTAAGATATCTTATCCATCCCATGATATATACTTAGGAGTTCGAGTGGCCAACTTCATCAGTTCCACTTCACCAAATTATACTTTCTAAATGCAAATTCTGGCCATTTTATTGAAAATGCCAAAATCGCTACATGTCTGTTCTGTGTTGTCTGTGTTGTGTTCCCTCGATTTCCATGAGATCCCATCATACAATAAGAACGTATTGAGAACCGCCTCCTTTTTGATAGTCGGTTAAAAATTTAATAAAAACCCTTGCAACACATTTGTAACATCCCAATCTAGAATGTTGCCAGTAAATTGAATTTAATAGCATAATAACAAACACTGTATAAAATTAATTAGTATTATCAGTCTGTCTGTCACTCTATGAATTCCCGCGTATCTGCCTGTCAGAAGTGATTTGTGTTGAAGTAATAATAGTAATATTCATTTACGCATTAATTAGATAAAGGCTATTGTTGATATCTTTGTTTTATTTATAGTCTGTGGCTGCCGGTTTTAACCGAGTTCAGAAAAGGAGGTTATGTATTTTTGCCTATGCAAAGGAAGAAGGAACAATTTAATTTACACACATGCTCACTTGGGGACAATCCCACTGCACTATTCCCAAACCACTGCCACTACTGAAAGTCAGAATCAACAGTGGCGAGCACCAGAAAAGCGCCGAGCCAATGAAGCTCGACGAAGTCCCGGACAATGAACTATTGGATCCATCAGAAAAGAATAACGGAAGAGTAGGAAAACAACATAATTTCCACTTCCCTCTATATCAATCAGGAGACAGAACAAACAAGGACAATAGGCACAAAGTGTCGTTTACAACTGGGATAAGCCGTTGCCTGGCACCACGGATAAAAAAGTTAATAAAATAAAAAAAAACCCGACTGCAAAGAATTTGCTTTTCCCAAGGGTTCGCTTCCGTGGCCTACCCAACAGAACCCGTCGTTTTTAAGAAAATATAGGCCATATGTCCTATGGCGCTCAGTAATGGTACTATTATTTATTCTGTGCTATCAGTGAAACAATGCTCACAAGCAAACAAACGATTTTAGATTTACAGGACATTCATGCTGAAATATAAAATTATTTTTCAACACACTTGCTCATAAAGTGCCTCTTATTTCACCGCAATTAGGCACATAATGACACCTGTTATCAAACTGTGACTTTTTCATTACTATTATTCACAAGTGAGATAAAGAGTTTTTTATTTTTTATTTATTGGTTGAGTTGCTTTTTTCTTAAAAAAGTTTCGATACAAAAAAGATCGTGCTCAATAGTACAAATGCCACACATTTCATGCAACTTTGTATTTAAATAGATAATTTCAACTTGTACGTGTTTAATAAATAAAACTTTTACTTAAATATAACTTTTGTTTTTGTCTGTAATAAAGAAAACTTGAAATTCCCCATTTTGTACGTGGCTAAAACGCTATCCGCGAAAAGCAAAAAAAAAGATAACTCATTATTTTTAGTCTATGGCCGATCGCCATTGTTAGATGCGCGCGCAACGCAAACTGATTAATTTTGCCCGTCATTGCGAAAAAAAATTCACAACTCGTTTTCACTGTTGGACATGATTTTTTTGTATTATTTTCTTCACAAGTGTGTTGAAAAACGTCGTATGATACACGTGTGTATTGATGATTACCGTCCTCGGCTCTCTTAAGACCCTCACCTAACGGCTCGGGTCTCAATGGCGCCTCAGCGGTAATCACCAACTTTACACACTTGTACCATAATGTACTATTATACCAAGGCCTGGATGACACTTATACGCTTACGTTTTCATATGGGATCTCTTTTTCGTCTTTCACGGGCGAAACTGCTCACCAAAGCTAGTATTGTAGGTAAAACAAGCAATACTATGTGTAAGTCGTACCTTTAAAAGACTTAGATACTAAGTCTTTTAAAGGGACGGATTTAAGCCGTCGATATGCAAATAAGCAAAGCTGCAACGGCTAAAGTATCATACCTACATCTGTATACCCAAAAATCAATCACAAAATTGTACATCTAAAACTTGGTCACGTATGCCACAAAACTTAGCTTTCTTTTTATGCCGTCACCGTCTGCCTACCGTCTGGACAGGAATATACACAAAAAGTTTAAGACCTTGAGACACGAATTTGCATTGAAAACGACTGTGGCATGGCAACTACTCTCATGCATATGCAAAGATTAAAACTGCAGATAGTGTAGTTCTCTGGTATGTAGCGGTGATTGCTACTTAGGCGGACAAAAAGTCATTGTTGGTTTTTGTTTTTAACCGACTTCCCAAAAAGGAGGAGGTTCTATGTTCGACTTCAGGTTTGTTTTTTTTTTATGTTCTCCGATTACTCCGTCAATTGTGGACCGATTTTGAAAATTCTTTTTGTTTGAAAAAGTATGTTCCGAAATTGGTCCCTAAAATGGGACCAATTTTGGTGAAGATATGATGAAGAACTTCGGAGATATACAACAGAACTCTTCAATAAATAACGGCAAATCTCTCGGGATTGCTGCAATCGCATGTCTGTTTGTTGTTTATAATATTTCATAACATAACATCACGCCAGTTCGCTCTTAAGGGGTAAGCAGATCTCTCAATTTACCGATTATGTTCAAGTTTCATGAAATCTATTCTGGCGAAATAATTCCCTTACTAACTTGCCTATTAGGTACGTACAACTAAAAAGTGAAAAATAAATAAAATTTTTGCAAAAAAATACTACCGACTTCCAAATTTTATACAAAACTACAAAGTGAAAATAACATAATTTTTTGAAGTCGGTGTCCATAACGCAAAAAAATGGTACCTACGAAAGACACCGACTTCAAAAAATTAAGTTATTTTTCACTTTGTAGTTTTGTATTTGGAAGTCGGTAGTATTTTTTTGCAAAAAGTTTTTTTATTTTAATGGGTATCAAAAACAAATCATTTAAAAACCTTTTGTTAAAACTCACGTTACCTATAAAGAAAGAGGTCTCCGCATAATAACATATGTTTAAGTTTTTTTTGTTAACAAATATCATTGTTTGTTGTTGTTGTTGAACAAAAATTTCCTCAGTAATAATTCCGATGAAACTATCTAATGGAGAAACAAATCCAGATTCCGGGATCCTACTGAAATGCAATCAAGAAGATATATAGCTACTTAGTGCACATTGCACTGGAATCGTATTATATATATTACGTGCATTAGTGACGCTACAACTTCCTCGAAATTGGTGTTTTATAAAACAGATCTTTCGCTGAGCAGCTGAGAACGCCTGTCAGAAAATGTTGCGCCAGTGCACGGCGATGTGAGTGCTTTGTGAGTTTATTTATTAACCTAATTAGTTACATAATAATATGTACCTACTTAAAAAAACAATATCGTCATGTAGCCGAATATGTAAGGATGTCAATCTAACTAGCTAGTATAAGTATCGAACCATGTATGGGTAGGTAAAGATCGCAGATAAGATGTCATTGCCATACGCTATGTCAAATTATGTTAATCGAGAAATCGACTAAACTTATGGATTATGTTGACGATCTAAACCTCGTGATCATCATAAGGATTCCAGGCAGAAAAGAACGTGATGTAGGAGATAAAGATTCGTCTACTCTGCCTTGCCGAAAATAGTTCCATTATGCTATCACCAAATTTAAAGTAAGGTTCATACTTCAAGTTATGTCTACTCGATTCCATCTCAAATCATCAAATTTAGAGTTATAACTTGTTAAACAATTTATTGAAATTAGTCAAATACTTTTTCCTTTTTCATGGTGACTGAATCGGGAGGATTTAAACTGGCTGAGTATATGGTCATAAGTGTGCTATAATTAAGATAAATGACATGTATCTAAAGTTACAAACAAATATTTAAGTCTCTACGAAAATAATAGACAACGCACCTGTGGTACCCGTGGTGTTGCAGATGGTTCATAGACGTGATACCCCTGTAATTATTGTTGGTAAGCGACGTCACCATTTAGCATAACGTGGGTCGCCTCTATGGCTTATTGTTAAATTTTAAATTGGGAATACATTTTCACCATTAGAATGGTCGTAAACTGAAATAACAACAATCTAATTTCTCAAATTAAACGAAATTATTGTTCTCTTAAGCACTTTGCACATGTTAAGTAAAACTGCCAATCGAGTAACAGTTTTAACGGCGTATCATGGTCTAGTAGCAACAACTTTGAGATATGGCATTATATTTTGGGGCAATACCACGAGTAAAGATATGGTATATAAGTGCCAAAACAGGTGCCTGAGAAAAAGAAAGATTGAAAGAAAAAATATTTTTTTTGTGACCCGCATATGAGATACGAGAAATAAGCAAAAACAAAATCAATTAATCAATAATAATAATAAAATATAAAACCCCGTGCGAGACCAAAAAGGCTCCTATCTCAGCAAAGAGCTGAGCTTAGCTAGAGCTGTATATAATTTGCAGAGCGGAAAACCGTTTTCTAAAAATACGAAAATATTGACTCCGTATCAAAACTGTATTCGCAAAACGACCTATGAGCAGAACGTCATATTCTCAAAATTACCTAGTAGCATATCGTCCTATTGGTAGAACCATGCCTACGTTGTATATCTATGAAACGTCCTTGTTCGTCAAGAATATTTTTTTTAAACTCACTCGAGTAACTAGTCAGGGCCGTTGTGATCGGTTACAAACAGTCAGATCTAGTACTGCATTATACAGAAACAGTATGGTTACACTAGTCGAAAATTCTTCCATACAAACGTAGTCTGGCGATTACTCCACTGTTTGACGGTGTACGTTCAAAATAAAAAAATAATATCAATTTGTCTCATCATTATCTAGCCCTGTGTGGAAACAGAAAAGTAAAAAAATACAATATTTGAAAGTTATGAGCGTCGAAAGTTCCATATTTCAACACTAATTTTATCGCATCTTTGGGCGGAAATAAATAGCATAAGGAGAAGGAAAATTGCAAAACGGGCTCCATACAGGAATAGATCAGTAATTCAACTATGCAAATAATTTTATTTTGAAAATATACATTTAGTAGTTTTTTTATGATATCTAGACTCCCAAAGGTCTGTTTATAAAATTTCGCGCGCTCGTTTTCGTCCTGAATCATCATCTTCGCTACAAATTTGGAAAAGTGCTAATTCGTACGAGAACTAGCTTCTTACTGCTCATCACAGCATCAATCTCTTTCGCACGTGTTGTCGTATGAGACAGTATGCATTTTACCCCGCGCACAAAATAGTTCTTGCCGTTGACTAGAGGACCGTTGACCTTAAGGGTCTATAATAAATAACAAAAATGTATAAGGGGTGAAGATAATGCCCGCAAATTCAACAGTAAATTGTATTTATTTTAAATGATGAAATATGACATTAGCGAGCCCTTTAATATAATTTAATATTGGAATGCATGTAAAAATAAATTATAATTTAAAAATTATTTAATAATAATACATTTAACTGTCATTATTTACAATATGATGAAATATGACATTAGCGAGCCCTTTCATGTAATTTAATATTGACATGCATGTAAAAATAAATTATAATTGAATAATTATTTATTAATACTACATTTAATTGACATTATTTACAATATGATGAAATATGACATTAGCGAGCCCTTTAATATAATTTAATATTGACATGCATGTAAAAATAAATTATAACTGAATAATTATTTATTAATACTACATTTAATTGACATTATTTACAATATGATAAAATATGACGTTACTAGCCCTCTAATATAATTTACATGCAAGTAAAAATAAATTATAATTGATTAATTATTTATGAATAATACATTTCATTGACATTATCTACGCGAACTTGACTTTGTATTGAATAGATTCAGACTTATTACGAAAAAAAACTAATATATTTGTACGAACCAATTTCATTGGTAGGACATAGAGCTCGACTAAAATGTATACATAAGACCTTTCTTGTAATACCTGTGTTCACGAATTAAGATTGATTAATTAATTATGTTTCAATAAATTTAACTTAAAATAAAATCTGCGTTAAATCCATAGTAATTGTAAAAGGAAGCTTTGCGTGGGGTTGCCCGCATCGTCAGCTGGGTTCCGTTGCAACACAATAGGGGTACTTAGGACCACAGGGTTAATCCCTGGCTATGTGGGTGGCTTGTGTTCAATTACTTTACCGGGGTGGGCAGGAAATTAAATATTTTCAACCCGCACAAGGTTTTTTTTTATAGGATTGTATTCAAGTTGATGGTATGGTGAGTGATCGCCGTGATGAACATCTGCAATTCCTTCGGTTTTACGCCTAAAGCGTTACCAGTCTAGAGACAAAGCTAAAATGCTTCTTGTAATTATACCGGAGCAGTGGTGGTCAAGTGGTAACGGCCCAGACTTACGTTTCGAAGGTCGTGGGTCCGAACCCAGACAGGCGCTTTACTTTGTGTAAATTATTTCATCACCACTGCTCTAAAAACGGTGAAGGAGAACATCGTGAGGAAACCGGTATGTCCTAGAACCAAAACTTCGAAGACATGTGACATCCACAAACCTGCACTGGGCCCGCGTGGTGGCTTAAGGCCTATTCCCTCTCTCACTGAGGGGAGGCCTGTGTCCCAGCAGTGGGAACATTAAAAGGCTGATGATGATGAATTATACCGGTACCATAAATTCACCAGCATAATCACCATTCCAGCCGAAAGACGTCGGTCCTGTGCGTTTCGCAACCATTGGATTCCCACAGCCTTAACCAGTGACTAGACAAGTGGCATTCGATGTCAGCGAATTTATTGATAGATTTATTCATGTTATATTATTTATAAATATGAATTGAATAATTATTATTAAAGTTAATAAAATAAAGAAAATTTTTGCTAGTTGAAATGTCAAAATGTACGGGATTGATCACGGGGTTTTTCGATATCGCTTGTCAATCCAAAACAATTTTGCCTTGTTGACAATCGCCTCAAAGGGAACTTCCTCTGAGCCAGAAACGCAGTGTCACCACCACACAGCAGTGACGTGTGAGTGTGTGTGGGTTCGCGGTCGCTACTCCGTCTACCATAAATTAGAACACAATACGGGAGTTTGGCGGCAGAAAACTATGATAGTAGAAGATACCTCTTCCCTAGAGAAGAACTCTAACTAGGGAAATGCTTAGCTTAGTTAGAAACATCTCTCGTTTCTTATTGCATCCGGCACCACGGCAGTCCATATACCATATTAACATTAACATTAAATTTAAAAAGTCAACAATATTATATGCAAGTTTATCCAGAACAACGGTTTTAGATTCCTATCTGACAGTCTGGCTGTGCTCAAAGCTTTAGAAAATAAACAAACTAATATTTAAATGCCATCTCGCACTGAAGAGAGTATATTGATTTCCATTTGTATCACCCTCCAGTGGATCAAAGGGCACAGTGGATCCTTGGGAAATGATGCCGCAGATGAACTTGCGGAGAGAGCCTCCAGAGCTAGGCCCGTACTCACTTCTCTCCCTGCCTTTCTCACAAATTCGTGTGTGGATTCGCCAAAGATCGAGCGAACTTCATAACAACAGATGGTCACGGGCAACAGACTGTAGACAGTCAAAAATGGCTTTACTGATTGTATGCCCGCGATTAACTAACAAAACATCTCACCCTGAGTAGAAATAACCTTAACCCACTCAACAAAGATCTTTTTAACATAGGGACCACGGACACCCCTTTGCAGGGGCTGCTTTAACGCCCAAGATTCAGCCGCCCACGTCATCCTGAAATGCGAGGCCGTGGCTTCTCAATCTAAAGAAATCCTCGGAAAAGTGAGGTCGCTTCGCGGAGCCTGTGACCTGTGAAGCTTCTGAGCTTATGGGCGGTGCTAGGCTGGCTAAATTAGCCAGAACTCCCACGTACAACGAACCAAATGGGATTCTAAGTGCGGAAAAGGGAGTCCCTATATCTTCATCCAAACTTACTTATATCTGCATAATCATTTATCAACCAACAATGTTTGGCTTCTGTGAGAGAGAGTGGACCGTTCGCGTGGTCTACGGGTCCAGTGTGGTTTGGTAAATGTCACATGTTTTCGAATTTTGGTTTCTCCATATCCCTAAAGATGTTTTCCTTGAGAGCAGCAGTTATAAAACGTACTACTAACTGAGAACACCTCATTAATTTAAATCTCTTTAAAAAAAGAATAAGTCAAGCTTTCCCCTCTCCCTGCGCTCGCGCACTCGACCGGGAACATTGTCCTTCGCTAGCCTTGGCTCCGTTTTATCGCGCCAGCCATCAATCAGGGTTGGCAGAATCACGACGTTTGTTTTACTATCTGCAATTGATATTTATGATCGGCAATATATTGGACTTAATATCTTCATGAGGGTAGGCAGATGGTTATTCAATTTGTTGACAGTGACACCCTTGATAATTGGTAACGGTTTTTCTGATTGCTATTTTATTGTGAAAGGATATGAGTAAGAATAAGAAAGTATCAAATATGATAAGCATAAAGAAAGAAGATGAAATAGTAATTCGGAAATGAAACATGTTCTGAAAGAATTTTGAAAAAAATACAGCAAGGGATCACGACGAAAGTATGACTGATTATGAGAAAGACAAAAGTTACATAAAAGACATGATCACACCAGTCAAACGTTTTGTTTTAAAACACAATTGACCACACAATTCACAAAAAGAGGAAACGTCAAATCGCCAAGTCCTTGAATGAATCAAATGAAATCTTGCTCAGTATCAATATAAATAAATCAATTGAATTCGACCCAAATTCGGGCGTGGTCGGCGAAACAGAGTTGACCCATTTTTTGAAATGTCCATCTTGTTACGACTTGCGAAAAAAATAGGGTCAAAGACCGTAAGTGGGGACCATATGCGGTTCATCGTTTAATGGGAAGATTGAAGTATACACACATAATTAAAAATGATTTGTTGTAAGGGGGCGAATGACCCTATTTCTTGGTAGTGTTGGGAGATTTTTATCGATAGACAGGAATTAGCAGCAGATTTTAAATTGGTGACTGAATCTTAGAATTTTAGGATTAATTCCTTATTAATAGCGACCCGCCCCGACATGATTGAACGAGACAAACCTTCCTCGTTTATCGCTTTTCTTTTAGTGAAACCCGTATCAAAGAGGCAGAGAATCACAGAGAGGCAGACAGCGACTTTGGTACCATTTAGAAGATAAGAAAAGAAGAGATAGAGATGGTTATTGTGCTAAAGCCATAGACATTGTAAGAAGTAAGCTTAGAAGGGGAACTGACTAAAAATGATATTAAAATATCTACCAACATGTTATTAAATGGCAAAGACGATGAATATTATTCATTTGCATCAATTGATCTTTCTTCTAATCCCGTTATTGGAATGTTTGGAAACAAATCAGACTATGAGGTCTATGTCCTAAGAGAGATTAAATCTTAAGCAGACTGAGTCAGTGAAATGAATTTTCAAACAATGAAAGATGACGTTAGACTACGTGATAGTCGTAATAATAATAGATTGTTTGATAATCTAACGAATAAAGAACTTGAGTGACAAGAAAAGATTACAGGAATTGTTCCCGAAGATAATAAGATAGAAAGAAGAACTAAGAAAACAAATGGAAAATATATGAATAATCCGAAAGGTTTGCCTGAATGCATCCTGTGAAGTTACTTGCCGAATACAGCTAATAACCACATATTTCAAAGTTTGATGTACCTCAAATCAAGTCAGTCGTCACGAGGACGAAAAAAACGCCCCATTAACATAAATAAATAACAAGCTACCCATGACGTGGAATATATGGATAAAGTTCTTATAGGGGTTGAGATGACGTGACTCATCCACAAAAGAATTAACATTATTCGCCGAAACACTCGAAAACCATCCTTAAAATAATCTAAAAATAAACCAAAACCGAATGACTTATGGCACAGCTGTCGACACCCAAATTCACCAGACTTAGTGGCGACTGCAAACGGTAAATCAGATGACATCATTATATCACTTCTCTCACTCACACAAACAACATTTGCATAAAAGAGAAAAAGAGAAGAAATACTTGAAGTCAGAACGAACCTTATCAAAATGGTATATCAGGACTTGAAGCTAAATGAGATATGTTTCGGTTGCTATCTCGTTGTTGCTATTCCGAATTTTAATTAAAGCAATTGCTTGTTTTTTTACGGTCTAGATTCTTTAAGTAGTCAAGGTTTTAGTACTCTTTTAGTTTCTTTTATAGTGGAGCTTCTAGCTAGTTTAAAAACCCGGAAGTCATGAGGAAAAGCCTTTGTACAGCAGGATCATGGAGGCTAACCAAGAATTCCTTGATATTTGAAAATTGATACATAGTTTTTCAATGATAGGTATCAATTAGTTATTAAATGACATAAAAGATGACTGCTGTATCAAATTCACGTTTAGCCATCTTGTAGGGGTTTCTTCATTCAGTTCTTTCAGTATAGCAACTGAATAAAAAGTCTTTTGGAACGGAGTTCCTTATCGCAGGTTATACTCGTAGTTCTGATTTGTTTGCGGGCTGAGGAGCTAGAGCGAAAAAAGTGTAACAATGAAAACCGACTCGAAAAACCGACACCTTTTTGTAGTGATTTTTGAGGCACTTCCCGATGACCGAGGAGACTAAAACATGTTTCAAAAATATTCATAATTTTAACGTTCAAATACTGTTTTTTATTGATATAAATAAATATAAATATCATCATGTTTGCGTGATAAATTTCTGCGAGGCACAGCGTGCTGCATGTAGGTAGTACAAGCGAAGATCCGCACAAAAGGGAGACGCCGAAGGAAGAGCCGGACATCTGGTTTTGGTCAGCTAGCTCGCGAATATGTATCCCTCTGACTGCACAGCATGATTTTCTTCTTGTTTACGTCTTTTTAGTTCGCTTTTTAAATAGTCGGGTTTTTTTAATTCTTGAATTTTTTATTCATGTCTTATCATCATTAATCTTGCAAACGCTAAGCAATGATAACGCTAGGTGATATGTTATATAGCAGCAGACTATGGCGAAGGAAACGGGACGAGCTCGACTACTACCGAAAAGACTGTCATCATATCAGCAGAAAGACGTCCACTGCTGGATATAGGCCTCCCCTAAGCGTCGCCACATTGACCGGTCCCGTGCGTCTCGTATGGTCATCGGCAAGAAATACTACAAGAAAACTAAATTTTGTGACTTTGCCTTTTATTGTAATTATGAATTATTTTAAAAATAATGTTAGCTTATTTTATTCTGATTTTAATTTAATTTTACTTTATTTTATTGTAATTTTGATAATATTATATTTTGATTTCATTTTAATTTGACTTACCGTGATTTTTATTTTTATGGATTGTACTTTATTATGAGGAGCTCGTGGCTTAAAAATAACAGCCGCATTGGTCGATCTTTAAGGTTAAGCACCGCTTGACGAGCTCGGTCCGTGGATAGGTGACCATTTCAACATACCGAGTTTCCTCCGTGCCTCGGAAATAAGCCGTTGGTCCCGGCTGTCATTTGAAGATCTTTGACAGTCGTTACGAGTAGTTAGAAGCTTGAGATCTGACACCAGTCTTGCCAAGGGGTACCTTGTTACCCAGGTACTGGGTTGTGGAGGTCAGATAGGCAGTCGCTCCATGTAAAACACTGGTACTCAGCTGAATTCGGTTAGACTGGAAGCCGACCCCAACATAGTTGGGAAAAGGCTAGGCAGATTGATTGATTGACTTTATTCTGATTTCAATTTTAATTTTACTTTATTTAATTGTTATTTTAATTTATTTGGTTTTGATTTTACTTTATTTAATTGTAATTTTGAACTAATTTTATTTTGATTTTAATATAATTTAATTTCATGTTTGACCTAATTTTATTCTGATATAATGTTAATTGTATGTTATTATAATCTTGTTTTGAGCATGTTTTTAAATATGCATGTTTATTTGTTTTTGACTTCTAATGTAAACAACTGTCAACAAGGGGAAAACACACTGACTTCTGTTACACAGGTTTTTACCATTTGGAAGTCAGGGCTTAAATTATTTTGGTGTAAATATTTATTTGTTAATAAAATAATTTGTTTTGATTTGATAATAAAAGACGCAGCGTTGGAAGGCTTCCGACAAGATGCACTGATGACCTGTTGAAGGCCAAGAGAATCCGCTGAATACGAGTCGCGAGGACCGTTCTATATGGTGAAGCTTGTGAGAGGCCTATTAAATCAAAATTCATTTAGTATCTTTCCCCAAAAAAAATTAAATTTTATCGACACATCGACTCCAGTCCTCCCTACTGCGATCAGGCTGGTAGTGACCGCAGCATCCTGCTGTGCCGTGGGAATGGAACCGCTTCCCCCACACACTGGCCTCTCTGAACAGGCCTGCACTTCCTGAGGATTAAGGACCTCTGAGGTAGAAGGTATGCAAATTAAGTATTTTTGTTTCAGTGCGGTGAACTTAGGATCAATGGCAACGCAGTGAACTTGTTGGCTGGTAATTTTTCTTTGCCTCGGCATCAACCTATAATACAGATGTTCCTTAGTTAGAAAAATGATATTTATATTTAGTCCGTCACTGAGATTATCAAATAATATTGCACCCGTATTTTTTGCTTTATCAAATAAATAAAATTGGCAAAGATATAGCGCATCAAAGTTCAAGAGCGGGAGCTTGTACCTACAATGTGTAGATTCACCCTTCGGTAAATACAGAGGTGATGTTACATTCATGCATATATACATAAACTCACGCCTTTTTCCTATGGGGGTAGGCAGAAACTACAGAACGCCACCTGCTACGATCCTTACATACTTATTTTGCTTCACTCACATTCATACATCTAGTCATACACACACGCCTGTTATGAGTAGAATACTGCGTACCTGGCCTTTCTGAGGAACATCACCTATAAGGTCTCCCGGCGTTTCCATTCAAGTCTACCTTGTAAATACCTTTCGTTAGTCGCCTTTCATTCATCCTCTCAACATGGACAAACCATCTTAATATACTTTTTTAAATTTTAGTCACTACACCTTCTTTTAAACCACGACATTGTCTTATTACCTCATTCATCAATCTATCATTTAAAGGTCACCACACATACTTCGCAAGGAGCGCATTTCTACTGCATTAATACTACTTTCATGTCTTTTTTGCTATACCCAACCTTCACTTATGAGTAGGCACCAGCACGCTGTTGTGTACGGCGAGAGAGGTGATGTTATTTTATGAAAAAAATATCCAATTTTGAAACTATAAGTCTTTTGTCGAAGATCTTCAAAATTGTTATTTGGGTGATGGTTATGGCCAAATTGTAACAATTTTGGCGGATGTTTCCAAATGGTCGGCAAGTTCTCTGAAGGTCCTGTGATGATTTCAAACCGAGGAAATTACTTTGGCACGTGTATGTATGACACATAACCTGCTTAATAAAACATTTCTTTCAGTGGGTGTTATAACGATCAACTAATCGGATGTTGCATCCTCATTTGATACAGTGATCTCCTTGTTTTCTGGTTACAATAAACTACTGTAACCGAGGTTCTTGTTGTGTTTCACTATTATGTGGTTGGAGAAGCCACATGTGGTTGAGTAAATCAAATTTTTGAGTTCAGAAATAAAGTCTATTTAACTTTTATCAAAATCAAATACCTGACGAAATGAAATGAAATTGCAGTTCAGTTGCAGTGGCAGTGGGCAGGGCACATTGTCTCCAGTCCAGAACCTTGAAGACATCCTCCAGTGCAGCATTGAATAATTTATTTCTGTTCATATATTTTAACAACTCTGATAATTTTATTTGCTTCTTAGTATGTACTGTGATGGAATCTCCACAGTACACAAAATAGGGGCACGTGCCCCGTGCCCTCCCCCCTAAATCCACCCTTGCCGCTGGCCGCCAAACTATATACGCGGGGATCCTCGCCTTTTGTATCGCTAGCATTATCGTTACATGTAGTCCCTACAGTATTTTTTATCCAGCTCCTTTAGTTCCAGCTCCTAAATACTTAGTTAAAATACACGTTTATCCTCAAATGTCGAATCTAAACTGTCTAATGTAACAAAGATACCACTTCTGTTTTTTTTTTGTACAAGGTCGATCAGTGGATAGCTGATCATTCATTACACAGTGGCCTGATTTCAACACTTGTATGAGAGAAAGAAACACCATCGCTGGGTACTCGTATGTAGCCTTTAAAAAATACGAGTCCTGTCCCTGTACGAGAGCGAAGCCATAGTATTTTTACTGTATTTTACGAGTATGATAGTAGTAGTACCAATACGAGTCTTGCGGATAAAAATACCAATTCCTTTAATAGTCCGGTCGCTAGAAATAAACGTCATATATGGACGAACATAAAGACGCCAATGACCTTAACTCCCAAGTGTTTTGCCCAAAGATCATAATATTCGTTACATTGCATTCACCGCAAAAGCGCACACATAACGATAACAATTGGGGCCAAAGGACGATTGATCGACGATCTTACGTAGTTTCTCAAAGAAATACAAAGATTTGGAACAAAAGTTGACTAATACTTCTTTCAAAATTGAAGTTCCAGTCGCCAAATTCCAGTCTCTCCAGAACCATGGTTCTCCTATCGAGGATATCTGCAAAAAATATATTTACCCAGCTATTTTACGCCACTAAAGGGATATGGCCTCGCCTCTCCTTTTCGACGTAATTCTGTCCTCTGCTAGTGCAAAATCATTTGATCTAGCATAATTATCATTTCATTTGAGCATATCGATTTATCATCGATTCGCTAAGACGAGGAATGGGTAATTATTGTTATATAGGTTATTGTCTATCGTCTGATATATCAATTTGAGAATAATTTAGTCAACATCTATTTTTTTTTTTTTTTTCTCTTTCCTCGGTTTCATCCATTTTATTACAATCTAGCCTTATAAATAGACTAATAAGTAATTTAATTACAACCTAAACTATTACATTGTCGTTGTTACTAAGAATGTGTCCAATAGCACTTTTCTTATTGTCTCTATTAAGGCGAATACACTTCGTTATTGTGTTTGTTTGTCAACATAGGAAAGATCTTTTTTTTAAACGAACTTATTCGATTTGGCTCTCTAGAATAAACGCAAGAGTCCGTTCACCTTATAAACTTGTCCGAGGTTTCTGAATTTACCTCTATGTTAATTTAGATATTTTCTTTTATTCCATCACATTTGGGAGGAGTTACAAGGTTTTGTCTTTGGTTGGCTTGAGACTGCCAGTTCTTAATATCTGTTTTTCGCATCTATACTCCCGTGCTTGACTTGGGAACCAAGCATTTTTACGGTAAAACGTAGCGCTGTATCAGTGAAAAATATTTCATAATAGGGTCTGGATCACAGAATAAATAATAATTGTCAGGATTTCCAGATATTATGTCGTACAAGCAAACAATGAATTTTTACCGACTTCAAATAAAAGAGCCACCTAATCAATTCGATACCCCGAATACCACGGTATATATGTAACATTGTTGTAACTGCACAATATTCACATATGTTACTCTATGTGGGCTCCGAAAGTTAGGTATCTTATTATAGAACTTGCTAATTTTTTTGTGATAGTATGCTAAAACTAAAAAGAGATTTTTTTTTACATTTACACAAAAAAATAAATCGGCTTCAAAATCAAAACACAAAAAGTACAAAATATCGTTCGTTTCGGGAGTTGGTGTCGAAAAAATTAAAAAGCAAGAGGTACCAAAGACAATCAACATTTATTTTTATTGTGAAAATGATTTTTCTTTACAAAAATACTTAGTTAAGATAAAACACTCAAAACCAATATAGTAAGTATCCAACAGAAAAAATAGCGAATGAAATCTACACAAATAAACGTCCTTGCATGCAGCTCTTCCTGATCTCCCGGGAGGTCAAACTACCAAAGAGCTAGTCCATCATAATTTTACTCATAAATTTCGGCTCCGGAACTTGGGACCAGTTAGCAGAGGAATCTCTTCAACTAGGTCTTTGTACGAACCGTTACAAATGGACGGCTGACGTACTCCTAAAGAATCATTCAACACTACGATATCTGCTAGCGGTGACTTTGAACTTACGTATATACGCATCTAACCAGCAGAAACACAATGATTTGTTACCGAAAAACTGACAAAATCTCTCCAATAACGTTTATTTTTTTAGTCCTAAGGTTTAGAATTGTGTGCTGGTGGTTTTCGTAAGTGATTCATTTGGGTTGTCACCGTCATATATGTGAGGACCGCAATATTGGCCGTAATTGTTCAATGTAGCTGTTTCGGCCAACGGGTGCCAGCTTAGTTGCAATTTTTTGCTCGTTTACATATATCGATCTGAAATTGGGATCGATTGGAGAGGTCAGAGGTCTTTTGGTTGATTTATTTTCGGAGTAAGGTTATTGAGGTCATATTGCAAATACTGCTCTAATTAGAGATCATTAAAAACTTAGTAGCAATCCGGAGTCCAGATGTGTGCCTAGTTTATGGAAATTTTATATATATTACATCTAACTATAGATACACTCTGCCGAAACCTTCAAATATATTTTCTTCGTTTCACATATATACGAAAATGGCGACTTCTCTATTTTCAAGCGCGTCATGGCAATTGTAAAAAAAAAAATTTAGAAATGAAACCATAAACGGTACGATCATATTTTCATTATTCAAAAGTAGATATTACCTAAAGGTCTGTAAAAGTTACGATAATAGTACATTATGGTACAAGTGTGTAATGTTGGTGATTACCGCTGAGGCGCCATTGAGACCCGAGCCTTTAGGTGAGGGTCTTAAGAAAGCCGAGGAAGGTAATCATCAATACACTCGTGTATCATACGACGTTTTTCAACACACTTGTGAAGAAAATAATACAAAAAAAAAACATTTTCAATAGTGAAAACGAGTTGTGAAAAAATGTTCGCAATGGCGGGAAAAATAATCAGTTTTCCTATGCGCGCGCATCTAACAATGGCGATCGGCCATATACTAAAAGAAAGAGGTTTCTTTTTTTTGGCTTTTAGCTGATAGCGTTTTAGCCACTTACTAAATGGGGAATTTCATGTTTTGTTTATTACAGAGAAAAACAAAAGTTATATTTGAGTGAAACTTTTATATACGTGTTTAACGTACAAGTTGAAATTCAATACGAAGTTGCATGAAATGAGCAAGCAATAGGTACATTAATTTATTTGTACTCTTGAGCACGATCTTTTTTGTATCGAAACTTTTTTAAGAACAAAGCAACTTAACCAATAAATAAAAAAAAAAACTCTATAACTCACTTGTGAATAATAGCAATGGAAAAGTCAAAGTTTGATTACAGGTGTCATTATGTGCCTAATTGCGGTGAAATTAGAGCCACTTTATGAGCAAATGTGTTGAAAAAATTATTAAAGTAGGTACACCCGTACCCAATTTATCATCAACCAATAGAATTATCAAATTGTTTACAAACAAATCAGAAGTGATCATTTATCATATCAATGCCCCTAAAGTTCGGGTCAAATGTATTAGGAATTTATATTACGTGTTAACGCTGAGTATTCTCGGGAACAAGGTCATTATCTTTGCTGGGGTCCCAAAAATGTCGTAAGAGTTCAGGCAGGAGCAATAAAAGGTGGATGACTTTGAGAAAGCAGTCAACTAACTGATTTGAAAGATGTACCTTGGTAAACAAAATTCAGGATGGATCCTCTTCATCAACATCATCTTGAATCTATTTGGGGTTATAACATCTTCAACTTCAACCTCTTCTTATTACTTACTTCTCTATTTTAGTCTTCATCTCAGTAGTCCCCTTTTCCAGACATCTTCGACTCTATCTCTGTCACCTCCTAGACTAGAGTCAAAAGCAGACCTATCTCAAATAAAAAATATCATCTTTCACAGAGTCCATCCATCTTTCTGTGGTGTCACCGTGCCGTTAACGGACCATCTCGATCTTCTTGGTGTTACGTTGACATCCACCCTCAATTTAGGTCCATTTATTAAGACGAAGGATAAGTTGGCTGCAAAAATTTGGGGATCGTTGCATAGGTGAGACGCTGCTTCACACATGAACAGCTGCTCAACTTGTTTAAGCGCAAGTTCGGTCGTGCATGGAGTACTGCTCTCACCTCTGGGACGGATCTGCCAAATACCAGCTTTATGCACTTGATTCGAATGACGGAAGGGTCAAGAGGCTTATTGGCAATGATGTACTGGTCGCGTCAAAGCTCCAGAGCGTCGAACGTCGAAGCCGAGTTGCCAGCCTGTCGGTTTTTAATCTTATTTATTTATTGTGGGCACTGGACATTCCACCCATATGCACTTGAAAGCTTTTAGCGAATATTTTCATTGTGCGCACAGCTAAGGAGTGGGATTCCCTGCCGCAGATTTCTGATAGCTGCAACCTAGGGGTCTTTAAGGCAAGAGTGAATAGGTTACTTCTAGGCAAGCGTGCTTCACCGTCGATCACATCATCGCATACAATCAGGTGAGATGGTCGCCAAACGCGTCAGCCTCGCGTTAAAAAAAAAAACATCGTCCCTGTTGTCTTTTCCTACTTTTTCAGGATTGGTCCCAGGAAATCTAAAAAAAATCCTTAACTTTCTACAAAATGAATCAACTTCCAAGCTTTCCTGAATAATAAAACTTTTAATTCTTATTGATATATTTGAGGTTTGAGATATTTTTATTCTTATAACAATAAATTTCATACTCGTGCAAACAATATATTTCATCTTGCTCATGTCGTCCTAATGAAAAAATATATTCAGATTGTTATATAAAAGCCCATTTTTTCTCACAGAGAGGAGGCCTGTCCCAGCAGTGGGAATATTAAAAGGCTGATCATGATGGTGATGATGATATAATCTGAAGCAAACAATTATATCCTTGACTTTGGTTATTGGACTCATTGGTGTGAAGATTTAACCGACTTAAACCATTTCTGTATTCGAGTGCGTAGTACAAAAATACGTGGAATTTTTCTGTTTGTCGAGAATATAATAGCCATCTCTGTGCTCTTGCTTACACGCGCAACCGTAAGCACGTGTAATATGCTCAAATTGAAAGGCTCACTATCCCAAAACTAATAATTTGGCGACCTCGTTTTGTCTTTGACGCAGTGCGAAGATTTCCGCGTCACGATAAGATAGAGTAGAAGGTCAGTCGGCGCAGTATTATTTTGTGCGTTGGCGAAAAACGTTTAAGAGTCTTCGGAAAGTTTGGTACAGAGTTGGTGGGAGGCAGGATTGCGAGAACAAGGAATGGGAAAGGTGAGTCAACATAGACGTAATAAAAAAATGAAAAATTCGCTCTACACATATATGTCTAGACTAGATTATATCTGAAGTCGATTAAAAAGACGACGTGATAAAAATATTAAAAAAAACATGTAACGCCTGTTGATGACGAAAAGGACATCAATACACGTGCTCTCGAAGGTAATAAGAATATTCCTGCCATTGCTATGGTACTCGACCTGCTAGACAAAGTAGACAATAATATTAATTACAACAACAGACCAAAGACGGCAACTAACTAATAGTATCACGAAGATTTACAGTAAAATCGACAATATTCTGTAAGTAAAGTAACTAAATTTATACTCATAAACCATCATACTCCAGAAAAAGAAGTTAACTCTCAACAATAGACGACGTTTAAATAACTTATGCCTGTCTAAATAAACCGTCGGACGATTGTATCGCCTAAATAAAAGTATCACAACAATCTGAAGGATAATTGATTTATACGGAACCAGTGTACAATCACGTAACTGCTTTGATAGTGACGACCTTTGTCTGTCTAGGAGAGACGTTTCGGCACCCGGTGCGATCTACTTGAGAATTTGGAGCTCTCGTTTGAGAGAGGTACTGCGTATGTTGTGAACAATTGTAACTGCAGTTTTAGTAAGTGAATTGTTGGTCCTTCGAATTTCCAAACGTTAAGAAATATATTTTTAAATACTTGGAAATAAAAGATGTACTGATTAGTTGACACTTCGCGTGTCCCAAGGACTGGCTTTTACCTTGGTCAGAGAATAAGCATTGCCATACAACGTGGCAATGCTGCCAGTCTTTTGGGCAAATTACCAGTGGACAACGGTGTGGAGGAGTTTTTCGACGCCATATTTTAGTTTAGTATATTTTTAGGTTTAGGTAGTGAGTAGTTTTTGGTTTCAGTCAGATATTTGTAGCCTTACTTAATTAAGTTTTTTTTTACACTGTATATACTTTTATCTATGTTACGAAAAATATAGATTTTTTATGTCATTATCATCATTTTTGCCGAAAGACGTCCACTGCAGGACATAAGCCAGAAGGGTCCTCTTTCTTCCTTCGTCATCTCAATAGTCACCCTCTATCCAGACATATCATGTTTTAACATAGACCATAGACAGATTTTATGTGCCTTAAACCTTTTTCAAATTATCTTTTTGAATCTGGAAGGTCTGGCGACGATAGCTTTCAGCACAAATTCGATTAGAACAACTCAGTCATCAACTCAGATGAGTCATACTAGAAAGACTCACGTGAATAACAAATCCCTATCAAGAGAAGAAGTATAATCATTCTAAAGAATCAGTATGTACCTACTTAAATTATATACATTTCTTTAGTAAACAAACCCACAAGTTAGCGATAAAAAACTGCTACTTTTTACTACGAGTATAGCTACAATTACTGAACTCTGACCCTAAGCTCTTAAATACATAAAGACCGAGTTATCCAAGACCTTGACAATGCTATCCTACAAGGAACGAACTTGAAGACAAGCATCCTTCTGTTAGTAAAGGTTAAAGATAGAATGTATGACTTATGCGCCTGCGTCGATCGTAAAACCCGTCTGGGAGAAAGTGTTCCTTCTGTTACATCCAGACAATGTTGTTATTTTGAAATTCGTTTTATCTGTTTCGATTTTCGAGGAGTTTTCTCTCCTCTTTCATATTATTGTTAGGCTTGCTTCCGGCACTATCTTATCTATGGTAAGCTATGTTGTCGACCAAGCGAGCTCACTTGAGGCTTGTTGGCTTGAAGACGCCCAGGTTATTGCTAAGCTATTCACATTGAGTTATATATCCGAAAACTTCAATTATTCTCTACTCTTTGAATTGGCACTAATACAAATAAATATCTTCCCTTCCTCTTCCCTAGCTTCTAAAATCTGATTATTCTTAGCTTCATTGGAAGGACTACATTTTGGTCCTTCCATAAAGTTTATGAAAAGTCGTTCATCTTTCTACAACCCACCTGCATTTATAACCCTGACTCCATTCACAACTCTTCCATCAAATAGTTCGCACGTAAAATTAACAAACTCTTTATATCCTACCCAATCATAATCATCCAAGAAATCTGACAAAGGGTCATTGTCACACGGCGTGGTGTAGTGAACGACCGCGCGCATACTCGTGGTCGCATGTAGGCATGGACGTATACATGTGCGATACAGTCCTGCGCAGTGAGGTGCGTACTGCGAGACGGGCTGACGCGCGCATTGTAGGGTCGGCAAAGAAGCGAGGATTCCTTTTTTGAAGTGAGTTTTCTTGGGCGGTAGTTCTATGAAATTTGACGAGATTTATCTTTGAGAGTGAAATTTCAAGGAGCGTCACTTTTAGTCACATTTTGTTACACGAAAGAGAAGAAAGATGTAGGTAGCTACTTTCTTCTCTCACACTAACCTCATATTCTTTATGTTTTAAGAAGTTTTATTTCTATACCAATATTATAAAGAGGAAAGATTTTTTTGTTTGTTTGTTTGTTTGTACCGAATAGGCTCCAAAACTACTGGACCGATTTAAAAAATTCTTTCACCGTTGGGAAGCTACTCTATCCCCTGGTGACATAGGCTACTTTTTATCCCTGTATTCCCACGGGAACGGGAACTACGCGGGTGAAACCGCGAGGCGTCCTCTAGTCTAATATAAAATTGCACATTTTTTAGTACTTTTACGCAAATAAGTAGGCGGTCTATTTGATGGTAAGTTATCGCCTATAGACAATGTATTGAAGTTTGAAGTTTATAAGTTTTATTTATTTCAAAAAATTGACAGCATAGTTACAGACAAAGTTACAACATACAGAATTAGTATCTTAGGAATAGGTCCCCTGGCTCCTAAACTAGGTATACCTGTAGCTTGGAAGTCAGTGTTCCTCCATTATAAAAGTCAATATGTATGTCACTGGTTATTAAAAAGTTAGTTGTAAAAATGAAAAAAAAAAAATTACAATAGGCACATTTATAGTACAAGATACTACCGACTTCCAAAAATAAAGTTATTTATCACTTTGTAGTTTTTTATTTGTAAGTCGGTAGTATTTTTTTGCAAAAAAGTTTTTTTAGATGTCAATTTTTTATAAGTACTGTGACTTTCAAGGAAAATATGCACTTTTATGATTATATGAATCGTGTTGTCTATAATTATATCTGGGGCCCTACCGTGAGCTCTTAGAGCAAGGTTATTTTCTCTGTACCTAAGGGACACATGTATATGACTTGTATACATCTGGGTCTGGTCTGGTTATGTACTATTATTATTAAATACATAGTATTTATGCTGTAATAAGAGCAGGCGAAACATTTCTTTACTTTCTAAAAAGAGCTCTTAACCAAAGTAGAACACATGGATGCTATTGTGTGGATGGATGGAGAGGGAGAGAGAGGCCAAATAAAAGATGGATGGACTGTGTGAGGAGTGTGAGTGTGAGTGATATGAACTAAAAAAGAATCAGTGATAGCGTGGCGGGGGACAGAACGGTATGGAGGAAGATTATGTGTTGCGCCGATACCAAGTAACAAGGCATGAAGATTAAGCGTTCATAATAAAATTATACCTACGTATGAATTCATAATAGGAGTACATAATAAAATTATACTTTTCTTACTCCTCTTTAATTTTCTGATTAATTTCGTTGCGGGATCCAAGACAGTTGAATGGTTTCGCCAAGACTCGTCGAGCTTCATTGATTCGGTGTTTTTCTGGTGGTCGCCACTATTGATTTTGACTTTCAATAATTTCAGTGGTTAGCGTTGCGAGCTTATTCAAAAAAACCGGCCAAGTGCGTGTCGAAATTCGCACATTTAGGGTTCCGTACTCGAAATTGTGGGCGACTATTTCTACCTGGGACTAACGATCCAGTTGGGTAGGGCTAACTTCGTGAAAGAGGTCAACCGTCGAATCTGACTCGGCTGGGCAGCGTTCGGGAAGTTGCGCGGTATCTTCTCGTCCAACTTACCGCAGTGTCTCAAGACGAAAATCTATAACCAGTGTGTGTGACACGTAGCTCTGAGACGTGGTCGCTTACAATAGGCCTTAACAGAAAGCTTATAGTCACTCAAAGGGCCAGTGGAGAGGTCTATACTCGGCATTTCCTTGCGCAGTCGAATCAGAAATGTAGAGATCCGCAAGAGAACCAGGGTTACCGACATAGCCCGAAGAATTGCCAAACTTAAGTAGCAGTGGGCAGGGCACATTGCTCGCAGAACGGATGGCCCATGGGGCAGAAAGGTTCTGGAGTGGCGACTGCGAACCGGAAGACGTTGCGTTGGAAGGCCTTCCACCAGGTGGACCGATGACCTGGTGAAGGTTGCGGGACGCACGGTACCGGTCAATGTGGCGACGCTTCGGGGAGGCTTATGTCCAGCAGTGGACGTCTTTCGGCTGATATGATGATGACCAATTTATCAATATATTGGTATTTGTTAGTAAAATAAACATTATCACCAAATTTCAAGTTCATATGTCATTGGGAAGTTAAAAAATTCTTCGGCACAAAATTTGTGACAGACGACGGACAGACAGACGGACGCGTGAATGACAGCAATAGAGCCTTCAGGTACGGAACCCTAAAAAGTACACGTGGATGATTCCCGGAAGGACCAAAAGTGCAATGACAAGTCAATAATTTAATTTTATGGACACAGATAGTACAAAAAAAAAACAAATTAATGTGTCAGTTTGTTTTTTTTTGTTGATTACTATGATCATATCGGCATGAAGGTCACCTTGACCGATAAAATTATTTGGAAAACTCAGGTACCTACAATGACATAATCAGTTTAATCTCCCCCAAAACATACATAATATAATTTTTTAATTATTGGGTTATCTTCCTTTGACGTAACGTGTCGGTTAAGATATGCAGTAGTAATGCTGTTTATCTCTCTTTTTAACACGCTTTTATTATCTTGGTATGTATGTATCTATGGAACGGAATCTTTGAAAGTGATTTTCACCCCCTTCAAAACGTCGGATTTATTTGCAACTTTGCACACTTATCAAGTACCGATGACAATGCAATAATTTAAATAGTTCGTCCCATTATCCTTACCAGGATCTTCAGGATTAGCGATTGAACTAAGAAGTAAAAAAAATAAAAATAGTTTAAAAAACACGCTTTAATAGAAAACCAAACTAAAAAGTAGAAAACAATTTTCAATAAATTTAAATTATTAATAGTGTGATTAACAAAAAGAAATAAAAATATTGACAGATATTGGTAAAAGTAGTCATTTCAAAAATAATATCTTTAAAAGAATGCTTTTTATAATAAAATTTATTTATTTTGTTTATCACCACACTATTCATAATTTATATTTATTATTTACTTTTGCTTTTATTAAGGCTTTTTTTAGTTTTTTAACTATTATTTATTACTTTAACACTTTCTCGTTCTCACAGTCTCTCACTCACTGTCTGCTGTTTTTTTGCCGACGTACCATCAAATCTAGGATCTTAAACTTTTTTGTAGACGTGACACAATTCCTAGGATTTTTAGACTCGAAGATCCTTAGGTATGTCGTTCATTTTCTCCAGCCATTCAGCGAGCTAAAAAACTAATTGCACAGACACACAAATTAATAACTACCAATTAAGACGTCTTGTGATGAAAGCACAACTTTTCACCAATTGATCGCAACATGTGCAATTAAACAAATTAAAAAGGTAAAATTTATCGATATATCCCAATTAAAGTCAACCTTGGCGTGTAAAGAATAGAGTTGATTTTGCGAATGTGAAATAAAATGTACATGATTCAATTTTGTAGTGAACCCACGCATTTTTGTTCACTACGGGTTGGGTTTGTGTTCTGTGAACATCAGTCTCGTACTGGCCGCTAACATGCGCGCGCGTCACCATTTTCAAATATTGCTTCCGCGGATTTCGATTTTTTGGAATCGAATTCGAAAATGTTTCGTTTGCGATACATCGCGTGTGGTGTTGGTTAAAGTTAGTTACGTTTTTTTGAGACCGGGCAATGGAAGGTGAGTTCGATTTTAAAAAAAAATATTCGCAAAAATTTCTTTCATGTGAAAATGTGTTATCGTTGATTTTTGGGGTGTATTTCGGCACTGTTGGAAATATTTATCAAAATTAGCCACCGGTATTTCGATCTTTATTATCAACTGATTATTTTGCCGAATCAACGTGTATCCGGGTGACACATTAAATTTAAAAAAAAAATACATTAAAGTAATTGTATTATATTATATTCATTATAACTTACTCCCTAACTTCGAATCACGCGCATTTGCTTACATATCCTTTGTCTTAGTAAGAGCATGTATCACTGACAACAAAATACAAATTTTACAAACAATAGACATTTATTTAGTAAAACTTTTCCTAAAAGTATTTACCCATCGCATTATTTAAGCTTTCCTACTTTACTTTCTTTCTTGCCTTTATCAAATAACCATAGGCGTATATAAGGGAAGGAGGGGGGAGGGGTGGTGGCTGGGTCAGGCTCTCTACAGAATTTTCTGGTGCCCACCCCAGGATGTTGGGTTACCGTTACCGAAATTTTAGGCAGGACACTTAAATAACCACTCAAAATCAATTGTACTTAAATAAATATTAATAACAATCTACAACCGAGAAATCTACATATTTATTATCACCTACATTATACATAATAAATTCCATTTACAAGGTGGCGCAAAAGTTATCGCCCGATGTTCTTTGGCTTTATCTTTTTTATGAATGAAAAACTTTGGTTCTGCTTTTTGATTAGGTTTATTTGATGTCTTATTTTTTTTTTTCCATTGAGTCGAGAAAATTATATCGGCAAATTCGCCGCCATCAGAATTGATTAGGTCTTTTGCTTTCTGCTCTTGAATCTTAATTTTCCTTTACGGATCCGAATCTTGGGCAATTCGCTCGGTAGATCGAAGAAAGATTGAGGCTTTCGAGATGTGATGCTGGAGGAGAATGTTGCGCATACCATGGGCAGCAAAACGCACAAATAAGTCCATTCTCGACCAGTTTAACATCAAAACCAGATTCTCTACAATCTGCTACCAAAGAGTCCTAAATTACTTTGACCACATCGCCCTGAGACAGCCAGATAACCTGGAAAAACAGGTTTTTGTAAGAAAAGTGGATGGGAAAAGCCCACGTGGACGCTCACCCACTCGGTGGTCAGACCAGATCAGGGCGATTAAGGGACTCACGGTGACCACTGCCCTGAGAAGAGCCAAAGACTTGGAAGCAGCTCGTCAAGGACTTCGTGAAAGGTTTCCAAGACGGGAACGACCTTCAGTAATGAAGACAACGAATAAGAAGAGAGATCACTCTTGTCAGAACTTCCGGCGATAGATATTCTCTTTAAGGGCCTCAAAAGTCTGAAAAAAAAAACCTCACAAAAATAAGTCTGGAACGGTTAAATCAGGCGATTCCCAGGCTCACCATTCAGTAACTTTGAGCGGGTGTAATGGCTCTTCAATAATAGTACTAATCTCCTGAATAAAACTAATAAATCTTGCAAAAGTCTGGTCTGTTTCAGTTGTTGGACATCAATATTGTTATCAGCCAATAATGTACATAGATAGTGCTTATATAATGATACATTGGAAAGCCCTGTGATATATATATATATATCACCAATACATTGTATTGTGACTAGATAATAACTCAATACCTATACAAGTACTAAAAATAATGGAGTTACAGGTTTCCATTTGTTTCCGGCTTCATACCACTAAGCGACAATTTTTACTCGACTGTAACAGCAGGATGGTAATGTTTTTACGCATCTACTGTCTTCCTTCCAGTTACTTAAGACGTTACTAGAACGACAAAAATCATTTTCTGTTTAGATTTGTTTGGCATTTTCTTCAAGATCAATCATTTGCGCCTGAAAGAACCATTTTCTTCCGCTAAACTTTGAACACATCACGGAAGAAAAATAATTTAAAATTTCCTCTAAGTACACCCTTTTCATGATAAATCTTTGCTTAAAGACTTTATGTACTCACTGCCCATAGATCCCACCATATGGACCCGAGAACTAATGGATCATTGTCAGAAAATGGTTAAAAGTTTAATTTTATGACATTAAAAAGATTCTTTATTGTTCCTCTTGAGCTGTTTTCGTCTGAGAAATAAAGAAAGAATACCATTTATTTGTCAAAAGTGATTCATGAGACGCGGGACACAAGAATATGAAGGCACAGGACACACTAATATGACAAATTAAAATATAAGTAGTGGGTTTTAATTACAAAAGCAAAATATAGTGGGTGCTCTTAAGGCTGCGCTAAAAAGGATTTTATTTGCGGTAATCACCTGATGCAGGCTACTAAAGAACCTTTGACTTTTGAGAGAAGTAACAACCTATAAGCATTAAAAATCAACCATTGAAACTTGCAGAAAGTTAAGGAAGACCTACCCATTGAACGTCTTAATAGCAGACACAATAGAAAAACAATGGCTTGCGCACACCTGGTGTGCGTTCAGGGTTTGAGGGGTTCCATAATCACCTGGCAAATGTTAATTCATTCAAGGTGAATTCTAGTGATTTATTACACCTGGACGGATATGGCGGAAAAAGCTTCCGAAAACGCCCTTGATCTAATTCTTTTGTAGATAGATCACACACTTTTATAAACTTGTAATAAACTATAACGTTTAATATAAGTCCTTGAGATCATCGGCAAATCTAAAATTAAATTTGTCGAAGAAGGATGTGGAATGCATGCGGCATTCCACATCCTTCTTCGATAATTTTTTTACAGTTTAAGCAGTTCGTTTGTGGAATGCATTACCTATTGAAATGCGGCGTGCTTAATCTTTACCAACATTTAAAAAAATGTGAAATATAATTTCCTTTCACTATAGTTAGTCTTCGCCTTTCTATGATATATATATATATGATATTTATTAGTGCATTATGTAATATTGTACCTACCGGCCATAACCGACCTCCAAAACCCAGTAATTGGGTAACAAAATGACCCTTGGCATTATGGTGTTTTTAGGGTTCCGTAGCCAAATGGCAAAAACGGAACCCTTATGGATTCGTCATGTCTGTCTGTCTGTCCGTCCGTATGTCACAGTCACTTTTTTCCGAAACTATAAGAACTATGCTGTTGAAACTTGGTTGATTTTACTTAAAATTTTCACACAAAAATAGAAAATAAAAACAATACTTTTTTGGGGGTTCCCCATACTTAGAAATGAATCTCAAAAATAATTTTTCATCAAACCCATACGTGTGGGGTATCTATATCTATGGATAGGTGTTCAAAAATTATATTGAGGTTTCTAATATTTTTTTTTTCTAAACTGAATAGTTTGCGCGAGAGACACTTCCAAAGTGGTAAAATGTGCCCCCCCCTGTAACTTCTAAAATAAGAGAATGATAAACATAAAAAAAAATATATGATGGAATTTACCATGTGAAATTCCACCAAAAATTGTTTTGAACGAGATCTAGTAAATAGTTTTTTTTTTAATACTTCATAAATCATCGTAAACCGCAATTTACCAAGTACGGAACCCTTCGTGCGCCGAGTCCGGCTCGCAATTGACCGGTTTTTATTTTGGGTAGTTACTCTCAATAGAATAGGATCTTTCATTAGGTCCTCATTAACCTATGTAGATATCTATGGTGTTAATCACAAGCATACCTAATAGATTTTTATTAGGTGTTAATTAATTCTAGAAAATACCCGTAGTTAGCCAGATATCAAAGAAGGTAAGTGGTGGTGGTGGTAAATTGCTTCTAACTAACACAGCAGAACAAATAAAGATAGCAAATAGTATATAGATTATATATAGATTTCCGTATTCATTTTTCAAGAAGTTTGTAAAGTCTTATCAGATGAAGATGTTCAGTGAAACGGCGTGTTCGATATATCGATTTGAAGAACACAAGAACCCCCGGATCAGTTAGATTGAGGTAGAACACGTTATCCACATTATAGTGTAACAAACAAAATCTATATTTAGAGAAAATCTGTGTATTTAACGGCATAGATAGATGAGTTGATAGACGGATCATCCAACAATCTAAATTGAATTTAGTAAAAGACCGCTGCGTGTAAGCTCACGTAAGAAACGTATTAATATATAATAATGGATTGGATATGAATCATGATCATGAATATCGCCTAACAAAGTGTGAATTGAAAAGTAACGATGACTTACAAATATCTACCTTTTGCTTGCATCAGCATAATATTTTAACTTTACTTAAATCTATATCTATACTAATAATAAAGAGGAAAGATTTTTGTATGTAACGAATAAACTTAAAATCTACTGGACCGATTTCAAAAAATCTTTCACCGTTGGGAAGCTACACTATCCGCAGGTGACATAGGCTACTTTTTATCCCTTTATTCCCACGGGAACTACGCGGGTGAAACCGCGAGGCGTCCGCTAGTAAATAATATTTAGGAAGGTTCAACAGTAAACTACTTACCGGATAAATTTTAAAACTTTAACAAAATTATTCATAAACTTTTTATTTTAAAAACAAAACAGTATAAAACTTTTTGTAAAGCTATTCTAAAAATAAAAAGTCAAGTTTTATTTTAACAAAAAGTTTATAGGTATTTTTTGTAACGCTATTTTAAAATTAAAAAGTCAAGTTTTACTTTAAATAAAACGTTTCAAACTTTTTATAACGCTCTTTAAATTGAATTGGTAGGTATTTGTTAAAATTTTGCCACATACTTAATTTTCTTTCTTAATTTTTTTTTTATGTTTTGAATATTCTAAGAGTTGTAATGTACTTGTTTATTTTTTTGCACCACAGTCCAAAGTTTCAGTTACAAACTTCCGACTAAAAATATCTTTCCTGTTTAAAATATCAAAGTTACTTAGACATCCCCAACCCACATTACCATGTCCTTCTATGACTGAGAATGAATAATGATTACTACGAAACGATTATTTGGCAAAAAGTGCAGAGGTGCAGAGCTATTATCATTATGATGTCATACGATTACTCATAACGCAACGATCATTGATAAAGAATGACTTCGGTCTGCAGGAACCCAGGTTATTTTAGGCACACTCAACTTATAAGAGAACTTCAAATAGAGAAATTAAAATTTTACGGCTCACACCTATAATAATGGACATAATAAAAAATAAAAATATCATACTTATAAATAGGCGAAATTGGCGATTTCAATGCACATTTGCCAACATCATCAAGAGATTACAGGTGTGATGAAGTGATGTGGGGTTTGAAAAGAAAAGCTCTTTGTGGTTGTTTTATTAGGATTTCTAAAGCGGAGAATGCTAAGGCAGAATCATGCCCCGACGGGCGCCGTCGGTGTGTTCATCACCTTTTTTCCTTACTCCTCCGCTGTTATTTTCTTATTTATTTAATTGCGGGTTTCAATACTGTTGAATGATTCAACTGTCTTGGAACCCACAACGAAAAAACGCAGTTCATCGAAAACAACGACTCTCGGAGAAATGATTCAACTGGAATCATTTCTCCAAGAGTCGTCGTTTTCGTTGATCTTTATTGCCTCGGCGTTTAAAGAAGAATTATCTTTTTAACCAGTTAAAATTCAGATAAAATTACCCTGGCCACTGTCATCGTACCCACCTAAAATTAAAAACCTAAGCTACATAAAAAAAATCTTGTCTGAAAAATATTTTTGCTCCAGATTTTTATATCTGTTTCCTAAATGGTGTCTAATGGTGCACTAAGTGCGCTTGTCCGACTCGCGCTTGGCCGATTTTTTTTAGCTCACGGAAAGTGGGAGTGGCTTCTTAGCAGGTGCGGTAAAAGTTTTTATCACTGACCAATAGCAGTAGCTGGGGCGTTCCCACATAGTGTCCTACACTGTAACTGATAATTATATTAATTACCACCAGGTCGCGTTAAAAATAGAATATTATCAGTCGTAAAAATATGGGACAGATAATGTAATTTATTAATTATTATTGAATGTTGCAATCCGATTGTCAGGGCAATTATATTAGAGCAATACAAGTATTTACCTACTCCATTAAGTAGTTGTTAAAACTTTTCGTGAAAGCGGTAATTTTATTTGTTTACTGCTGGAGAAGTATTCCCTAATGTTTTTTTTTCCATTTAATTTCACATTTTTATTGGTTTTTCTAGATTTTTTGTTAGTCTATTTTAAACGAATCCTAGTCACTACGCTGACGTTTTTGAGAACCACCTAAAAATTACATTTTCATCTTATGTTAGAACAGTTGCAATTACGGCGGATTTGCCCGTTTTTTGGGAAAATGTTCACGAAATTGGCTAGTAGAAAAACAAGCTGTCTGAATTCGGCTAAAACCTAACAATCAGTTTAAAACAGTTAGATTGCATGCAACACATGTAAGGAGTATTTTATATAGAGGTTTGTTTTTTAGAATTAAATAAAACACGAATCAAATCAATTTATTTGCCATGGTATTGACTTTGTTTAAAATAAATGATAATGCCATTAGAGCTTGAACATGATTTCGGACATATTGGTGCCACGGCTGGCTCGAATGAAGCGTAATCGGGAAGTCCAAATTTCGTTCACTGTGTCTGAGATGGGTCTATGAGACTCCATTTAGCCAGGTTTTTCTAGAGACCAACAACCTGGGCCCGCAATCGATTTAGGGATTGCCAGATTGGCCACTCTAGATCGTGTCCAGGGGGCAGATCCTCTGCTGGATTGATGAAATATGGAAGGGTGGGTTTGTGTTTTTCCAGAGCTTACGCTGGCTTCCGAGGAGGTCGTATGTCTCAGGAAGCTTTTGCAGCTTTTTAGGCGTGCAGATTGGAGTTGATGGGCGACTGTCTCGTTCTTGTGACCCACTTCGCAGTGAACATCTGGTGGAGCTATACCCGCCCAGTAGATATAACATCACAAGAGGGGTTGCTTTCAAACAGCCAGTTATAATGTGGCAAGTGTCATTTAGCGCTATATCTTCTCTAGCGTGGGCGGATCGATGCCACACTGGGCAAGACTGGAGTCTTCTGACTATCTAACGACAATCAAAATCACTCATCTTTGCCCATCCTTACCCATAGGTATTTAAGTACGTAAGTCCTCAATGTACTTAATTTGCACTTAAACATAAAGTAGGATGACTAATTTTCACATCTCTGCTTTATAATTTTCTAGAAGCACGTGGATTTCTAACTGACACATTGGTAAATAAAATAAACCAGCTGAAACTTCACCGTTGGACTACATTCGAGAATGCTTTCACAGATAAATTACAAGATGTTTAGCTAATACATCTTCTTGCTGGATTTTGATTAATAATTTTGGTAAAACTACGCGTTTCAGCGGTATCTAGGCGGGTGATGCATGAAATAGATTTAGTGTTCTTCTTTGAAATTCAGTGCGCTTAAATATTTTACAGAGATTGGCGTTCGGATTAATTTGGAATGCAAATAGTAATTTGCCAAGCGTGTGTTGCACTTTCTGATGTTAAAATTTTGTAGTTTTTTTTAAATGAATGACTTTTGCATTTTTTTTTATTAGTTTCAATTTTAATTTTCCTGTTGATGTAAATAATTCTGCATGTAACGATTTTCGAATTATAATTTAACAATAGCTGTGCATGTTTGATTCTTAGTTGAACCTTAACAGTAGTGAGTCAGAAGACTTCTAAAGAAGAAGAAAACTCGACGGAATACGCGTTTTTAAAATTCAATACCCTCCAAGTAATTAAATTATCTGGCATAAAAGCTCTCAGATAAATCTCAGATCTCTATCTCTACTTTGGGTACTTTTGACCGTCAAATGTCAATCTTGCCATATTTTAAGAAGTCTCCTTTTTCTATCCAGTCTCATTTTCGTGTCATGTCTTTGAGGGTTGAGTTAGTTAGTAACAATCTGAGTCCATCGTGGGCCTCATGTTTGACGACGGATTCTCAACCAAATTCAAAAACCCCTTAACTACGGAATCCTATAACCTAGATAATTCCAGGCATTCTAACATTAGCTTTACTAAAACCACCTGCTCTGTATCAACAAACGGGAAAAACTTAATCGTAAACAGTCGACGACGGATTTATATACAACCTGTCAAAACTGCGAACATTTCTCAGCAAATAGTTTAGTAAGAGCTAAAATATTATCGGTGAAATATGGTGGTGATGTTATCCGTAGTGGGAGGGGTCGGCCTTCTTTATCTAGATGAACGAACTTTTTATTTTTAGATGAATCTTTAGCACCTGTTCGGTTCGCGAACTTTAAACTGTTCCTAGTGCGAATTGGTGGTGTGACTAGCCAGGTAGGATTGCTGAGTTTTCGGAGTTGGTTTTTTTTTTTATTTGAGTTGTGATTTTAATTTTTGGTAAGCTTTGAAGGTACCTAAATTAGGGACAGCCGATATTTAAGTATTTTTATTTTTTGTGAAAACACACGACATTTAACATTTATTTAAAAAAATATTTTTAATTATTTTAATTTATTTTAAATTATATTTTTGAGTGTTAAGTACCAAATTAGGAAACGCGGAACGCATGGAATTTATCGCCGTCACCGTTCACCGGTTTCAGATACGAAGATTTATTTTACTTTTAAAAACATTTTTTATTAGTGACAATTTTAAATGACCGCAAGTTTCTTTTATAAACCTACAAAGGTACAAATTTTTCTGTGTCATTTTCTTGCATGTATTTTTTGTATTAACCCTATATTCTGTTATTAAACAAATTAAGAATTTGCACTATTACTGGCCATATGAATAGGCTTGCAAAATATTTCTACCATGACCAACCTTGCTACTTGTGAAAGATATTTTCCATGCCAAGTTCACGCGTAGGTCAGTTCATTGAGGTGTAAACAGAAGTTTTAAATATTTTCAAGTTATTTTGAACACGTTTAAAATCATTTGGTTTCTGCACGTGTTAATAATAAAATTAAATGTTATAAAATTTAAATTTTGGATGTTTCTTATTTTAGTGATGTAGTCTAATGCTAATGAATGACATTTTATTTTAATTTCTAATGGATCAATTTTTATGTAATGTTTATGAATGTAATATTATGGACTAAGGTGTCTGAAAATAAATGAATTATTATATTATAATAGATAGTACCTGGGCGACCGGGCTCTGCTCGTGTGAAAATAGAGAAAACGACGTTTTCTAATAATTAAACCTAGCTTGATCGATTTATCGTCCCAGAAAGGCCCTGGATACCACATTTCATGAAAATCTTTGGAGCCGTTTCCGAGATACAGATTATATATATAACTACATATATCGAAGAATTGCTCGTTTAAGGTATTAGATTAGATAATCAGACGGAAAAAAAACTAACATTCTTCATAATTGTGGAGGAAACAAGTAAATATCCAATATCATGGACCTACCTTTCTAAACAACCACGCGTTTCCAGTTGCTGGTTGGATTTAAATATGAAGGTTTGGGTAATACTTTGCCCAATTGGAATTAATTTCTTAATAAATCTTCCAAACAAAACATTAATTAAATCTGAAATAGCAACGAGCGTTTAAACATAAAATAAGATCTAATACCGGCAAAACCAATTATGTCTGAACTATAAAGTAATTTAAAAATAAAAATAGATACTAAAATAAAATATGACTGTTTTAAAATCGGTGATTTAAAAAAAGCCTTTTTTTAATTTAAGTATTACTTTTTTTGCACGATACAAGTCAATCTCTAGGTCAGTTAGGTACTTAATAGGAGTGGGTCGTAACGTCTTTTAGGCGTAATCGGTTATACGTAGTTTCGTGGATATGAGTAACTAGTTTCAAAACTGCTTATTTTTGTAACTAGTTACTTCTGTATACAGTAGAGCGTTGCGTTTGTATTATGTTATGATTACGAAAATGTCGCACGTTATAGAAATATTAGTTTTAATCTTGTGTTATGATACGACTATGATTACGAATATGTTTATAGGCATTATAATATGTATGCTAATGTGTGTAATTTGAGTATATAGTTTTATCAACTGAACTTCCCTTCATACTTTTCCAGGCTTAGGACTGGCTGCAAAATTTCATTGTTTAGTTAGTTTCGTAAATTTTTCAAAAAAACCGCGAAAAGTTTTAAAAACACAGATCACAGACTCGAAACAATAACATTCGTCAGTCAGCCCACGCACTTTTTAACTGCCTTTTTTATTTAAAAATAGAAACACGACAACTGGTCAAGGTTGCAATTTCTTCAAAAAACAGTAACATAATGAACTTTAATTCTTTCAGTCTATTTCCAATTGTATTATTTTATTTACATTCACATGGGCATTGACAATAAACAAAAAAAAAACGCACCGATTACTATATTGCCGTCTCTTTTCATCTTGCGTGTAAGTCATACCTATCCCGAAGGGACTCTTTACTGTCGTTGTGCGAGTCGTGTATCGTATAATTCGTAAGTTAAATGCTCTAAGATCGTATTACGTACCTAAATCATTTTAATAATCATCTGTTGAACGAAACGCTTATGCGTGCGCTGTCGTTATTTGAGTGTCAATCTGTCAACTGCGTACGTAAAATAATCGTTACTTTTTTGTCCACGAAACTAGTTACACGATTATCAGCCTCGTAAGCAGTTACTGAAACCGATTACGTTAAATAACGCCCACCTCTAGTACTTAATGCTACTTAATGTGATTATTGAGATTAAACACATCCGTGGATCCGTTGACTTTATTATTTCATCATCTACGTGATTTTCGTTTGCATTAACCTTATATATAGGTATGTGATGCTCTTGGTATTTAGTTCTAGAAATAGAACTAAAGGCATCGTGTTTACAACTTAGTTTTTTATCTATGTATTTACTTTCATAATAATTTACCTCTCCTAACATGGTACCTGCACCACAATTTGTTACATAGTCACTACGAATTTTTGTGAAGCTTAATATACTTACCTATCTAGCTATAAATATAACGAACATAACGTTGACTTTCCTCCACTAGTAAATTATTTGGTTGACCTGATCTTAAAAAAATATCTATGAAGAAGAATTCGAAAGCTCTGGTCTGTGCGTGGTACCTTAGACCGAACCGGCTAGGCTTAAAAAAAGACTGATCGTATCAGGAAGCCATGCCATAGCAATTTGTAGGCACTCTTCCTAATCTTTTAAAATAATTTTATTATTTAATCATTACTTTTTCCCCGTAATGTATTTGTTATTTTTTTTTTTTTGTTTTTTTTTTTTTTTTTTTAATCTTAGCCCCTCACTAGGAATTTCTTCCTGTATCGTGGGTGCGTTTACAAACATATAAACTCACTTACACAAACACCCAGAGCCGGATCTGTAGGTCATACAAATATTTGTTCCGTGCGGGAATCGAATTCGCGACACGGAGCGCAGCAGTCAATCGCTCAACCACTGGCCAATTTTAGGTAGATAGATCATAAGATTGTAACAAAGTTTTTCTCGTCTTTTCAGATGTTGGCTGAGCAGACGAAGAAGAAGAATCCAGATTTAGAACATCATCGCGTTAACGTGATTTGATCACTCAACATAATCAAAAAAGATTATTTTACTGTACTTTAAAGTATCACAAATATTTAGCAAAACTTAATTTAAAATTTTAAATGTTTTAAAATAAACTAAAATTTAAAAAAAATGTTTTAACAACAAAATGCTTACTAGTTTTTAAATCTTTTATGTTTATTTATGGAATTAGGTCTAATTTTTCATTATTTATTAACATTTTACTTCAAGTATAAATGGGGATGTATGATGATGGTGACTCCGTGGGTATAGTTGCTAAAGTGGCGGCTTTAGTTTATTATATTCCTTGGAGGAGCCTTATGTATGTGGATGTTTGAAATAGGTTGTGGATGTTAATGAATATTGAAACTTTATTCCTAATTGAAAAAAAAAACATTCGTTTAGTAAAATAAGATTTAACGTCGTTGGTTCTTAAATCAATTATGAAAATTGATTTTGCAAGTTATGTCACAATGTACGGATTAATACGGTGAGGTAGAATAAGAACCAAATATGTAATAGTTAATTTATGTAATAGGGTTTAAAATTGTGACTTAGAATTATTCTCAGTTTACACATATACATAGCTACCGTATCTATCTTATCTATGGGCTCGAACTTAGACTACTACCTAATGAAAAATTTTATGTACCTAATGTGTAAGACTACAATTTTCCCAAGGTCCTTTTTCACTCATCTCTTTCCACCCAACAGATACACGGCGGCACAGTCACTTCAAGGGCCTAAAAGTGATCAACTTCAGATTGACAAACAAAGTCCTGCAAAATGAGCTGGATGAGGCGGTTCTGAACCTTCACATCCAGGAGTTGGAGGCACGGAATACCACCATCGATCCTGAGGAGCCGATCACCATCAACCTGCAAGTCAGCAGGGTCACGAGAAACAACCAGGGGAGTAAGGCTTCCGTCCCTTACACCGATAACTCGGTTAAGATGACCAGAAATGAGCTAAGAGCTGGGAAATGGTTGAAGGTTAATATAACCATAATGGTTGCGGAGTTCTGCAGACTGCCGCGAGAGAATTTAGCAATAGTAGTGAGAGTACAAGACTCGAAGAATAGGATGAGTTTGGTTGTGCCACATCCGAGCTCTGAATCAAATAATGCTTTGGTGAGTGTTTTCGAACGTCATTATTTCTATCAATCGGCCTACTTTTGCCCAACATAGTTGGGCTTAAGTGGGAATGGGCAGGGAACATTGCTCGCAGATCGGATGGCCGTTAGGGCTGAAAAGTTCTAGAGTGGCGACCGCGTACCGGAAGACGCAGCGTTAGAAAGGCTCCTAGCTCAAAGATTATATAGGCACTTAGACAGTAGTTCTAACCAAAATATTCTGCTCCGGTTAGACTGGAAGCCGACCGCATCATATTAGTAAAATCCTGGATAGACGATGGTAGACAAGATATTGCCAAATTTAGTTTTTCTTCACAAAAAGCTTTATCAACTGCATATTTTTGCCCCAACTCACGTTCTTTTCATGTAACTTTATCGTGTATTATGAATGTATTGTCACCTTGCTTTAATTTATATTTTAACACACAGTGGTGTGTTAAGATCAGCGGATCTGTTCATCTGATATGGCCCAAAACCATGTCAAGAAGATAATACTGAACTCTTTACCTACATTTATTAGTCACTAAAGTTATCAAGAAGAGTTTTTTTAATCAATCCGAATGATGCAATTTTTCGGAAATTGAAGATTCTAGAAATAATAATTTAGTAAATTTAGTGATGTCTGAAATAACTCTGACCTACTTTTTAAGCTGTATGATATGTACTTATCTCAAAGTCACACAAAGCCCACAAATTACCTACCCCTGCAGATATCTAGAAAAATACGCAATTTCTTATGGTCCCATTTGTGCGTCACAATCAGATTTGGGTGGTTGGCATATACAATATTTGAAAAAGTATGTCATGAGAAGCGGCAAGCGATTTGTAAATGTGCGGTATCATTAGGTACTGTAACTTGACACTCCCTGCACCTAAACTACCATTTCAATGAGTGTATGCTAAGGACTTTGATTCTCTATGCAAAATATTCTGCGCAAATAAACTATATTTCTTCCTTTTTTTTCTAACAATCTCAATAACTATATTTTCGTCTCATTTCAGATGCCATACATAGAAGTAAGTCTAAGGGACAATTCACACAAACGAACACGCCGAACCATCGGGATGGACTGCACAGAGAACTCGAAAGAAGCCCGCTGTTGTCGGTACCCCCTCGTCGTGAACTTCGAAGAGTTTGGCTGGGACTGGATCATCGCGCCCAAAGTCTACGATGCCAACTATTGCAGTGGAGAGTGCCCATACAGTTTCCTTCAGAAGTATCCACATACTCATTTAGTCCATCTAGCTGCTCCCCAAGGAAGCGGGGGCCCATGCTGTGCTCCTCGACGGATGAGCAGCATCACCATGCTGTATTTCGACCATGATTACAATATTATTTACGGGACTATTCCCGGGATGGTCGTGGAAAGCTGCGGGTGCTCATAGCAACGTTTAAGTATAGTTTGGGCTCCAAGATTGCAAACGGTTTTAACTACGCAGTTACAGGTTAAAAATCGTATTAAATGCGAGAGTTCTCTCTTTTTACGTTCTTATCACATTTATGTATGTTGTGCCTACTCTTCTAAAGAAATCTGTCGCTTAATATTTTTTTTGTTTGTGTAAGTTATTTTTATCTAACCTTTATTGATAATTTTCATAATTACAATGAAAATCAATTCATTCATGAATTTGGGTCGATGTCATTAGAAAAAAAGTTATCCGGTAAATTTTGCGACATATTTTTAAAATTTTATTTAAATATTTTAAATTAAAACTTTTTTAAAGGTTTTAAATTAAAACTTTTTAAATTTTCTTAATACATTTAAATGCAAGATATCCTTGGAGCCCTAAGTGTGGAGTCTGTAGCTATGTGATATTCGGTTGAAGACTGCAAACCTTTTTGTGTTGTGTGCCGTGAGAGTGAAAAATGTACATTTTTATTTTACGTTTGTACCTACGTCTAGCATAAATTACTCAACCTGTAATGTCTGGTTCAGACGAGACTAGTAATTACGTTAGCTGGTCATTATTCTGTCAGCTTTTAGTAATTGTAACATTACATGTGCACAAAATAGCAACGTTAATATGTCTCTGATGAATCCAATCTTAATTATTATTTTTCTTTTGCAGCATTAATTGTTTATTTTTTTCCTACGTAAACTGATATATTATGCCTTCTACGTCAGTCTTTTTTGAACTTAGGCTCGTTTGAACCAACGTCTTGTATTCTTTTAACATCATTTGTAAGTAGGTATCCCCAATGATTTTCAAATAAACAGATACGTTATACACTCACAAAACAATTGAAAAAAGTGTGCCGCACATATCGGCAGCACACATACATACTTTTCATTCATCTAACTTTAAAAAATATTTATTTTAATCAATAAATAAATAAATTACAAATACACACGATGGCATTTATTTTATTTTGTTTTTGTTTCAACAAAGCCTATCGCTCTTCGCCATGCGTGACATAAAGGTCACAATTGTGACCTATTCGAGTCTTCAAAATGCGCGCGCTCATAACATATCTGTTTATTTGAATATCATTGGTATCACCCATTTCGAGTATATTGTCAATCATCTTGTGACATTTCGACCTGTCAAATATCTCTCAGTGTTAGATATCTACATATTTAGTTATCTGCAACGCTTGTCGCTATTTATTAATTAATTTCTAAACCAGCGATTATCATTTTTAATTAACATTTTAAATCAATAATCGTGTTTTTTTTCCAACGATGTGACCCCTTGACTTTTTTATTAGTCAAGATAATAGTGTAAAGGTTCAAGCGATAGTATATTATCGTTTTATTTTTTATGCTTATGTAGCAATGAGTTATCAAGTACTGCTTTAACTTGCGTCTCAAAATGGCATTTATTTTTTCTATTGTAAGTCTTATTTTAGACTTTGTAATATTGAGTACCTATCGTATTTTTAATTACTGTCCACGGGCAAAATGTTAAGATATGAATGCATTAAATTCTAATACCATTTAGGTATTTCGTACATTACTGATAAAGATGAATCTAATGATATTCAGTCCATATGAGACCCAGTTTGATGATCTAAAAAATATTTGAAAACCGTCAACGAAATGTTAGGAATATATTTCTAGAATTTTAAGAATTTACTGATTTAAAAATAATGTTTGTTTTATCTATACTTAATATTAGTTGCCCGTGCGTTGCATTTGTGTTTTCTGCCTTCACGTATTTTTCATTTTAGCATAGTCATAATCACTTTTACCATCAAAATTTATTTGTAAGTAGGTAGCTCTATGTAATTCGGTGTAATGTAATACGTACTTTTGGAATTTCTCTTTGATATTGTTTGGATCTCGTTCAAAATTATATTTTTATAATAAAAATACATAGTTTCTTTTAAGATTCTAGCGGGTGGTGCTTAAACGATAGTCGCTTTATTTATAAAACCTACTAAATATTATTGTGTCGGTACCTACCCTTGTAATATGACGTATTATTTTGGCGTGATCAAATTTTTTAGATATTTTTTCGTAATGTAAGTTTTTTTTTAGAAAAATTATAACGGGCGTAGAATTTTCAAAAACTAGATCTCATTTTAAGGCAACCGTTCTTTTGAGTGCCTTCATAAAGATCTCCCAAAACTTTTGGATAACAAAATAAAATAAAGAAAAAATATAAATGTTTTATGAACATTGTAGGGTTAAGAATTTTGTGTTAGAATCTTTTGGACGTAACTCGTTTATTGTCAAAAACACTAACATTTTCATGATAATAAGTTTTTTATAAAATAAATTTTCAATTCTTTACGATTCGTATTATTTTGTGGGTGTAAACTCTTTAAGAAATATATGTCTACGAAAACTTACTTTTGTCTCATTTATTTATTAAATAACCTGTACGATGCTTCTAATGTTTTCCGTGGTTTTTCTGTGAATGATGGTCACCCATTGGTGACAATACATTACGTTTTAAATAACCCTCTCCGCCTCTCAGAAACTTTATACTGTTTTGGTTCCATTCCTAGCCAACCAACATCATTCCATCATTTCTAGCCAACCAGTCTTAGGCGCCTGTGTATCTTTGACTTGACATGGAGCTTCAAGCACGATCTCAACCCAGTTCACTGACTCGGATATGGAGTCGCTCCATCTGAAATACTGGCATTCAAATGCATCTTGTTAGACTAGAAGCTGACCCCACCTCACCATAGTTGGGAAAAACTTGGCAGATGCTGACGATAATTTAATTTATTAATGTTACGTTACCATAGATGTAATAGATCAAACATTAAACACAGCACCATCCAACCGCTCCGCCATCATTGAGACTCTACTGTTCATAATATAAACCAGATTAAAACAACTGGTATTTTCTTAGACCTATCTAAAGCTTTCGATATGGTTTCGTTACTGAAAGATAAGCTGGTGGTTGTTAGGGTGAGAGGTGCTGTTTTAGACATTTTTAAGAGTTATCTCAGTGATTTATCACTTAATTTCGGAGTTCCACAGGGCAGTGTCCTTGGACCAACTCTCTTTCTTGCCAATATCAATGACCTTTGTAAACTATCACTCCCTAAATGCAAAACAATGACAAATGCTGATGATACAGCTATGCTCGTCGAAGTGAAGGCTTTTTTCTTAAATACAGTATCAGCCTATAATGTTCCCAGTGCTAGGACATAGGCCTCCTGTCTGTGAGAGGGAATGGGCCATAATCTACTACGCGAGCCCAGTGCGGATTGGTGGATGTTAGATATTGATTTTTCAATTTTTGCATCGTATTTTTTAGTTCTAAATAGGACATGCCGGTTTTCTTACGAATTCACGATGTTTTCCTTCACCGTTTTGAGAGCATTGGTGATGAAATAAATTACACAAAGTAATACCTGCCTGGGTTCGAATCCACAACCTAAGACTTGTAAATTGAGGCCGTAACCACTGGGCCACCACTGCTTTTCCAATGATTTAACGAATTTTCCAGAAAACCCACATTTGCTTAAGCAATATTTTGCCATGGGTAATAGTCAAATTTTTTTTCCTTGCTTTGTAGTACTGTTTGTGTCTGTATAGATGGCCACTAAAGCAAACACATTTGTGATTACTTTTTTATAACATGTGCATTTATCGTATCGGGTTTTTCCGTCATGAGTTGATCACGCTAAAATCGCGGTATTAACTCATTTATACTGATATCTGCATGTAATTGTTTAATCGAATATATTAACTTGATAACCTGAACAGCTATCGCGTAACGTGTTACCCCAGTTAGTGACTTATGAAAACCAGATAGGCAGTCTCTTCATGTGAAACGCTGGCATTCGGCTGCATCTGGATAAACTGGGAGCCGTCACCAATATAGTTAGGAGAAGACTAGGCAGATTGATTGAATGCATTCGCGATAGGCTGGGGCCCCATTAATGCGCTGCGTTGCGTCGTCGCAACGGATCAACGCATTGTGTGCCTCTCCTGCGTTGCGATGAAGCACGACGTCGCAACGCAACGCAAGTCCTTTTAGACTACGAACGTCGTCGTAGCGCAGCGTTACTCGCGCGTCATTGTAGATTTCAATAGATTCGACAATGGATTGGAACAAACAGTGTCCATCATCGCACTGAAGCTGCGCAGCGCATCACCAGGGTCGGACTGGCCAGACCGGCCCGGGCCACAGCCTGACCGGCCCGCGGACCGACCCAGCTCCATTTGCCCTTCATTTGTATATAGAGCCAAGCCGTGATTAGTGAGACAGCGCTAGGCCACAGTGCGGTTCTAAACTGTAGCTAGCTACAAAATGTGCGCGTTCAGACTATAGCCTGGGCCGGTCCGGCTGGTGGAACGGACCGGCCCGGGCCACTGCTTGACTGGCCCGCGGAGCACCCCGGAACCAGACTCATTTTCCCTTAATTTTGACATCTTTAAATATTTTGGGCCCATTAGGTGGACACGCCAAGCTGGGCCTAGCTGGGTGCGCAACCGATTGAGGGCTGCTCTATGGGTGTGAAACGTGGCAGGTCACAAAGGATACAAAACAATACATCTGACGCCAATTCCAATTTTTCGTCAACCACTGTCTTTGTCGCATGGTCGCATTCTCGGAATTTACTGTCCAGCGACTATCTCCAACGTAGAGCCTTTGGAGAAATGCCACGAGAGCCCGATCGACCGCTAGATCAAGCGTCGCAAGAGTATATAGTTTGGCCACAAGCTCCAAAGGGATCACGATCACATACCCAAACAAACTTTGGACTGTAATCCCCAAGGAAAAAGAAAGCGTGGCCGTCCCCGTCAAACCTGGCGTCGCACCGTGTTGGCAGACGCAACGAGCATCCAAATGACGTGGAGCGAGGTGAAGCGCGGTGAGGAGGCCTTTGTACTTTATTATCACATGTATGTCATATAATGTTGTTTTTTGGTGTACAATAAAGAAGCCTGAAGCTCAAGACCAATCGCGATGGTGGATATCTGTGGACGCCCTCCGCCCCTTCTTTTTTTGTTAACCTTCAAAAGGCGCCTGGACTTTTGAGGAAAAGACTAGGGAGTGTGGGCTTTTTACCTCACTAAAACGACCCCGGCACAACCCTGGGGAGTTTGAAAGAGCGTCTCTCCTGAGCCTCGCTGTGCACGGCAGCACTTGATCACTGTGCCACCGTCTTTCCTGGATTCATTTGGTAGGTGGACAGAGTCCCCAGTCTCAGCACCCGCGACCCGAGTCCCGCCTACTTATGATGCAGGGAGCGTTTCGACGTTTTAAGCATCGGGGCGATTGGCTCCCCGACGCCTTCTTTTCCGAGTGGGATCGGCCCTCTCACGATCCCGCTTGGCAGCCTCCTTCTGGACCATCACGGTCTCATAGAAGGAGGTCATTTCCCTACAGTTTTGTGCCTCTGTCAGCATGGCCCTTACAACTGCTGGAAAAGACAGGTCTCGCCCGAGATCCTGGCGACTAAGAACTACCGAACAGAGGCCCACTGGGCACTCCTCGAGCGTGTGCTGTGCAGAGGTCGAGGTCGCCTCCGCAGTGGTGGCAATTTGCCTTGGTGTCTCGCCCAATCCTATTCAGATACTCACCGAAGCCCGGGTCTCTAGTCAAGATGGGCGTGCCCCAAGGTTCAATTCTCGGCCATTTCCTTTTTCTTGTTTACATTAATGATCTCCCTTTTATGATGGCCAAATTATCGGATATAATTCTATTTGCTGATGATACTTCGCTAATTTTTAAAATAGATAGGCAAGATACGTATGTCTTAAATGTCAACGAAAGTCTAATTGTTCTCTCAAAATGGTTCGCAGCTAACAATCTTTTACTGAATGCGAAAAAAACAAAATGTCTAAAGTTCTCTTTACCAAATGTACCACAACATGACCTAAACTTAAATCTTGACGGCAAACATCTTGAAGTTATAACGGAAACTGTATTCTTAGGGATTACTATCGATTCGAAATTGCAGTGGGGCGCGCACATTAGAACTCTTTCGGGTAGGTTAAGTTCGGCTGCATATGCAGTAAGGAAAATAAGGCAGCTAACCGATGTAGCTACAGCTAGGTTAGTATAGTATACTATGCTTATTTCCACAGTATTATGTCTTATGGCATTCTGCTGTGGGGATCAGCAGCAGACGTTGACTCAATTTTCATCCTACAAAAGAGGGCAATCCGCGCAATCTATAAAATGGGTCCTCGCGAGTCTCTCAGAGAAAAATTTAAAGAGATCGATATACTGACTCTACCTTCACTTTATATTATGAAATGTATTTAGTATGTCCGTAAAAATCGGGGGCTTTTCAAAACTAGAAGCGACTTCCATAATTTAAATACACGCAGTAAGCAGATTAACGAAAACTAGCAAGTCCTTTCTTATAAACAGTATACGCTTTTATAACAAGTTGCCAAAGTCAGTTATAGAACTGACCGATGGAAGGTTCAAAAACTACATCAAACGTATCCTTATTAAAAAAGCATATTATAAAATCAAGGACTACGTTAAAGATAAAAACATTGGGCCTTAGCTCCTTCTGCGCATGTCTCTAACTATTCTCAATCTCATTTTTTCTTTCCTTCTTTTAATTAGACTTTTTACAATGGTTTTCAATCATCTTTGTAGCCCTTTGCTAAGAATAGTTACAGCACTGATAACAAAATTTGTGCCACATGTTAAATTTAGTCTTGTTATACTTATTTTTATTTACCTTTGTATAGATTCTTTTACCGATTGTTTTGTGAATGTGTGAACATTGTAGGCCTTCTAGATGCTAGTTAACATTTGTTAACTTTTTTATAAAATATATAATCTTTTTATTTTATTTTTTTAGTTTCTTACGACTTATTGTCATAAGTCGGGCCTACGTTGTGCCCCCATATCTAAGTACTAATGCTGTAACATGGAAATATTGTAAAACCAAACCATTTTTAAAAGAGTAACCATGGAGTTTCTTGCCGGTTCTTCTCCATAGGAAACGACCAACCCGAACCGTGCACCTTTTGTCGACGTTTTATAAGTGCCCATGTAGGCCTATGTGAAATAAAAAAATTGATATTTTTTTATTTATTTTTAAAAAGAAGCAACCGTGCCCGGTCAGTAAATACCTGACTGAGCCTGTAGGAGATGCGCTCCTCTCTTTTCAACGATGCTTCGAAGTGCGGCAGGATGGCTTCGAAAACGCGCTTGCGTGAAAGTTACGGCTGCTGTAGCCGCTCGCGCCACCGCACGAGCGCGTGTCACCGTTCCTGCTGCCTCTGCCTGAGTACAGCAATTTCTGGCGAGATATCACCATTCTGGCGGATGGCGCGATTTCGTTTTTAAGCCCTTGCTGCCATATCCGCCAGAATATCTAGCAGAGGAAAGCGTGCCAGGAGTATTGCCGCCTCAAAGGATACCGTTCCGTAACCTCTTGCGATACAAATGGGCATTTTCCGCTGCAGGCACTAAATAGCCTGCAGCGTCAGACACCTGATAGTCTGCTTGAACAAACAGGCGTTCCATAAAGGACCATCGATCGCACGGCACCGCGTAGAGGAGGCGAACTTCTTCCCATGGTCCCGCGAAGTTGAGTAGCAGTCTATGCAAAGCACACATTGCCTTTTCAACACTTAACTTGCAGACGCTCAAAATGCTCTTCGAAGCGCCACCGACCATCCAGGGTTAACACAAGACAGTTAATGTATCGAACCACCTTGGCTTGCGCATCTCCAATTGTCACTGACGAGCTGGGTGGCTATCTGCACCTCTGCAGTTTATGGAAACATAGCCTCTTTTATGAGGCGCTATCGCCAAACCCAGCTCGCAGATCGACGCCACGAATCTTGTCCCCACCGGCTAACACCAAGCCGACGGGTACGTCAACACTCAGGATCACATCGTATGCAAGATAGTCATCGTCATCATTTCAGTCGCAAGACGGCCGGATGCACTGCCGGACATAGGCTTTCTCCAAGCGTCACCACATTGACCGGTTGCGTGCGTATCGCATTCAGCGGACAGATCCGATCGGTGGTCAGATGCCAGATAATCTGACACTAGTCTTGATATAGGGGTACCGTATTACCCGTAGGGGTTGTGGATGTCAGATAGGCAGTCCTTTAATGTAAAATACTGGCACTCAGCTGTATCCAGTTAAGACTGAAAGAAGAGCTGGGAACAAGGCTAGGTAGATTGATTGATTTCATGTCAGTAAAGTGTGTACCTACTCATGAGTAAATAATAATTCAATTTAACTCAAACATAGCCTCCGATAGTTAATACAATCACGCCTATTTGTTGCCTTTGCCTAGTGTGAGCCGCAGTTTAAAAAGTCCCGGTGGTTTTTTGAGTCCCAGTCCGACGCTGCGCATCACCCGGGGTGGGATTGCGTCGCGCGCTTCGTCTTGCGTTGAAAAGTCGCGAGCAACGACGCAATGCATATTGTGGCATGTCATAAAAATATATGTAAAACGCAAACGCAACGCATTAATGAAGCCTCACGCTTACTCGTCGGCTTTTGTTAATTTGTTTAAAAACTGGTGCACACTATGGCGGGTCGCATCTTAACTTAAAATTACTTCTACATAACTTTCATACACTTTGTTTGGACCATCGCACACTACTCAGTTTCTTTTGTAATCTTTCTCCTGTACCTACTTATTATGTGGTGTACCTAAAAATAGGTACAAGCAGGCCGCAAGGGCTGTTTATGTATGCAATGCGTTCCAGCCCGATGTGGTATGCAACACGCTTGCGACATAAAGACACGCATGTCGCAATCTGAAGCTTGTGAGATTTAAACTGCAAAGATCAATGACAAGATTAATTGAAAAATATCTAATGTAATGGTAATGCCGTTACCAGAATTAAGTCGAGATTTTTGCAGCAACCAAACCCCTATACCAGTGGATTTTTTTACTTCAAGTGCACAATTAAAAGACTTACAGCGACTCATTACCCGACTGCCGAAGGAGGGTAATGTGTTTATCAGTCTATGTATGTATGTTTGTTTGTTCCTATGTGGCGTTCCAGAGCCCAAACGCGTGGGCCGATTTTGATGATTCGTACGTCAATCGATTAGTCTTAATCTTGCGAGTGTCACTGGCTGCATTAAAATTGGAAAATAGAAAATGGTGGCTATTGGGCGCCATATTGTGGTGGCCCAGTTTTTATTTTCTTCCAATCCCATCGTTTGGGGTATCAAAATAAAGGGTTTTAAAAGGCGGTTTCAAAAATACATGACACTTTTATGCTTAAATGTACCTAAGTCTAAAAAAAAAACTAAAAATTGTTAAATACATCTGATTTTGGTCAGTCGGGTTTTTGATTTTAAATTATTTTTTTAACTATGAAGTTGGTGTGTCCATAAATAATGTAAATTATAATATTGAATACAGTGATTATGGGTGGCTAGTTTGAAATAAAATCTCAAAAATCATATGCGCCGTCCTCACAGAACGGCCACTCTTTATTTTTATAAATTTTAATTTATTTACACATTTTCCTTTTTTCTACTTTACATTTATGACGTTAACGTTTTTAAAATACATTACAAAAACAAAAAAATTATAATAATATATAACAGAAATACATGAGAAATGTACACTTACATTAATTCAGACGAATGGGAAAAATAGATGGACTAGTATACCCAATTAGAAAAAATAATCATTCCCAAGAAAATTTTTATCATTTATTTTCCCATCAAGAAAGTATTTTATAAATTTTCGCCTACATGTATAAATGTTTATAAATTAATGTATTATAGTAAAAAATGGCGGAAAATTTATCAAATACTTCAGTCTAATATATATTGCTTTACATTTAAAATATACATGGAAATCAATGTTGTTATTATTGTACTTTTATCAATTCTAATCAAACAATTCCTTATTATATGGTCGATGGTTCTATTTGACGTTTCTTAATTAAAATTACGTACAACAGTTAAGTCTATAGTTAAAAAAGGAGGTTTAAAATGCGGTTGCGCAAACCATCGACAAAATATTTGTGCAGAAACATGAGCCAACTTTGTCGATAGTCTGTGCAAACTATTAAAAGTGTGGTCTATGGTTAAACATTACATATTACAGTATCTATCACCATGTGTACGTCAAATAGAACCAGCAGCGCCATTCTATTAAAGTAACAGGTATGTCCATGGCATTAAAAATCTACATTACGTAGAAATCATATTTTTTGTCATTTTTTATTCATTTATTTAATTAAACGAGATATTTACTCTAAGTTCTAATGTACAGAAAGTGCACAACATCAAGTAGTGTCAGTCTATAATAGGTTTGGATGGATGGATTTTTTGAAATATTGATAAATTATAGTATTACGAAGCTGTGTCAAGGTAAGCGCACACTAAGGCGGGTCACAACAATCCATAGCCGCACGGAGCCAGGCCACGTTGGACTGTAAGGTCTGCAAATATGTTTCTGCAGTGCAGTTATTCCAGGCCAAAATCATTATAGATTGGCAGGGCGTTTCGTAAAAATATGTGTTTTCACAGATAATATAATACTAGCATACAGATGCCTCATCCCATACAAAGAAACCGTTTTAAGCGTTTTTCATCGGATTACACCGATTATTTTTTGTAAATCGATCGCGTTCGGTTCCGTTCCAAGGCGATAGATAGATCACCATATATATCCGTGGAACGGAACCGAACGCGATCGATTTACAAAAAATAATCAGTATAATCAGTTCAGTACGTCGGCACGGTTTCTTTGTATGGGATGAGACACCACTGGTATGGTATTTTGAAGGAACCTTCGGTACTTAATTTTTTATCTCGCAGTGAAGAGTGAGTGAGTGAGTGAGTGTTTTTTATCTCCCTTCTTAATGGGTCTTTACACCTACTTGACAGCAGGATAAAGTAACTGCGGGCCGGTCTAGTGTGCGCTTACCTTAGTGATGGTATTTTAAAAAACTCAGTGTCGGTGGCAGTGATAAATGCTCTTGTTTTGTGCAAAAAATAATTTGTAGCTATATTTGTTTGTACAAAGATATAGGAAGTTAAAATATCTAATAGGAATGTTTACATATTTGTGCTAGTAGAATTTTAATCACATTTAAAAAGATACAAAATTCCTATGAAATCAATATATTTAAAGGTCAGTAGCAGTCTTAAAAAAAAAACTGAAGGAGTTTTTAAAATACCACCAGAGACTGGTATTTCAAACTAAAATCAACCGTATGATGTAACAGTTAAGCTTTAAAATTGTATAAAAGCATACGAAACGGTACTATATGGCAGTGATACAATAATGGCTAAAAGCGAACCTAAACTAAAGAGAACAATTCGCTGTTGTGTTTAACGAAATGAAGATTTAAATAGATCTTTTTTTACAATTACAACGAGAAGATCTTTTTATACAATTACAACCAGTGTATGCTTTAAAAATATCTTGAGCTCAAAATAGGAAAAGCAAAATCAATGCCCACGAAAAATTGCATTGATAGTTAAAGGATTGCATTGACAAAAATATTTAATAAGCTTAATTTATTTAATATTAAGCGTTTTTCATGTCATAAGAGTCAACGTGTATTTGCATTGCTAAAAGTTAAAATCACTCTGCCTAAGGTCAGAATCACACTACTCGAAGTCAAAATCTCACTGACCAGAGTCTGAAACACACTGCCTAAAGTCAGGAATGCACTCTTTTAAGTCAAAATCTCACTGACCAAAGTCAGAAACACACTGCCTTAAGTCAGAAACTCACTGCAAGTCAAAATCTCACTGACCAAGATCAGAAACTCACTGCATTAAGTCAAAATCTCACTGACCAAGAACAAAAACTCACTGCATTAAGTCAAAATCTCACTGACTTAAGTCAAAAACTACCGTTAAACACAACAATGAACTGAGACATCACAGATATCATTCCTACAGTAAGAAAACATGTAATGCGACAGAATGCCATGATTGTAACCCAAGTAGTAACGATAGTAAGGTCACACTGGAAGTAAGTACTAACGTCTAGTACTAAACGCTAACCATATATACAAAATTACTATCCAACTCGCAATGAGTATATGGTCGCGACATAGAATCTTGAGCCATTATATTTAAATAGGATCACAGTGAAAAAAGTGATTTAAATTTAAGTCACTATACTATAAATATTAATGTCCATGTTATGGCAAGTTTCTCTAAATAAATCTTAAGTGTTTTCTAAGATTTCTAACTGTCTACGTCCATAGAAAAATTTCCCATTTACTAGTTTTTTTTTTCTGTACAACTCGCGAAGTCGCTAACACATACTTTTCACAGTCTAATCACAAAGTTCAATTGCACTGTTTAAAAACTTGGTTGCGACACAGTCCTGGGGTTGCCACTCTGGGGCTGGTACACATCATAGGAGTTATGTGGCTCCAGGTGGCAGACGACATTGTTCTCTCCATTGAGAACAGCTGCTAAAGCCCTCATGTTGCTTTCCTGAGGCTGGTGGTACGGATGCATCAGCCTCCCACTCTCGTAATGCCTCTGGTCGTAACGCTCCAAAGTATCCCACTTGCCATATTTCCCGTAATGCTCCTGTTCATGGTGATGCCTCTCTCCAGGGCTGTAGGAGATTAACGGGCGGTGATCCCCAAAAAACTTCGAGCTGGACGACCCATGGTGACCAGGATTCTGTCGGCAGTTATCTGGACCGGAGTTATCATCAGACATATCAGACATAAGTGTCTCATTCCTCTCAATCTCCTCGTAGACTGGATCGTCTTGTATCACGCGAAACTCTTGTTCAGACCCTCGTCTGTACATCCTGCCTTGTTGGTTAGCGATCTCGGAGTAAGTGTGGTTAACGTTCTGGCTTCCGTGGTGATGATGATGTTTTCGGCGATCGTCTTTGTAATGTTTCCTGAAGATCATTTCCTGGCTGCCTGGTGAATGTTGGGACATGTACACGTGAGGGTTTCTGAAGTCGTGGTTGTAGCTCCGAGTGGTTTGGTACCCTTGGGGGTGATGCAGAGGACTTTCTTCGTCTTTTAAGGCGTGTCGAGGGGATGGGGGCGCCAGAGGAGCATCGCACTCGTAAGGGCTGTGGATGTGGTTCTGCTGAGCCAGCTGTCTCGACAACGTGTCGTGATGAGGAAGAGTCGAAGAGTTCACCGGATGGTGCTTAGAAGAAGTGTTCTGTAAAACAAGGAGTAATGTTAGAATGGATATTTAAGTGCTGTGGTGTAAGACAGCTCAATTTTTGTTTGTTTCATATAATTCTGAAAATATTTTGAAGAAGAGTAAGAATAAATATACAATGGAGTTTTTAAGTTCGTTATTCATGAAGTATTTCAGCTAAATTTTTACTTCTTAACATTTTTTTGATTAACAATTGGTAAAAAATTGCTTTTAAGACGTAAGTTAAGTTATTCATTTTTATTTATTTACAAGTCGAGCATGTTATGTTAAGTTTTTCTCAATCAATTAAAATACACTAACAAGACAGTCAGTATGGTAGTGCTAAACTTAGCTATTCCAAGTGCTATGAAGAGTTGTTACACCTATACACAGACACGGATGATGGCTTATTAAATTAAATTATTAAATTAAATTACCACGGAGTAGTTAGCAAATGGAGTAATAATGTATTATGAGCACATGCAGTCTTGTAAACATTTGGTGTAACATTATTATGTACAATTATGTAATACAATCGCAGTATAATTATATCGGTTTGATTTAAGACCTGTCTGAATTCAGTGATGATTGTAATCCTTAAAAACCGTCCAAAAGCGATTCGGAGGCCCGCATGAAGGGTTGCGTACCATTATCGCACGAAACGCAAAAAAAAACACTTTTATTGTATGGAAGCTCCACTTAATTATTTATTTTATTCTGATTTTATTTGTTGTTATAGCAGCAACAGAAATACATCATCTGTGAAAATTTCAACTGTTTAGCTATCACGGTTCATAAGATACAGCCTGGTGACAGACAGACAGAAAGACGGACAGTTGAGTCTTAGTGATAGGGTCCCGTTTTGACCCTTTGGGTACGGAACCCTAAAAAAGACACTGAAATTGACAGAAAGACTTAATGTAGGTAATGTGTGAATACTGTGATAAAAAACTTTTCTTTTCTTAGTCTGTCAAAAAACGGATGACTTTGATTCAAGAGACAAGTGCATGTCAGTACTCCATTTGCTTACTATTCGGTGACATTGAACAAAGACATTTTTGATGGATGTTTGGAACATTCAATGATTGTTGGCCATGATGGGCGACTGTGTACAGGAGATATTTGGAAGGAGATGGGTAGGGCTATATGCAGTGAGATGACGTCATGCAATGTCCGCTACAGTTATTCTCATGCAGTTAGATTAGGGTGATTTTTTACGATTTAGTAAGATCTCTTATTTCCCAGTATGAACCGTCACCAAATAGTTTTTTTATACAGGTAGTGAAGTATCTGAATATTATATTTATTTACATAATACCTGAAAATAAAAATGCTGTGGAAATTAATAAAATAATTTGTGTGACAATTTGATGACTTATTTATACAAGTTCCTAAACATTTAGTTTAGATGTGAATTTTAAGATGTTCTCCTACCATATATTTAGGTAATTTCTTATATATTTATGAAGATATATTCCTAAATGTGTTGAAGTAAAATTTGCTAACTAAATGATATGTTTGAGGATAAGAAACTTGGATCTATTGTTACTAGATACATGCTTAAAATTAAACTGGTCCCGTGGTTCTAACCCTCAGTTTCCCACCTTAAAATTATCGCTGAATTAATGTGACAAATTGTCAAACACGCGTTATCTGCTGTGATTGGCTGTCTAAAATCCATTCAACCAATCACAGCAGATAACACGTGTTTGACAATTTGTCACATTAATTCAGCGATAATTTTAAGGTGGGAAACTGAGGGTCAATCTAGTTCACATCTTTAGGAAAATCAATTATAAAACCTAGCTTATATTTATCTACCCACATAATTAGTAGTTTTTATTCTTGCTATGCTGCCAACTCATTTTCACACTATTTATGTACATATTCCTCACAATTTTTACAGGATACAAACTTATTTTATTTAAGTATACATACACACGTCACTATGCAGTATAAAACTGATTTACATCTACATCCGTCACCTCACACATCAGGTCCAGTTGAAAACCAACGTCAGGCACTAGTTATCTGGCATTTTTCTGAACTGAGCCTTTTTGGCGCAGCCGTTTGGCACATTTTACGGCTAATTTCTTACATCAGTCTTTACAGTTTAACTTTTTATTTTATTTGTATTTTATCTGATGTATAATAATATGTTGTGTGTCTTTTAGTCTGTGCTAAATAAATGTATATTCTTTCTTTTCTTTTCTTATTTGTAAAACTGTCTATATCTTTTAAACTTTACTGAAAGTACTATTCAGGTAGTATCGTCATCATTTTCGCCGAAAAAACACATAAGATCTTACCAAAACGCAAAAACAACTAAAAACATAACATCCAAACAGGAAAACTACTAGCGTCAAGCGTTTTTACAGCCCTCCCCTCACCTTCCAGACGTTAGCGTTCGCCAACACAGCCCACTCGTTCGCGCCAATCGACGCCGCCATTTTGTTCGAGAAACAAGATGGCGAACGAGACCGCAAGTTCTGGTATTCGTTAGGAACCTCTATATTGTTCCTGTAGCTATGCATTGAGGCGATACTTTGAGTGTGTGATGTCGAATGAGGTATATTCTGTGGAGTGGGCACTCTCATAGATCTTGCGTCATCACTCGGAACGTAAATCGGTGCTGTGGGTCGAATATTCCATCTCGCCGCTTCAGGTTGCAAGTTGTAACTCTATATATAAAGAATTTTTGATATAATACACATATAAATTATATTCTAAATACATATATACTATGCAGGATAGACGACAGAATGACTAATGTATGCGATACGCATTTAGAGATAGGATTCTTCGTATTTCCAAAACTGATTGGATCAATATTTTTAACGGTCGGTTAGAAATATTTGATCCCATTCAGAGATGTTGTCAGTATTAACTTATTACCACCACACCACTAAAGAAAGAATGTTAATTAGACAATTTGAAATGATTTATTAGTGAAGCATTAGTGAAAGAAGGCTTTGGAGAGACAGAAAAAAAAAACATAAAAATTGGACTTACCGTAACAAAAAAAAACAAACAAAAATGTTAGTGACATTTTTTCACACAAAAATAAACATGTTAAAAAACAAACGTAAACAAAATTGAGCTGTCTTTAACCAATTAGTGACAAAAGCCAGTGGTGTCTGGTGGTGTGAAGTCGAATTTTTCGATCAAAATTTTGGAAATACCCTATCTCTATTTGCGTACGCACCTTGTTGGCCATTTTGCCGGTATCCGTGGGGGTATCTTCCGCTACCAGGGTTGATGGGGCTCCTAAGTTGCGTCATGGGTGCTGGGGGTTCTCTTTCGGGGATATTATGGCCGAAATTCGCCGCTGTCGCGTTGAGACTAGGTCCAAAATTGGATGAAGGGCCAAAATTTTGATTTTCTTGGGAGGTTCGTCTGTTTCTGTTAGAATGATAGCTGTGGGCCGCAGCCGCAGCGGCTAGGGACGCGACAGCGGCGTTGTTGACAACATTGTTGTTGTTATGGTTGTTGTTGTTGACAACAACGTTTAATGTTTTGATGATAAGGTTGTTTGTTGTTGACGCTGACGCTGCAGGGAGCCCGGATGTGCTTGCCGTGCTCTGCTATAAGGTGGAATTTATATTTATTTGGGGTATACTTTGTGATATATCTTAGATACTATAAAAATATATATATTTTGTTGGATATATGCCTACTTATGATGTATATTTTTTTAATAGTGAGCTATTAAGCGTCTTAGGATTACAACAAAGGTTAGTAATAATCAATTGAAATTGATCCTGAAATATTTTGGCAATTTTAATTTGTTATCAGTTATTTCTGTATACCACCACCAATATCATGCAATATTTTTTTTCTTCGGACATCGAAAGGTAAGGTACGATACACCTATCGATCTAAATTTTTGGATAATAAAATAGTAGACGGTCTTATATTTTAAACAAAACATTCGAATATATACCCATAGATAATATTTTAGTAGTCTCACATAAATCTGTTAGAAACTTAAGACTTGTCAAACTTGCATTAAAATCTGTAAATTTTTCGAAAAAAATTAAAAAAAGTAATTGGGAAATAAAAAAACAACGGGGCAATGTTTTGAGAACTTCTAATCTATACTTTCAGTTCTCAAATTCTGTAAAATATTAATAATATTTTTATAGGTTCTACGATGTTAAATATATATAACTTTTCAAACGCTATATAATTTTTTTACCAGGTACTTTTCTGGCAAAAGTACCACACATATATTTGATTTTTATGCAAGCCCAACACATCTTCCCCATCCCATCCCCAACTCATCATCCTACTGAACATACCGTAACATCCCTCGGATCCACCACATCATCGACATCAGCATTGCTCTGGTGGTATCTGCGGCTCTTGACGGAGCCCTGGCGGGTGTCCATGTGGTTGGAGGAGGAGGCTGTGGGACCGTTGTTGTGCTGGAGAGTCTCTGAGGGTTGGCCTGTGAAGTGCAGGCAGCAGGACAGCCAGGGGTGACGGCGACCGATGCGGGCGCATTCATTCCGGAACTGGGGGTTTTAGGGGTGAAATGAAATTAGATAAAAAAATTAAAATGGCTATAACTTGTTTAATTGTAGCATTTATAGGGATAAGAAGTTAGAGAAAGATGGCAGATCTTTTATCTTGTTGGTTGAATTGATTTGAATGGTTAGCCAAGCTTTTGTTTAAGAAAGTGGCTTGCATTGTAAAATCAAAATGTAATTAACGCAGCTTTGAAGGCTTAAAACAATGCCAGATATATCCCACCTTAAAATCTGTCAAATAATTAGTACAATTTAAATTAAAAGATAATCGAGTTTTAAATATCAAAGGACCCTTTGCGTAATTTCTGAAAAGTTCATGTCCGAAAAGGTGTGAACCGATTTTACCTAAGAACATGGCGTCAATTATTAAATTAGGGTCTTTTGGTTATTCATAATAGCCTTATGAGTTATTAGGATGTAAGCCAATGCATAAATGAACAAGAAGAATTTACAAACCCCAGACACAAATACTTCTTAAGATCACATGATTTATCTAGTAGTAGACACGCTTCGATCGACAATCCATCGAAACCCGTAATTATAACACGACATCTTGCAAAAATAACCGGATTCAAACAGTAAAATGCGCATAATTTTTGAACGGCTAAAAACAAAATCAAAATCGGTTCATCCGTTTAGACGCTATGATGCCACAGACAGATACACAAATACACACGTCAAACTTATAACACCCCTCTTTTTCCTTCGGAGGGAGGGGATTAAAATAAAAAGAGAATCAATGGACTGGTTATAAATCTTACCTTATCATTCTGCAAACAATGGAAGATGAAGATCACGAGCCCCTGCAGAGAGTTGAGTATAGTGAAGGCGTACGCCATGACCACCGTCTGCTCGCTGAGGTACAGCAGCCCGAAGGTCCACGTCAGGCCCAGCAGGAAAGCCAGTACTAGCGAGCTTTTTAGCCACACCCTGAAAGAAAATAGAAGATTTAGTACATGTCTCATATGACCTAATTTTACTCTTGTTTTGAACTTAAGTTTATTGAACTACTGGTGGTGACCCGTTTCGACTTCGCACGGGATACACAAACCTTTTTCGCTCTTTTTAAAAGTAAAATTTGTATCAAAATCCTTTGCATGTTTTAGAAGAAGGAAGCGGAAAGAAACAGATCGAGGTAGACAGCGACCTTAGTTAGAGATTTACTTTTCAGACCATCTGCTCAACAATGTTCAATTACATTATCATACAATCCTAAAGTAAAGCATTACCTCCCGAACTAAAATTTTACTCTATATTTCCTTAACTGGACTAATGTCCAACATCAATATAAACTTATGATTAATTACAAAATAAAAACTTAAATTATGGAGCTTTTTATTGTCTCGCAGGTGTGAAAAGTAGAGTGAGCTCCTCTGGGCAAAGCCCTTCTTGGTCTTGGGCAGTTTGAACCCAGGGCTTAACTCAGGACCCTACATAACTCCCACGCTTCGCTCGGAAGTTAGCTCTAGAGTCCCTCGTTACGCTCAGGGTTCAATATGCCACCCGTTACGTAAGACACTGCTTTATCCCCTTGGTGCATAATCTACTATTGTTCATCGATTCACTTCCCATGCGTATAATATATAGTTTACTGTTTTTTTCTCCCAGTGCCGGGAAATGTCCTCCCCCCTTTGACTTCTGGCTTTTGTAGACAACTGGTCGTTTGTTCAGCTCATCCCGCGGTCTGCCGCGATGCCTTTTGTAGACAACTGGTCGTTTGTTCAGCTCATCCCGCGGTCTGCCGCGATGCCTTTTGTAGACAACTGGTCGTTTGTTCAGCTCATCCCGCGGTCTGCCGCGATGCCTTTTGTAGACAACTGGTCGTTTGTTCAGCTCATCCCGCGGTCTGCCGCGATGCCTTTTGTAGACAACTGGTCGTTTGTTCAGCTCATCCCGCGGTCTGCCGCGATGCCTTTTGTAGACAACTGGTCGTTTGTTCAGCTCATCCCGCGGTCTGCCGCGATGCCTTTTGTAGACAACTGGTCGTTTGTTCAGCTCATCCCGCGGTCTGCCGCGATGCCTTTGGTGATTTTGATCGATTGTTGAAATAAATAATTGTCAATTTTACTTACTTCATTTTATACAGCTTGGCGTCGTCTTTAGCCTTGAGTGAGACGGTGGAGTGTGTGCACATCATGTAGACCACCATGATCAGACAGATCCAGTTCGCCTGGAAACAGAAGGAAAGGAAAGTTTACACATTTGTTCATCAGCATCATTGAGTCAAAATACTCCAGCTAACTAATTAAAGCTTAGTCTAATAGATGTAGATAGCAATTTGGAAGATTACTTTCTGTCTTTATAACCAACATTTTTGTGGTAAGACTGGCAACGGGCTACAATGAGCTGCTTCACTGCCTGATATTTTCTCTTCTTCTAAGACCTACTTGGATTATTATGCCTTGTATTATTCATAACTCTACAATGCAGTTTTCTGCTGTTAACGACACTAGGTTTCTTTTATCTGCGTTCATAGCACTAGCACTTTATGCTCACTCTTACTCTAAACACAACAAAAATAACGACTCGTATGTTCAAGCATAATGCAATTGTAAAAAGTTAGACGGTATATTGACATATACATTTAAATAGTCAAATAAACTTAACGTGGTGTACAATAAATTATTTATATATATAGGTTAAGACGGGCTGGTGTCCGCAACTCCACGTCTAAGCGCGTATTTTGCGTACGGATTTATATATATAAAAATGAATCCCTATTTCCCTTGGTCACGGCAACACGCGTGACCGATTTCGCAAATTCTTTTTTTGTTGTGTTTGTTATTATTAGGAGAAGGTTCTTATGAAAAAAAATAAGTTTTTTTTTTTGTAGTATTTAGGTAGGGTAGTATAGGTAGGGTAGGGTAGTTAGGGTAGGGTAGGTAGGGTAGGGTAGTTAGGGTAGGGTAGGTAGGGTGGGGTAGTTAGGGTAAGGTAGGTAGGGTAGGGTAGGTAGGGTAGGGTAGGTAGGGCAGGTAGGGTAGGGTAGATGAATGATTGGTGTTTTTATGGCAAAACAAAGTTTGCCGGGTCAGCTAGTATTATATATAAATAAATAAACTTACCACCAGCACCAGTATAACCGGCCCCACAAAGCTCATCATGAACCACCGATCCGTTGTAAGCCAGCAGTGCTTCTCCGTGCCGTATCCTCCAGGGTATACCGCGGCGGAGACCAGGACTATGAGGGCTGGCACCAGGTAGGCGCACGTGCAGTACCAGCGAGCTCGAGGGTGTTCCGGCTCGAAGACTTCTACTAGCATCGCGTAGAGATGGAAACCTGCAAAGTTGGAAGAAGTAGGTTAGGAAATGTTAGTAAGTACAGGAAGAATCAAACATAATGGTGGCTCGTTACAGTCTGCGAGTAAAAGAGTGTTTAAAATGTGGTTAACAATATTTAAATAGGTACATACATAGATTCATATTATGTGAGGACGATGCACCCAGAATAGCACTACATTCTATACTACGTATAGGTATAAATTATTCAAAGCATAACAGGTAAATTTATTAATTTGATAAATAGGAACATGGTTCTCACATACTTACAAATATTGCACATATAGGTAAAATAATTAATTCAACAACAACGGAACAGTTTGTGAGACAATTTCAAAACTACTGATGAAACACGAAGTTAGCTTGAATACTGTAACTATGTATTGTGGGTAAATTTAATTTGTTCGTAAATAGGAAATAACTAATGTCAAAAACTGGTCAAATATTTATTTTTACTACAAAAGGATCTTTTGAACTGTCATCCGCAACTCTGCGCTACTTCAACTGTCCTTACTTCGCTACACCAAAGGTTGATACTCCAGTGACCTCATATTATGACAATTATTCAAGAGATCAATTGATCTTAATCTACGAAGATTAAATACTGTCTTAATTCACATACCTTCAAGGAACATCCAAGCGAAAGCAGCCAAGAAGAAGTAGTGCAGGAGCCCAGCGACGACTCCGCAGAAGATCCTGTTCTGCGTCTTGTCTATGCCCGCCAGGAACACGATCTCCGCGACTAGCAAGCAGGCGCACAGGTTCTTGTGGATCAGTGCGCGGTCTGACTGCTGGACAGAACATGTTGGTTAGATTTGGAGGAAATATTGTTATGGTACACAATAATGGTGATAATAATAGTAACAAAAAGAACTAAATTAACCTTTCGTGTGTATATGACGTGGATCCACGCGAGATAAAAAGATTTTTCTTTTGTGCCGCTAATTCGTGGCACACGAAAGGTTAAATAGGCCCAAGGTTTTATCAGCTATCTTTAACAGATGGACAATTTTTCAGGATTATTTCAAAACATTATAAAGTTACACAGTATTTTGATACATATTTCTAGTTTTTTTGACTATTAACAATCAAACCTTCCATATTTAGATAAATCTTTAGCTTGGTCACAGATAATATAATACTAGCATACATATTCCTCATCCCATACAAAGAAACCGTGCCGACGTAACTAGCGTTTTTCATCTGATTATACCGATTATTTTTTGTAAATCGATCGCGTTTCGTTCCGTTCTACTGCGATAGATAGATCACCATCTATATTCGTGGAACGGAACCCAACGCGAGCGATGTACAAAAAAATAATCAGTATAATCAGTACAGTACGTCGGCACGGTTTCTTTGTATAGGATGAGATATCTGTATGCTAGTATTATATTGTAAGTTTTTCATGATAGTTTCAAACAGAGCTACCTATTTATTTCAGAAGTTTGCTTATTAAGCATTTGAAGTTGAATATTTGCTAAACTAAAGCAGGCACGGTACTTAAGCCTGAAAACTTGACACTTTTGCACTAAAGCAGGGTTTGAATCGAATTACTCAATTCGGCAATCGGTCTCACGTATATGAATTTATTAATGTTGGTACTTATGTAAATATTGTAAAAAACTTTTAATTTTAAAAGAGTAAGTTTGGAGTTTCTTGTGTGTTCTTCTCCATAACAAGCTACTTTGCCGAATACACGGTAGAATTAATTTTTATTAATTGTAAATAATTGTTAACGTTCAAAAGTGCCGTTTAATGGCTCAGTTGAAATAAATACATTTGACTTTGGTCCTAAAATGACTCAAAAACGTTCAGAAAAATATTCATAAATTAATACAAACCTTCCCATTCCTAAAGCAAGTGAAAACAATGATCGCCGCTGCCAACGCAACCGTAGAGATCCCACATCCGATGTACGTAAGCGTCTGTAACGCCAACTCATGCGCAGCACTCAGTGGTACACCATGCACGTCCATCAAGATGGCGAAGTTGGTCAGGTGGGAACACGCGCAGCCCGTGTGGGTTGAGTTCGACCACTCGACTTGGCAGCCTTCGGGGGACCAACCGCTGTGGGAGAAGAGGGTTGATTAATAAATCATGTACAGTCAAACGGAGTGTATAGGAACGCAGGGATAAAAAGAAACAAAACTTTGAATTATTTGTGTATACCCATCCTGTGGCAATGTATGACCTCTTCATTACAGAAGATAGGCGTAAAACTCAAGGACTTTGCTTTATGTCTTCCTTTGTAAGGCTGTAAAGAGTTTTTCTTTGTAATCGTTACTTCAATTAACATGGCAGAAGCGGTATTTCAATCAGAATATTAAAAAACTTTTTAACAAAAAATCAAACTGACTTCCAGAACAAAAAACTACAAAGCAAAAAATAACTTTCTTTTCCGAAGTCGGTGTCTTTTGTATCCATTTTTTTCAGTTTTTCGACACCGACTTCTGAAAAGAAAGTTATTTTTTGCTTTGTAGTTTTTTGTTCTGGAAGTCGGTTTGATTTTTTGTTAAAAAGTTTTTTATTTTTTTCTTTTTAGTTTTAGTAGGTGTCTCCAATTAACATGATAATCATTTGTGGTCAAAGTACACCTCATGACGATTCCAATAAGCCCAAGCACGACTAGGATACATTGTTGTTTTTTCAGAGTTCCGGTGCCTACCTTCCGGCTTCATCATCAGAACAGTTCAATGATACCATTTTCATCAGTCCCATTCATTTATAAGTATTTGCTTCATCGTAGTCGGTTACCTATTCGAGATATTTTATACCCGTGACATACTTAGCATTTAGGAGTTCAAGTGGCCATCTGCGGTCTTCTTCATCAGTTCCACTTCACCAAATTATACTTTCTGAGTGCAAGTGATTGCATTGTTGATGAAAATACCAAAATCACTATATGTTTGCCTATAATATTTGAGGAGTTCCCTCGATTGCTCTAGGATCCCATCATGAGATCCTGACCTGATGACTATGGGACCAACTAGGTAGTATACCCTTCAAAACAAAAGAAGATTTTTTGAAATCGGTCCAGGCGTCTTTGAGTAATCGGGGAACATACATAAAAAAAAAAAAAAAAAAAGATTCCGACGAATTGAGAACCTCCTCCTTTTTTTGAAGTCGGTTAAAAATGCACTTATGTTTAAAATTAAAATAAAAACCGGCCAAGTGCGAGTCGGACTCGTGCACGAAGGGTTCCGTACTATTATCGCAAAAAACGGCAATGATATCACATTTGTTGTATGGGAGCCCCACTTAATTTTTTTTTTTCTGTTTTTAGTATTTGTTGATATAACGGCAACAGAAATACTCATCTGTGAAAATTTCAACTGTCTAGATATCACGGTTCATGAGATACAGCCTGGTGACAGAAAGACAGACCGTGGAGTCTTAGTAATAGGGTCCCGTTTTTACCCTCTGAGTACGGAACCCTAAAAACGATGCTTTGTTTGAAACCAATAAAGTGGTATCACAGTTAAAATTCCCTTCAAAGCAAATGCTACCTTATTAACTGACATTGAGACTGTTGTAGAAAACGTCTGAAAGAAGAATCGTGTTTGCAGTTTTGGTTATTCCTGTCGTAAAAGATTAGGCATTTAGCAAATTTAGCCAGTCTGACTGATCTGAAAGCTTACGAAGGACATAGAAAACTTGGAAGCTCTTTGATTGCACCTAACCCTGATCTATTTGCTCTTTGATTAAACCCTCGTTTATACTCCATTTGAGATAACTTTGAATTTAAATTATACAATTTTACAGCCCGTTCAACCAATTTTGACCTCTATTGCGTTGGTGATGACAAATGGCAGCTGTTAACAGTTGGTATTGGTAACAGGTTTATGCTTTTTATGCTATCCTTATGCATACGGAATAGAACTCAAAATCGGTTGACCGGACTGTAAAAAAGGATTGTAGAAATTTCTAATGTTATTTCAAATGGAGTATAGTTGTTGCGATCACCACATATTTGTATGCTGTGATGAATCAAGATTATCAATTTCTGTCACTAGTGAAATATAGCAAATATAGGTCCTCCAGGTTGAAATGAGGCTTCAAAGACAAAGGTAGCAAGTTAATGGAATTTGACTCGGACAAAACAGACAAACTTGTCCGACAGCTTAGTTAGAACCACTAAATCATCTTCTTCAGAACTTTGACTAAATCCGTACTAGTGTCCGACCGAAAGTTCGGTTTTGGTAAAGTTTCGGCAAAAATACGAATATCGGTTTAGTTTAGGTTTCGCCGGCAAACCTGCCGAAACTACGACCGAAACTGAAACTGCATTCGGGAGTTTGCGCGCGGTGATCAGTCATGTTCAGCCCGTTAAATTCCATCCAAGCGAGTATTTTTTGCGTATATTATTTTCTTAAATGAGGGTTATGTTGATTATCATACCAATAAGTGAAAATGTCGAAGACTGCATAGCTATTCGATTTAAAGATAAAAAATAAAGACTGACTGATTATAATAACGTTTTCTTTATGTTTCCCCTTAAAACATGTTCCTTGTATGGAAGTTTCGGTTTCGGTTTCAACCGGAACTGAGACTGTTGCCGAAATTCGTTTTCGGTTTCGGTCGTAAAAACCAGTTTCGCTCGGACACTATTCCGTACAAAAGCATATGGGTTTATTAAAGGTAAGGGGGAAAATATAATAATTAATAACTTACTGCAGCGTATAATCCCAGAAGACGCAAGCTGGGTTGGTGACGTTCTCAACCTTGATATGCTTCATCGTGATCTGTACCATCTGGGACAGTTGGATGTGACGACCATTGCCCAGACTGGCTGATATAACCTGCAAGAAAATATGTCAAGTTTTAGACTGTCTTTTAGAAGAAATACTCTTAGAAGTGACCATCATAAATCCATCATTGATCATCAAGTAATGGATTATTTATCTACCGAACATAATAATTTAGAATGGTTATCTATACTAAATCAATCGTTTATTTGGGTAATGCGATGAAACTCAAAAGGATGTTAATATAATCATATTAAAATCCTTTTGAATTTCATCGCACTCGGTTTAAAAAGTTCAAAATCGTGTTTGAGGCACAAAACCTTGGTTTCTAAAAGGCTTATCTGTTGGCTAAAAAAAATGTTCATAATACTGTTTGAGGTACTAAACCTTGGTTTCCAAAAGGCTTATTTGTTGGCAAAAAAGGTTCAGAATTGTGTTTAAGGTACTAAACCTTGGTTTCTAAAAGGCTTACTTGCTGGCAAAAAATAAAGTAAAAAATCATGTTTGAGGTACTAAACCTTGGTTTCTAAAAGGCTTATCTGTTGGCAAAAAATATAGTTCGAAATCGTGTTTGAAGTAAGGTAAGGTTCAGACCTTGGTTTCTAAAAGGCTTATCTGTTGGAAAAAGAGAAAGTAAAAATCGTGTTTGAGGTACTAAACCTTGGTTTCTCAAAGGCTTATCTGTTGGCAAAAAAGAAAGTGAAAAATCGTATTTGAGGTACTAAACCTTGGTTTCTAAAAGGCTTATCTATTGGCAAAAAAAATGGTTCGAAATCGTGTTTGAAGTACTGAACCTTGGTTTCTAAAAGGCTTATCTGCTGGCAAAAAAAAAGTACAACATCGTGTTTGAGGTACTAAGCCTTGGTTTCTAAAAGGCTTATCTGTTGGCTAAAAAAATAATTCAAGATCGTGTTTGAGGTACTGAACTTTGGTTTCTAAAAGGCTTATCTGTTAGCTAAACACATCATATCTACTTATAATATTAGTTATTGTTGTTTTAACCATTGACAAAAGCTAAAATGTTTTGAACAACATATAGTCGAAGAAAATAAATAACCATTCCATCTCACCTTAGAATTCAGCACCCTGGTAACATTCCTCTTCTCCCGCTCTGAGTTGATGCTGGTGGAGGAAGAGGTTCCGCTGTCAGCCTGGAACGAGGACACGAAGCGAGGAGTCTTGCCGAAGGTCGGCGGCAGGATCTCCTCCAGGCGGTCGAAGGCGAAGAAGACGATACGGACCAGATCGTTTTGGCGGTTGTCTGTGAAAAAAAAAATATAATTAAGAAACTGATGCATGCGAAGTATGTTCTGCGCGGTAACCACAGACACTTGTTGTATCTTCGATATTCAAGATGAGTCATGTTTGAGACGTGCATGTTTCAGGATTGCATCGCTTTAAGTCCAAGCAGAGCACATATTTTCAGAGTGTTTAAAAGTATCTATCCAAACTTTAAAAGGTCTGGTATAAAACTAATAAACGTATCTGCCCAGTGCCCACTACAGCGTATCATACCATGACCGTGCTAGGAACATGTCAGGCATAAAAATATTATTTGTATTGAAAAGTATGACACTATTCCCACTAGACCGTTCTGTCACAGACCAACACTGTCGCGTACCTTGCACGGAGCGTCAACAATTGTCGGCGAGAATATTTTGCCGATGCTGACACGCTCTGTGCATATTATACTACTACAAATAAGGCCACAGAACACCGTCGATCCCTTTCAGTACGTATCGTGTTGCTTTTCGTGTCTGTATATGGTATGATACGCTGTAGTGGGCAAAGACCTTAACAGCTAGACTTTGCAACCGTGGTCTATTAAATTTGAGACTATAATAAATATCATTAAATCCTACTGTTTTAAGATAATACAGTTTTTTTATCACAGTCTAAATATATCTTGAACTTACTTATTATACCTTAATCTTGCTAATATTTTTAAACATGTTTACAAAACTTGTACGTACCAAGTAAAGCCGCTTTCGGGATGGTGATGGTATCCTCAGACCCCTTCCACTGTTCCTGAGCGATGGCCGACGGGAATGTCTCGTCTTCCACATTCTTCACCTCCAAAACCCTCACTGATAGACCTGCAAATGAAGAGTTTAGTTTTACATCATTTATTTATTTTTATATATACACCCTAATAAAAAAGAAATAAAAGCGGCCACGTGCGAGTCGGAAACGCGTACGAAGGGTTCTGTACCGTTATCGCAAAAACGGCAAAAAAATCACGTGTGTTGTATGGCAGCCCCACTTAAATGTTTATTTTATTCTGATTTTAGTATTTGTTGTTATAGCGGCAACAGAAATACATCATCTGTGAAAATGTCAACTATCTATCAATGTAGCTATCACGGTTCATGAGATACAGCCTGGTGACAGAAAACGGACCGTGGAGTCTTAGTAATAGGGTCCCGTTTTTATCCTTTTTTTTTTTATTGGGACAATCCCACCGCACTATTCCCAAACCACTGCAACTCCTGAAAGCCAGAATCAACAGTGGCGACCACCAGAAAAGCGCCGAGGCAATGAAGCTCGACGAAGTCCCGGAGAATGAATTTAACTGTCTTGGATCCCGCAACGAAATTAATCAGAAAAGAAAATGGAGGAGTAAGAAAAATACAAAATTCCACTTCCCTCCATATCAAGCAGGAGACAGAACAAACAAGACCAATAGGCACAAAGGGTCGTTTACAACTGGGATAAGCCCAGTTGTTTTTATCCTTTGGGTAAGGAACCCTAAAAAACTAAACTTAATACTAAAAACATACAACCGGTGGCCTTATCGCATTCCGCGATCTCTTCCAGGCAACCTGGAATGGACAGAGATTACCTGGACATGACATGGGGTTGTCATTGATGTGACAATACCAACAATGAGCATAATATAAATACATAAACACAAATACATACATACTTAATTCATAAGCATACATAATTTTATATCAAGAAGGGCCACCAACTCAAATCTAGAAATATTTCAGAGATTCCAGTCCAAAATGCTGAGAATAATTCCTAATGCTCCTTGGTTTATAACAAACCAACAATTACACCACGACCAGGACAATTCAGGAAGAATTGAAACACTCAATGAAGTCATACAGGAATAGACTGGATAATCATCTAAACGCACTAGCGACGCATTTAATGAATAATGATACAACATTCAAAAGACTAAAAAGAAAATCCCCTAGAGATTTGTAGGGAATTTATTATAAATAAAGGGCACAAGCCACTGGACTGACTGCCCTCCAAGACAAATGTTATATTCCTAACCTTACGCTGAATGTTCGCAAAAAGCGGAAAAGATAGCAAGAAAAAAAAACAAGAACAACTTTACCGTTCTTTCTATCTCCGCCGAAAGGAAGGTAGGAATTATTTATGATTTACACTGGTAGATTCTAAGATCATAAATTCTTAGCCAATACGACATATTATCATTTTGATCCACACTTTGAAAAATAAGTAAGGGTTCACCGATGGACCAAATGTCTTCAATTATTGTAGTAGGAATACAGATATGTACAAAACTTCATTGTGATCTATATTTTTATGTAGTTCGTATAATATGGATACAGCTGTCAGCTGTGCATTTCTTTTGTTTATTTTATTTTGAAGAGATGTTTCACTCGATTAAGACTGTTTGAGGATGATGCCCTTTTGGGCCTCCATTTGAAACTATATGATGTAATTAATTATGACTTAAGTCCTGAAATACCATCTTAATTATTTAAATTGTAAAACAAAATTAACTCTAACTAGATCTGTACTTTTACGTGGGTGATCTCTTAAAAACATAAAAATACAACATAATATGCCCATAGGATAGAAGGAACCCCATTCCGCACTTAAGACTCGCATTTGTTCCGTTGTGCGTGCAGGCCCCCTCTTTATGGGAGGGAATGGGCCATAATCCACCACGCAGGCCCATGGCACATGGGTCAGGACCAAATCTTTGACGTAATCGCACAACGGAAAATGTGTCACACTGGAAAAACTTGTAAGTCATATCAACATATGCCCATTAGTAAACTAGATAATAGAAAATTACTGTAACAGACAACCGTTTACTTACAAATATTCTTAACAATCTGTAGAATAGTCTTCTCCTTAGTAACAGCATCAGCTAGCAGGAAGGCGTTCTCCTCAAGTTGGGTGAGCAGGGCACTGGCCGCTCTACTCTGAGCTTCAGAACTGAGGTCTGCCCAGGAGGACCTTTGGCCTTCCTCCAGCAGATTGGATCCTGGAGAAGAATGGGAGAAGTTAAGCAGGGTTTCTGGCACTTATATTTGTATCTCTTTTTAAATCCGAAGTGCTATATTTACGGCCGGTTACTGCATTCTGACTACTATGCCGTGGCAAAGACAAGACATAGCGTTTTAATAAGCATATATTCCTTTCCATTTACACAAAAACAAGAACTCACCAGTCTTAATAACTCCAAGCAGCATATCAGTGACGATGGCCTCTCTCTGTCGCGGGTCGGGGAAGGTCTGCACGTTCTGCGACATGCGCTGCGCCAGCTTCTTCATGATGCTGGTCGTGGTCATCATGTCTCCGCCGTACAGGGTCTTTGAGGAGGTTACCTGTGGGTGGGAAGGTTGGATTAGCTATGTGGCTCCTATGTAGTATAAAACTTTTAGCCTGGTACACTGTCCCATGGCCTGTTTTAAGTAAAAAATTTAAAATATTGGTGACTTCTGTTTCATGATCATCATATCAACCGAAAGACGTCCTCTGCTGAACATAGGCCTCCCCAAAGTTTCGCCACATTGACTTCTTTTTGGCAACCATATTTTCAGTTTGATAGTAGCCTTGCAATTTATTATCAAATATATATATTACACAAATTGGTTTTAATTTTTTTCGTATGTATTGCCTGTATATGCAATGATATTCAAATAAACAGATATGTTAAGAGCGCGCGCATTGTGAAGACTCGAATAGGTCACAATTGTGACCTTTAGTCTTTAGTTTATGTCATGCATGGCGAAGAGCTATAAGCGTTGTTGAAAAAAAAAAAAAAACAAAATATGCCATCGTGTGTATTTAGAAATTGTACCAATTACGATACCAAAGTACATAAAACGGAAGGGACGCAATACGCCTCAATTTACTAATTTATTTAATTTCCTAATATTCTGATATTTGGAGGTAAGAAAAAGATAACAATATTAGTGGTCAGAATAATGTTTGTTTACATTCACACGCAAGTGACAAACACTAGCTGTCTCTTTTTTTCTTGTTGGTTTTATCAAGCCATCCCTTTCGACTTGTAGTGAAATGTCAGATGAATGAAAAGTGTGTGTGCGGAACACTTTTTTCAATTGTTTTGTGAGTGTATAACGTATCTGTTTATTTGAATATCATTGTGTATATGTCTTTTTTTAATCTTCCTTCAATCATTGTCTTTGGATATACCTCTTGGTTATTCATGAATGGATTCATGGTCATAGAATAATTGATCCACCTCGTCGGTGTATAATGTGATTGTTTGTATGAGGAACTTCAATCTTAAAAGCAGTACATACCTGTGCCAAATCATTGCTGATACTCAGCAACGATTCTCCTTCCCTGACCCTGGCTTCCAAACTGTTCAGCCACACCGACCGGCACTCACTCAGGTCGGGAGTCGCACCGTGCCATTCTGGTATCGCGTCAGCTGTTGAAAGAGAGGCATTATTAATAACTTATAACCAAACCACAGATAATATAATACTAGCATACAGATGCCTCATCCCATACAAAGAAACCCTGCCACGTAACTAGCATTTTCATCTGATTATACCCATATTTTTTTGTAAATCGTTCGCGTTCGGTTTCGTTCCTTGGCGATAGATAGATCACCATCTGATAATCAATCGATATCGATAGATAAATCAAATAATCAGTATAATCAGTACAGTACGTCGGGACAGTTTCTTTGCATGGGATTAGACCCCACGACCAAACATAAACCCATTTCATAAACATACAATTTCCAATGAACAGGCTTGGTTGTTGGATACTATTTATCAAAATAGACTCGTAGAGTAAGGTTATTTTGAGTGTGCGTAAGGGACAGATGTATACAAGCCATATACATCTGTTCCTTACACACACCCAAAATAACTTTACTCTAAGATCTTATGGTTACCCCCTGAACACATACATAGGTAGCAACCAAAAAATCTCAAAATCAAAATCGGTAATTTTTGAGTCAAATGCGTTGGGGGTCATATCCAATCTCCAGGCTAGTTCCGAGAATTTTACCCAACATGGAGATCGAACCCAGGTACTAGGTACAATAGCGAATATAGCCGCTATACCAATGAAACTGTAAAAAGGTTTGAATACTTACTGTACTGTATAAAATCGTTCGCAAGTTGGTTGAGTTGGTTGCCAGTTGCTTCAGCGAGGTTACTAGCGCCGCGGTAATCGATTATGTGTTCAGGAGAATCGCCGTCACGACCTTTAACAATATTAATATTTATTTAATTACAAGGTTTTTGTTATAAGCAATCATTGAGGATGGTATTAAGGGCCTACAACCGCTTTAGTGCTGTAAAACGGTGACTTTTTAAAGCATACTCCTTAGTAGGTTAAAAGGTTTGAAAAAAATTGTGAACCATGGTTTTTTCGTATAACAAATAAAATTGCTTTAAAAAAATAATTAACATCACGATATTTTTTCGCGACTTTTGAATACACCTCCAATACAACTTATATGTTTAAAAATGATGTGTGTACACAATTTTATGGCTAAAATTTCTTCATAACTAAAATAGCATATGTAAATATAAGAATATTTTGCTAACAAAACTGTCCAAAAGGAGGTTCGATATTGATATTCTGGTTCCGAACGGGCGCACGGCCAGTACTGCGTTAACATTGGGGAATATATACGCCTTAAGAGACTGAAGTTAGTAAAACAGTATATTTATATAACCAACTTCCTTAAAACTGCAGTTAAACGCATAAAAGTGACAAAGCTCAGTGTTTTAAATATAAAAAGGGCTTCTTCAATGTACAATAATAAAAAGGGCATGTCAGATGTACAAAGTTTCACTTACTATGCTTTAAAAAATACCTCTGTTTTTAATCCAAAACTTCTCAAATCTTCTTTTCATGAGTTAGTCAATTAAGTAACTAATAATCGCGTCATCAAACAATGTTATAATACAATGATAATGTAAATGGCGATAAATTAAAAGAAGAATTGTTTTTATCTCACCTTTCAGTAGAGCCTCAGAGCCCAACCTCCTCAGCAGCTGCATCTGCCTATCATTGGGCTCCAGCCCTAAGTCGTGGTAGTTCTCCCCTGAAGGTAGCCCCGTGCCGCGCCGTCGTGGACGCTCTTCCTCCGTGTATGTGTGAGGAGTTAGTGTGCATCTGGAAGTGGACACAGATGGTTAGATTCTTGAACACATCATCAGTTTTCTGGGAGTAGGTTTTTGGTGAATCCAGTGGCAAAATACGAGAATATTACAGAGTACTACCAACTTATTCCCTAACCTAAAATTAAGCATTCGTATGCATTCCATATCCTTCTTCGACAAATCTTTCACGGTTCAAGCAGCTCGTTTGTGGAATGCATTACCTTTAAAAAATGGTGAAGGAGCATATCCTTTCTCTGTACCTATCCTCTCCTTTCTCTGTTCTATATTTGATATTTATTAGTTTATTATTTTATTTGTATGTATGTATTTTATGTAATATCTAAGTTATATTATTTTGAGATTTTTGTACACTGACAACCCTATGTCTATCTCCTCTCGTTCAGTCCATCCCAAGGTTGTCTGCAAGATATTGCCCTATGCGATAAGACCGCCCCATTGTACACTTATCTTCATAAATGTTTTGTTCTGTAATTATTTAAGTGGTGTACAATAATGTATATAATAAATATTCCTGTGGAGTATTGATAGCCTTAGATCGGACGCCGTTAAAGAGCCGAAAATCTAGCACTAAGATCTATTTTGGATGAATAATGGTTTCAAATAAAATACTAAACTGCTCTGCGTAGTAGATAGTGTGGAAGTTTCAGGCTACAGACAATTTGTATCTTGTCCTTAAGCCGCTGATGCTGCAGGTCAATCATCATCAGCCTATTAATGTTCCCACTGCTGGGACGCAGGCCTCCTCTCTGTGAGAGGGAAAGGGCCGTAATCCAGCACGCGGGCCCAGTGCGTGTTGGTGGATGTCACATGTCTTCGAATTTTTGGTTCTAAGACATGACGGTTTCCTCAAGATGTTTTCCTTCACCGTTTTGAGAGCACCGGTGATGAAATAATTTACACAAAGTAAAGCACCTGCCTGGATTCAAACCCAGGACCCACAAGTTGTTAGTCGCTGCCGATACCGCTGTACCACTACTGCTACCTCACTGCTGGTCAATAGCCGCACTTGAAAACGACCGAGTGAGTCGTCGGTTTTCCTCAAATTAGCTTTTGCATCTTCATTCAGCCGATGTTGACAGCTGGACATAGCGCCCCTTAAGTGTCCCCATAATCTCTTTTGCATATTTTAATGTTATTAATATCTACTCACTTCCACCTAGCCAATCCCGTGGCTCCTCCAGGACAAGGCTGCACAGCATACGTGCCCGCTATGGTCCAGTTCCAGTTCAACCCTCTCGCGCTGACCTGAGGGCAGAACACGCGACGACCGATGTTTGGCGTTGCTAACGTTGCTGTAACAGAAGAAGGGTTAAATATAAATTTTATAGCAAGGCATTTGTATAAGAGTTAATGAAAGAAAAAATAAATTATATTGGTGGAAAAATCTTTTAAATATTTCACATAGGTCTCAAGGAGCTCGTGGCTAAATAATAACTGCCGCACTGGTCGATCATCAAGGTTAAGCAACACTTGATGAGGTCGGTCGGTGTATGGGTGACCATTTCAACATACCGAGTTTCCTCCGTGCCTCGGCAAGCACGTTAAGCCGTTGGTCCCGGCTGTCATTTGAAGATCTTTGACACTCGTTACGAGTAGTCAGAAGCTTGAGGGGTACCGTGGTACCCAGTTACTGGGTTGTGGAGGTCAGATAGGCAGTCGCTTCATGTAAAACACTGGTACTGAGCTTAATCCGGTAAGACTGGAAGCCGACCTCAATATAGTTGGGAAAAAAGACTAGGCAGAGATACATAGGTCTCAAGGAAAAATACTGCACAAAATTGTGTCTGCGAATTGAATTAGTTTATAGTGGCTTCTAAAGACATTTTTCCGTGCTTCTTCATTCCTAAAATATTTCAATGGCAGTCGCATTATTTTATAAAAATAAAATACTGCTTTAGTGCTATTTTTAATTCATATTTGAGAGATAAAATAGAGTGCCTATAAATTCAGTAAAATTTTCGGGAATGTTTAGTAAAAACTTACAAAAAGTTTTTTCAAATTCGTCCACGATATCAATTTCGGGTCTGTCTTTGGGAGACAGGTGTATGGACGGTGTCGGCTCCGAATCTTCGTCCTTCGCTGGCCATTCGAGAGTTCCTTCCGTTACAGAGCCTAGAACAAATTAAACATTTATATGATTTTAACATAAACAAGTAATACGTGTTATCGTTTCACCACTGTCCCAAGTGATATTACGTTTTCCAAGGGAAATACTGTTTAATACTGCCAACACTGGGGATCAAACTCAAGTTTCCATGCTTAACAGCTGCACTTGGGACCACTAGGCCAACCAGTCAGTATCAGTGACAAAAATAAAATTAGTTTCTATAACATGGGGTTCTTTAAGCCACTGCCACGATACTTCTAGGAAAGCATGCACCATCGTCGACCACATCATCGCTTACCATCAGCTGAGAAAGTATTTAAATGTGGATCAAGTATTCTGTTTTTACAAGCTTTTATTTAACTTGTCGGGTCAAATCTTGCAACTGAATTTTAAAGCAGCTATCCTCCACCGTTTGGATGACAATGCATGCTTAACTAAGTGACGTCATTTTAAATCCAATATGGCGGACGGCACAAGATGGCGGCCTAGTTATTTTTTGTGCACTGCCATGATATGGGTATCAAATGAAAGGGTTTACTGAGGAGAATACGAAAAAAACTTGTTTAAAAAAAAAGTTTATTAATGTTTTTTTTTGAACTTTGAACAAGTGCAACGTATAAATAGATTCTTACTTGGTTCATCATCCTTCGTTGGCTTGTCGTTCTTCTGGTTGTGTTCAGGCTCCACAACCTTGGGTTCCTCCTTGACTTCAGGTATGCTGTCGCGAGGGCTCTGCGGAGGTTCCCTCTCGGATGAGGAGTCCGGCTGCCTTGTCGTGGTCTTCTGAAAGAAGTTGGCGTTAAGAGGTGTTTCTATACGGAAAAAAAATGCAATTGAGTCCAATTTGTACATATGCAAGGAATTTCGTAATAATTCAGAAAATTGGATTTGAGCTCGTTTCCTCGAACATGCACCCTTGGAGACCATATCACTTTGGATCCATATCCATGCAATAAGTCCATGCTGCCATTTTCACCTTTTTACTATAATGTAGTCGTGAAGGACAATTGAAATCCAGCACGGTAGCAATGTTGACAATCTACAATCGATAACGCTAGTACAAAAAGAACAATGTTCATGAATGACACAGATCACCTGTAGCCAAGTTGACTATCTACAATCGATAACGCTAGTAGACAACGAATCAATGTTTGGGAATGACACATCTGAACATTAAGTCACGTAGTCAGACCATACAAATAGAAGGCGTTAACGATTGTAGAAAGAGATTCGATTCAAAACGTTCGTAACTTGGCTTGGGGGGCTGTCAACTTCATGCTAACCAAGTCAATGTAGATCCAAAACCTTTTTTTATTCATGCATCGCTTCTCACAGGGTTGCCACGTTTCCACACACAAATTAAACTAGTAACACTGGCAACATCGACCACAATCAATCAAATAAATGAAACACAATCACCTTAGAAGCGACATCTCCAAGCTTTACCTCAGGAGGCAACGTGATATGAGGCCTGAAGGTCGGCGGGGTGATGACCGTGGGCTTCTTCCTCTCGTTCTGCTGGGTCTGGACCGGGTTCTTCGGGATCGGAGGCTGGGTAGACCTCCAAACTGTCGGCTGCGACGTGATGAGCCACGGCGGTGATGGTCGGTTGGTTGTGCTTGTTGTTGATGCTGGAAAAAGAAGAAATATATTGGGTTAACGCTTGGAAATTACTTTAAAAAGCATCGAGATCCAAATTGATTTTAATTCTCATCATCAACCTCTGCAGATCTTTGCAGATCACAAAACGGATCGGAAAAAAAATCTATAAGGCCTAAATCATTCGCCAATTCCAGAAATTTATTATAGCGTAGTTTAGTATCTATTCGAAGTGTTTGTAGATGCAAATTGCTTGGAGATTTTTTGAGAATATTTATGGTAATGGCTATATTTCCACGCAGCTATTCAATATCCATGGCAGTCAAGATTTATTTAAATGGTTTTTGATCAGATAGATACCACTTAGGTAGGTCGAATTTGGATGAGACTATCAAGTGCCACAGGAGTGAGGTAAGACGCCCGATTAAAGAAATATGGGTGAGATGATGAAGTACTTACCGGGTACACACTGGTAATGTGCCTCGAGATACTTGAGCGTGTTGGGGCACGGATCTCCGAACATATTCGTGCTGGCCAGTATACTGCAGTTTTGGTGCATGCTACATCTGGAAACGAAGTAAAACATACAATTAATATCAATTTATAAACCTTAGTAGTTTCACGTCTGTGGGATATTGTATTCCTAGTAGGAATGTTAGGACCCATTATTATTAATGCTTATTTTTATCCGTGGTGCTAGGCAACTGGGCTTTTCCCAGTTGTAAACGACCCTTTGGCCTTGTTTGTTCTGTCTCCTGCTTGATATGGAGGGAAGTGGCAATTTGATTTGTTTCCTACTCCTCCGTTAAACTTTTCTGATTAATTTCGTTGCGGGATCCAAGACAGCTAAATTCAGTCTCCGGGACTTCGTCGAGTTTCATTGCCTCGGCGCTTTTCTGGTGGTCGCCACTGTTGATTCTGGCTTTCAGGAGTTGCAGTGGTTTGGGAATAGTGCGGTGGGATTGTAAATTCCTTGAAGGAACTGTCAAGAGAAAGAAGGTGTCTAAAAATGGTTACGTAGACCTTCTCAAATGTAGGGGAAAACACCAAAGATTCAAAGGATCACATACGAATCCTGTGGTATAGAATGAGTACCTGGCAATTTTCTTAATTTCTAAAGGTATCATATCTTTTTGAACCTGCGGGGCGAGCAAGGCCTACTGTGACAGGCTTGAGTCACACATTTTATCTAAGTTTGGGCATACTCGTAAAACTGTGATAGAATGCGATATTCAAGCCTATCACAGAGGCCGTGCTCGCCCGGCTGATTGATGCAATTGAAATGACAAACGCCAAAATCCGATCTGCTTATTCAAGAAAAAAATACCTTCTTATTTCTACCCACAAAATATTAATGTATATTTAAATACACTTTAAAAATATAAAGGAAAGTGTACCGTGTGACGCCGACAATCAATTTAGGCGTCATTTACATGAGTGAGAGGGGTCTGCACACTTTATTGGCAATCTCGCGGGTTAACTGGATCAACTTACACGAATATTTAATTTTCGGCAATTTTCGGCGGTCGTCGGCAATCCTCGGCTCTTTCCGGACGGCCTCGGGATAACGATTTGTTATTAGCCGTCGTGTTTACGTTTAAATTGAGTTGTTTTAGATAAATTGTGGGGTTTACAGTTGGTTAGAGGGTATTATTATAATTTCTTTCAGAGAGTTTTATAAGATATTTTTAATTTTGGGTTTCCTTCTTTATAAGTAATAAAGAAGGAAACCCAAAATTCGTATTAATTTTAGGCAATTATAACTTTCAATAACGTTTATCATAATAACTACCAGTTCATGTTAATTCCCTGGTTATCAATAAGTATAGGTACATAAATAAAATAATATTTAATAAATAAACCTATTATTGTTTAATAATGTAATAAAAATCATATTTTGATACTTCATCATCATCATCATTTCAGCCGAAGACGTCCACTGCTGGACATAGGCCTTCCCCAGGCGTCGCCACATTGACCGATCCCGTGCGTCTCGCATCCAGCGCCTTCCCGCTACCTTAACCAGGTCATCATTCCACCTAGTGGGAGGCCTTCCAACGTATCGTCTTCCGGTTCGCGGTCGCCATTCCAGAACTTTCCCATCGGCCATCGGTTCTACGAGCAATGTGCCCTGCCCACTGCCACTTAAGTTTGGCAATTCTTCGGGCTTTGGACTTTGGTTCTCCTGCGGATATCCTAATTTATGACGTGATCACGCAAGGAAACTCCGAGCTTAGACCTCTCCATTGCCCTTTGGGTGACTTTAGGCTTTCTGATAAGGCCCATTGTGACCACGTCTCGGTCCCATAGGTGATCACTGGCAACACACACTGGTCATAGACTGGTTTAATTTGATACTTATAAACACAATAATAAAAGGTTATATCGAAAAATGTATAGTACATAGCCATTTAATAGGTTGTTACTGTATTATGGATTGAGTTTCAATACCTACATAATTTCAAAGATTTCTTATATTTTCAGTTTTTGCTAAATAAGTGTCGAATTGCTTGTTCAAAATGGGATGAAATTAATCCTCACAAGATCAGCTAAGTATAATTTAATGCTTTATCATTCATTTAAATCTCTATGACAAAAAATCAAAATGGCTTCTGTAGCCGTGTATCTAGATATCACACTAATATTAAAGGCGAAAGATTGTGAGTGTCTGTATGTTTGTTACTTCTTCACGCTCAAACGGCTTGACGGATCTGGATGGAATTTGACACAGAGATATATTCAGATGGGCGTTCAGATGGTGTCGGAGCTGACGTTCCGGAAACATATAGTTGAGGTGTGCGGCAGAGCTTTTAGAAATCTCGGTTTCATCTTAAGACAGTGTAAGGATTTTACCGACATTGCAGTTGTTAAAGTGATGTATAATGCCCTTGTAAGGAGTCATCTAGAGACAAGTGCATTCATCTGGAATCCACATGAAGAGAAATACAGTCTCATGTTGGAAAAAATTCAAAACAAGTTTTCTAGATTTCTCTATAACAAGCAGTACGGAGTGTATCCCTTCTATCCCCTAATGTACCCGAGTCTGTTCGTCCTGGGCATGGTCGGGTACACCAGACTAGCAGTAAGAAGGGACGTCGCGCTGGTCAAATATGTGACGAGCATACTATTAGGGTTGCTGCACCACCCGGAGGTGCTGGAAGAGCTGCGGCTGTGCGCACCGGACGGGTGTGTGGGCGCGCGCTGCCGCCCCGCTCTCTTAGACGTGCCATCAGCTAGGACCAACCTCCTTAAGTTTGCTCCTATCTCACGAGCCGCGCGTATTATTAACCTTATTACAGTGTCGGAAGACATATTTGGGCAAAGCCTGCGGAGATTTCTCCAAAGGGCTCAATTAATTATTGAAAGAGGCCTGGAGCTATAGACTTTGTCATGGTTAATTTAATTTATTGATGTATGAATACTTAATATTATTTTAATGTGTGCAATTTTGCTGCTAAGTTATTTTAGTTTTATGTAATTTTGTCTATTTGTGACTTGTAGCATCATATTGGAGCAATCTGTAAAGATGTTATAATTGTTGATAATAAATAAATAAATAAAATAAATAAATATTATAGTCTGGAATAGTACATAGGATACTTTTTATCCCAGGAATATGTTCTCTCAGGATAATTTTCGACTTCCACGCGGGCGAAGCCGCTGGCAGAAGCTAGTAGGTTACAAAAGTATCGTTAGTGTAGTGATCGCGAGCGCTACTATTGATCATTCGGTCCTGGTTCAACCCCCAGGTCGGCATAAATGTTATTGGGTTTTTCCATTTGGAATTTCTTAGTATCAGCTTAGAGTCTAGATTTAGGCCTGGTTGATGGCAATAAGCTATCCCCCATTTACAACATAACTGGAAAAATGTGGTCGCACTCTTAGGTACACATCTGCTCGACCCTTCGAGGCATTCAGGGGTGATGTTATGATTCAAATAACTAAATAACTATAGCAAACAATAACTTAAATGCCAATAAGAATCATATACTTATCTTAAATTCCATTACTTCGTACGCATAGCTGCATAAATAAATTAAATATCTCAGCTTGCAACCCTAATCACGTCAAGAATTCATCCCAATATAGACTCAAGTAACCACAACCCTATGACCTTCAAAACACGTCAGTTATTTGCCAATAACCGATACGTTATTTTAACCGTTATAAGCATAATTTAACTGTTATTTGCGACTATATCTCTGTGCACAGATTATCTATGACACCACAACTATTCTCTCGCCGCCATTTTGAAGTTAATATGGAGGGAGTATAAAATGTTGTCTATTTTGGATCAGATAGCTGTATTTTCGTGTGAAGGGTTGATGTTGGTATTTTGATGAAATATGACATGACCTCGTGACATCACGGAAGTATTCCCTGAAGGGGTAGACAGAGGTTAATAGTTCACCTACATTCTGGGAGTTATGTTTAATTCCCGTGTACTTAATAGGCCTTTGTTTATTAATAGACCTATTTTGAATTGCCTTAAATCAGGCGTAACAAGAGTCTTCAATCTGCTACTAACAATTATGTTAGTGTTTTGTTTTGGAAGCCGGTTTATTTTTTTTGTAAAATATTTTTATTTTTCACTTTTTAGTTGTGGTACATATCTTTAATGCCCACAGTGATGTCAGAATAGATTACCCGGATAACATGAAACTTGAACATAACCGGTGAAATGAGAGTGTACCAGGGCGAACTGTACACATCTGCGTCCCCTTTAGAGCGTACTGGCGTGATGTTATGTTTTGAAATGGTAAATAGACATGCGATTGCAGCAATCCCGAGAGATTTGCCGTCAGTTCTTGAAGAGTTCTGTTCTATATCTCCGAAGTTCTTCATCAGTACTTCGCAAATTTAAATGGAACCACATGAGAAGCACCGGCTTCTAAATAAAAAAAGAATCACAAAATCGAATTGAGAACCGCCTCCAGTTTTAAGTCGATTGAAAATCGGACCAAACTCTCAGCAGTCACTTTTGCGACTACTAGATCTACGAGGCTGTTATAGCAATGAACTCCAATTTTTATGAGCCGAGAAGTGGGCTGATATCCAATTCAAATAGGCATTCTATCAGCAATAATTATTTGAAAATTTGTGGTACAGAAATAAGCTTCTGAAAAGTTAGTAGGCATGTCAATCCCATTAAAATTCGAAATACGAAACGCTTTGAATGTGCCCCTTGACCAGACCCTCTGCTCACCCCAGAACTTTGTACCTACGGGTATGTGTGGGTCCCTTTTGCACGATATGGACAACCTCCTTGTCTGCCCTTCATACCCGATCACCTGCACCTTTCAGGACTTGAACGCGGAGAACGACAGAGCTGTCCAAGTAGCTATATACTGGTCGAAGAACATCTGAATAGTTGAGACTATATTTGAGTAAATCGACACAAAAGTTGAAGAACACATTGAGAACTTTACAAGTATTCCTGCCACCATAGATAGGTCGGCAGCCAGTTCATTTCAGGGGGTCTAATCCCTAAGCACGAAGCACGAAGTCCGTAGTTTCGACCATTGTTACGGGCGTTTCCTACTCCGTATCACATACGGACGCATGATTCGTTCGGGGCGAACTAATACTTAAGATAACACAGTTTGACAGTTTTACCTATTCGAACCCGTCCGAAAAATTTTATCTTTTCGGAGTAGGGTTCATTCCGAAGATCCGGAGTACTTTCAGACGGGCCCGTCACTTCGTTGCCGGAGATAGGAAGTAGGGACCTGGTTTGAGCTGCAAAGAAGAATAGAGGTACATAATAATTATCTTACCTGCTATGTAGAACTCGTAAGCTCTTCGTAGACATACAGTTGACGCTCCAGTCGGTATTGCCATGGTCATTGCATATCGTGATGGAGAATCTGCCATAGTTCGCCCTGATGAGGTGGATGACGGAGCCTTCCCTGCAGCCGATCTTCAGGGTCTTTCCTTCACAGGCGTACGCTGTTTCGTATCGTGGTTCTGTTGAAGAGAAAAGGACAGATATTAGAATAAGTTATTATGTTTAAATCTGTTGATTTTGACGTCGATTGTGGGTATGAGAACACAAGGCAAGATGAAGAGATTTTGAAAGGCCTGACCTTATCCTATTATTTGGGGTTGGCTAAATTCGTCATTATTCGCTAGCGTCTAAACTGATTTGTTCAGAAATCCTAGTTTTCCTTACAAAATGTGAAAGACTATTAAGTAATTTGGTTGAGAATATTGAGACCAAAGGGAAAACATTATTGACGCTAAATGAAAATAAATTTATCTTGTAGATCAAAATGTGAAGGTTTTTTATCTAGCTTTTTAATTAGTTTCATATTTTTGATGAAGTTAAATTCACTGTCTATATCATCTTTATGATTGCATTTCTTTTTTTTTTGTATAACGCCTTAGGTTAGGTGACATGTAAAGTTATACATCTACACTTAAATAAATAAATAAAAATAAATAAATTTCAATTTTAGACGTGAAGCTTCTTAATCACTGTCCAGAAATCTAGCAAAAATTTAAAAATAAATCTAAACAGAACAACCCTAGACAGGGTTCTCACTCCATCATACACAGACGCTCATTTCGCAGTATGAGTCGGCGAAAACGCGTAAACGATCCGTCAGCGCAGTCATTAATTTAGCCAGATTTATTATACAAGATCCTTACAATATGGCCAGCCCTATTCAACGGACAAGGAAACTGATGCTAGAACCATTGCTGCTTTCGTTCGAACCAACTTTAAGATAGACGAAGAAAATTCGCAGTGTAGTTCGGACAAAATAGAGAGGGGCGTGTTTTTTCCACTCGAAAAATGAATCCGAAAATTGATTATGAAATGTTGAGTCGACAGTTTTTGTTTTGTCTTCTGTAGGTGTTTTTAGATAAATGGATTCGGTCACAATATCCGTGATTGGTCTGATTGGATTTATTTACAAATGAATGTTTTCGATGGCAGCCATTGTGAAAATGTTTGATTATTTTAATTAGGGATGTTTTGCTGTGATTGGAATTATGGATGGTGTTTTTGTCGAATGAAATTAATTGTGGTGAGTATTGTTCGGTATTCTGTTTTGTTTAAGCGATGGAGCGTGCTATTTTGTGAATACAATTAGTACTTAGTAGGTAGCTGGCTAAAATTCAGACTAGTATTAGCAATTTTATTTTGTTTTATTTACATATAACTGTGATAATACCTAACTAACATTCTCTTACTATTTAACTACCCAGACATATGTACAGAATATCAATAATAGATGTAATAAAAATCGGCCAAGTGTGAGTCGGATTCAAGCACGAAGGTTTCCGTACCATCATCGCAAAAAACGGCACAAAAATCACGTTTCTTGTATGGTAACCCCACTTAAATATTTATTTTATTTGCGGCAACAGAAATACATCATCTGTGAATATTTCAACTGTCTAGCTATTACGGTTTTGAGATACAGCCTGGTGACAGACATACAGACGGACAGTAGAGTCTTAGTAATAGGGTCCCGTTTTTCCCTTTTGGGTACGGAACCCTTAAAAGGCCAATCATCATCATTTTAGATGAAAGACGTTCTGCCACTGCTGGAAATAAGTCTCCCCCAAGCGTTGCCACATCGACCGATCTTGAGCTTGTGTAAAGCATACTGAAACCCACATAAACGATCGCCAGTAACCACAACATCTTAGGTGACACATGACCCATATAAACAACAACGAATGCAATACATTCATCACAGCCGCAATAATCGTGCGAATACGTTGCAATTAATCAAAAGAGTTGCCAGAGCAATTTATTGTTCCAACAGATTAACGATAAGCCTCATGTCCTCGAATTAAATTGCTCCTTTAAACATTTTCGATGAGAGTTTTCGACATTCGGAGAAGTGACGGTTTTCGACATTCGGAGAATGACGGTTTTATTAAAAAAACTACCTTTTTTCGTGGCTTATCCCATTGGAGCCGTTTTTTCCGGGAAAAAGTAGCCGATGAAATGTTACTCGATATGTGTTGTATCTGTGATAGAATTTTCGGAAACGTATTTATTTACATTTTACCTTTTATATGAGATGTTACATAATATCTGGCTTGAATGCCCGGAAGGGTAGGGAAGGGGCAGCGGTGCACCTCAGTACACCAATTTCGCCAGTTAGGTATGTTTAATTCCAAAGTAATAGAGGGCGATCCGATTGCTAAAAATGAGGCACAAGTCCAGAAACCGAAAAAAAAATACAGAATATGTTAATTATTTTTTGAAATTATACAGAATATGTTTATGAGAGTTTACTTCTTATTTTCCCATCAAGAATAAAGATTTAGACAGGTTTATAGTGATGTGTTTATAACAATCTATAAATACCCATTTTAATGCAGATAACTATGCATAAGATTAGAAATAACCGAAATAATAAATTATAATTAAAATACAAAGAAATTTTATCAAGATTGTTATCTATAGAAGCGATTATTATTATATTTTATAGATAACTTAATTTTGTTTATTAGATTATAAAACGCAATTTATTGCACACATTTTAGCACATTTAATTAATGGCAAAATTATGTTAATATCTTAATGGAGATTTATGTGCGATACAGTAATTTTGGGAACAGATGTTATGCTAATACAAAACTAGTTTTTGCAAATAATCTAAAATATATTGACAATAGTAGCATAGATTGTGTGAAAGATGATATATCAAGAATTAAATATTCTAGAATGAAAGCAACTACTGAGATAACGATCAATAGGATAGTTTACTGAAATGTAATTTTTAGTCCGTCAGGTAGATTAAAAAAAAATATTGGACACGTATTTTTTCTTTTGACAAGTAAACGTACTGTGACGTCCATAAAATGCGTTGAAATATCGTGAAACGTCACGCCGCTAGTGCAATTTATACTGCCTTAGTGACGTCACAAGCCCCCCCACTCCTAAATCATAATCACCATCATTTATTGCATTCATGTTGTTTACAAAGTTGTTACAAGTATATAGGTTTCATACATGAACCCTGCTAGGGCACAGCATTTTTTTTTAAATATTTATATATATATAGTGAAGTGCTACAGTGTCACAATAATAGAACAAACCACTGTGCTTAAACAAACACTAATTTTAACATGTGTATCAAGTGTCCAACATTTGATATTTAAATAAGTAACTGTCATGATATAATACAGGATAGGGTGACAACAATTTGGTCATCAATGCCAGAAAAAAAAAAATGAGATAAAAATTTAAATCAAAAATAAAACAAACAGCGGTAACAATAATAATCATTAAATAACATAGGTAGGTCGTAAGTCAAAATTGTAAGTGCTATGTGTATTGTGTACAGGTATGAATTTCAATGTCAAAATTTACTTATCGTCAAAGAATTCCTTGATAGTGTAATACGATTTTAAAATAAGGTATTTATGGAGACTGTTTTTAAATTTATGTTCGTATTGGAAGCGTATTATATATTTTCACGCACATGGCTAAAGGTCCTGAATGGAATATAGTTAATTTTGAGCTTGGTAAGGCTAATTCATTTTTGTTTTGGCGTCTAATACTGCGATGTTGCTCCTGAACTTTGATGCGTTTTAGCTTTGTAATTTTTTATCGATTTGGTAAAGCATAAAATACGTGTCCAATATTATTTGATAATCTCACTAACGAACTAAATAGAATTATCATTTGTCTACCCAGGAGACATCCCTATTGAGAAGTGTGGAAGAAGACATTATGTTGGAACGACCCAAATACATTGGATAAGGGCGAAAGAATGATGAGTAGCAATCAAAAATCTATTTTGTGTTTTAAAATTTCTATAAACACAACGATATTAAATTGTCACACGACCATTCAATAAATCAAAGTGACGTTACCTTAGATCTACGATTTATCGAAAAACATATCCGAATATCCGAAGTCGTCGTCATTTCTGCCTAATGGCGATTAATTACATTCAATTTAAAGCGGATCTATTTTGAAATTCGAAACGTCCGCTTTCTTATTACGAAAATAAACGTCTTCAATAACGGTCGACATTTATTATTGACGAAACAAAATGTTTAGATGTATCGAAATATAATTGAAGAGAAACGTAGGTTTAATTATCGGGTCTCGGAATACTTGAGTGTGTCTTTGATCATTTTAATGGCTAATACAATGACGTTAATGGATCCGTATTGTTAAGTCTTTAGTGATGACAGTTAGACTTGGATGTGACTTCAATCTAATATTCGGAAATGTTTATGAAATTTCAAAGCGTCTATGAATTTTGTTGCTTTTACTTGCAAGAATACAAGTTTGGTTTTAAGGCCCTGAACAAAATATCTTGAGCATTCCTAGTGCCCTAGCGGCACACTGGTGGCGCATGAGTTACAGTAGTGAATACGCCCAGATTTTAGAATGAAATCTTTATTTAATCGAAAATTGGTCGTTTGAAAAAAAAAATTTTTCAAAATGTCAATCCATTAGCGTTAGTACAAAAATTAATTAATGAACACTTTACGAGGTGATGCATGCTATTAATCATTATTTCTCATTTTTATGGTTTTGTTGGAAGGAGATTAGTGAAACATATACTTCTTTAAAAAAAAGTATCCTACCATTTTGGAATCAATATTATGTGGAAATTTAATGTATTTTTCTTTTTAAATAACGAGTAGATAGCTCTTAAAAACTGCACAAAAGTTCTGTTCTGGTACATATTTCTGGCAACGGGGCCAATGTTACCAAAAATAGTGTTGTTCCCAAAACTCAATATAAATCTATCGACAACATCACAACACCAAAAACTAAGTTGACCCAACACTACAAACACGCGAAACTGCACTTACTGTCGATGAAACTAGATATATCAGAAACTATTTTAAATCACTCGAAAATAACTGGTCGTATCGTGGGCAGAATCGCTAGTCACCCCCTTAATAGTAGGGCTTGAGGGGTTGAAATAAAAATGATTTATTTGAGATGTCCAGTTGCCCACTTGGGGTTGAAAACAATTTGAGCATCCCTTGGTGGATGATAGGGTATTTTGTGGCTTAAAAATGTTTTTTTTTTGTAGATCTACTTATTACTTTACGGGTCGTGGTTTTGAAAGTGCGTTCCAATATATGAAATAATATTTTCAGTTGCTAGAAATGAAGATGAACTCATTTGGCTTTAAAAATAATAACACAAAGTAAATTGCTTTACTATTCTGAAAGGTCTCCGTTGTACGAAAAATATTTAAAAACTATCATTTTCGCCAGTTTCAATTCATTTTCAAATACTTAAACTCTTTCTGCACCAAAGCCTAACAAAATATAATTCATCTTTAATACGTCAAAAGAAAATAATTTTTAATTTTAATAATAACTCCGTTCTCAGAAACGTTGCACTGTAATTTAATTTCAGCATATAATTAACTCTGTGTACACCCAGCTTTATAATGTATAACACAAATACTCTTTTGTATTCCACCTTCTCTATTGTACAAACACCCTTAGTCACACATACATACGCACACACACACATTATATACACATCTAACTCACACATAGACGTTATAATTACATCGCTACATTACAATTCCTTTTTCAAACCCTGTAATTACCCCGGTAGATTGCGCAAACTTATTATTTCCTCACCTAACTTTCTTATTCACTTGTGTTAGGGTTTAAACTTGTTTAATTAAGTTGTAGTAGGAAATTGTTCTGTGGAACCTTGTTGGGAATACGTGAATGTCATTTGATAGTGATGACCGCTTCAATTGAATTTCTTGCAGTCGGGACAGAGAATCGAGTTCGGGAGTGGCAGGTATTCGTGTTTGAGTTGCGTGTCTGACCATTAATTTGTAAATACATACGGGGTTAATTGACAAGCAAAAACACGAAGCAAAAACATGCCTTTTTTTTCATTCATAGTTTTGCTTGTCAATGTAGCTAGCTAAATCAGAAATACGACGAGGAATCCTGTTTTTGAACTTTAGGGTTGTCTTCGCTTAGCTGAAACTTCGAATCGATTTATATCTAAAGATATAACTTAATGTGTTTATGCAAAGTTAATATCTGCACTTCCCATTTTTTACATCTTACATCATCACATTTAACTCATTAAATATCCCAAATGATTCCCATCACTATTGTCATTATCATCCTACCTTCACACAGGGTGAATCCCCCAAAAGCTGTCTGTCAAATTTTTAAGCAACAATATTCACTATTTCCAACAGTAGTAAGTCCAAAACTGTTGTTAATTAATATTTTGGCTACAGATGCAACAGTATTGGTTTTCCGGCGAGTTAAATTCACTACGTCATTAATCGAGATCAGTGGTGGTTATTCTAGGGGATTATGTGGAATTTTATTAACAGAATTTCTGGTTAGCGGGTGGATTGGGGGTGGAAATAATTATGCAGATATATTTTGTGGGTGAAATTTTAATGGTTACGATTTTGTGATAATGTAGTGATAGTTAGGTATTTGTTCTGCAACGTAAATTTATTTCAGTATAAAAAAAAATTTGAAGTAATAATATGGTTTGAGTAAATCCAGAAAAATCCCAGGGTTTCAGAGATCTTTTCAGAAATCGAAATTAGTTAATTAGCAGTTTCTAAAAATAAAACCTTTTTAGAAAAAAAGAAAGAACCTACATTTATTAAGTAGAAACTTGGATTTCTTATTTTATTATTGTGTGTTTTAATCAGTCCATATTGATATAATAACAAAAATATAATTCAAAGAAGCAATACACCTTCGGTAGCAAGGTGACAAATTGAAAAGGCCTTTTTATAGTATATTTTACGAGATCGCCGTGGATGCGACGTTTCATATATTTGAGAGAATTTTCCATCGCAATTTTAGTGGCAGGTGACTCGGAAGGCGAAAGCACGTTATATTATTTACATTGCCAATAGAAAGAAAATTTTGTTTCGTATCTTACTTTGTTTAGGAATGGCTGAGGAAAACTCGGTTTAAGGAAATGCGAAACTTTGCTTTTATTATCTACTTTAGAAGAAAATCGAAGGGCTCGTGCAATGAGGAAATTGAAAGCATGGCTTTTTTCACGGACACAGCAAAAAAAAAAGGGAAAAATAATCTTTGTTTGAATTTTTCCCTTCCTTTTCGAGTTTCTCCCATACCCCATCATACCCATAAAAGTAACAGGACCCATACCAAAAATAAAATTGTCAACAGTTTTGGACGTCAAATACGGTCCGCGGATTTAATTACAGGAATTTGCATATTTTCTACCAAAAACTCGTATAGGTACGGTCCGTAACTGGACGTTTTACCCTACCTTTTGATTTCGTTAATGTCCTTTTTATGAGTAACGGGAAAGTTGTTGTTTTGTCGATGTACATGGGTAAATATTATGACATAGATTATATATTGCGATGGTTGGAACGTCAGTAAAATAAACAATACATAGTATAGATGCAGCAGACGAAAATGCAGCAAACAAAACAAAAAATCAACTTTGCAAACTCGAACAAAAACCATTCCGTAACAAATCCATTGGAGGCAACCATTCACCTGGAGATATCAAGACGAACTGAAGTTGTAAAAACAAAAATCGAACGGCCACCATTCGAAATTTAAAAGATTTAACCGTTCGGCAGTAAAATGGCGGAGAGTTCGAAACGCTGAGCCGGGCTGACGTCCCGGGCGATCGATTCTCAAACCGAAGGAGACGTTTTACTACTTGTTTTACGAGTTACAAAATCGCGGCCCGATTTGGCGGTAACATAAGGAAATAGGGACGTAACTTGCTGTGTTCTGATAAAAATAAAGCCCGTGAGATTTGTAGCAGGATCCACATAGCTTGCATGTTTTAGGTTTATGTAGATTTTCTACCGAGTTAGATATGAGGTGGGAATCAAAGTTATACTCATGTTTATGTTGCGATAAAGTGTCGAGATTGTCAGTCTTGAGCTGAAACAACTGAACAGTGTTCAGGTGCTCATAGAATATGAGATTGATTTTGTACTGCTTAAGGAATTCTCGTTTTTACCCGACTGCCGGTAATGTGTTTATCAGTCTATGTATGTATGTTCCTATGTGGCTTTCTAGAGACCAAATGCGTTGGCCGATTTTGGTGATTCTCACGTCAATCGATTAGCCTAAACCCTGCGAGTGTTACTGGCTACATTCAAATCGAAAAACAAAAAAAATGGCGGATTTTGGGCGCCATTTAGGGGGATTTTTTTTCTTCCAAACCCATCGTGTGGGGTATTAAAATAAAGGGTTTTAAGAGGTGATTACAAAAATATTTATAAAAAAAGTATCTAAAAAGTTGTAAATAAAAAAGTAAATTAAAAAAGCAAAAAATGCGACTGCTTAAAAGCGAACTAAAAAGAAGTAAACAAGAAGAAAATCATGCTGTGCAGTCGGAGGATACATCTGGTTTTGGTCAGCCAGCTTGCGAATATGTATCCTCCGACTGCACAGCATGATTTTCTTCTTGTGTACGTCTTTTTAGTTCGCTTTTTAAGCAGTCGGGTTTTTTGATTTTTTTAATTATTTTTAAGAATTTCCTTTCTTTACTGACTTTTGATGTCATATATTTGAAACACTTTTTTTTGGGTTTATTTGATTTAAAATTGGTCAAGTAGCCTTATAGAATGGTTTCCCCTAAAAATACTTTATGAAGGCATCCATCACAGCACTTGATCTCAAACTAGCCTCTCCAAACAACTTAGTTTGAACTTTATTTCGTTGTCAAACAAGATTATACCAACTGAATGGACATCATAACCTAATTGAGACATCGTACACCCTATTTTCATATCCAAATCTTACTCTCACAAAAAAAACGTTTTTAAAATCTTCGCAATAAAGCGTATAATCCTATAAAATAATTTTAAACAAAACTGCATTTCAAGAACTATTGGAATTTCAACTTTTCGAGTCAAGATTTAAGGTATAAAATCAGTAACGGCAAAAAAATAAAAATGTGATTTCAGTAAATCGTCGGCAAACTATTGCGACGTTGTTTGAGGGGCGAGGCAGAGGTAGCAAACCCTTAGGGCTTTTTTAACGGCTCCTCAGATATTATGCACCCCTGATCACGTCTCGTATGAAGTCGCTTCCTGTATGAACGTTTTCATTTTTCTTTTTTTCTTTGTTTGGGTGGAGACGGATAGAGTATGGCTGGTCATTCGTCTGGTATAATCGCATTTCCTGAATCCGCCTGCCTTTGCAAGCATGACTTCATTTTATGATAGGAGTGTACCAAAATATGGGACCAACCCTAAATAAGCTGGGAGACAAAGGATGAATACGAAATGTTTTTTTTTGGGTACAGATTCGATTAAAGTGTTAAGTCGAAAACAATTACTCATTGTATGTTACTGCAAAAGACCGAAACCGTGTTTGTGTGGAAGAAACTTTATTTGTTTCTAACTACGGTAAATTCTATGCTTTTCCAGTAAAACATAAGATTTCAAGTCTTACATACTGGTAGAAAGCCGAACTGTTATGTGATAATTGCCAATTTTGGACTACCACTACCTTTCTCAGTAAATTGTTTGGTTTTGTCACAAAGACGTAAATATTGTAAAAGTAGCTTCTGCCAGCGGCTTAGCCCGCGTGAAATTCGAAAATTATCCCGAGGGAACATATTCCCGGGATAAAAAGTATCATATGTGCTATTCCTGACTATAATCTAGCTCTGTGCCAAATTTCATCCAGATCCGTCCAGCCGTTTGAGCGTGAAGAAGTAAAAAACACACACACACACACTCACATACGACGCCTTTATAATATTAGTGAGATGAGATGAGATAGACACAATAATAGCAGATGACAAGAACAATGACAGACTGATTAACTTAAAAAAACCATTATCGCACAAAACGCCAAAAATACCCCGTTCGGTGTATGGGAGCCCCAATAAAACATTGATTTTATTCTGTTGTTTTTAGTATTTGTTGTTATAGCAGCAACAGAAATACATCATTCGTGAAAATTTCAACTGACTAGCTATCACAGTTCATGAGATACAGCCTGGTGACAGATAGACAGACAGACTGACAGACGGACCGCGAAGTCTTAGTAATAGGGTCCAGTTTTTACCCTTTGGGTACGGAACCCCAAAAAGTACCTAGTTATGTTTCGTAGTATAAGTAAATCTTGGGTGTTATTGGCAAATCCTAAGAATTACCCTAGTGCACGCTTTTACAGTAACATAGCAACAAAATAACGGTGAAATCGACTCCATTATAACAGAATCGATATTACTAAACATCTATTAAATTAATATTGTTTATCTACCAACATAATTGGTCGTTATGAAAACGATTTTGTTCAGAAACAAACGATTATTTAAAGTGACAAATTACTTCAGAAATTCTTGACCTTTTCGAGTTGGTAATGAAAACTTCTGTTCGGAGACGTTATCAGATCTTTTTACTTGGTCCAATTATTTTTATTTTCGTATAGCTGAAAAATGTAGGAGTGTTTTTGATAGGTTTTTGAGTGAAATAATTATTTATAGACCACGGCAATTACTGTATAAGATTTTGGTAATGAAGTTTGAAGTTTTATTTTCTTTCGACAATTCTTTTTTGCGTCGGTTCTTGAAAATCTTGATACTTTAAATGTTAAAATATTTTTCATCACACTTGCACGTAAAAAGTATCTAAACATACAGGTTAACTTGGCCGTAATGCCCCATATAAAACCCTCGGGCTTTCTTTTTGTCATGAAACCCTAGGGCGGTAAGTAATATGTTTTTAAATTTATGGCACAGCACACAGGTGATGCAAGTTCAAGCAAGGAGTTTACACGCAATTGAAAAATTGTTTTAAAATGTTATCTAAATAGGAATTTCTTTGCAATCTCGCTACATGTTACTTAAATAATCTAAACATACAGGTTAACTTGGCCGTAATGCCCCATATAAAACCCTCGGGCTTTCTTTTTGTCATGAAACCCTAGGGCGGTAAGTAATATGTTTTTAAATTTATGGCACAGCACACAGGTGATGCAAGTTCAAGCAAGGAGTTTACACGCAATTGAAAAATTGTTTTAAAATGTTATCTAAACAGGAATTTCTTTGCAATCTCGCTACATGTTACTTAAATACTCACCTAATGTTCTTAATAATCGATTTTAATAGTTTTACTCGTAGAAACGTAGTAAAACGTCGAAATTATTTAATTCTTTTTACACTCCGGCATGGCTGTATACCTACTTAAGTATTTGTCCTTAAAGTTACTGAACGAAACACTGTATAATCTGTGGTGTGGGCAAAAATTCGCCAACCGCTTAAAAAAAAGTTCACGTATTTCGTAATAACAGCTGTGCTGACTTGTGTATTAAAGCTATAATTCATAATTATTACTCGCAAATGTGATGAAAAACATTGTATGTATCACGGGCGGTAAGGGAATTACGAACCTCGACTCAGAAAGCCCTCAGTCTTCGACTTCGGGCTTCTACAAGACTCTCGATCGTAATTCCTTACTTACCGCCCTTAATACACAATGTACTATTGCATACCAACTTTAACTTAATAATTATTTTATTTTTATATATTATTATTTATTATATTCTTTATTGTACACCACACACATATATGTACAGGACAAAAAATATTTTAAATTGCTTTTTTTTAATATTTTATTAGCTTTGTATTTGAATGCCTTAATTTTGTATAATAAATGCCAAATCACACACCTGCAACAAAACAAAGTTATTTTCATTCTAAAATAAAAAAAAACCAGGATTCGATGATGTCTTTTCCACCCTATCCCGCCATTGCACATGAGTCTTCACACCTCCTTGCAAGGGAGGTGAGAATTGCAGGGGGGTTGTCATTGCCAAATAAGATTTTTTCCTCAATCTACCCTCAGGCGGGAGGGTCCGTCCGGTTATACAATTTGTGATGAAGCACCGTTTTTCGTAAGTAGGTATATGAAGTAAGGACTTTGTGTACGTGTGAGTACATAAGATATTACAAAAGCATATGGGCCTGTTTTACTATCTCTTAATGAAACGTAGTTTAAGGTTCTCGCAGATAGGGGCGATGTGACAATGCGGTTACTCTTTTTTATAGATTTTTTTCTGTAGAGTAGTGATGGAAAAATCGTCGCATATTTATCGTATTGTCAACTCGTCTGTCTGTGGAAACCTTAAATTTATTTTTTAAATAATTTCATCCGAATTCGGTTTTTTTTTTTTTTTTTTCCTTAGTATTCTGATTCTTTTCCAACTGCCAATTGTTTTATGACCTGTCATTGAAATGTTCACGCTATTTAAAAGGTTCTAAAGTTGATATTTGTATGAATATCACTTATATTTATCGGTATGTCGGTGCTCTTCCATAGTAGAATGGAACTCGATACTTTTTTATCCCATAGGCCGTTTATTTATGGTGTGTTCGCGTCCCAAGGGGTTAAATGCAACACCGTCAGTTTCCACAATGAGGTGAGCATTTTTTTGTTGTTTGGGGATAATGTGCAAATTCATTGTGAGGGAGTGATATCAAGCATGATGCATGGAGAATGATACAGGCATTTTTAACACCTCTTCCTAAAATAATTACACTCTTTTTGGGCAGTCAGGGTAAAAAGGAGGACCAAATAACAAACTTGCATGTCCCCAACATTTTGAATGATATCTACCAATATTTAATACACTAAAACTATGCTTTTAGTTTGTAACACATGTGGAATAACTCATTAGATAGAAAAATAAAGAAGGAAAACCATCCCACAACGTATAAGACCAAGAAACATACACCGCTTAAACAATTTTCTCAAAAGTATTTTCTCAAAAATATACTCGTAACAGCCACAAACAATTCCTGTGACACTACTAAGCGGACGAATACCGCAAGCAACTACTAAAAAGTATACCCTCCTTCTGGGACAGTCGGGTAAAACTAGACCCGCTAAAAATTCACATCCCCCGCTCACGGTCATAACTTCCCTACATACATACGTGGCTCCACCTATGTATAGTGTGGGTGAATTATTTTTTAAGTGTTAAAGGTTTCCGAGATCCCCTACAAGAGCGATAAATAAACCGAATCCTGCGATACAATGTAGTGCACTAAATTCACGCGGGTTCCGCAGAACGGACCCTTAGTTTAGGGTTCCCTTCGTGAGTCTATTGTCAGCGATATTGGGTGTTGAAGTTGCACTTAGATTGTAAAGGAATGTGGGCTGTAAACTTTGGGAAAAATAAATACAGGTACTTAGGGGAACTTTAAAAAAAGACGTATTTGGAATTCTTTAAAAAGTGGGAGAACATTTTCAGATTGGAAAAAAGAAAGAATGAAAGAAAATTCTTGTGTTGGATTGGATCAAGACTGTTTGGTCTGACTATGATGTTTTTCTTTTAAATGGATACTATGTTTCAGTGAAACAGTTTTGTTTTTTACGTACATAATTATTCGTTATGAAATAGATTTAAAATATCAGTTCTGCAAAAATAGTTATACGACAGAGAAAAAAAATATGCTGACTAACAAATTGCATAACAATTTGTGCAAATATCGTTAGCGAAGTGATACCAAAATTACTATGCAGAATTTGTATTTGCAAGGCTGTAGTTTTCCAAAAAGCTTTCAAAGAATACCCTACCTAACTCCCGGTTTCTAGATATAAATTATTGACTTGCATCACTCATCATCATCTTTGCAAATAAATGATTTCTGATTCTTTCTGATTCTGATCACAAATTAAACGCTATTCAAGTGATGTATAACATTCATTCAACCAATTACAGCAACTAACGCGCGTTTGACAATTTGTCACATTATTTTTGCGCCAACTATCGTTCAGAAACTGTGCCTAATCTCACTATTTGACTAATATGTATAGTGTGTGTGTGTTTGTATGTTTGTTACTTCTTCACGCTCAAACGGCTGGACGGACGTGGATAAAATTTGGCAGTTAGATTATAGTCTGGCCTAGCACATAGGATACTTTTTATCCTGAGAATATGTCCCTTGGGATAAATTTCGACATTCACGCGGGCGAAGCCTCTGGCTGAAGCTAATTTTACTAATAAACTTTAAAAGCTAAGTACCTAACTTAAACACCTACCGGTATGTATGAAGCCTAATAATACCAGCAAACCGCAAGTGTCTGAATTCTTTGCAAAGATATCATGTTGCGACATTCTCCTACGACTATGCGTGCGAAAAACTGCGTTTTTTTTTTTGTTATAAAAATAACCACAGGAACCTTGAAAATTGTGTAATATTATGGCCTGGTTTATCAGGAAGTTATGTAAGAGACATCTAAACCAATATTATAAAAAGAGGCAATGTCATAGTCATGTTTGTAATAGGTAATCCGAACACGAAAATTATTTCACTAACAAAAAGCTGTGTGATACAGGCTACTGTTTTCCAGAAAATGCAAGGAATCTTTGTTATTAGCCCCGGAAAAAAGCTAGTAAAACAATAATAGTGACATGCACAGATTTGGATTCAAAAGGATCAATACCAAAGGACATAACAAATTACAGTTGTTCTATCTCAAGACGGCGGGTTGGTCTTAGCCGTGTTTGTGATGCTCATGCACATTGTTTGTGTGCTCAGCAGTGCTGCCAACTCGTCTAAGCAAAAACGCGCTTTTAGCTCTTTAATAAAGCGCTAAATGATCGCTGTCGACAAATCGCTGTATTCGGCGCTATATTCAAACATAACGCCTAATAATTTGAGACTAGGGATGTATAAACATTTTTTTTATTGTATCAAAATATGTCGTATTATAAGAGTTACATACAGTACGCGCTGGACGTGGAGTTGCGGAAACAGCTCGTCGAAACTATAGATACTAAACTACATACATACATTAAAGTACTTGTTTAGTAATAATAAAATGAAATAATGAAGTGTTAATGTAATTATTTTATTAAATTAAGGAATTAAATTAATTCATCATCATCTGATTCTACTGCAACTGCTTTTGCCGCAGAATTACTAAGGCTACGCCGAACTACTACACACACGGCTAAGACCAACCCGTCGTAGTGAGATAGAAAAACTGTACCGCTTCTTTTGTATAACTGTGAGTTGCCCAAAGCTTTCATAAACATAATATTACCTACAATACTTCCTACAGATGGTAACCAGGCATAGTTTTCGTCCCAAAAAAAGCACACAGAAACACACACGGCTAAGACCAACCCGGCGTCGTGAGATAGAAAAACTGTATCGCTGCTTTTGTATAACTGTGAGTTTTCGTCCAAAGCTTTCATAAACACAATATCACCTACAACATTTCCTACAGGTGGTAACCAGGCATACCTAGTATTCGACCCAAAAAAAGCAATATTTTGTCATACTACCCTCGGCTTGTTTATAGTTTGGTAGCGCCAAGTTAGAACGATTTGTTACCGTTATTGAATTCCTATCCAATCTAGTATCGGCTTCAGATACCGGGAAAGTGCCGAGCTGGTGTTTTATACAACATTGTTGGACTTGCAACTATGCCACGTATTTTTTTCGCACGAAATTGTATTCCGTAGTTAGTCATCAGAACTATATTCAGAACAAACGGATAGATGTTAACGACGCAACTGCAAAATTCTAGTTACCCGAATTGATAGCTGTAGCAGAAAAATAAACATAACAAAAAGCACTTTTGAAGCTAAAGTTATTTTTCGCTTTTTCTTGTAAAGTATTTTTTATAGAGGCTTTGGAGATATTCGTACTAAACCTAGACACCTTCCACCAAATATCTATACCAATATTATAAAGAGGAAAGTTTTTTTTATTTTTTTGACATGTTAAATAAAAGGTTTTAAAAAAAAAAACATCATCCAGCTACCTACTCACCATGAAAACCAAAACATAGCAATAAGCATCAATAGACCCCCTACAGTAGGTACTTATCAACCTACCCCTCACGAGACCTGCCATGATGCAACGGAGACAAAGCCCGAAACCCTGGCAGACACGACCGCATAATTCCGGCCAGACAATGTATCTGACCGCCGGAGTCAAGTTACGACCACAGGACACCCAATACCAATACAGCTTTCAGAAAAAAATGCAGTATGACAACAATGTTAGTTCTGATTTTATTTTTGTATGACTGTGCGTGGGTTAGTATAGTTAAAGTAATTTTAACCGACTTCCCAAAAAGGAGGATGTTCTATGTTCGACTATATATATTATATTATATGTTTGTTCACCTATATTTTGAAAAATCTTTTTGTTTGAATGGGTACTTTCCCGAGGTATTCCCATTTGCTGAAGGTGTCATGAAGTAGTCTGTTTATTACATTTGCACACTAGGTACCACGACAAAAAAATACAAACAAAATACAACCGATTTCCAAATAAAACACTATTATGTAAAAATAATTTTAATTTCAAAAAACGGTATCAAAAACCGAAGAAACGAAACCAGAAATACGAGTAAGTTTTTTTTAGGTTCAAATTGTAATTGGAATCCGGTAATTGGACTTCTTTTGTGGCTAATCATGTCTATTTTGGTTTCAATAGTTCAAGGATTTTGTCGTTTAGGTTTTAATGGGACATGATTGATGACGTGTGAGCTTACACGTATGGCTATACTATATATAGATAGGTACTTCTCTAGAAAATCTAAAAAAGAATTTAGAAAATCCTGTATATAATTCATACCGAGTGTATTGCAGTTTTTCTGTTTCAGATTATCTTCGATTGCATTTTTTTCTTCTGTATCTATTTTCCTCGCGTTTGAACAATGTTTCACCTGATGGTAAGCATTTTTTTCACACCCTTTTTGACAAGACACTTGAACCGGTAATCTCGATATTTTTACTATAATCGATACTTCCAATCTATTTTCCCATCGATTTCTACTTCCTCAAGTGTGAATCGAACCTAATGATTGCCGCGTATCTGTCTACGCCACAACCACAAGCCGTACCTATTTTAGCCCTAGTCCCCAAGGACCAGAAATTGAATTACAGCTTCCGAAGTACCTATGTATGTACTTCACGTCAACGCACGACAACCGCCCGAAGGCTTTTATTAGGGGAAAAAATATTATTTCACACATTAGTACGTGAGACGTGAATTTGTGATGCTAGGACGCGACAAAAGGGACTTATTCCTGTTTTTCTGAGCCTCTTTTTCTTTGAGGATTTTGTTTTCCGTCATATTTTGTGGTATGCGACATTGTGTGTAGGTGTGTTTTCTTAGCACTGTAGAATATAGAATAACCAGGATTACAATTAATTTGAAAGCGATATTTTAATACCGTTTATATATATAGGTACCATACGAATAACTGTCGAATTTATCAGATCCCACTAGTTTTTATTGACAATGTGTAATACAAAATGTGTCAAAAGCACACAATCGAGATACCTCAGAGTTCAGACAGTCACGTTTGTGAATTGTCAGCGTATGGAACTATGGAGAAATGCTCATGTACACTACACTACAACGGGGGAGATAGCGTAGTTATGTGGGACTCCAACCCACTATAACTCCACGGTGTCATCCTGTGCCGCTTATGGCGGGAACACGTCACGCGCAAGCATACATCCGCGAACCCACCGCGGCTGTCCGTCACCGGACCTTTCTACCCCCATCACCGGCACACCAGAACACGATGCACGCCGTGACCACCCCTGGTAACAAACCAGCACATGGGCGCCAGACGACCCCGTTTATGACACTATTGGTCCCCCCTGTGATGGGTCAGAACAGTGGCCCCGCCACCTACCACTTTTCGGCCGCAGGGGATAGGGAGAGCGGCCAACACTATACCGACACTCCTCCTCCCCTGCGGCCTCACCGCGTCTGCCACGTCAACGTCGCGGAAGGTAGGGAAAGCGGCGCACCGCAATACCGGTACTCCTCTCCCGCCGCGGCTTCCAACCCTCAAACGCTATGTATCCCGTACATCGCGGCACGCCTCAGTTGCGATGTCACCCAAGCGGCCCCTCCTCGGGTTCCTCTTCATTTCACCGTGGGGGTCCAAGCCACGGCTACGGAGCCACCCGCCTTGGCAATGTGGGAACCCACCAGTGGGGCTGGTTTTTTGTACCTAACCCAATATCTAACTACCCTTTTACCAAGTATGTTGATGGCGACATCAGATCTAACCAGATGCAGCTGAATATCAGTATTTTACATAGAACTACTGCCTTTATGACGTCAACAATCCCGTTACTGGGTAATACACCAGCCCTTGGCATGACTGGTCCTTGGTAACAACAGGTATAACTGTTCAATCAAAAAAGAATTTATATAAAACAACAACGGGTTAAAACACAATCCCAAATAATTGTCTTCCCTCCACGAAAACCGTAAAAGTTTCTTCAACGCGAATCGATACTCTGCAAATTCGATTACGTATCGGTTCGTTCCGGTTCTACGCTATTTAGTGCTGGAACACCGGTTCCGCTGTTTTCGAATCGTAACTAAGTTAAACGTTGTATAAAGCGAATCTTCTTTTATTTTGCCAATCATTCAACATTGAGCAATTATTGTGGGACCAATAAAATTGTGGGTAGTCAAAGTTTCCGTCGTTGGCTATATTTTTTACGAGACAAAGGTAATTTTACTCGTTAGTGCTGATAATATTCAAAAGGTTTATCAGTTCTGTATTTTCGAAATATTGTATTGAATTACATTTCAATAAAGGATCTCTGTCGTGTTTACTTGTTGACATAATTTGATTGTTTCCTCACATGTGCCACGCACGTATTCGCGTATCTACAATAAACCGACAAACACATGGTTATTATTTAGGTTAGGTTAGGTTAAGACGGGCTGGTGTCCGCAACTCCACGTCTAAGCGCGTATTTTGCGTACGGATGGTTATTATTTATCGATGAAATCACAAAAAAAACATCAAATCTTCAAGGAAAATTTTATTCGCAGCCAAGATTTGTCTAAGGAAACGGAAATACGTGACTCAATCGACATTTCGTTACACTTGACAAAAGATGATTTCCAAGATGGCGACATGTCACGTCAGAAGGGCGGTTGTCGTTCCCGCCACTTCGCTCGGCTTACGAAGGTACCCATTCTTTTTAACCGCACACGCAATTTCCTACGCTTTTATTTTTCGCGAGCCCAACGTCGCTGTCCCAACGCCATTATAAATGATATTTGCTCCTGTAATGATCACTTAATCGAGGTGAAAGAAAGTAATTTGTTTGCCGCGTTGTTCTCTAAAATACTTTTTTTTGAGGCCACGGCATTTTGTGTTTATGCCTAATGCTAGACTCTTTGGTGAAATATGAGCGTGATAAGAGGAATTTCGTTCGCTATAATTATAATGGCTGTAGGTTATTTATAGTGAAAGAACTCGTTACGTTTTAATGGTGACCACTATATTACTCTGTGGGCGTGACCGACCGTTATACTAAAAACAACCCTATTTTTATAGTTATTTATACATCGGATTGCATTTTTAACTTGCTTTTTATTAAAAGTACACGTTTATTTCTCGCTATAAATATTTTATGGTATCTAACAAAATCTTACTATCTATAAAGTTAAAAATTACAGTCATTAGTTAAGTATCCATAAAACATAATACCGGGATTACGACGAGGGCAGAATTTTTAATGTACGAAAGCGTTGTATTCGTGTGGGATTATGTTTTCCAAATATTTTAAGCTTACACTTAGGTAATTAAAAGCGTAACAGACACCCCAGAACACGAAAGCTTTGCTAACTTAAAATTAAATCAAAACTTAGCTACGCTCTCTTACAGACTAGTTTTCGCGGATATTTAAAAATAAGGCTAACTTTTTAAAGTGGAGAAAATCCTCGAGTTGCGGCGAAAATTTAAAAAGCCAAGTGGAAATGCAGAAGGCAAAATTTATAGTACAATTCTGTACAATGATAGCGAGATTAGCTTGTCCTTTCAAATCGGATCGGAATACGAATCCGAGAAGATATATCCGCGGAGTTTGCACAAAAGAATTGGTGCGATATCGCGCGCTGTCGTCCTGCGGCGGCCATCTTGACACCGCGTTCCCGCCAAAACGTTTGAATTCGAACATCGAACATCCCTCTCGGGATGTGTCACTTTTGAAACGTACCCGCTCGATTCTGAACGTTTATAATCGTGTAGCGACATTTCACATTTTAATATCCACATCACAAAATAATGTGTTTCTGTTTACCGTGTACGTATAAATCGCGTAACATCATGATTTATTTGATTTCGATGCCGATATTGGCTGGGGAAATAAAATAATTCGTTTGTATTGGGTTTAACCAATTAACGCTCAAAAGCCGACAAGTTAAATATTGTATTTACATGTGATAAAATCTATTAATTACAGTAAGTAATCCTTTGACTGTTAAAACTGACATCTCGTGACTTAATAATAAATGACATATATAAAATAATTAATCACGGATTTAATTTTAATACAAAGCGACATTAAAAACTTGCCCTTTCATTAGTGGCTGCCAAATGACGTCACGTACATAACCGGCGTAACTCAAAATTATAGTAAAAACTTGCGTACAACAAAATAAAGCGCTGAAAAAATCTGTTTTATGCAATCTGAGCGATAACAGCATTCCTGGGTCATGTTACCGGCTCGCGTGACTTGCCTAAATAAAAAAAAAATATACCGGCGAGCAAATTTGATACAGTGGCGCACTTAACTCTTAATATCTTTATCTAAATCGGACCATAAACAAGGAGGACAAATTTTTTCACGGGAATCCGGACACGACAACACTAATGTTGGCTGTTGAGCGTCGGTTCATGTTTCTCGTTTGAGTTTATGTAATCTTTATGAGACGAATACATTTTTTATGGGTGAAATGTTTTTTACAACTTTTAAATGGATGTTGCTTTCATTTCTCTTTACTTACGCCAAAGATAACGTCAAAACAGCAAAGATTTGAAATCATCCAACCACCATTTGTTTCGACAAACAGTAATGCGACTTATAGATAATGCAAATGAAAATTCTAATATATTCGCAGAAAACGATACGAGATATTGGGGATTATATTTTCCATTACTTCCTCCATCCTAACCTGCTCAAACCACCCGAAAACTCAGTATTATATACTCCGACAAAATATTTTTTCGTACCATGTCTAGCAGAATCCACACATCTGTTACAACTCACAAGTTTTTTATTAGTACAATCTACAAAAAAGGGAAAAAATGGACCTCATTCTAGCCCCTTAGGCCCGAAGAAAATCTTTTTACCAGAGAAAAACAAAACTATATATTAGGGAAACAAGCTATTATCCAAACTACGCTAGCGAACCTACCGGGCTAACCTAAAAACGTCCGATCCGTCTGGCGACTGCTCCTATTCGATTCTCCCGCCATTTTAACGTAAATTCGCCATTTTATTGAACCCGTTTTGGTAGATTATGTAAGTTAATGCGCGTTTTGGTCCGCCACGCGATTTGAACGGCCCGATAAGCTAGACTGTGATTTCAAACCAGTTAATGCGTGTCACGAAGTATTTTTGGAATCGTTTCAGGGATTTATTTCATGGCTGATATCTTCATTAGACTACAAGGTCACTGGAACTTTAGAACTAGGCTTTATGTTTGGTTATTTAGGTAGGTCAGTTAGTAAGGCAAAACTTAAATCGCAATTCGCATTATCGTAAGTGGAGTTGATTTGAAGCATCGACCACATAGCCACTCGAAGTCTGGCTGTTGTTACCATACCAACGTATTGTACAAGAGGCCATTGTACTATTTATTTCAACAATTTTTATTGACTGACGCGGAAGGTGTTTACGGCTCACAGAAGTGGTCGCTACTAATTCGAAATTGTCGAGTGGCGACTTATATTACCTGTATATGATCTTTTAGTCATATGTCTTGACAGACTTCGCTCGCCTGTTATTAGGAGTCTAGGGGCTGTGTGGTCGCTAGTTTGAAGACACACTGGCTAAAACTCGCTAAGTAACTAACTTGCTGTAGTGAGCTGTAATGGGTATAAAAATTGGTGCATAACAGAAGACTGAATCAAAACATAATAATTAGAGCGCATAAAGTATAACAACCCCATTTAGAAACCTTATTACACAAAATATCCAACATTACTTACAATCATCGCTAAACAACGCTTCTTTCAACGGGTTTATTTTCACAAAAATCAATTTAACAGTTCACGCGAAAGAATCGCACACTGCCAAGACTGCCATAATTACCTACCGGAGGCGGGAAGATTGAAAAAAGAACAAAAAACAAAATGGCGTCGATTCTCCCGAAGCCGTGACTCTGAACATTTTGTCTCTGGTCACGAATATCATAAGCTTGGGTCGTGCACACGCTAAGGGTCTTTTGGTGTGAAAATACGATATAATTTTGGGGAAATAATCAGAAACGGGTTTGCGTGCCCACGGGGCATTACAGGGCCCCACCCGGCATGTTAATGTTGCCAGTACGTATAACCACGGCATGTATGTAATGAGCCGAGGAAAATTGTGTTGCCATAAAAATAATTGTGTTTCCTACCACCCTCTTGAGCGTCACTCGATTAACTTCGCGCGCACTAGTTCTTTGATATTTGCATATTGAGGATGCTTTAGTACTTATACATTTGAAATGGCTTTGATTGGTTTAGCGAAAGCGTAGGCAATCGACACCTTAGCTGTTATAAACGTTTTTTAGAAAATATTGTTTTTTTAAGTAAAATTGAATCACTGAATAAAATAATTGTGTTACATTAAAGTACTTATATTTAAGGAAGATATTCTAAAGGCAATTTGTTTCACTTTTAGATAGCTGTATCGCTGTGTCAGCAGTGTGTATAGGCTTCTTGTTATTACGGTCACCGTCAAACAGGTCAAGCCGAAAAGTGTCCGTAGCCATCATTAAAAATTGCATTTTCCTTAATTTGAAGTGATTCAGGCGACCAGTCGATAGCTATGACGTAGTGTACGGTATCATTGACTGCTTCGAGATGTCGCTGTTGGTCCCTGATGAGCGTCAATGGAGTAAGAATCCATTTCATGCCCACGGCCTTGCAAGCAGTGGCTTTCAATGGTCTTCAGTCACTACATCAGTGTGGATCACGTCCTGTAGTAGCGGACATATCTTGGTGAATGCGCGCCTCACCACGCCCGATGACGTCTGTATATCGGCCACCCGGGATATACCATCCTTTCCTGGGATAGTGCAAAGTAGCCAGTATACAAATACTGGCTATTTTACCCGTTAACAATTCGACTTAGTTCTCAGTAACTACTGGTTAACTACACTTTACTTGAAGGGCATTGCTACCAAATAATCGATTAACAGTTTTATAGTTTCCAAAACTGCTTTTACACGTGCATTTTTAGTGTTTTCAAGAACAAAATGCATGTATTCTGGTGTGTTTACAGTAATTTTAAACTCCTTTTCTGTTGCTGATCTGTTTTGTGTTACAATGAAGGTACGTCTGTTTGACGTAGGAATGCCCTTTGTAGTTCTAAGTTTAGATTTTGTACTGAATTAGATGTTTTTTTGGGGATGAGGTAAGTATTGAAGTTCTGCTTTGTTACAATATTCGTGAATCCCTTACTTCATCATCAGACTTTTAATGTTCCCACTGATGAGACTCAGGCCTCCTCTCAAAGAGAGGGACTGGGCTATTATCCTCCACGCGGGCCCAGTGCGGATTGGTGGACGTCACATGTCTGCAAATTTTAGGTTCTTGGACATGCCAGATTCCTCATGATGTTTTTCTTCACAGTTTTGAGAGAAATGGTGATAAAATACACAAAGTAAAGTGCCTGCTTGAGTTCGAACCCTCGACCTACAACTCGTAAGTCGGGGTCGTAACCTCAGGGCTACCACTGCTCCGTACTATAATAATAAGTCCTATATAATTCTTAGCTCTCGTGATTCTTCGCCCGAAAATTCTGTATTAGGTCGTCGAATGGAACTACTTAATGTCTTTAAACAAAGTAGATACAGAGAAGACCTGACAGAATGATGTCAAAGCTACAGGCTCATTCACTACTGATTAAACCAGAAGCTTCAACTTCATCAAAGCATTTTGTCAAATTATTATTTACGAGTGACCCGCCCCGGCTTCGCTCGTGACAAATTATACACAAAAATCTTCGTCATTTCTCACTCTTTCTATTGGTGAAAACCGCATGAAAAGTGCAGTAGTTTTTGAGTTTATCGCGTACAAACGCGGCGGGGGACTTCATTTACCGACTTCAAAAAGAAGGTGTCGAAAAATTATAAAAACAAGAAGTAGATACCAAAGACACCGACTTCCGAAACGAAAGTTATTTTGTATATAGTATATTTTGCACTTTTTAATGTTTTGCTTTTAAAGTCGTTTTTTTTTTTAAATTTTCTATAATTTGTAGTGATGCCATAAATAGTACCTAAATATAGTGGCACAAGCAAGTAGCCCACCTGATGACAAGTGGTCAACCCCACCTATGGACATCTGCAATACCATAGCCTGTTTTCCTACGATTTTGCCTACTTTGCTTAGCTTAGGGTCGAAATTTATATTCATCAAACATTAACCCATAAAAACCTACTTTCCACCCAATCGTGTAAAACTATTCTAACGCCTCAGCCTCGGAAGCAGTTAGCTGGCAACCAGCATTTTCCACCAATTTGATCGCTCAGCGTGCAGCCCGCCTAACGCCATTACACGCATGATGATAGCCTTCACGTCAAATAGTCGGCGTAGCTTGTAACGATATGGGATACGGAAATATGGGCGAAGCCGATGAGTGAGAGATTGGTATTTTAAGCTTTGGAAAATAATGTAAGCTGGTAGTGTATTTAGAATTTCATTTTAGAGGAGACCGTTCAAACGTTGCTCTTCAGACAACTAAAAAAACTGCGAAGTAGTAGTAAGTATAAAATGGTCCATAATCTAAACTAATATTCTAAAGATGTAAAATTCTTCTTTTGTATGGAAGTACCTATCCGATTACCCAATCTGATACATCACCGTCTCTTAATGCCGCTGTTCATCCCGGTACGGATCCTGCAGAAGCGAAGCCGCAAAAAAAGGTATAAAATTAAAAATCTGTTGGTAAGCTCAAAAGTTGAGCATTTTTACTGATCTCGCCTCTTGATACAGTACTGCCCTACTAAATTGTAATTGCAGCATTTTTAGGATTTTCACTTTTTTTTGCAAAAATGACGTCTCACGGGGCTAATCTATACGGTTTGGGGACACTTATTATGCGAATTCCCTGTCTGAGTCTGTGTTTCCCGATAGCTACAACCTAGGGGTCTTTAAGTCAAGAGTGAATAGGTTTTTTCTAGGCAAGCGAGCTTCACCGTCGACCACATCATCGCTTACCATCAGGTGAGATAGTGGTCAAGCGCAAGCCTATAGAAGACAAAAAAAAAAATAAAGAAAAAAACATGTTTTATTTTTATTTTTTAAGTACAATACAAAAATTATATAACATTGACTTGTTGCTTAGGTATCAATAAATTACTTGACCGCGTATATCTCCAAGCCATTTTTCAAGTACTGCGTTTGTAATTAGGAGAGCAGAGAACGTTTCCATAAGTTAAAAATTCATTAACTTAAGCCGATATCTAAGTTTAAAATCGTAGGTGATTCAGTCGAACTAAGATACGCTTAAATCATAAATATTTTATATATAGACACTACTATGCCGTCAGACAGTCTCAGACTTGATACGTCTAATACGGAAACTTGAGCTTTCTACCCTAAAGTGTAACTTGAAGTCTAGCCGCCTAAGTTAGGGTCTCCGAGACACCTGTCCGTCTCAAAACTGCAGTAATGCATTAAGTGTGTAGATACTGATTGCTGGGCTGCCAATAACTGTCTGAATAAGCTGGAATTAGCCTCGTGTGATGTGGATAAAATTAACTTGAAACTAAGTTGCGAGAGCTAGTGTGATTTGTGTCAGTACCATTTTAATTTCGAAGTTTTTTCTATTCAACTAGTAGAATAAATTAATATTCTATTTAATATGATTTCATTTATGTTATGTGTGGGTGCGTTTAATAACACCACTAACTAACTTGACAAGTCTATAGCATTTTTTTACAACATCAAGCATCTAGCTGCAGGAGTAAACATATTGTCGAGATTCTTGGAAATGTACAGCTCCATTGCTTGCGTGATCATGACAGAAACGAGGATATTCGCAGGAGAACCAAAGTAACCGACATAGCCCGAAGAATTGCCAAACTTTAGTGGCAGTGGGCAGGGCACATTGCTCGCAGAACGGATGGCCGATGGGGCCGAAAAGTTCTGGAGTGGCGACCGCGAACCGGAAGACGATACGTTGGAAGGCCTTCCACCAGGTGGACAGATGACCTGGTTAAGGTTGCGGGAAGGCGCTGGATGCGAGACGCACGGTATCGGTCAGTGTGGCGACGCCTGGGTTATGCCTATGTCCAGCAGTGGACGTCTTTCGGCTTAAATTATGATGATGATGATTGCTTGCTAAAAGGGCTACATATTGTTACTGATTGATCATTACGTTCCACAGAAAGTCACAGAACTTTTCGTCGTTATGATGGAGAACACCAGTAAAGATTTGTGAAGCTTTGGCTTCCAGGAATTAGGGCAACCCGCACAGGGCCCGTGGTGGATAACAACGGCCCAATCCCTCTCACAGAGAGAGAGAAGGTGTCCCAGTAGTGGGCATGGTATAGATTGGTTATGCTTATAAAGGTCTCCCTAAAGGTGAGTAGAGACTAGAGCATTCATTTTTAACAAAACTATGAGCCTCTCTGACAAAATATCGACCGTTGTGTTCGAATTGCGGTTAAAAACGGTGAATATTCGATGTTCGTTACAAGTAAAAGTTTATCCACACATATAAGGGACGTGCCCGGGACGTGGCAGGGCCGGGCCCAAGCTTTGAAGATCCGTCACTGGCCCGTGCACGGACGTGTGTGAACGAGTTCATATAAAATGTACACACCGATATTTTTTTGAGCCCCTGACGGGGCACGGTCCGTCCATGTCCCGGGCACGGCCCTGATATGTATGGATAGACCTTTAATGATCTAGCTAGTCTATACTTACCTTAAAAAACGAATATTGTCTAGTATCAGATCTGTGAACGCGAAATATTTGATTGGAGCATTTCGCAATCCTATTAATTATAATAATTAAGTCCAAAGATTTAATTAAACCTCACTCCCACCATAATAAGCTCAATAATTTCTATTGAATTTAATATTATTTCCATCAACATATAAACACAGTTTTCCTAATCAAATTTATTAGCAAAACCCTCATTAAATGTACAAACAATGATTAATTGTTCGTAACATAGAAATCAATAGGGATGATTCTTGGGCTAAAAAATAATAGTTATATTTAGTCCGATTCTTATTCAGATTATTAAATAATATTGGACACGTAGGTATGTTTCGTTTTATTAAATAAAAAAAAACGATCTAAAAAAACGTATCAAGAAGAAAATCAAGCAGTGCAGTCGGAGGATACAACTGGTTTTTTTGTTTAAGTGACAAAAAAACATCCAATTTTTTTTATTAATCTCCCTGATGGACTAAACCATAATTTTTAGGTCACCATCCCTATTGTTAGTAATGTCGAAACCAATTTCCTTCAGCTTCGGTTAACCCTGTTTGACAGCGTCGGGTCATAACGACCCGAAACCTTGCAATAACTGTGATAAATTACGAGGCAATCCAACTTGGTCTAATAAGATGTCTTGAAAGGATTGCATTGGCTCCCTGCGCGGTGATATTTGGTGTAGTTGCTTGTATATAATGTAGGGTAATCGTTTGTTTAATTGAGTTTTGAAACACTTGTGTTTAACAGTTCTAGTAATTGAAATGGTCCTAGTTTCGAGGTGAAACTCGAGACGGAAATGACTTCAGAATTTTATGATTGTTGTTATTTTAAGAAATTAAAACTGCACTTGTTTTCAGACACTTAACCTAACTTACTAAGACGGATTTAAATTTTACAAAAATGTGACAATAAAAATAATAAAATTACCTACTTATTCCAAGCATCCCAAATTATATTTTACACAAGACGCCATTACACACCTTGTATCAAACAATCGACGAACAGAAACACTTCCCCACAAGTGCACTAGAAAATAATTTCGCTGGCATTATTCACGAAAAAAAACCCCATCAGACGAAAAATTATACCCCTAAAACCATTAGCTCACATACTGTGGTGCATTGAAGCAAAGTGGAGTGGGGGGTTGAAGTGGGGGGCGAGACAGGAAAGGGGATCCAGACTGAGGGGGAATAATCCCGTAATTATCGGCTTAACTCTAGACGACATTCGCAGGTGGTTCAGGTGTACCCTATGTAAGGCATTTTAGGGTTACGTTGACAAATATTGCACACTGATAATTGATTTATATGCGATTTTCGTAATAGGGACAGGTTTTAGTCGCTTTTGAAGATTTGCGGGGATACCGATACCGATGTCTCGGTCCCGGTCTCGGTATTTGACGCGCATGTGAGGGGTTGAGTTGCCATAATCCTGCTTGAGCTGCTATGAAGAATAATATTGGTCTTACACTTCGATTGCAGGGGTGGGGTCTGTTGATATTTTTATTTTATATTTCATCGTATTCTTTTCAGAGATCTTGTTTTAGACTTTTTGTGGATCTTTCCGGTGGCGTGAAAGGACTTAATTTTTTTGCTGACGAGGATGAAGAGAGATCAGGCGTCTGCTTATGAATGATAAGTACATTGGGATCTGAAATCTTTGTTCAGCTTATTACTGTTGCCTGTTTAGTCCAGCGAGAAACATAACGTAAGCAATATTAAGTCAACAAATTTCTATTATGTGCCACCCAACTTTAAATTTCTAGAAATGTAGAAAAACTGTAAAAGGTACCTTTGAAGAAAATTGATTTGTGTCTCGCACAGACCAAACAACTAAATAAAATTAAGTGAGTTACCTAGTCAACAGAAAATTTTACAGGTAGGTAAGTATCTTTTACATTTACCTATTTATAGGCAAAAAATAAACGTTTTCGCAAAAAAGTTAACTGACTTCAAAAACAAAACACTAAAAAGTACAAAACAACTTTCGTTTCGGAAGTTGTTTTGTACTGGAACTGTTCGTTCCTAAAGGATTGACAAAATACCCATAATAACTCAATTTGCACATTTGTGCTGTTTGTCGCTAAAGAGTTAGATTTTATGCTCCATATCTTGAAGACTGCCTAACCAATTTTGGTGAAACTTGCACTATGAGCTAAGTTGAGAGACCCAATAAAAAACAATTAACATGATCCAATTACTAGTTCCGGAGAAATGCGTGGACAAAGATGTAGATTAGATATAACAGTCACGGAGTATCCACATGTTGTATATCAAGAACTTATCCATAATGTAACAAATACTCTTCTGAAAACCGCATCAAAATCGGTTCAGCCAAACACGAGAAATCGCGGAAAACTCAAACATACAGGTCCAACTGACAATCTCTTTAATCCTTTTGAAGTCGGTTAAAAAACCTATTTGTGTAATCATCTCTTTTGATTAAAACTTGTGCCTTCCACCGAAAATTACGCAAAAGCAGCATTGTTTGCTTTCCATAAGGGAATCTGTGATTTTAACTGCCCCCGGGATAGACGCAGGATAGCTTTCCTCCGAATTTTGGGCGCTTTCAGTATATTTTAGGCGCTGCGGCCGAATTTAGGCGTGCCTTAATAACTTGTAACGTTGCGCCTTGTTTTGACACCGTTGGCTTAAGCTGATGGAGTTGTGAAGGATGGTTTCTCTTTGTACCTATGTTTATTATTTTCATATTTGTTTTACTGTAGGTACCATTTTGATGATCTTAAATTGGTTTTCTGTTTTCTAGAATTTAACTAGTCTAAACTTATCTTATGAAGAGGTGAGATTGTTTCTATAAGAACCTGCAATATTATATTTAGATTTAAAAAAAATACGGTTCCTGTTTGAACTCACAGGGGCGTAGCAGCGGCAAAAATCTTCTTAATACATCCACTAAGATTAACAAGAAATCTGGTTTGAATAGCCCAAAATCATCAATAACCAAACACAACGCCATTTTTACCCGACTGCCGGAGGAGGGTAATGTGCTTATCAGTCTATGTATGTTTGTTCCTATGTGGCGTTCTAGAGACCAAACGCATTGGCCGATTTTGATGATTCTGACGTCAATCGATTCGTCTTAACCTTGCGAGTGTCACTGGCTACATTAAAATTGGAAAATGGCGGATTTTGGGCGCCATATTGTGGGGACTTTCTTTTTCTGCCATCCCATCTTTAATCATATTTTTTTCATCAATCAAAGGTCGTGGTGTAGTCTAATCCTATGTTGGACCAACGCCTTTCGTCAAAGCCCGAAATGGATTCCAATTTCTGCCTTTGACTAATATATTTTTAGGCAAACCAACAAGTTCCTAACTTTTTTGTGAAATTACCTGTCAAATGAACTTTTGCTAAACAGTAGGCCAATAAAACAGGCTGACACTAATTCCAAATAACACCTCTGCAACTGCAATTAGCAAAAACACATGTGTCTAATCGACAAACAAAGAACTAAGCGAAATAAAAGCCAGTTTCCGAGAGTAAACTGTGCAAATGACCATAGTATTGCACGTTTGGTGAACAAAGTCGGGCGCTAACACTTGTTCGTGACAAGTTCAACTCTACATTATGTTGTCTTCTTTACTGAAGCCTTTAAAATAGATGTGAACTGAAGTTTTAGCCCCTACCATGTGATGTTTTGAAATTATAAAGGTACCTACAGGAAGATGAGAAATGATGGTGAAATGGATTGATTTTTCTTCTGTTTTGGGATTTCTGATGTTTCGTGATTTTTGGGACAATCCTACCACACTATTCCTAAACCATTACAACTCCTGAAAGCTAGAATCAACAGTGGCGACCACCAGAAAAACGCCGAGGCGATGAAGCTCGACGAAGTCCCGGAGAATGAATTTAACTGTCTTGGATCCCGCAACGAAATTAATCAGAAAAGAATAACGGAGGAGAAAATTAAAAATTGTTGGTTGGCACAATAGGATTGTCTTGCATTCGATTAAACTATTATTTTATAGATGACTAGAGGACGCCTCGCGGTTTCACCCGCGTAGTTCCCGTTCCCGTGGGAATACAGGGATAAAAAGTAGCCTATGTCACCCGGGGATAGAGTAGCTTCCCAACGGTGAAAGAATTTTTGAAATCGGACCAGTAGTTTTGGAGCCTATTCGGTACAAACAACCAAACAAACAAAAAAATCTTTCCTCTTTTTAATATTGGTATAGATATATCTTATAGCCCGGCCAAAACCCATCTCTAAACCATCGCTATTAAACCCAATTCTCGGGCAACCCATATCTTGTCCATTGATCTTAGATTGTTACTAAGTATACAATATAATTGGCGATATGGTCCTAATTTTTTTCACAGTCCTGGAGGCTTGTGCTTTATTTATTGAATTTCATACAATAGTCTAATTAAAAAGAAGAAGAAGCTTTTAATGATCTAGAAGTTTTAGGTATGTTAAAATATCAAACATCTTAAGGCACAGATACCCCTGAGTAGCTGATTTTAAAATGAGAATCACGTCCAAACAGCTAATAGTTTGCAGTAATTTTTTGGAAAAATTATGTTACATTAGAACATTTTCTTAATAATTTGATCTAAGAAAATTTTGAGTTTTATTAGTATAACATAGTGTAATTAATTTCTAAATTTATGTCTAAAACGGACAAAAACACGACAATCGCGCCTAAACCGCTGGGCATATTTTAATGTAATCGACACCATCTGAAAGACGCTTTTATAAGGAAAGTACAAAAAACTACAAAATTTTGGGGTCGCGCAGGTGTGTAACGAGTGCGCGTTTTGTTCCCTCAAGGTCGTTGGCGACAGTCGTCGTCTTAAATTTTACCTTGTACAAAGCTTGCCAAAAACACACCCAGAAAATTAGGATTTACCTTTGCCGAAAACACTAAACTTTTCTCTTATAATAAAGACATAAATAACCGCGTGACACATGGTAGGGGTTTCGTAAACAATTGGGCTTGAAATAATTTGTAGGTAGGAAGTTTTCAGACACGCTCGACAGGCAGGATTCGCGCTCCGGCCTGAAACCGCTGAAAGCTGATGTTGTAACAGCAAACAAAAAATGTTGAGTGACGACGTGTGCTCGGTTTGAAGTTGTCATGTTATGAAGAATTTCTTTAACGTTTTCTGGCAGTTTTTGTTGGTGATAGAAGTGGCAGGTTTTTGTTTGTTTTATCTTCTATTATGTATAGATAGTTAATTCATCATTATCAGCCTTTTAATGTTCCCACAGCTGGGACACAGGCCACCTCTCTGTGAGAGAGACATTGAGGGAATGGTTGGATGTCACATGCCTTTCCTTTTTGTTCTAGGATATGCCGATTTGAAAATAGTGTTAAATTAAAAATGTATCTATCAACTTTAACGTCAATCTCAATTATTTTATTGTTTCATCTTTTTTGTGTTGATAGATATAATATTCTTTAGAAGAGCCGCTCAATGGCGAAAAAAAAAACGGCCAAGTGCGAGTCGGACTCGCGCACGAAGGGTTCCGTACCATTATCGCAAAAAACGTCAACAAAATTACGTTTTTTGTATGGGAGCCCCCTTTTTGTTGTTATAGCGGCAACAGAAATACGTCATCTTTGAAAATTTCAACTGTCTAGCTATCACGGTTCATGAGATACAGCCTGGTGACAGACAGACAGACAGACGGACCGCGGAGTCTCAGTAATAGGGTCCCGTTTTTACCCTTTGGGTACGGAACCCTAAAAAGAAAAGGATTTTTCTAGAACTTTAAGGCGCAGATACCCACCCAGTAGCTGATTTTAAAATGAGAATCACGTCTAAACGACTAGTCGTAATAATTGGGAAAAATATATGTTACCCACCACTTTCTTAATAACTATATCTGAGAATTTTTTGTGTTTTATTCGTATAACATAGTGTAATTAATTTGTAAAGTTGTGTCTAACACGGACAAAAAAATTACAATCACACCAAAACCGCCAGGCGTATTTTAATGATTCAAAGACAAACTTAACTGTCTACATTTTGAACAGGAGCTTTTTTTTAAGTCGTAGATTAATAAAGGAAGTACAAAAAACTTCCTACTGAATTTTGGGTCGCGCGGGTTTGAATTGAGTGCGCGTTTTGTTCCTTCGAAGTCGATGGCGACTGTCGTCGTCTTAAGAGCCATTATGTTTTTAGGGTTCCGTACCCAAAGGGTAAAAACGGGACCCTATTACTAAGACTCCGCGGTCCGTCTGTCTGTCTGTCTGTCACCAGGCTGTATCTCTATAGCTGTATATCAAATAGCTAGAGAGTTGAAATTTTCACAGATGATGTATTTCTGTTGCCGCTATAACAACAAATACTAAAAACAGAATAAAATAAATATTTAAGGGGGGCTCCCATACAAAAATGATGATTTTTATGCCGTTTTTTACTATAATGGTATGGAACCCTTCGTGTGCGAGTCCTACTCGCACTTGGCCGGTTTTTTAAGTATGAAAAAGTAAGAAGTTTGAAGACATCTTATAAAGCAGAATGTTGCCTTTCTACCTAGTAAATTTTCATAATAAAATAAGTATGATTTACCCATTGAATTCTCTTGCAGTCTACAACTATGAATATCTCGACACAAAAACTCAAACATTTCACGCGATTCGGGAATCAAACCCAAGCCATTCCACTTAACAGCAAGCCCCCCTCAAAATAACAGCCCATTACAACACCATGCAACACCAATACAGACCACAATTACCCTCCCAACATTAACTATCGAAAATTCGAAATAAATATTCGATAATCTATCGAAACCGAAGCATGCCATAGTTAAAACGATTCTCTTGTAACCGTACCGGATAACGTATGGTCTATCGAATTTAAATACAAGATTTATCTACTCTATGTAAATTTTAAACAGACAACAATTGAATTTGCAAACTATTTATAAAGTAATACGGTTCAAAATCGACTGGTGCAACTTCTATGGTAGTTTTGAAAGTAAAAACAATTGAATTTGGAGTCTATTGTTAAGAATGAAAGGTTGAATGTTGTGTGGTGTGAAAGGTGGGTAGAGGTATGGCTTAGTTATGTCATAGTAGATTGTTGTGGTTGCCGTTGAGTAATGCAAGGCCAGGAATTGGATGGGTGGGCGTTTAAGTATGATGGAGATGATGTAGAAGGATGTAACTGTAAATATTGAAGAGTTATGCTTCCATGATAAATTTGGAGAAAGGGGACACTACTTCAATCAGGGACTTTGATGGTACCTAGCCTATAGTTACATATACCTACATTTGATCTTGGAGTTTTTGTTTTATACTTGCTGGAAGGATGGAGTTTTTGGTGATGATAATAAACTAGGCCAGTAGTAATATTAAGCGTATTTATTAGGTATAAAAGAAACTTTAACCAATTTACATTGTGATCTTAAGAGGCCATGACAGTAATTATAAAATAGTGAACATGTAGTCTATAAGTGGCGCTGTGTGTAGAATTAAGGTTGCACTAGTCGATTATTCTTCCATATAAACGTAGTCTGGTGATTACTCCACTGTTTGACGGTGTACGTTCAAAATAATAAAAAATATATCAATTTATCTCATCATTATCTAGACCTGTATTTCCATACAGGTAAAGAAATAAAAATAAATTAAAAAAATTGAAAGTTATTAGCATCGAAAGTTTCATATCTCAACACTAATTTTAACGCATCTTTGGACGGAAATAAATATGATAAGAAGAAGGAATAATGCAAAACAGCTACCATATAGGGATTTATTAGTAGTTCAACAATGCAAATAATTTTATTTTGAACGGATACATTTTGTCGTTTTTTCATGATATCCATACCCATTGGTCTGTTTATAAAATTTCACCCGCTCGTTTTCGTCCTAAATAATCATCCATTTCGCTATAAATTTGCAAATGTGCTAATTCGTACGCGGACTAGCTTCTTACTGCTCATCACAGCATCTATCTCTTTCGCACGTGTTGTCGTATGAGATAGCATGCATTTTAACCGCGCGCACAAAATAGTTCGTGCCGTCGACTAGGGCCACCTTAAGTGGCATTACCATGGAGCATTACTAAATCAAGAGTGTAATATTTACCACAGATTACAACAATACTTATCATAGTCCTTTTTTAATAAAAATGGCTGCATCATGTCTTACCTGCAAATAAAAGAAAACATAATTAGTAGATACAAGTTGTTACACATTACACAAAAATAATTTAATTTCTAAAGGTTTTTTTTTTTGAGAAAGCTCAGAAAATGGTTATTAAATCATGATATAGGAATCTAGTAGGCAATATTTTAGTTTAATTTTCTTATTAAAGAAAAATATTATAATACATTAATACAACGCATTTTCAATAAACGAAAGATAAAATAAAGATCACAAAACAATCGTTACAAATATTAAATTATTGCTGAACACGAAATTAGATCAGTAATTACCACTCCAATCTTATTATTTTCTTAAGATAGCTCTAGATCTAAATTACATTTAGGCATGCAACCTAATATTTTTAAGCTGAAACAACTTAAAGCGAGCTTTCGTACTATATATATGTTTTGTATATAACGTGAGATAACTAAATGAATAAATAACTAAAAACTCTTTCACTTAGGTACTTAGGTATCTAACGTCAGCAGAACAATGTCGAAAATTATTTTTTGTGAAATAAATTCATTTTATTTGTTTTCTTTCAGATTAATTAAGTCTTTATGAGAAAAACTTATATCACGAAAAGAAAGGCTGAGTCTAATATGGAGAAAAATATATACTCGATTCTTACTTCGTTTGATAGAAACTTTTTTTTTTTATTACTTGGATGGCGTATCACAGTAAAAGCCTACGATTTACTTCTGCGTTTGATAAATATAGTAAATGATTAAACCTAAGCAAGGTACCCAAAAAAGAAAAGATAAATAGTATCTTTCTAAATATGGAAAGTAGAAGATAAGTGTCGCAAAATAAAATAAAACATCACAAATACATAGACCTACATACTCACATCATCACACCACAAAACAAAACCTGACACACACACACAACCCAAACACACACACACACATCACATTACAAAAGTAAGCATGTTCCTGTGTACCTTAAGAACCTAGTCCCAAACAAGCAATTACTCATTTCAAGTTTATTTTAATTAAAAAGCACTCGCGAATATGTCACAGAACATCCACGTCGCGATGAATTGTCTCTGGCTAATCCATATTAATGATTTTTTAAAACCCTCCACATTATAATAAAATGGTTGGTTGGAGACAAAAGCAATGTACGAAACAAATTTTTCATATTCAAGCATTTAGAATGGAAAAAAAAAATCTTAAAAAATGTCGGTTAATTATTAGTAAAAAAAATTTTTTCTCTCTAATGCAAAACATTAAACAGTGAATAAAATACTTTCGTTTCGGATGTCGGTGTCTTTGGTACTTCTTGTTTTTATCGTTTTTCAACACCGACTTCCGGAACTAAAGTTGTTTTTGCACTTTTTTGTGTTTTGCTTTGAAGTCGGTTTATTTTTTGTGAAAATGTTAAATCAATAATAGTTGCGTTAAAGGCCGAAACTGGTCGGACTATACCGAAACTAATATTAACAAGAGTAAAACAAAAATAATTAATAAAAAATTAAATTTGGTACAGGATTATTACTCCCAATATATATTTTATTAAATTTATTATCACATTTTAATATTACTACGATTTATTATTTAGATTATTGTAACGTGAATGATATAAACTAATGTTCTTGTTCTATATCTAGGCACGTGTTTTCATAGAGTCTTTTCTCACGGTAGACTCAATTTTTATTACTTGTAAATAATTGTTAACGTTCAAAAGTGCCGCTTAATGGCCCAGTTGAAATAAATACATTTAACTTTGACTTCTTGACATTAAAAAATGGCCTATATTTTAAACAACACGTGCATTCCGTGCCCATGCATATTTATGTATTCGAAATGACAGAAATTAATTAGGTACTTACATATTATTTTAATTATGCATTGTTGGCTAAATAATTTATGCAGTCTCATACATAACCTCTTGGCAATAACCTTTTGCTTACAAAGGTTCTATACGACAAATTTATGCACTACAAGCTGTCCCCCGCGGCTTCATTCCCGTCAACAGGCTCAACCCTACCCTATCCTACCCACTTACCTTACCTACCAACCTATCTACCCTACACTCAATACCCTACCTTACCTACCCAAGTCCCTAACCTACCTTACCTACCTTACCAACTCTATCTACCCTATCCTACCTACCTACATATTATTTCTTTTTTTTTGTTGAAAAAATAGCATCTATCTCCTTGCCAAATTTTATTGAAATCTGTTCAATGGTTTAGACGTGAAAAGGTAACAGACAGACAGACAGAGTTACTTTTGAATTTATAATATTAGTATGAATAACAGTATTGCTATTCATTAAAAGCAAAATGGCAATGACATCAATGATTTATCGAGCATTTAATGCACGTCTTATGAATAAAAGCCACAAGACGTGTCTTCGCGCATGTATCAATAAAACTGCTTTTTACACCACAACTCAATAAGAGCATAAAGTTGTATGACATGTTAAGAGAACCACTTAAAATTCACCTAGCCACGATAAATCAACTATTATTAATTAAATTCAAGCTTTTTTTGTCAACGCTACAAAGGGCTAAGAGCTAGCCGTACGTCATAATGATGCATAGCGTCTACGGCTTTCATACATTATTAATTACAAAAAGGGTGAGAGAGACAACAGATTACGACACCTGCATGAACGAAAGGGATGGAGACACTAGGGATGACCAAGTTGCTCCTGTAGGCTAAGTTTCGCCAAGTTTCGGACACTCTGTAGGGTTGCGACAAAATGTCCGAAACTAAAACTCTTGACATGTGGGTACTTCCGTTTCTGATTGTTAAGATACAGGGTAGTTATATGTATATTTGATGGGGTCTGTCCCTTGCAACATTAATTTGGATAAGATGTTTTGCATTGGTGTTTAGTTCATGTTTACTAATAAACAAGTTAGGGACTTTGTCTATAAGATCGTAGTAACTGACCGTAGTTGATATTATGAAGAAGAAATCATATACTACGCGGTCTAGATAAGAGTGAGAATGACTTTGTCGTCATATAGTGACGTATGTCACTTTTGACAGCTGTCAAACTAGCTGCAGTTAGATTAGTTGCGTTAATAGTCTGCGTCTTCTTCTTTTTAGTCGATGGAAAATTGGTGCAGGTGTATAATCACTTTCATGGCAACTAGCATGTGTGGCATATTCTGCCAGCGCACTTACATTGGGTATCTGACGTCTATAAAAGACTGCAAAAACCTACTACTAAACTAAAAACCAAAACTGTCACAACACTATCATGACGTCAAAAGAAAACACGTACGTTAATGAAGGCCATAACCAATAAATAAAGAATCGTCCGCCATCTTGAATTTTCCGTTATTAATAGGAACAGTTATGAGATAGTTATTCTGGTAATTCTTTCGGTGATATTTATGTGTCGTTTGTTTTAGTTTGGCCCAATATTGCGGACCAATATGGCGGCCATATTTGGCCAAAGTTTTACTAACGAGTGAAATAACCGCGTCTTAGGTTTAGTGCTGTAGTAATTATTTCGTTGTTTTCGAGTCGGTTTTAGTGCCGTTTCGTACTAATGAAATAATGCGGTGTTATTTTCGTTTAGCTCGGTTTTACGTGGAGATAAATTATTTCGTTAATATGAATTTTAACGTGTGCTGGTAGAAATGGGTAATGGGCTATGGCACACCTGCATTGAGGGGATAAAATCGCCACACTTGGTGGCTATACTTCATAAAAGATAGCTTGATCTTCGCGACATAATTATGTCAAACTGACGTATACGTTATTGTTAGCTTGTCAAGCGCTGTTGTTACTGTATTGATACAGGCAGCTGTCGCAGAGATCAAGCTGTCTTTTATGAAGTATAGTTTGAATTAAAATTTAGGTGGATTTGACAGCTTACATCACCGAACTTTCCAAGGTGACGTTTTTAAAGGAAAAAAAAGACCACCTGGTGTATAAGGGCCATAGATGAAGATGATAAAGCAGATAGAAGAAAGCTTCTGACTATCTTCTTAATGTAACGCTAATCCGGTTAATTTTGCGAAAACAATGAGTGAAAAGTGTGTATTTACCAGATTTCTCCTGATGTAAGGTATTGAGAGCAGCGGTGGCCCAGTGATATCGGCCGCGACTTACAAGTTGTGGGTTCGGACCCAGGCAGGCGCTTTACTTTGTGTAAATTATTTCATCACCACTGCTCTCAAAACGGTGAAGGATAACATCGTGAGGTAACCGGCATGTCATAGAACCAAAAATTCGAAGACATCCAGGCCCGCGTGGTGGATTACGGCCCATTCCCTCTCACAGAGAGGAGGCCTGTGTCCCAGCAGTGGGAACATATGCTAATGATGATGATGAAGGTATTGAAGAGTTTTTTCTACTGGGCGATAATACTTATTGTATGAAATAGACGAGCTTTAAAAAAATCGTTCATGGGTTATGGGAGAGAAAACACTCTACAAAGCTAAACACATTTCTAAAACCCGAACTGCCGAAATTTCCTCTGCCCACCGTACCAACATAACTAAAGGATGTATTATAAATTCATGCTAAGATGGCCTAACTCGTTACGGCGGGCAGTCCACAAGCTGTAGTTCAATTAGTTCGAAACTGTGTTCTACATGGAGCCTTGTTGTGCTAGACATGATGGGATGGTGGATTTTGTGTGAGGTTGTACTGAATCTGAAATGTAATGGTTCTAAGAATGACTTAAATTTTATGTTAAATACTATGTTTTTTTAGCTGACTTCAAAGTACAAAATAGGAGACGGATTTTTATCTTGAGAAGCACAAGCGACGTTAACGCATCGGGATGGATGAAATGGCGACAAGTCACTGGAACAACTTGCGACCCAGGAATGCCCATTTACAAGTCCGTGATTAGACCTGTCGTACTGTATGGATCAGAATGTTGGGCAGTGATAAAGATGGATGAAAAAGTTTACATATAGCAGGGATGAGAATGTTGAGATGGATGTACGGAGTGACGAGAATGGAGTTTGAAAGTGGTGCCAGTGACAGAAAAGTTGAAAGGAAACCGTTTGTCCGGGTATGGTCATGTGATGAGGAGGGATGAATCGCATGTTACTAAAAGAGTTATGTATATAAATGTGGATGGGTGGAGAGGGAGGGGACAGCCAAAGAAAAGATGGATGGACTGTGTGAAGAATGATATGAAGGAAAAGGGAGTCAGTGATGGCGTGACCGGTGACAGGACGGTATGGAAGAAGAAATCATGTTGCGTCGACCCCAAGTAACATGGGACAAGAGCAGCAAAATGATGAGAAGCACAGGACTGGATGATTCGGTAATGCTTGGAGGAAGCCTTTTTGTAGATTTCGGCTGAAATGATGATGATGTTCTTTTTCAAAGACTCTTTCCTTCTAATCTATCAGTAGAAATCTCTAGAGAACCGGGACCTGATTTTGTAGTTTTCGTTCTGCGAGCAATATGCTCCAGCCCACTGCCGTTTAAGTTTGACAATTCTTTGAGCTATGTCGGTTATTCTGTTTGTCTAATTTGTTTTTCTTACTATATCTTCACCGTCATCCCTAGGCAAGTATTACCAGGATTAACAGTTTTGCGTTGGCATTTATTCTTCCCTGTGAACGAATCATATCCAACACTAGATGCGCTATCCAACCTCCAAATAAAACCAACCTCATTCAGTTCTGTCTATTTCATTCATATATCTATGAATTGTGTATTTTGATGTTTTAGCTTTTAGCAAATTGAGGCAGCCATCGGCTCAGCCGGATCGTTACAGCCGGGAGAAGGATAGGCCTATCTGGCCGGTGTTATGATTGAAGTTTGTTGTGTTTGTTTATTTGAATTGTTAAGCATTTCGTTTTATTGCAGAAGGGGTCTCGGGTCTTCTGGACTAGCGAGCTCCATTTTGAGGTGAGATTGAGCTCAAGAGCGGACTCATCTGGATAAAAAACGATTTGGAAACACTTTTATTATGCGTACAGCTAAGGAGTGGAATTCCCTGCCGGAGTTTGTGTTTCCCGACAATTACAATCTAGGAGTCTTTAAGTCAAGGTTATTTCTAGGCAAGCGTGTCTCACCGTCGGCCACATCATCGCTTACCAACAGGTGAGATAATGGTCAAGCGCGAGCCTATAGTTTATAAAATAAATAAATAAAAAAGGCAGGAGTTGTGTTGCACTTGACACGGTAAGTATTCTGTTGGGTGATCATGTCACCATATCTTATTTGTTATTCGGCAGGCATGAATAATGGTTCTAGTTGCACTAACAACACCTATATTGACAGATGTTTGTGTAGTAAGAAATCTGAAGGCTTAAAATCAATCTATTGTGTTCACACTTACAATTTCTACTTAGGCAAGCCTAAAATTGCCCAATCCGTTCTATTTATATCCCTAGGAAACCTAAATATCCACACTTTGAACACCACCAAACCATACAGAGCCAATGACTCCAAATTTTCGACCAACACGATCAAAGCCTCTTATTTACTCCTGGCAGGAATCTGCGCTAAAAAACGCCAAAAATAACTACGGGAGGGTATGTCCGGGACATTTTACACGCGACCTATTCTAACCCTTCTGTAGTGTGGGTTCGATGTCCAGGCGGGGAAATAGAGCGGGAAATTCCTGCCCCTCCCTACCCCGCCCTTAGACGATTGTGTTATGCCATGCGTGGCGTAAAGGGTAGGTTGCTTTTTATGCAAATTATTATTGGAGAAAATGTTCGGTTTATTATTCAATTGCATAGGAAAAAAGGTATGGCTTTTGTCTTGGAGTTTGAAGGATAATTAGGTCGACTTAAGTCTGATAAAGTGCCATTAAAAAGTTTGCCAAGTTCTTTGATCAATTAGGCACTTAGTGATATATATTTTTTTAAACGATTTCATCAAATGAGGTTTTGTATTCGGCGAGTATATTTTTCATTCTTTATCCGTTGCGCATTGCATCACCATTTTAATAATTCAATTCCATCTCCAGTCCATCCATATTTAAACCTCGAATAAGTATTACTTATCCAAATTCTATTTTCGACACCATACATATTAAAATACTTAACACAGTAACCATGTCACCAAAACGTGACAATTCATCTTATTTGTCGATTGTTTTTTCAAAGACCACAGATAAAATATATATTGTTTTGTCTCCTACACGATTTTGAACTACGATGATAGATTAGATTCGAGTTTGAGATCGGTGACCATACGGTTATTCAGATTGTAGCACATTTAGATGTAACTATCCATCATAATTAACTACATACGTTATTATATTGAATTTTAACGGTTATAGTGGTAGAATACTGTTTTTTGTTGAGGAGTCTATATTTTTAACCGACTTCCCAAAAAGGAGGAGGTTCTATGTTCGACTTCAAGTTTGTTTTTTTTTTTTTTTTTTTTTTTTTTTGTGTATTTTCACCGATATCTCCGTCAATTGTGGACCGATTTTGAAAATTCTTTTTTTGTTTGAAAACGTATGTTCCGAAATTGGTCCCATTTTAATTTTGTGGAGATCTGATGAAGAACTTTGGAGATATACAACAGAACTCTTCAATAAATAACGGCAAATCTCTCGGGATTGCTGCAATCGCATGTCTGTTTATTGTTTATACCATTTCATAACATAACATCACGCCAGTACGCTCTTAAGGGGTACGCAGATCTCTCATTTCAGCGGTTAAGTTCAAGTTTTATGAAATCTATTTCGGCGTTATAGTTACCTTACTAACTTGCCTATTAGGTAGATACAACTAAAAAGTGAAAAATAAAAAAAACTTTTTTGCAAAAAAATACTACCGACTTCCAAATACAAAACTACAAATTGAAAAATAACTTTAATTTTTGAAGTCGGTGTCCATAACGCAAAAAATTGGCACCTACGAAAGACACCGACTTCAAAAATTAAAGTTATTTTTCAATTTGTAGTTTTGTATTTGGAAGTCGGTAGTATTTTTTTGCAAAAAAGTTTTTTTATCTTTGTTCAGGACGTATTGTTGGCTTCTACGTTCTGCTGTTTTTATTAATCTTTCATGTTGTTTGGATTGCATGTATCTTAGCAACAATGTTTAAAATACAAACATTAATATCATTCTTCTGCCCTTATTTATCTGACGTCATTTACGTATAATTTACTTCATTGCCAGAAAACCGCTTCTTCTTGTCAGTATAAAATTCATACTTAAAACTTGTAATAGGAAGTATCATTTTTTTTTTTTTTAAATTAAGGACAACCAACAAAGCATACACCAAAAAATAAATGTTGAAGCACTCATATTTTTACATTGTATAGTGTAGCCTTAATTAAAGGCTGCCACGGCATGCATTAAACAAAGGAATAGGAAATGTAGAATAGTGTTTACTACTTTTCAAATAGATTGTTACATAAATACAGTTTACATATCAGCCAAAAGACGTCCACTGCTGGACATAGGCCACCCCCAAGCGTCGCCACATTGACCGGTCCCGTGCGTCTCGTAACCAGCGGATCCCCGCAACCTTCACCAGGTCATCGGTCCAACTGGTGGGAGGCCTTCCAACGCAACTTCTTCCGGTTCACGGTCGCCACTCCAGTACCTTTCTGCCCATCGGCCATCCGTTCTGCCAGCAATGTGCCCTGCCCACTGCCACTTAAGTTTGGCAATTCTTCGGGCTATGTCGGTAACCTTAGTTCTCTTGCGGATTTCTACATTTCTGATTCGATCACGCAAGGAAACTATAGGAAGTGTGCTCCTCATTATTTTGGTTCTTTATAAGAACCTTTATACCTTTATTGCGTGCTACCAGAGGTTCTGTATCCTTAGTCAAAGAAGAGTTAGTAAAGAAAATCTATTGAAAAATAAGCATATTTATCCTTTTTACCCACATCCAAAACAACTCAACATTGACATATTATGTCCCAACCGCTAAGCCCAGTGTACCAAACAACGACAAGTTCTCCCATCTCGGCATGGTTTTAAGCGTCACGCCATAGATCATAAGCTGTGAACCTTGGGAGTTTAACCAAGAGTGATGGCAGGAGGACCGCGGTAACCGCACTGATTTACTACTGTTAAACCGGCTTGTGTAGTTCGGGGATAGTGGAGAAAGATGGCGCTAGCTTGCTGGCGAATAAGTTCGATAATTTTGGTGATACTTTTTTTTTCCGAACTTGGCGGTGTACTTTGCCGTGCGCCCTTATTTAATTTGGATGCTTTGTAATTGTAGATGAATTATTTAGGCTAGGTTTTTCATGGGTAAACTTTAAAGGGAAATAAATTATTCAATTACCTAAACAATTTATTCATGAAATCATATCAATAAAAAATAAAAATTGTAAAGTTTAGATTATATTCGTGTGAATTTGTGTCCTGCGGTGACTTACCAGGAAGAAATAACACAAAAAAAAATTGTAAAAGAATTGATTAATTTTGTAAGTATGCAAAACGATCTTGTTACGATATACTCGTAAGTCAATTGTTAAAACAGTAACTCGAAAACAATTAAAATATAAAAAGACATTTTATTAGTCATGCCAAACACTACCAGATACATTTTATTGGCACCGGGTACCTAATACCCAATATCTCTCGACTCACTTAACGACCGTGTGTCAGATATTTGAGCTGAGTTTAACGACCCTTTAAGCTGTGTCATGGATACTTGTACAGTCAACACCATATAAGATATATTGGTATGGCGATTAAGTAGAGTATACTTACTTAGAAGTTTTTAAGACCGAACTTGAGGCGTATTGTTTTAATTGATAGGGGTTTTGATGGTGTAAGAATTTAATTGCAGTTAAAGTTTTTGAGTTTTATGTGCTTTTGGGGTATTTTTAAGTAGATTAACTTACAATACATTTGTTGTTTTTCTTACAATTTTAATGCTGAAAATCATGTTCCCTTGTTGCATCGCGGTCGTGCTGTATGTGCTAAATAAATTGCAAAGAAGACGAAAACATGATATTTATATTCTGACTAGCTTCTACCAGCGGCTTCGCCTGCGTGAATGTCGAAAATTATCCCAAGGGAACATATGCCCGAGATAAATTCTTTGTTCTATTCCAGACTATAATCTATCTCTGTACTAAATTTCATCCAGTTCCGTCTAGCCGTTTGAGCGTGAAGAAGTACAAACACACACACATACACACGCATTTTTTTGTTTGTTTGTACCGAAGAGGTTCCGAAACTACTGGACCGAATTTTAAAAAAAAAACACCTATGCTGCTGAAAGCTACATTATTCCCGAGTAACATAGTTATAGGCTATAGTTTTGGCGGGAGCGAAGCCGCGGGGGTCAGCTAGTATATATAATTATATAGTGTGATGTGATTCCAGAAATGGTTTAGTCCTAAGAACCGTCCAAAAGTAAGTGACTGTAAATTTAGTAACAAATATAATAATTATGTTAGGCACCTTTAGTTGTAAGTTTCGTAACAATGAAAAAATAAATTTATTCCGATTCTCACTTAAAAATTGACGACACGGTTGGCGTAAAGGTTGAGCGATCGGCTGCTGCGCTGCGTGCCGCGGGTTCAATTCCCGCACGGAACAAATATTTGTATGGCCCACAGATCGTTGTTCCTGGATCTTGGTGTCTTGTGTATGTGAATTTAATTTTTTGTAAAGGCACCCACGATACAGGACGAAATTAGTGAGGGCAATGTTTTTAATATTAAAAAAAAAATAAAGATGAAGATATGTTTCACAGTTGTAAGGTTGCATTTTTTTACAATAAGTTATTCTACTACCTAAATATCAAATAAATGCCCGAGTATTTAAAAACACACACTATTCCCATTCACAACATAACAATCAAAACACAGTACCCCACATTTATCTCGAAATGACATCTGTTTGTCTGACTGTACTATATTGGAAATAGCTACATTGTCGCCTGTCCATTGTATGTTAACGCCGGGCGCCGTTCAGTGAGGGATCAGCAGAGAGATCGCTGCAGCATTGTTGGGTGGCATTTTGTTAATAACGTTGCTGTGTGATGAATTACTTATAATAAATTAGTTTAGTTTGAGGAGTTTGGCCGAGTTTGGGTTAATTCCGGTTTAGGAGAAGACGGGGTAGAAACAGTCCACTACTGGAATAATAATAATACAATTACAAGATTTCTTATTTAGAAATTATGGTGGATCATTAAAATGGTTTGTAGTAGCAAAATTACTGCATTACCAAGGTATCTGCGAGTATCTATGTAGCGAAAGTGATGTTATTTCAAGAGCAATATAATTATAACATCACCGTTATTGCTTCATTATGTTGCGGAATGGAATGTTGAACAACTGTTGAACAACAACTGAATGGAATGGAATGCTGAACATAGGCCACCACCAAGGGTCGCTACATCGCCCGATTTTTGGCTTCTCGCACCCTCTCGGACATTGCCTCTCGTATTTGAGGTCGTGGGTTCAAATCCGGACAAGTACCAATGTGACTTTTCAAATTCATATGTACTTTCTAAGTTTATCTTGGACATCACAGGCAACGGTGAAGGAAAACATCGTGAAGAAACCTGGTCTTATGTAGTTAATGTAAGTCTGAAATAGCCAAATCAGAGGCCTGTGGGGTGCTCAGAGGCGGCTTAATTAACTCTCGACACCAGAGGTGACATCTCACACGAAAATAAAAGAAAGAATACTGCATTTTCCAGTACACGATGAAGTCTTTTTATATTTTTTATTACCTTTAGGCTTGCGCTTGACCACTATCTCACCTGATGGTAAGCGATGATGAGGTCGACGGTGAAGCACGCTTGCCTAGAAAAAAACCATTCACTCTTGACTTAAAGACCCCTAGATTGTAGCTACCGGGAAACACAGACTCCGCCAAGGAATTCCACTCCTTAGCTGTACGCATAATAACAGTGTCCCCAAAACGTTTTGTGCGTATGGTTGGGATGTTCACCATGTACCGATGACGCATCGTCGTACATCTGGTAGTCCGATGATGGAACGGGCTAGGCGAAATTAAATCATGCAATTCCATCGCACACTCCCCGAAATGTAACCGTTAAAAACCGACAAGCTGGCAAGTCTTAATTTATGTGTCTTTATATTTAGCCATCCTTGATTTTAAACCAAAACCGAAACATCCATACCTGACAAGCTATATCAGACCCATTCTCCCCCCTCACAATCGTACCTTCACGAAAGTAGTTTTTCTCACAATGCCTCCTCTCCATTTAATTCCGACCTTCAGTCCCTTTGTGCGATCCTGCCATAAATCGCCCTGCCAGCACCATTCATAGTCATTGTTGGAAACTTTCTGAAAACTGAATCGGGATCTGATAAACGTAAGGTATAATGAATAATACCTATTGTTAGATAATTAATTTCTTCATTAACGTCCTTTACACCTTGGTGCGAAGTTGGGTAAGTTGGAATGGCGCCATTATGTGTGATTACCGAAATTAATCGTCTTATCTATTCAGTTTTTGGAGGTGAGGTAGTTTTCGTATTGTTTGAGAGTGTGATGATGTGCTAAGTTTTAGATGAATGGGTAAGGCTATAATTTTAGGGACTACGCACTGTTCTGTACCTCGGCTACTCCTGTTCTAATTGCGTAACGCCTTTTCTATTATAATTAAAATTTTATTTGGCATTATTTATATTTAAATTCAATTTAATTTGAATTTATTTTACTTTGACATAATCTGAATTTTAATTTTATTTGACTCCTGTATTTAAAAATTGTTTTGATCTAATTTGACATCGTCTATATTTAGTGCTAATTTAATCTGTATTTCAATGTTATTTTAATTTAATTAAATATATATTAATTTTTATGTGAGAGCATGTATACTCAATAATGTGTAAGCTAAGTTACCTATAATTGAGTGTGATGTTTCTATATTTTCTGCAAGTTTGTGTTATGTTACTCTTTGGTGATCCTTAAATAAATAATCACAATCCACAATTCTGGTGAACTTTGAAGACAATTCTTAATTTCAGCGCTTCAAAGGTTTCAAAATTTCTTCTGCTAGACAACGTAATAAACATAAATAATATTGTGGAATTGTCAAAATTATAGACCTTGTCATTGATTGTGTGTTATGCCAATACTTTCTAGAATCTACTGTAGCGACCATCCAGAAGAAATATGGCAGTCTGAGTACCAGAGATTCGATCACCGTGCTGCACACGGAATTAATCATAAAATAACTTTTGGAGAAGTAGGAATGCCACAGACTAGTTCACTAGTAGACTCTAAGATCGCCACTAGTAGAGTTGGCATTAATTCTGCAGAACGATCCATCTGCCACAGAACGAATGCTACCTCCCAATCCAAATAAAAAAACCGTATGTGCAACCTACTAGATCCAGAAAACATAATTCTTCTACCGCAAAAGCGCTTTTTCCGCTTATCAAATCCAGTTCCTGTTGACTTGTTATGTACCCAATAGAAACACAATAACTTGGTGTCAGAACTTGGTTTCTGGGCGGTTGCCAATATGGTTTTATTAACACAGATGTAAACAGTTTATAAGGCTGGCAACTTTGAAGAAACATTTTGTTGAAAGCTAACAATATGGAGGTGACTGAAAGATATAAACTTTGACAGAAGAAATTGGTGATCATGATATCAATTTAGAAAATGAATGGATTATTATGACTATTAAGATGACGGCAAATAACCATGTATGGAAGATAAAGCCATGCTATACCGACCAAATCAATTGGGGTAAGCAGGTGGGTAATAATAATATAAATAATCGTTTATTGCAGGCAAAAACACCCATATACAAAAATACATTATAAGATAGAAAATAAATAGATTAAAAACACATTAAAATTTACACATATGAAGGTATAGTCTTATAAAACTATATAGTCTTACGTCATTTTTTGTTCTCGTTCAGGAGCGCAGAAATCCAGTTTTTAAATATGGGATTAGCTAGGTTGCACGAGACAGCCCTCAAAATACTATTACTGGAACGTCTCAAACTTTGCCAAAAAGACGCAATTCTCGACCCCATGATATGATAATGATAAAGATAAAATTCAATCAAGAAAATGGTGAACTCGGGGGTTTAAATATATAGATCAGGGTATTGATGACTGAGAGTTGATTGTCATAATTATAGTTGTCAGCACTTATCTTGGCAAGAGTCGTTAGATCTTTGGTTACCAAGCGGGACGCGGGGTACGTTTAGCACCGTTCCGAGCGCGCGATTGGTTGGTCAGTTGACACAAGAATCGACTGACCAATCGCGTCGCGTCCGCGTTCCGTTCGCTCTATATGGTGGTTGGTCAGTTCGCGTACTATACGTGAGTTTACCTCCACTACGCCAATACCTTTCCAAGTTACATGCCGGGGACTATACTATTGTTATAAGTAACACCTATTTCGTCTTCATTATCTTGTCCTTATCCCAAATATCTATCTATTAGTCGTCATCCCCTCACTCTCACAGAGAGGAGGCTTGTGTCCCAGCAGTGGGAACATTAAAAGGCTGATGATGATGATTATGAGTCTTCCTATCAGTAGATTTTACTATCCCAAACTCTGATGTACGATTTCCACCAACCGGGCCGCGTCGGGGTGCGCCTTAGCGCATTTCACTCTGTGCTAAAGGAAATTCAGGCTTCTATACAATAGGTAAGTTTCATGTTTGCATAGCATTTACATTGCTTGGAACTCGGTTAGAACCTCGCGTATGCCGCGTTAGCCGTTCGGCTGCGCTCGGACGCCGCGGTAGCTGATCGGCTACTCGCGTACTTGAACGGCGGCGCTTGTTGTCGTCGCTACGCTGCGCTCCTACGTCGCCCGGTTGGTGGAAATCGTAGTCATTTTTGCTGATACATTTATGGAGACAGTTAACCTCTAACCTATTCTTGACTGCATAGAAGCTACAATACGGACGCTATTGCTCATCTTCTACAAATGAGGCATTCCCTTCATTATTAGTCACGGAACCAACGAAATTTTCCTCCTAAACAATGATGCGTTTCAACCACTGACCTCTATCATACAAGTACACTGGACTAAACATACTATATGAAATGACAGTTCATTTTTGTGCTGATTCAAAGCGCCGAGCTCGAGCGTATTAGGAACTAAAATTGACACATTTAGAGATAGGTTATTACCGATATTTCACAAAATTAGGTAATACTAATATATTCGCCTGGAAATATTATAATATTGTAACTAATATATCAGTATCAGTGATATTTTTAAATTACACTAATATAAAAATAGTACACTTCGCAAGGCGTATCACTCATCTACTGTATTGACTTCTCGTAGTATGTTGAAACTAAATATCTCATATTGGTATTGGTGATGAATGTTTTATGAATGCCTAATAATCAGTAATAATATGTTCAAAAGCAATGTGTAATACTAAATTCTGGAATCATCATCATGTTCATCCACAGCCTGACTTCGCCAACCGCTGAGCACAGGCCTCACTCTTGTACCAATCACCACGTTTCTGAGCATTGAGTTAAATATACTACGTACTAGAGGAGACTCCTCAACTCAATTGTTTGTAACACGCGTTAGAGCGCGCGTACCCCAACTCACTTAGTCTGTGGCAAGCGCTCGCTGCAACGTGACACGTTTGAGTACTTAGTTTTGTTTCTAGCCTTCGTGTGTATTGAGATACTGTTCAAACAACTCGAGAAATATAAATAAAATTCAAGGAATGAGTTTTCAACAGTAAGTTGAAAACACGCTTAATTTAATTATATTTTATCAATTTATTGTATCTCGTGACGTTGCGTCACCGCGGAGGCGGGAGGGCGGCCATGTTTGTGTAAATTTCAAAGAGTAAGAAAAAGTTCATCTGCGCGCATTGATTGTCTATCTGTGAGAACATAACCGTTGTACAATACATAATGTTCCCTTCACGAATCCGATGAGCGCCAACCGATTGAATCTGAACGATTGTAAGTATTAATCTAACTAGTGTACTTGAGCGAGGAGATACTTGCTAAAATATACTAGTTTTAAGGATAAGTTGTTAGCCTATCCCCATATTTAAATCTCACTGATGTGACACTAATGCGCTATAACTTAACTAGCACCACTAGTTTATAGCTTGCAATCTGAATTAAAATATTTTTCAGTTAAGCTTTACAGCAATTATTCTATTACTTAAAAATTAATCATAATAAAAATAAATGGGATGTTTTTTCTCTTACGTATTTAATTATTCTCACGATCGTTAAAGCCTATAAAAGTATTTTTTTAACGAAAGCTGTGTCCCATCTCTAATATTAGTTCCATGTACTCTCACGTTAAGTCACGTCGCTATCAGCGCCAAAATGGCGAAAATCAAATGTCTTCATTTTGTCATCGATAATATGTAGTCCAGCGTACTAGTATGATAGAGGTCAGTGGTTTCAACCCTTTGATGATTTCCAGAAACAAAAGAAGCTCAGTTGTTTTGGGGCGTCCGTAATTTATTTTATGAGTACCTCTGAAAGAGGGCTGAGAATAATTGAAGGAACCCAATCATTAGAATAAATACTACATTACTACAGTCATTAGGTATTTCTAGGGTAGGGTATTTTTAGGTGCCTGTATCTTTGTTTTTTCCTGTACCTAATTGTAGTTTATTTTGGTTGACCACTAGGTATTTCATCTCATGTAAGCGATGATGTGATTGACGATGGGGCACGCTTTTTCCTTCTTGACTTATATTTAACTCAAGAAGGAAAAAGCGTTGTAGCTATCAGGAAACACAAGGTTCCTTCAGAGAATTCCATACGCTCCATAGCTGTACATAATAATAATACAATACCAGTAGACAACGATGTGGAGGAGTTTTTCAACGCCATATTTTAGTTTAGTATATTTTTAGGCTATGTTAGTAGTTTTTGATTCAAGTGTATTTGTAAGTAGTTATATATTTTATAAACTATATATATTTGTATCTATGTAAATAAAGAAATTACAGCTGTACGCACAATGATAGTATTTCAAAAACGTTTTGTGGCGGCTGGGATGCGATTTCAAAATATCACGTGGATCAACTATCTCGTGACGACAGAGCCTTACTTACACAAGGTGCAAACAATGGAGCAAAATCTTAAAAAAGTGAGCAACTGTCATGGAACCTGATCTTCGTGTCTAGCCTCTATTGAAAGTTTCTTTTTAAATCAGGACTATGTAAGGACTAATACAAAGACTATGTTTGTTTTTAAGTATAGTAAAATGTTGCATTGTGTTCGTTTTGTGTCATGTCTTCATGTTAACATTTAGTATCGTTATACGAGTAATATTATTTTAACACACATTAGCATTAAAATCTGCTTGTTCTCCTCTGTCTAAAGTCCTCTCAGACAGGCGTGACGTGACAATGCCATAAGTATGTGATAAAGAGTTTTCATAGAAATTGTTCTACAACTTTTCAACGGATCGAACAACATTTATAAAAATCTTCTCCTAAAATCCTTCATTTTGGTACCCCACACGATGGGGTTGGAAGAGAAAAAAATTGGGCCTCCACAATATGGCGCCCAAAATCCGCCATTTTTCTATTTTCCAGTTTCAATGTAGCCAGTGACACTCGCAGGGTTAAGACGAATCGATTTACATAATGGTTAATACATATTTGGTCTCTAGAACGCCGCATTGGAACTAACATACATACATACATAGACTGATCAGTCGGGTAAAAAGAGGTTGTCACCATCATTGTCGCGCTACGCCTGTCTGCAGGAGCCTTTATTCTATGGTACTTAACAATTTTCATTTTCCAGAAATGAGTAAATCATTTCAAACCAGAACATTTGAGCCGTGAAATATTTTGACAAATATTGAGTAGAAACTTCTTACAATCAATCAACGGTCCCCTTCGTAAGGAACCCTAAATGAGGTCGTTCACCCTTAGACTTGTTGGTTCCGCAGATTTAGGATTAATTACCGGTGGATGCAATTCGTTACGTCATTCGGTCACCCCCACTCGTAATGACTAGGGATACGGTTGGGAATTCAATATATCGATAATGTACCCAAATTATTATCGATATCATAACAAAAGTATCGATACATAGTATTCAAAAATCTGTTTGATTGTGTTCTTATCTTCTATCGAGTTAAGAACGCGATTTCTCTGTGAAAAACTATCATAATTTTCGGGAAAAAATGTATTTTATGCTGAAGGAATTAGAATTCGTGAAGAAACTCAGTGCCCTATTTCGTCGAAATCTTTACAGTACCAAGTCGACTAATAATGACAAACATCATCATCATCATCTGCCTAGCCTTTTCCCAACTATGCTGGGGTCGGCTTCTTAATAATGACAAACATTTTCTTCTAATTTCCTCTAATGTCTAGATCAAGATGAAACAGCTATTTCACTACCAAACAAAAACATGATTAGTTTCGAGACGTAAAACCGATACTTTCCGAGCATTTTAAAAGTATCGATAGATAACACGGATATACTAAACATCGTATCAAAAGTATCGATAATTTTGAAATCCCTAGTATAATGACTGGTCGTCGTAAAACAATTGATTGATCGCGTGCGCTGATTTTGGAACATGTAGTGATGTAATTATGTATGGCAGTGTATGGGAGTGCAGATGTGTTTTTGATGATCTTAGGGGAATAGTGATGTTATATTGAGTTAGAACGATTTATTTATAAGAAATTTACTTAATTCGGTTTACAAAGTGTATGTTCTCTAACTAGTGTGATTTTAATTGTTATTAATAGTGATGTTTTCTGGGTAGAAAAATGATAATTCAATTTAGACCGTCAGTGAGATTATCAAATAATATTGGACACGTATTTTTTGCTTTACCAAATCAATAAAAACATACAAAGTTAAAGCGCATCAAAGTTCAAGGGGCTTGTGACGTCACTAAGGCAGTATAAAGTGTACTAGCGGCGTGACGTTTCGATATTTCGATGCATTATATCACTTTATGAATACGTGTCAAAAGAAAAATACGTGTCCAATATTTTTAAATCCCCCACGGAAAAAGAGGGGTGTTCCTCAGAGCTCGTGGCTCAATAATAATAGCCGCACGGGTCGATCATCAAGGTTAAGCAACGCTTGACGAGGTCGGTCCATGGATGGGTGACTATTTCAAAATACCGAGTTTCCTCCGTGCCTCGGAAAGCACGTTAAGCCGTTGGTCCCGGCTGTCATTTGAAGATCTATGACATTCGTTACGAGTAGTCAGTAGCTTGAGATCTGACACCAGTCTAGCCAAAAGGTACCGTGTTACCCAGTTACTGGGTTGTGGAGGTCAGATAGGCAGTCGCTCCATGTAAAATACTGGTACTCAGCTGAATCCGGTTAGACTGGAAGCCGACCCCAACATAGTTGGGAAAAAGGCTAGGCAAATTGAATTGGAAAAAGAGGGGTGTTATAAGTTTGAAGTGTGTTTCTGTTTTCTGTGTGTCTGTCTGTGGCATCATAGCTCCTAAACCAATGAAACGATTTTGATTTAGTTATTTTTGTTAGAAAGGTGATTTTGTCGAGAGTGTTCATAGCTATGTTAAAATAAAGTCGGTTCAGCCGTTCTAAAGTTATGATCGTTTTACTGTTTGAATCGGGGTGTTTTCGCAAGATATCGTGTCATAATTACGTGTTCAATAGATTGGCGATCGAAACGTATCTACTATGAACTAGAAACATTATGTAGCATGAAATAACAAGTAAAATTTCAAAATTTAAAAAATCCCCGACACATTTATCTTGCGAAAACATCACGATCTAAACAGTAAAACGCGCATAACTTTTGAACGGCTGAACCGATTTTATTCAAACATAGCTAAGAACACTCTCGATACAATCACGTTTCAAACAAAAAAAAACTAAATCGGTTCATCCGTTGAGGCGCTATGATGCCACAGACAGACACACAGATACACAGATACACAGACACACAAATACACAGATACACAGCAACACACCTCAAACTTATAACACCCCGCTTTTTCCGTCGGGGGTTAAAAATGTATCGGGGGTTTTTTAATTTTATAATTTTACTTGTTATTAATCTGCCTGACGAACAAAAAACTAATTTTCAGTAAACTACCCTATAATAGGTAAGTTCCTGAGCTGATATGAGACCTTTAAACTAGTCTCGAAAATTTTGTAATATTGGCGATTTCTATTACACCGTTGCGATATAACATTTTTACATTAAAACCGGAAAAAAGTTGCCCTACTTTATGGTCCAACGTTGCCCGTGTAAAACAAGAAAGATTTTTAATCTTCTCCTAGCATCCCTTTAGTGATTTATCTTCGGGTAAGTTGCCGACGGTTGCCGACCATTCCCGACGATTTCCGAACGCACGCGAGTGTCCAGGTGTGAGAGATTTACGGTTCCTACCTATTACAAGTATGTATTATGTACCAGTCAATTAGACGCTCTAAAGACCGGTAATTTTTACGGAAAGGTTTACGGTTGTGGGTAACGGTTAGTGGCGCAATTATCGGTTTTTAGTGGGTTGGTTTATTATTTTTTGCGGGATTTTGTTGTATTTCTGCTGAAGAGATACTCTTTATGTGAAGATACTTGTTATGTGAAGAGATACTCAATTCTAGTCTAGATCAATTATTTATTTGTCTGACTGATAAAAGTTTTGCTTGGACAACATGACAATGGGGATAAAGACCACTAGCAAAATGCCGTACTTCAAATGCTTAGTTCTTAATCGAGTACAGAATAAAGATGGGTACGAATTCTATATGCAGCCAGAGCATATAGTATTCTCAAGTACCTGTCAGGTATTAGTAGATACTAGGTCCAAGTAAAAAAATATCCAGCAACTAAAAAAAACATTAATCCACAAACAAAAATCGTAATTCTATGTCAAGTACGCACTCAAACTCATAAAACAAAAAACCCAGAACAAAATTAATCAACTTTAAACCCCATCTAAAACAACATGTCACCGGCAGATGGCGACACGTACCCTCTGTAAAATAAATCGCAAATATCACTTTTAACCGGGCGGTTTTTAACCGAAGTCCGGTTTTTAAGTGGCGCACCACTAGTTACGGTTGGGGATGCAATTACGACGAGTGACTATTGAAAGTGACGGGGCAGGACGGTTTATACAATTGTTTATTACGATATTGTACGGAAATCGTATTTTTATTAGAAAGGGGTTTTTTTTATTGATAAATGGGAGTGTGTTTTGAAGTTGGATTTGTGAGTGTTTGGAATATAACTGTGATTCTTGTCAAAGGATACTTATTCCTCTGGATTAAGGTAGGACTTGGACAAGGGTGGCTGGCACAGGAGCGTAGGAATTAACACAAAAAAAGGGACGTATGCCTGACAGCGGGCGAAGCCAGGTTGTGGTGATGATGACTGCAATCAGTTCATTAGAATTCGGTGTTCAATCCCTAGTCAGTGTTATTGTGTTAGAAATTCTATGTTAGTCTGGATTCATGCCTGGTTTGACCCTATTAAGAGGAAAGAGACTCAACTGGCGAATTGCGTTTGTATTTTTATAACTCTGCCTGGCTCCTCCGGGCATTCATGCTTGATGTTATTTCATTACAAATGCTATCACCATTTTTTCTGAACATTTTTATTAAAAACCGTAAAACAATGCAATGGGTAGTATCTCTAAAAATGCATGGCTGTTAGTAACACCTCTAAAGTCAATTGAACTAATTAAATTAATGCAAAGCATCCGCTTCACCTAAACAACGGTAATTACCCGTTTACAATAGTAACTAGAAAATATCAATTAAAATCGAATCGGATTAGTTTCGCTTTAATTAGTACTAATTAGATCACACTGGTTTAAATGTGAGCGTTGCACCGTTTAGTGTTTGATTATAATCCTGACAATAGCAGTTTATACAAGGGTCATATAAAAAAGGTTATTAAAACACGAGCGCCTCGTGTGATAATAGTATCACACGAGTGTTTTAATACCTCATTATATGTCGTTACATACACTATTTTATCTTCACTCATATAGTTGAAACAAAACAAAAGTGGAAACGGAAAAAATATGTGATATGGCGGGAAATTTAGATTCTCATTGCGCATGACTACGTAGTGCGCGCATCCATAGACAATGAAACTATTTTTCTACATTAAGTCAATGGGCCCATAGGCGCCAATAAATTAAAAAAATATTTTATGGTGCAGTTGTTTGAAAATCGAAGGAAAATGTTGCACTGTAACGGTTTTTTTTTATTTTACTTATCCACGAAAAAAACTAAAACGTGGTATTAGTAGTTTCGTACGTGTATACAATATTTTTGACCAATTTAAAAGATATTCCATAAACTGAAAAAATATAATATAAAAAAGCGATGTTATTGTTGTTGCTTAAATAGTAATCAATCGTATTACTTTTTTTTATTTATATATAATTTTGAATTAAAATAATATAATTAAACACATCTTTATATGAATGTGAGTGAAGCAAAAGAAGTCTGTAAGGATCGTAGCAGGTGGCATTCTGTTTCTGCCTACCCCCATGGGAAAAAGGCGTGAGTTTATGTATGTATGTATCGTTTTATTACCCCGCCCAATAAGTGATGGGCATTATTCAGAAAGCCCGGTCAAATTAATTATTTCAATAGTTTTTATCATATTGCCTACTAGCTGTCCCACGCGGCTTCGCTCCCGTCAACTGGCTACCTACCCAACTACCCTACCCTACCGACCCTACATACATGAATGTTGCGCAACTTTAACCGCTTACGCAGCGCACGCAACGGAAGCCCTCAAAAAGAATACATTTTCCCCGTTTTTAGAACATTTTGATGATGCTCCGCTCCTATTGGTCGTAGCGTGATGTTATATAGCCTATAACCTTCCTCGATAAATGGACTACCCAACACAAAAAGATTTTTTCAATTCCAACCAGTTGTTCCTGAGATTAGCGCGTTCAAACAAACTCTTCAGCTTTATAATATTATATCTATATATAAAAATGAATCCCTATTTTCCTTGGTCACGGCATCACGCGTGAACAGCTGGACCGATTTCGCTAATTCTTTTTTTGTTGTTTTTTATTGTTAGGAGAAGGTGCTTACGAAAAAAAATCAAGAAAAAAAATTGTTACCTCACCTACATATGTAGTGTAGGGCAGGGTAGGTATGTAGGTAGGGTAGGGTATGTAGGTAGGGTAGGGTAGGTAGGGTAGGGTAGGTAGGGTAGGGTAGGGTAGGTAGGGTAGGGTAGGGTTGGTAGAGTAGGGTAGGTAGTGTTACGTAGGGTAGATGAATGTTTGGTGTTTTTATGGCAAAACAAAGTTTGCCGGGTCAGCTAGTATAGTATAGATTCATATTGAGTATCTTTCCCCAAATTGCCCGGGCATTATGAATAATCCCGTTTGAATCACTTGGTCCATAACATATAATAACCTTCTGCAGAAAGATTCATTGCAGCTGTGAGTTGGTCTCGTGGCCCAAAGCTATTGTTGAGAATTCAATGTTCGTTTGGCACTTATTTAGATACACAAGACAAGTAGACGCTATCACAAATTTTTGTCAAATTCTAGAAGAAATAGTCCAATTCAAATATCCTGTTATATTATTTGTAAGGTCTTATACGACTAACTTTTATTTATGGGATAGGTAACTATTTAATGTTTCCAGTATGTAGCTTGGTGATAGTTTTCCATGAAAAGTGCTAAACATTTTTATGTCTGGGCGTGAAATAATTACAGAAATGGGACTCATACATAGTGTTTTTTATGTGAAAAATATGGACGTTTTTAGTATTTGGGATAGTCGCGCTTTTATGGGATCTGTGTACTTATTAATGTAGATAATATTACCTGCAAAGAGGTAGTATCTATTAATTTATTTTTATTTAAGTAAGACAGTTCTATATCTAGAAGATAAGTCTATGAGTACTATGTATGTGTTCGTAGTTCCTAAGTTAAGCAAAATGAGAATAAGGAAGAATCGCAGCAGCTGACGCTCTGTAGTTTCCGCCTAGATCATGAGAAAATAAGAAAATGTTTACATACGCAAACGAATTAGCAGCAATCACATCGACACGATGAAGACAACCGCAAGATAACCAAGGTTACCGACATAGCCCGAAGAATTGTCAAACATAAATGGCAGTGGGCAGGGCACATTGCTCGCAGAACGGATGGCCGATGGGGCAGAAAAGTTCTAGAGTGGCGACCGCGAAACGGAAGACGCAGCGTTGGAAGGCCTCCATCTAGGTGGAGCGACGACTTAGTCAGGGCTGCGGGAGTCCGGTGGATGCGAAACGCACAGGACCTATCAGTGTGGCGACGCTTGGGGGAGGCCTATGTCCAGCAGTGGACGTATTTCGGCTGAATGGCAAACTTTATTTTATCATAATCAACATTTTAGCCGAAAGACGTCCACTGCAGAACAAAGCCGTCCCCGAAGTGTCACCAACTAACCAGTCACCATATCGACCGTTCCTGTAACCTTCTTTAACCACCCTTCAAACACAGAACCAACCCACTATCACACCAGAAGAAAAGCCGAACATACCTTACACCCGTAACTCGCGCAAGTCGCTGTAAGGTAGTTACTTCACCCAGTTCTCGGCGTGTAATTAGCGCAAGTAGCTGGTCCACAATCAAGGCTGCTCGTCGCCGCCTCGTTGCGCTGCGCTGTGACGTTGACTACTTGACGCGTCCGCAAGGTATAGGAGGCAGCGATTTTTGAGTCTTTTTTTTTCAGATGTGTGCTTCGGGCTATGTCGGTAACCCTGGTTCTCTTGCGGATCCCTACATTTCTGATTCGATCACGCAAGGAAACGAGCATAGCCCTCTCCATTGCCCTTTGAGTGACTGTAAGCTTTCTGATAAGGCCCATTGTAAGCGACCACGTCTCAGAGCACTCATCACTGGCAACACACACTGGTCATAGACTTTTGACTTGAGACACTGAGGTAAGTTGGACGAGAAGATACCGCGCATCTTCCCGAACGCTGCCAGCCGAGTCGGATTTGACGGTTAACCTCTTTTTCGAAGTTGGCCCTACCCAACTGGATCGTTTGTCCCAGGTAGACAAAACTTTCACGGTACTAGAATATGGTCGAATTGATAGTCAAGGGAAAGACAAGCTTGAAAAATGCATCGTTTTTCGTCTCCGTGAATAGGAAAGCCGACAAAGCTGATAGGTAAGCGGGTTCTGGCAGTTAATTAGTAGGCCTTCCAAGCTTGTAACGATTTGAAAATTATGATATCTAAAAAAAAAAATTCTCTGATCCTACTTTTAAACAACTTCAAAACAAGGAGAAGTTGCTCAATTTATAAAAAATGTTTTTTTTTTACTTTAAAAATAATCTGTCGTTGACAAGACGCTGTAACTTTCAAGAAAATGTCATACATTTAATTTTCAATACCTTATCACACTTCACACTAGTATTATAAAGGCGACAGTTTGTGAGTGCGTGTGTGTGTTTGTATGTTTGTTACATCTTTACGGTCAAACGGCTGGACGGATCTAGATGAAATTTGGCACAGAGATAGATTATAGTCAGGAATAGCACATAGGATAAGTTTAATCCCGTGGTTATGTCCCTTCGGGATATTTTACGACTTTCACGCGGGCGAAGCCGCTGGCAGAAGCTAGTCCTAAAATAAAATCCAACATCTTGCTTCACACGTTTTCTAAACCTTTTAATACGTCCTTCTAAGCATGCAGTTACCAACCGCCCAGGCTTGTCCCTTAGCCCACGCCGCTGAGCAGACGATACGGAAATATAACATACCAAATATACTGGCTCTGCGACTACACATTCATCTACCCTCTTCATTATCTTCATCTGTATCGAGGGGTATTAATGTTACGATGTGTTGTTGAGTTTGGGTAAGGAACAGATTTTTTTTACAAAAATATATGTTTGGGTTTTGGAATAGGAAAATACGCGAAGAACTGGTCAATTGAAGTGTTATTGTAAATCACCGGAAAACTTTAATCAAAGGGATTTTTTTTACACTTTTTTTTTTTTAATTATTAATAGGCTCGCGCTTGACCACTGTCTCACGTGATGGTAAGCGATGATGTGGTCGACGGTGAAGCACGCTTGCCTAGAAAAAACCTATTCACTCCTGACTTAAAGACTCCTAGATTGTAGCTATCGGGAAACAGATTTCGGCAGGGAATTCCACTCCTTAGCTGTACGCATAATAAAAGTGTCAACAAAACGTTTTGTGCGTATGGGTGGGATGTCCACCACGTACCGATGACGCATCGCCGTGCGTCTGGTTGTCCGATGATGTAAGGGGCTGGGATATATAAAATAATAGTGCTATGCTCGTTCTGGTGAAAACTAAAGACATTTTGTTGTTACTGCAAAATAACGACAACCCTTTTGGCGATAGCTTACACCTAGAATTTATAACAATCAACTAAATTAAACCTATACAATCGACCATTCATCTTGCTGTTTAAATATAACCTTCTTAGGGAACCCCTGAATAGGGATGTTTACTGGTAGAAAAATGATAATTCTATTTGGTCCGTCAGTAAGATTATCAAATAATATTGGGCACGTATTTTTTCTTTACCAAATCAATAAAAATTGACAAAGATAAAGCGCATCAAAGTTCAGGAGTGCGGTCTTGTGACGTCACTATGTCAGTATAAAGTGTACCAACGGCATGAAGTCACACGATATTTCAACGCATTATATCGCCGTCACTTTATGATTACGTGTCAAAAGGAAAATTTAGGTACCTGACGGACAAATTAAACAAATTTTCAGTTAACATCCCTTTTAGAACATAGACTGTTTTCGAAGAAAATCTTAAAGAGTAACTACAGTAGTAATTTTACTTGCCGTTTTTATAGTGTGTAAAAGACCTCATAGCGTTCTATGACTTCTATGTCTATTCATACGCCAACCCCACCTCCAGTGCAGAAGGTGAGAGTTCAACTGAACTGGTGACTAAAGTATCTTTGATTATCGACTCGAGTAGGCTTTAGAAAACCGTCTAGTTACTTTGAACCCTTAATTAACCGACGTGATACTTCTATAGTTTACTGAGTACGTTATTACTGTTTACTGTGGTTTTGAAGGTGTGAAGCGTTCGTTACTATAGTAGGTTCTCGTGGTTAAGTACTAACAGCCGATCGAACTTCAAAGCTTGCTGAAGTCTGCCGCACGGATAAATATTTTTTTATTTTTTGTTGGCTCTGGCTTGACCACTATCTCTCCTGATGGTAAGCAATGATATGGTCGACGATGTAGCACGCTTGTCTAGAAGAAACTTATTCACTCTTGACTTAAACAAACTTAGACAGTACACAGGAAATATTCTTGCTTGTTAGGTAACTATTGTTATATAGAAGGTTTATAGGTGACTTACGCCGAGTTCCTGTAAGCAAAATTATGTGACAAATTGTCAAGCAAACGTTATCTGCTGTGATTGGCTGTTGAAAATACATTTAACCAATCACAACGCATGCTTGACAGGGAAACATTTTGCGTTAACCCAGTGATAGAAGCCAGGACTCATTCTCATCGCTCCACTGTCCAGTTTGCAAACACTACACTACATCTTGCAGTGCATTTTTTTAAAACTATTTTCCGTTTCCGTAATGTGTCCGTGGCATCAACAGTGGGCCTTACCAGAATATCAGCGCGGCGTTATTTATTATTTTTAACTGTAAATGCTGAGGTAGGAAGGAGCCTTTTCGGTCTCGCACGGGATATTTTTGTTATTATAATTTTTTTGTCTTCTTACTATGACTACGGCGAATTCAAAAGGAAGGGTTATGATTTTAGCAGTCTATGTATGTTTGTATTTACGTATGTTCCTCCGTAGCGCCTAAAATAATTATCCGATTTTGATGAATAATGCGTCAATCGATTCGTTATTAAGGCCCGGGTAACACTGGCTAAAAAAAATCCGTAGCCGGGTTACAGTTTTTAATTAAACTTTTTGCTAACTGTTTATCTCTCGTGTCTCACACACACTAAATATATTTTCTTTCTTTCTGTTCTTCTTTCAGTACCTCTTTATATATACAATCTTTTTTTTCAATACAAAAGTCTTATAATAGACCTTTTACATCCTCTGAATCACTAAACAAAGCCTTTGTGCATCGCCCTTTACCAAAATGTCGGATCCACATATGCCAATCCAAAAATGTCGTGGTATTTGCAAAGTACCTATGAGAAGCATATACTATATTATAGCTATGCTTCTGATAGTATATTCAGGTCAAAGTGATCAAGTATGTGTGTGTGTGTTTTACTGTCTGGCTTAGAAATCTTTCTTTTATCTTTTGTTATGTCGGCGAAATGGTAATCTTTTATGAAATATTTGGATTTTAGTATCATTTGATTCGATTACGCGACATTTTTTGCATCAAATGGCTTTAAATATTTCTACTGTAAGTAATAAGTTTTTCAACACACTTGCTCATAAAGTGGCTCTAATTTCACCGCAATTAGGCACATTATGACACCTGTTATCAAACTGTGACTTTTTCATTACCTACTATTATTCACAAGTGAGATAAAGAGTTATTTTTTTTTTTATTTATTGGTTGAGTTGCTTTGTTCTTAAAAAAGTTTCGATACAAAAAAGATCGTGCTCAATAGTACAAATGCAACACATTTCATGCAACTTGGTATTTAAATAGATAATTTCAACTTGTACGTGTTTAATAAATAAAACTTTCACTCAAATACAATTTTTGTTTTTGTCCGTAATAAAGAAAACTTGAAATTCCCCATTTTGTACGTGGCTAAAACGCTATCCGCGAAAAGCCAAAAAAAATATTCATTCTTTTTAGTCTATGGCCGATCGCCATTGTTAGAAGCGCGCGCATAGGAAAACTGATTAATTTTGCCCGCCATTGCGAAAAAAAATTCACAACTCGATTTCACTGTTGGAAATGATTTTTTTGTATTATTTTCTTCACAAGTGTGTTGAAAAACGTCGTATGATACACGTGTGTATTTATGATTACCGTCCTCGGCTCTCTTAAGACCCTCACCTAACGGCTCGGGTCTCAATGGCGCCTCAGCGGTAATCACCAACATTACACACTTGTACCATAATGTACTATTATTCGATTTATGCCCACATCCTACAAATTCTGAGTTTGTAGCTAATTCGGCTTGACATTTATTTATAATACAACCTCGAGTTAGCAACTAAGTGTGAGTTAAGTCTGTGGTGCAAGTACGCCTTAAAGGAATAGTCCTGGCACAAAGTTGTTCAAGATTTTTTTCTATAAGTTGTTACTTGTACCTACTGCATGTCAGCATCATCATCATCAGCCTATTATTGTTCCCACTGCTGGGACACAGGCCTCTTCTCTGTGAGATGGAATGAGCCGTAATCCACCACGCGGGCCCAATGCGGGTTGGTGGATGTCACATGTCTTCGAATTTTTGGTTCTAGGACATGCCGATTTCCTCACAATGTTTTCCTTCACCGTTTTGAGAGCAGTGGTGATGAAATAATTTACACAAAGTAAAGCGCCTGCCTGGGACCTAAAACTTGTAAGTCGCGGGCGATACCACTGGGCCACCACTGCTCACCAAGTACTGCATGTATCACAATGAAAATGAAAGCTGGAAAAATAAATACAAAAGAACTGGAGACATCAGGAGAAATAGCCTTAATCCTTACTATACTTCATAAAAGATAGCTTGATATCTGTGACATATGTCAAACTGACGTATACGTTATTGTTAGCCCGTCAAGCTTGATACTGACAGCTGTCGCAGAGATCAAGCTATCTTTTATGAAGTATAAATCAGAAAAAGTTCTGTCAAAAATACTTATCTCAAATAAAAATACTAGTAGTTAATATATTAGGTACAAGTTATAAATAAATCTTTCTCAACAGTCCCAGTACACACGACCCAAAAAAAAATGTCAGCCGAAAATAATAATGAGCAAAACTTTCCCAATTACTATAGTTTGAAGATAGGTCGAGAGAGAAAAAAAATAGCAACAAAGTTCCACATGTGAGAACTCATGTTAACACTCGGAACGTACCAGTTGGCAACTGTTACACATTTACCGGTATTTATTACTGTTACCCGGGTAATATATTTTGACAAATGGTACCTACGTAGGTGTGAACACGGCTTAATGTATAAACTTCTTGTTTTATGATTAATTGGTGCTTAAGTTATTTAGACGGTTTCGTTGATAAAATTATTAGAATTACTTGAACACCTTACTTAAATAAGTAATTGCCAGCTTTGAAAATACTTTTCTAAAGCCACGCAAAATCTAATTACTCTGTTAGCAAAACAAACTTTCAGAGTCGCTACAAACTACCAACAAACATTGATAGTACTAAAAAATTCAAGCACATTACCCCGCATTACCCTTATAAAATATTCTCACAGTAATTACACCTAATTTAGAGCAGCAATACTCGTCTCAGACTCTCATATGGCTAAAATTCCCAAATGCACTATAAAACCACTTTTCACAAGGTGTCACCCCTATAAAGAGCTTTCCCGCGTCAGTTAAAAACGAAATTAATTCAAATATGGCCGACGCGTGGGATTTAACCGCCACAATTTGTATTTCGAACACAAATTGAATTTAGAAATAGTGAGAGACACGACAGACTATCTAACTTAATTTTCTGCTCGAATAGATTCGATTGCGTTACTATTATCTGCGCGATAAAGTCGAGGATCGCACAATTTTTCACCACGTAAACAGCAAAAGGATTGTGCAACCGCTTGATTGTTAAGAAAAACACATGGGGTAACGCCGTAAGGGCATCTAACACAATTAATATCAATTTGTACTTTTGAGGGGGCCGGTACAGAATGGTTAATTTATACAAAGCAAAGAATGCAATGTTACGAACAAAAGTAAAATCAAAATAAATGGAAAACTTCGGAGACGGAGGCAGGAAGCGTTCGTATTAAAAATTTAAAAGAAACGTTGACTGTCTACACCTCGCTTTTTAGCGATATTTAGCGGAACAAAAGCTTCACCTTGCGAAAACAAAAAAAGGAGCACACTAAGACTCGTCGGCATGACATTCACGAAGAAATAATTAACAAAACATACAGAAATGAACCGAGAAGAAGTGCGCCAGGGAAATCTAATTATTTTCCCGCCATGACAGCAAGATTCCCGCGCTTCTGGTGCGTCCAAAATGGCGACGAAAATGGCGGGCGAATGGATCCCGCGATGTCAACAACGTAGCGACATTATGAAGCAAGGACACCGTTGCCGACAGCCACTAAGCCTTCGAGCCTCTTATTTATATTTAGACGCGGGAAATATAGAGGTTTGCAGGAAATTAATTCCCATTTTTTGCCAAGAATATTGTTTAGTGTCAAGACTTGGCTGAGATGTTCATTCGTTTATTACGGATTATGTTAAGCTCTTCATATGTGCTTGGAATTATGATTTGGACGTATAAAGCTGAGAGGCTCAGTAGCAACTGTAACTTAGGAGTCTTTGTAGACAGAACGAGCAGTAATTTGGAGTGAATATAGTTTTTCATAGTGTGCCTTTTATTATAAGCAATTAGTGCCTTTGATCATTAATAGTGCCTCGCTTCATTTGCTGGGCGTAATGGATGTCTCGACGGCTCGTGTAAAATATTTCTAAGAGATGTAATCAACTAAAATCGTTGTGCTAATCAACTGTAATGTTCTAACAACCTCAACCGTCCACTGTGTGACTCCAGGGAGGTCCTAAAAGAAATTGCTCGCAATTATTAAAACAATAATTCTCTCGTGTTGCATTGGGTCGACTAAATAAACACGGGACGACTTCGAACGTCCTCTGAGAGTCATTCGGCGTCGCAGAATATATTAATATGTATGAGATCCCGACCGATGGTGTTTATCGCACCAACTTTCAACCAAGTGTGTTTGGTAATAGAAAAAGTTATTCTTTCGCTGCTTTTGTTTCTACATTATCTCAGGTAGGTGAGAAGATGAGAATTTTCGGGTATTTCGGAGTCTGTGATGAGATTATTTATGAATGTTGGGTCGTTGGTTGTCATGATTGTTATACGAATGTTATAGAGCAAAAAGATAAATCTTTGGAATCAAAATGCTGCAAAATCGCAGAGAATTAATAAGTCCCTTTTTACACTAAGTATCGTTCCTTTCGGAACCCTTAACATCGATAAAGGACCCAATATATCAGTTTTAGACACAGGTCAGTCTATTAAAGGATCTCAATTTAGGTGTTTTCAATAGGCTTTCGGGAATCTTACCGAAACCTTATCGAGACTCAGGCCGTATAATATTGCCTTAATATTTGAAAAGATCCAGGCGTTTGAAAGCGTTTGAGTGAAAGATCATAATTAGGTATAATGTATGATATACCAGGAATATAACCATGAACTGCCAAGCCTAACAAACTTAATAAGTTAAATAGGTGACTTTCTGAAGTACGGGATTCTCGATTTATATAAAATGAAACATAAAGTTATTTAGGTTCATTTCAGGGAAATATGAAGTGTCGATATGTTTACTGCGGGCTTCTGCGAAAAACGGAAGATACGATATTTTCAGTGGAAAAGTCCAGTCTCAAAATTGGTCTGTGATCCGATATTTGCGTGGTTTTTATGGAAGTTATTCTAAATTGACCTTTAAGTCTGTGTAACAGTCAATTTAATTTGGTTTAGTATGGATGGCACGTGTTGGGATAACATGATTATTTTAGAAAAAGTGTTGCGCCAACCCCAAGTACAAGGGTAGGAAGATGATGATGATGGTGATAGGAATGTTTTCTGGGTAAAAAAATGATAATTCTATTTATTCCTTCAGCGAGATTACCAAATAATATTGGACCCGTATTTTTTGCTTTATCAAATAAATAAAAACTGACAAAGATAAAGCACATCAAAGGTTTTGGAGTGGGGCTTTGTGACGTCATTCTGTCAGTATAAAGTGTAGCACACCGCGCCCTCACACGATATTTCAACGCCAGGACCGTCGTATTTTTTTGTATAAGTGGCAAAAAAAAATTCGTATATAAAAGAAACGTTTAACAACACACAAAACTGTTAATTAACCTTTCAAATGCCTTCAATCACATAAATCTTCATCAAAAACACTCGTCAAAGTAATATCGCCCGCCAATCAATCAAACAAAATGGCCAACACGATTAGTGCAAACGCATTACCTCCAAATGCTCCGCGCGGTCGGTTAATGTGCCCTTTTGTACTTTAATTCGGTGATTTGATACAACGATGCTGGGAAGTGGTGATTTGCGAACGGTTTAAATAAAATGCTTTCTTAATGTGATGATGGGGATTTTTCTTTGTTTTGATATAGAGATTTTCTGTATTGATTTACTTTTGTAAAGAGTGCCCATGGAGTTTCTTGCACGTTTTTCCCAAAGAAATCTACCTACGCTTTAGAATGTGCAATTACCTTCATCTTTTGGTCCAACCGACTTCTTTATATTTCAAAAGTGCCTTTTAGACCCACTTTTTTATCCATAGTAAACTCAACAAATAGTCAAATAAGATGAAGAGTTACTTATTTGAACATTTATAAGAATATAAATTCATGAATAAACGCGTTTTATCAAAATTGCATATTTCCATTGGTTGAATTAACTACGGATCAAAAAAGTAGACCTTAATGGATTAATTTAAATATATGGTTTCAGTTTTACTTTTCCCTTAACTTGACCACTTGGCTTCCATAGCCTGTTTCACATGGAATGTGTAATTTTTGGGGATAACCATTTTTTTTTTACAAACTTTTTGCGCATTTTTCTCAGCAAATCCTTTCATTTGATACCCATATCATGGCAGTGCACAAAAATAACTAGCCCGCCATCTTGGGCCGTCCGCCATATTGGATTTAGAATGACGTCACTTAGCTAATCATGCATTGTCATCCAAACTAGACGTGTGTGCAAAATTTTATCTTAATCGGTAGAGGATAACTGCTTTAAAATTCAGTCGCAAGATTTGACCTGAACATACATCTTGTAAAAAGTAATATATGACATTCACCCATAGTCTAGCTTTCTACAAGTAAAAGAATATTCGTTATCGGAACCTTCCAGAGTTTAACTCCTACAAAATAAAAATGCCTTTTTATTACTATTATTATACTTTAGATTGCATGGTCCATCAGGTCAGAGGACATTTTGTTTACACATTTTTAATTACGGTAGTTTCATTCATTTTATTCAGTCCATTACTCAAGATCCCTTGACTATACTAACAGCAGCCAGTCAAGATTGTTCACAGAATTACTTAGACAGATTGCCTCTGCGGTCTTACCCAAGGGTTGAATATCATCCCTCTTTACCTTATCAGCTATTATAAAATCTAAATGAAGCGTATCAGCATTCCCAGGTACTCCACTTTCCGCCACACACAAAGCACAGTAGGTGGTGGTACAACAAAAGGAGCCATCACAGACTCCCCTCAGTCTACGGTGTGGATCCCCTATATAATTAGTAGTGAATATAAATGCATTTGAGTGCTAATGGACGTTTTATGCCACCCCTCTCCACGATCCAATGACCGGGCTTTCATTAGTATTGTAATAAGTGTTTGAGGCGTTCCAATTGGTAGTTTGTAGCTAAATCTTGTTTGGGTAAGCAGTTATAGTGATTCTGTGTCTAGCTTCTCGTGGAAGGGTTGCTTCGTCAGTCCATGTGCTGTCTACGATCGTAAATCTGTTTTGTTGATATTAAAAAGAAATAATCTTTTAATTGGTCCTATAAGCTTTGTTGCACCTTGTTTCGAGTCTTTGCCCTTATATTTCAAGTAATTTCCTTTACTAGAGTAAATTGTATTGACAGCTTTTTATTTTCTTCTTGTTTTCGTGTCGATAAACTCAAATTTTGACCCAAATATTCTCAAATTTTGTCTGACCAGTATGTAGCCACCTGGACCGCTCTGTCTTAGCCACGTTCAGGTCCAGCTTTTTATTTATTGATATTAACCAAAGTTTTATTTCCATCATCATGTCGATTGAGTCCATCGGAGCGGTGGATGTTTTTTAAAGTAGAATTATATGCCTCAGTCTTCTTTTCTGCTATAATACTAGAGTCTATGTAGTCAGTACTACAAGTTTATAGAGCCATTGTAATTCCTCCAGTTATATGCATAACAATATTCGTCAACTTCAAACGCAAACGCAAAAATATCAAGCATTCAAACAACAAACTCAATATCATTCCCCGCAAGAAGAAAAAGAAATAAAAGCACACACAAGAATAATTTCGCACATTTGCATGAGTCCAACGAAATACTCGTATTCTTCATATATTTGACTCCGAATTAACTTTTCGACTTTGGCAAAGACGTTTCTAGCATTATTCATACCAAGACTTGGGTTCGTTCACACACTAACTTTACTAATTACACTTCTAAAATAGAGCCTGAATTATGGTCGCATAAAATTTTATTGGTCCCTTATCTTAGACATATGTAAGACTTGGTTAACATATTGTCTTTTCAGACTTCCGAAACCTGTGTAGATTGAAGAATTGATAGTGTTTCGATTTGGAGTAGAAATTTGGAAGGTTTAATGAGTCTAGCGGGAGAGACAGTAAGGCAAGGCACAAACGTGGACACTTTTGTGTCTTGTGTCAGATACAAGCTACCGATGAATATTTGATTTCTATAGAACCAGTATGGAATCCAGTTGCTCCCACTTAACACATACTGATGACGATCAAATAGTCTTCGGTGTCGGTAACTGGAAACTAAAAGTGTCTAAATCAAATGTAGACAGAGTTGAAGAATTACATAACATCACAAAGATATTCCCCAAGGGCTAGGCAGAAGTGTACCTACAGTGCACCTACTTGATCTGAAGTCCCATGTAATAAGGGACAAGTCTATTCCCGTCAACTAGACATAAAGGCAAACTCTGGACTACTTTTGAGAAATTCCAGATGGTTAGACCCAAAAGCATTTTGCCTGACCCAGGATTCGAACCCAGAACCGCATACTCGGCACTCAGCAGTACAGTAGCGCTTGGGACTATACTAACGATACAGTAATCCAGTTTTACGAAAAAAATATTTAATATTTTGAATTTCTTTTTAATTCTCTATAGGCTTGCGCTTGACCAATATCTCACCTGATGGTAAGAGTTGATGTGCTTGACGGTGAAATACTTACCTAGAAAAAACCTATTCCCTCTTGTATATCGGTAAACATGGAATATTTGCTATCCCAGTCGCAACATTTATAATTCCTATACAAGCTCACACTTCAATTAATATTGTCTCAAATATTACAGGCACGTGGGTAGTGACAAAATGCGAACTTAACGCCCACAAAGCCTATTCAAATGTTCCTTATTCTAGATCTTACTGCCTACACAGACTTATGAACTGCTTTTAAATGTAACAGCAGTTCTTGATTGACGTGAAAGTAAAAATAGTATAAAATATTATACGATTTTCACATTTAAAGGTAGTTCATTTATTTTTCTTCGGTCATTTTAGTAAAAAATACTGTTTTTCTTTTAGTAAGTGGGACCTGTACAAAAATTGCTCATATTATGTGGTGACAAGATCTGTCTGTCTGTTCATCAGACCTTCTTACCTACTAGTAAAGCATTGCTGCTTTTACAGGGACGACGGCCTTCTCGTTATTAATTTCATCTTTCTTTGTTTTAAGCAATTCAAGCGTCATGTTAGTCTGTGGTGTTCTTGCCAATACAAGTGTAAATCCATTCTATTCGTTATTTTAGACATTTTCTTCCATTGGATTAAGTACTATTTATAGTCACGAAAGCGGTTCAACTATTTCTAAAGTTACAAAACCTTTGACATTTGCTTTAGAATTGTCAACCGATAAATAAGTCTGTCTCTTGCTTCTAATAATAACTTCGTTTATAAACGTATAATTCAGTATTTATATCTTTAGTAATTACGTCTTTATCAACACTAATAATTGCTAAGTTATTTATAAAGTCTAAGGGTGGTGTCTCACGGAGAGGATTTGCATGTAATGTAAAAATACAAGATTGTATTTTGAGCATTACGTTACAATATGTTTCCCAGAATGCACGTTAAATCTGTTGGTTCCGACTCCCGACTGTTATTTGTAGATTTTTGATAGTCGTTACGGGTTATCAGAAGCCAGAAAATCTGCCCAGTCACGCCAAGGGTTATCGTGTTACCCAGTTACCGGGTTGTGGAGGTCAGAGTTGCTCCATGTAAAATACTGGGACTCACCTGCATTTCAGGAGACAGAAGCTGACCTCAGTAGAGCTGGAAATAGACTAGGCAGATATATATAAAGAGTGCACCGCACACATTTACATTATGGCATTATTTTAGGTATCTATTTTATTTACCTACGTCCGTGTGTCAAAAGCGGGGTGCCAACTGAAAATTAGCGCTGGCTGTCGGACGCCCACCAAATGTTGAGTTGGTGACCCTTTCGGTTTGGGCACGCCCGGCGTAATTCTTCCTTGTTTGTACTTTTATTTACAATTCTCTTCTGTTACTTTGTGATTGTTGTTTTTGTGTTGTGTCTATGTCGAACAAATGTTTTCAATTCTAGTCTAGTTTACTTATGTAAAACTTGATATATAGCTATACCATCAAACGCGAACGTTTCTGGTGTAGGGTAGGATAGGATTTCTAAGAAACTTCCAGTTTCTCGAAGGCCAACCGCAAAAAGGTCCTACGTTCACACGGAATAATTACCACGCCAGGCTACGGTATGTTTGATTCAATTAGAGATCCTTATTGACTTAGGTCTATTGGTTTATCGGCCCTGGCGACCTTGGACGATAGAACTGACTTATTTTGAGAGTTTTCTTTGAGTGATGGTCTGATCTTCGTGAAATGTATATTGATATTGGTTGGTATCTACGACGGTCGACTTCCGGTAATCTACGTCACGTCTAAAATGACGCATCTAAGCTAACTAGATTTTTAAGTAAATTCTCTAGATAACTCTTCGAAAACTCTACTGTAAACTTAACTTTTTGCAATGTTGCATAGGTATTTTAACTGGTATCTAAATAAATCATACAGCTGGGTTTAATTAGATCATACAGCAGGGTTACATACAAACCTATTTTCCTATAGACATAGATACTAAAATTATTCATTAAAAATATTTTTCAAAAACAAGCTTTTTTTCGTATTCTTCTCAGCAAACCCTTTCATTTGATACCCATATCATGGCAGTGCACAAAAAAAAACTAGTCCGCCATCTTGGCTTTTTATTTAGTGAATGACGTCACTTAGCTAAGAATACATTGTCATCCAAACTTAAGTTAAATTAAAGCTTGTAGAAAGACAAACTACAGAACGACACTTGCTTACGATCCTTACATACCTACCCCTTTTGCTTCGTTTTCGTTTTTTTTACTGAGTTTAAATAAGAACAAAAAATCTAGTTTAAAAACTCAGCCTGATTATTCTTTCTTAATCAAATTAAACGTAAAATTCACCCTAAGATTGATCTCATGACACATCCTCTGCGTCTTTTCTATACGCCTCCTCAAAGCACACATTTACACAATACATTGACCAAACAACTGGAAACGAGACATAATCTACTAGGAACACATGGCAACAAGATCTGTCACAGCCTTGATTAATGAATAGTCCCCTTTCTCCCCTCTTTCACCCGCCATATCAGATCGTAACCCCGACTCAACCCCGTTTTGATGTCGGTTTTCAAATTTCCTTAATTATGAAGGCGAAATCGCTTTACCCCTCGATCAAGGTACTAGTTATTAATGTGAGGAGCAGATGGTTCGCTGTATTTATATCTTGAGATTAGCGATCTGAAATTGTAGGTCATGTGATACCGTGTGCTTTGGGTAGGTGGATTTTGGAGTGCAAGAGCATGCTACTGGTATTTCTTGGCAGAAACGACCATCCCCTTTTTTGAAGACAATGCGTCCATCATATAACAAATTTTGACCGCTTATTACTTTAAAAAACCGGCCAAGTGCGAGTCGGACTCGCGCACATAGGGTTCCGTACCATTATCGCAAAAAACGGCAAAAAAACACGTTTGTTGTATGGGAGCCCCACTTAAATATTAATTTTATTCTATTTTTAGTATTTGTTGTTATAGCGGCAATAGAAATACATAATTTGTGAAATTTTCAACAGTCTAGCTATCACGGTTCATGAGATACAGCCTGGTGACAGACAGAAAGACAGACAGACGGACCGCGGAGTCTCAGTAATAGGGTCCCGTTTTTACCCTTTGGGTACGGAACCCTAAAAAGATTCTGAATGTCAAGCCTGGTGACAATGCCATCGACAAAATAATTACAAACTAAAAAAAAAACATGACTACTAAAAAAATACCTTTTCAAGCTTTTTTGCTAACTGTGCATTGTCACTCAAACCAAATACGTGCGCAAAATTTCAGCTCAATAATTGGTGATCAATGTTTTAAAATTCAATTGCAAAGTTTGACCCACACATACTAACAAACTAACAAGGCAAGTAAAATGAAAACATTTTTTTTTGTACTTTATTAGTAAGAACAAAATTCTTAATAATTAATTACGATCTAGCCTAACAGACTAATAAGCAATTTAACTCTAACTTAATATATTACGTTTTAGATTATGTTAAAACTAAGAATAGTGTCCATTTGCACTTTTTCACAAGTCCGTAGCACTTTCTTAGTCTTTTTTTTTTTTAAAACACTATGTTCATGTGTTATATGTATAGCACAGCATTGTCACTATTATTAATTCACTTTCTACACTACACTAATTCAAAAGGTTAAGTTCTTTTTAGCCTACGCACTAAGTCTGTGTTGTCTAGCAGCTGTATAGCCTCAACATTCACGTGACGATGAAGTCTGTGTTCGTGGGCTTCAGCAAATTTTTGGATGATGGTGGTGACGAATTCCGTTTTAAGGTCACGGTGAAGATCGTCATCTCTTATATACCAGGGTGCATTTACAGCATCCCTGAGCACTTTATTTTGGAATTGTTGGATTAATTTGACATTGCTTTGTTTAGTACAGCCCCAAAGTTGGATACCATACGTCCAAATTGGCATCAGTATATGCTTGTATATGGTTAGTTTATTATGTTTTGATAGACAGGATTTCCTTCCGAGTAACCAATACATACTTTTATAACGTATGTCGAGTTCCTGTCTTTTCTTTTTGACATGAGCTTTCCAACGCAACTTGGCGTCGTAATGAAAACAAATGAAAGTAGTTAGTTAAAAGTTAAGCATAATTCTTGATAAACGCTATGTATTATTTTTTCGGCCTAAAACTAGAAATAGAACTGTCCACTTAGCTGTAAATACATAAAATAAACTATACTTTAAATCGCTACAGTTTAGTTAGATTATCCACCCTCGCCTCGAACGATAAAACTACCCACACCTAAAATTAACTACATAGATCTCATTATCAACAATTACTGAACAAATGTTCTGAATTTAAACACGTGTTGATGCCATTTACCCTTTCCAAAGGGTAATTACACACATTACCCTTTTGAACAAAAATAACGAGAGATTTCACATTACATCCCCTAGTTAACTAGACCAATCAGTGTCGCTATCGTCGGAAATTGTCCCTGATTTATGTGTCTGCGCATTTGTGCCGAATTAACCCGGATTTGGCCGAAGTTTTTCGATCATAGTGGATGTAGATTATGCGATCATCTATGGTACTATTAGATAAAATAAAAAGTAAAGTAAATAGTATATACAGTTGTTTTGTTACGCGACAGTGATTAGGGCATCAGGTATTCGTAATATCTCAGCTTTGCAGATCATTGTCTCTGTCATTCAAATCTATTTCACAGTCTCTTTAAAAGCTTGATGTATCCTTTCATATTTAAGACCTATTTATTTACTTACACTTACTTACAAATCTCAAAATACACAAAACGTCTTTCACATTTATAATATTTATTTACAAAAATGTGAAAGACGTTTTGTGTATTTTGAGATTTGGATATTATAGAATATACTAGAATATGCATGTAATTTTTTTATTTGCTAAATGAAATACTTATTAACAGTAAACAAATATAAAAGATTTTTTTAAATCTCGATCAGAGACGAACTTATAAAGCGTCAAAGTTGAGAATTAGAAAGAGAAGTCCCACGAGCCACATGACTTCAGATGGCACGACCGATGCGACGCCCATACAGCTAACATAGAAAACCTTGTTTTCGTAAAGACGAACAGATAAATTTCTTTAAAGTGTTATATATCTTTCGTTTTTCGATCAATTTTGATTCTGTTTTCACTATTAGTATTCTATTTTAGTATTTTAATCGATAAACTGGTTAAATAACTTTTTCTTTTTTCATTCGCATTCCCTATTGCAAAACGGTTTTATATAAAAATTGGTAACGGAAAAAAAACATAAAATATTTTTACCTCGCTAGTAAGTTACCTTAAAAAGCTAGTACAAAAATAATGATCTATATAGATCCTACTTACATGTCCTTGAGATCATTTATTTAGACTAGTTTAGTCGAAGTTATTTCGGTGCTTCTAGATAATTAGTTGTAATTGGAGAAGTAGACGGTGAAACTTTCAGTACATACCTGAAACAAAAAATAAAGTATAATTAGACATTGTTATATGAAACTAGATTGTAATTAGTAGACAGTAAAACAAGGCTACATATAAATAGGTGAGACACATACACTTATAGATTAATATTTATCTAGTTTTACCTCATGAAATCTTGAGTTACTTCATGTATACTTAACCAGGCAGGTTTATCACGATCAGTATAGAAGTAAAATTCTAAAGATTTCAGCACACAAAGCCTTGAAATTTTTTTAAATATCAAGAATTTATAGTTTGGCAAAAAATATTAGCTGAGCCCAGTCCCTTGTTCCAGTGAAGGTAAACATCTTGCGGAAACGGGACTTAGGCCAGTATTCCAGATGCTCAATTGCTCATGCTCAACTCAACTCAAATTGGCAATGGACATTTGTGATTGTTTGGCCAATTTTTTAAACATTAACAAGCTCATCAAAAATCAGTGGAATTGAATAGAGTTAGCATGTATTTGGAACGTGCTCGTACTTGCTAACTTGAACATTTATTTTCATTCAATACCTACCACACATTTTGTGAGTACACATATATTATATTAAACTGAAGAATCATATGCCAAACTCGAGAGTTGTGATTGGTTGGCAGTTGATTGGAAGGTGTGGCCAATTTTCAGTTTGAGCCGAGTTGAGCATCTGGAATACGGGTCTTATAGTTAAGATGAAAAACGCTAATCCACCTTGAGCAAGCGTGGTGATTAAAGCTCGTGCTTTCTCTGTATGAGATGAAGCCTTTCCCAGCAGTGGGATACTTACAGGCTGATATTATAACGTCCCACATTATATCCCTACAGTTGGAATGTAAAAACTACACAAACATAAAACTACAGAACAAAATGGCGTCGCATCCGGCTGCACCGGATATTGAAGGGTAGCATCGAATATTCAATTTTATATCTATTTTAATTATCGCTAGCAAGCCCGCGCCATTGACTGCCTACCTGTAGTCCTGTTCCTATGCGTTCAGTATTCTGTGGGTAGGTAGTTAGGTTTATTTTTTATGGTACAAGTAAAATACCGGGTTATTTTTGAACGTATTGCTAAATATTTTACGTGGATTTTGGGTTTCCTAAATATTATAATTATCGTAATGTAAAAGTTGATAGGAAATAATGATATTATATAAAGGGCGTGGGGTGTCATCCCATACAAAGAAACTATCCCGACGGACTGTACTGATTATACTGATTATTTGATTTATCTATCGATATCAATTGATTATTAGATGGTGATCTATCTATCGCCGTGGAACGGAACCGAACGTGATCGATTTACAAAAAATAATCGGTATAATCAGATGAAAAACGCTAGTTACGTCGGCAAGCTTTCTTTGTATGGGATGAGGCATCTGTATGCTAGTATTTTATTATCTGTGATAAAGGGTTATAGTTGTAAGTACTGTCAGGATAAAAAATAACTGAAAATCCGGCCAAGTGCGAGTCGGACTCGCGCACTAAGGGTTCCGTACCACTATCGCAAAAAACGGCAAAAAAAAACACTTTTGTTGTATGGGAGCCTCACTTAAATATTTATTTTATTCTGTTTTTAGTATTTGTTGTTATAGTGGCAACAGAAATACATAATCTGTGAAAATTTCAACTGTCTAGCTATCACGGTTCATGAGATACAGCCTGGTGACAGACAGACAGACAGACGGACCGCGGAGTCTTAGTAATAGGGTCCCGTTTTTCCCTTTGGGTACGGAACCCTAAAAACCGAAACATTCTGTTTCTTTTCAAAACGGTTTTAGTTCTATATCTGAATATTTTTTTTTTTCTGACAGTACCCGTGATTTTGCCAAAGTTGCCATACCTTCCTATAATTCTCTTCACCGTATCCGGTTTCAGCGACCTTGACTAATTTCTATACTAAATTAACGTTATTTAATTTTTAATTATTATCTAATGTCATTATATCATGTATTTATTCTTACTTTAATTTAATTTATTCATCTGCTATTTTATTAACGATCAGTATAATATATTTAGGCTCTGGTTGTTGTGTATGTGAGTTTATATGTTTATATGTTTGTAAACGCACCCACGATACAGGAATAAATTCCTAGTATGGGGTACTGTATAAAAAAAAATAAAGAAATCTTGATTTGTTTGTTGAATTGCTCGATTTATGCTTAGTCTTACACTATTTTTTAACCTAAGACGGAAAAAGAGGGGTGTTATAAGTTTGACGTGTGTTGCTGTGTATCTGTGTGTCTGTGTATCTGTGTGTCTGATTGTGGGTTCATAGAGCCTCAACGGATGAACCGATTTTGATTGAGTTTTTTTGTTTGAAAGGTGATTGTGTCGAGAGTGTTCTTAGCTATGTTTAAATAAAATCGGTTAAGCCGTTCAAAAGTTATGGGCGTTTTACTGTTTGAATCGGGATGTTTTCTCAAGATAAATGTGTCGGGGGTTTTTTAAATGTTGAAATTTTACTTGTTATCATTCATTATCCATAATTAATTGCAATAATTTATAATTAAATCAAATAAGTGCATGTGGTGTTAGCTTGTAAATAATTGTTGTACTTACAAAAGTATATCGTGTACTTATATGAAATTTAACGTGTAAACAATTGTTGAGAATAAATAAAATAAAAATTCAGGCATAATTATTAACCTACCTACTTATATAACAATCTAGAAAACATGGCTTCATTGTAATCGGGTTTTAAAATACAGTTGTTCAATTACAAGAACAATCCCGGAAAATTCGCGAACGAACTCGTCCGAAATAACACGATATTTGCCGAAATCCTACGACCACGCAACTTGATACTATGTGTGTATATGTTACCTACACAGTAATTTTGAAGATGTAAAAGTGCAGACATGTTCGCAGCCCTGTCTGGTTTGTTTTAATTTTATTGTTGGTTTCGTTTTAGTGTTCCGTACCTAAAGGGTAAAAGCGGGACCCTATTACTAAGACTCCACCGTGAGTCTGTCTGTCACCAGGCTGTATCTCATGCACCGTAATAGCTAGACAGGTGAAATTTCCACAAATGATGTATTTCTGTTGCCGGTATAACAACAAATACTAAAAAAATGGACTAGTAGTTTTGGAGGTAAATTGCAACATGGATTTGCACAAACAATGTTTGCTGCAGCGCCCCCTGGTGAGCTGTCACCGTAACACCTATCTAAGACCATGCACCAATCAAATCCGAACCCATTAATGAAAACTGCATCAAAATAGGATTAGTAGTTTTGGAGAAAAATGGCAACATGGATTTGCACAAACAAACATCCTCTCATCCCAAACGCATATACAGTCTCCGTTCCGTCGTGGGTAAAAGCAGAATAAAATAAAACAAACGTGATTTTTGTGCCGTTTTTTGCGACAATGGTACGAAACCCTTCGTGCGCGAGTCCGACTCGAACTTGGCCGGTTTTTTTAATTGGAATGATAGAAATAGTATTTGGTTATAATAATAAATTTTCTAGTTTTATTACGTTACAATTTCATAGTGGCATTGTTTCATTGTGCATACAGATTACAGCGAAGGAACAGATTTCCCTGCCGGAGTCTGTGTTTCCTGATAGCTACAACCAAAGGGTCTTTAAGTCAAGAGAGAATAGGCTACTTCTAGCACAAGCGTGCTTCACCATCGACCACATCATCGCTTAACATCAGGCGAGATAGAGGTAAAAGGCGATACCATCGTTTAAAAAATAAAATGATAAAATTAGGGCACATGAAAAATTATAGCTTCTCTTTTTAATTAAAGGGCAGACAGCAGAGATATAATGATTACCCCAGCGTTAACCAACTCATTGGTCCACCTATAGGGAGGCCTTCCATCACTGCGTCTTCCGGTACGCGGTCGCCACTTCAGAACTTTTCTGTCCCATCGATAAGAGTTTCCTCATTTATAAAAACCACACTATTATACAAAAGCGAAACTGTCTATCCACTATATGTTGATTAGTTTGTATCTTCATTATTATCATAATTAAAGTTATATGAATATTTCTGACCAACCCGCACTGGATCCGCGTGGTAGCTTAAGGCGATATATACGCCCCAATGTTAACGCAGTACTGCCGTGCGCCCGCTCGATGCCAAAATATCAATATTGAACCTCCTTTTGAACAGTTTTGTTTTCAAAATATTATTTGATTTACTTATGCTATGTTAGTTATTAAGAAATTCCAGCCATCAATTTTTCTGTATAAAAATATTTTTAAACATCCAAGTCGTTTTGGAGGAGTTTCCAAAAGTTACGAAAAAATATCGTGTTGTTAATTATTTTTTTAAAGCAAAACTATTAGTTACACGAAAAAACCTTGTGTTCAAAATAATGTACATGAATCAATAATAAATATATATTTTTTTCAAACCTTTTAACCTAGCCGTTACTAAGGAGTATGCTTTAGAAAGTTACCGTTTTACGGCACTAAAGCGTTTGTAGGCCCTTAAGGCCCATACCTCTCTATCAGAGAAGAGGTCTGTGTTAAGGTTGATGATATTGGTATTGAATATTTCTGGGTGGACATTGGCTCCTAAACACAGACTCTTGGTCTAGTTAAGGAGGCAGCAGTTCACCCTTGATTATATCGCTATGTACGACATTTAATTATTTGTATTTTAATTGAAAATGTAGCAGTAAACGATTATTATTATTATCCCGTTGTACCTAAGCTATTTGTAGGTTAATTTGTTATTTCATTAAAGCAATGAATACCAACCACATCATATCGCTTTTACTACCCCAGAATTAAACATGACAACCAAACGCAAAATCTAGTTTCCCTAACACGATAATAACACCATGAGTCACCATTACACGGGATCTTAGCACATATGCGACGAAAATTGACAAAATCTAAACACATGTGGCTCTAATCCCCCGTAATACCCCCGTATCGAATCGTTGGCATTCGTACCAAACAACCCCCAAAACACATTGCAAAATGAACCTTAACACAAGGACGTAAGACCCAGGAAGGCTTAGGTGAATAAGTAATTAGATGCAGTATAAATTTTATTAATGGAGTAAAACAGTTGGTGTAATAAAAGGAAAATATCTGTGCGCATTAACATAATATTGCGTATTTATAGCCCTGTTTAGAAATTGTAATGCGTTCTCATATACAGCTTGGTGTTGCCAGGTTATGCAAGGATAAGATCCATCTTTGTGTTGTGTTTTAATGTCTTTGTAAATGCTTTTGTTGAAGGCTGTATTGTTTTTTTTACGTAGAACTGGGTTGCTATACTACCGTAGGATCATTATACGGGTTAGATTGAGATTTATTAAGAAGACAACAGTCGCCAACGACCTTGAGGGAACAATACGCGCACTCGTTTCACACCCGCGCGACCCGACCCAAACTTCTGTAGTTTACTTATGAATGTCTTTAAAAAAAGCCTCAGATCAAAATGTAGATAATTAAATTGTCTTTGAGATGGTCCCAATTTCATTTAAATACGCCCGGCGGTTTAGGTGCGATTATCGTTTTTTTGTCTGTGTTAGACAAAACTTTTAAAATAATTACACTATGATATATGAATTAAACTCGAAATTTTCTAAGATCAAATTATTATGAAAATGGTCTAATGTAACATTTATTTTTTTCCAAAATATTACGACTAGATGTTTAGACGTAATTCTTATTTTGAAATCAGCTACTAAGGGGTATCTGCGCCTTAAACAGAAGTTCAATTTAGAAATGCCAAAATAATATTTTGTATACTTTTGGGGACACCAGTGACAAACATATTGAAAACGTAGCAATTACAAAATCAAAAAATCTAGACGAAATTTGTATTCTTCTAAAACTGCCGCAAACTACAGACTTTTTAACGACCGATAGTTTGAAAATTACATTCATTACCAAATCGTTGGGGATCAGTGGTGGCCCAGAGGTAACGGCCGCGACTTCCAAGTTGTAGGTCTTGGGTTCGAACGGAAGGCACTTTACTCGGTGTACATTATTTCATCACCACTGCTATCAAAACGGTGAAGGAAAACATCGTGAGGAAACCGGCATGTCCTAAAACCACAAATTCGATGACATGTGACATCTACCAATCCGCACTGTTTCTCTTTATGAGGCCTGTGTCCCAGCAGTGGGAACATTAAAAGGCTTATGAAGATGATGAACGAATTGTTGTAATATGCGCTCTTGCATACTTCCCCATACTGATTATAGGCCCGACCAAAGTCATCACCATCTACCTAGCCCTTTTCCCAATTATATTGGAGTCTGCTTCCAGTCTTACCGGATTCAGCTGATTACCAGTGTTTTACATGGAGCGACTGCCTATCTGACCTCCACAACCCAGTAACTGGGTAACACGATACCCCTTGGTAAGACTGGTGTCAGATCTCAAGCTTCTGACTACCCGTAACGACTGTTAAAGATCTTCAAATGACAGCCGGGGCCAACGGCTTAACGTGCTTGCCGAGGCACGGAAAAAACTCGGTATGCTGAAATGGTCACCCATCCACGGACCGACCTCGTCAAGCGTTGCTTAACCTTGAAGATCGACCCCCGCGGCTATTATTATTTAGCCACGAGCTCCTCCGAGGCCCGACCAAAGTATCGGCCGATAAAAAGTCTGTAGTTTGCGGGGTTCTAAAAGGAACTTTTAACTCGTCTCACTACAACGAAACACAAAACGCACATATTATTAAAAAAAACAAAAAAAAAGCGATTAAAACGTAGACTATAATAAAACATGGCTGAGTACAGTAAGCCACGTTAATTGCTTTGTAGAACGAGCTCGAAATTACATAATATTTCAAAGAGGGCCTCCTAATCTCCGAATTACGCATTTTATCACGAAGTCGATCGAAAATAACGATAAGTATTAGCAGATTGAGCGATTTTCGTCACCGAATACAGAGCTCTTAATGTATGGATGAACATATAATGCTCGTGTGTTGAATTTAATTTTGAGCTAATAAAAAGGGGTTCATTTTAGAGTTCCGTACCCAAAGGGTAAAAACGGGACCCTATTACTAAGACTCCGCGATCCGTCTGTATGTCTGTCCGTCTGTCACCAGGCTGTATCTCATGAACCGTGATAGCTAGACAGTTAATTTTCACAGTTGATGTATTTCTGCTGCCGCTTTAACAACAAATACTAAAAACAGAATAAAATGAATATTTAAGTGGGGCTCCCATACAACAAACGTGATTTTTTTGCCTTTTTTGCGATAATGGTACGGAACCCTTCGTGCGCGAGTCCCTCTCGCACTTGGTTTTTCTTTATACGTATCTAAACTATTAGTTTTTTTTTCTTCACTTAAACTATAACTTTATTCATTTTGTTTTATTTATTTTCTATTTGTTGCCAGTTGCACGCATCTCCAATAAACAATTAAACTTAGAAAACTTTTAACAAACTGAATCCAAAATAAATTAATAAAACACAAACTTGGTAATCCTGTAATTACTTTCTAAATAAAAAAATACGAAACACAATTTTCTACCACCAATTTACTAATACCACCCTTTGAAAACAGAGAAATTATTACCTATCGTTCAAAAAGCGTCACAAATACAAAATTCATTCGATAATAACACTTCCGGGGTTTCCACCTCGAAAATTCTTAATAGAAAATTTTAAACGTCAATTTCAACAGTTGACACTTGTTTGTTTCTACCTGACTGTACCTAACTCTTACCGCGTCACGCCCTCTATTAGCTGTCTCGACTGCATTTTCTGTGAATTTTTAATGCTACACCAACATTTATGACAGCACGTACAATTTCATATATTTTATGTACCTATATTTTTATGTCTCATATATTATATGTTTCCACGGTCCAGTCTGCACCGTGGAAACAAATAAGTTTTGTGTTCGTTAACCGCTTTGTAGACAAGAGTTTTATCGCATTTGGTTAATTAAATAATATCACGACACAACAAACATTTGGAAATCTAATTAAGGTGTAAAGAATGCGCAAGTGGGTATAAAAATAAATCTAAGTTATTTTCCGAAACAACGGAATTCCAATTATGAATAAAAATGTTGTCACTTACGCTGACAAAAATATGCGTTCTAAAATGTCAGTTATTTCTGTTGCCGACTATACACCGAAAACAGAGAGACATTTCAGATATTTTTACGTACGTATCCTAAATTTCGTGCAGAGTAAAAATTTCGTTGTTCGCCACTCTTAAAATATGCATATAAAATGCTCAACGTTAATTTATCCATCAAATTATGAAGCTTTTAGGATATTGTTGGTGAAAAATGTTTCAGTGATGTATAAAAAGTATGAAAGAATATTTTTGCGGCACTATTTTTGTAGCGTTAGAAAGATTTTGGTTTTATAATAATTGCGCTGCCACGATGCTGAATTTAATATGAGTGTTGAAATAATGTTTGTGTCTTAATTTTCTGAAGGCAAACAGAAATAGATAATTTTTTTTTAACTTTGTGATGGATCACTTAGCCACTTCAAGTACTGACAAAAGTGACAACAAAACTATTCATCAAAGAGATGCCTATTTCCAGCTTATAGCGTCTAGAAAACCTGCTAATTTGCTGCTGCAAATTATCTATAAATCTATCTAAAATATATATTAAAAGTTATAGGTAACTTCTCTATAAAGATCGAGGCGAGCTTTGCCTAGGAAATTGAATGTCAAACATTCTTCTACAGAGAGAAAACCTTGTGGAAGACATCTTTGCTGTTTTAATTAGTTCTTGGTGCCATGATAAAATACAGCCGTGTATTATAGACAAGTTTATTTTATGCTCAATTATTGTTCTATCTCAAGAATTTATCATAAAAAGTACTTTTCGAGGTTTAGTATTATAAATACGTAAGTCAGTTAGTCTGAATGTTAAGATATACATAGTCGATAACGCCGCAGCGCAATTGGTTGGAACTAAGAAAGCGGGTGGTCGGGTAGTAGATTTTTATCCCATTAGTACGTTCCCTTGGGACAAAACACTATACACGCGGGCAGAAGCAAGTAAATAATAATTTGCTAAAACCTTCGATCAACACATAGTTGATCAAGGCTCAAACAAAGCAAGCAATTCTTACTCAACAAATAATCATTCTACCCTCAGTAATTACTAAAAAAATCCAACACTCAAAGACGTCACCCCACTAAATTGGGTACAAGAAACAGAGACACACTATAATTTCAAATGCAAATCGTACGAGAAATACTAACTGCCGAGAAGAATGCGACAGGGAGACAAAAAAGAAAAGAAGCTTAAGTATTGAGATGGATTGATAATTATTGTCTTTTGATGTTGAGGGTTGGAGAAAAGATCCTGGTTTGATCTCGACAAAAGAATCAATAACTGTCATTGCAAAGAATCCGACTCGAAGGACCAAATTTTTTTAACGTAAATATAGCCCTGGTTCAAGTCTTAACGAAAATTAAAGGATTATATCTGGACAGTAAATTAATCCGTACATTGAACTCGTTTCAGAACGAAAGTATTAATTATTTTATGAAAGATGGCCTGCAACTTTGAAAATAATAGCTAAGCCTCAAATTAATAGATGTAATAGAATAACAGTTTCTAACCAGCTGCGGTTCAAATATCTATGAAAAAGTAATATTCGTTAGTCCCAACAAATTGCTTTACTATTGCTATCTTTAGGTTTCGAATTAATCCTTTTCGTTCAAAAAACAATTTTTCCTAATTGCATTTTGGTGAGTTGGTTGTAACTAATAATTGATTTATTAGTTGGCCTTTTTAAGGCCTCATTGGGAGTATTGATTTTGAATTAATGACATTTCCAGGTAGTGAAACTTTTCAATAAAATTATGTCAACCAAAAGGTACTCGTTTATTTAACTGCGTAAGATAAAAACCACGAGGACTAAAGACATGAAATATTTAAATTTATCCCAAAAAGCCCTATCTATGAAAATCTTAACAAATTGAGAAAACTAGACAGTGATGGAACAAAATCGTTTACTATAACAGACTGGTAGGAACGGTTTTCTTATTTCAAAATTCGAACCCCACAAAGGAACAACCCTAATTTCTAAAAACCGTTTACAAAATTTAAGGAGAAGATAAAAATGTAAATAGCCTCGGATGTTGATTGATGGCCGAATGAAGCCTTTTAAAACTGCAACCGCGTTGTCACAAACCAAAGTTCAATTTGGTATTTCATTGTTTCGTTTTTGTGTCTACCCTTAACGGATATGGCGGGAGCGGGGGTCGCATAAATGAATCCAATTTATTTCCTTTTTTTTTCTGTTTTTATTTCGCTAAATAAATTGAGCGGGAATGGGAAAATTGTGAATTTCACAATGTTGTGTGTTATTTATGACGCTGACTGTACTTAATGGGTTTGTGCAGTGTGTTAATTTGTTTTTAATATTTTTAAGGATATTTTTGTGTTGCTTAGAGAATATTTGAGTTTCTTAATATAAATGATGGTACACATTTTCTTGATTTTTGTACGTATCCTGCAAAAGAAACATATATTTATTTTAGCACTATGAATCTGCTACCCGATGGTCCATGACATGGAATATTTTAGGGATCCGCAAGCGTCAAAAGCAAAACTATTTCCATTGAAATGAGTTTGTGCTAGTCAGAGGCTCAAATATGTCAGACGACCTTTCACGCCAGGAGTGTTATCCTGTAACTGGGTTGTGAAGACCAGATAGGCAGGCGCTTCATATAAATACTGGTATTCAGCTGTTTCCAGTTATACTGGAAGCCAATCTCAGCATAGTTGGGTTAACACTAGGATTTAACTTTTGTTAGGGTCAAATCTAGCAACTGAATTTTAAAGCAATTATCCTCCACCGATTAAGATGAAATTTTGCATACACGTGTAGTTTGGATGACAATTCATGGTTCGCTAAGTGGCGTCATTCTAAATTCAATATGGCGGACTAGTTCTTTTTTGTGCACTGCCATGATATGGGTATCAAATGAAAGGGTTTGCTGAGAAGAATACGAAAAAGCTTGTTTTAAAAAGGATTTTAATGAATAATATCTTATTCTTGTGTATGGTGATTCTTAATTCTTCATTACAGTTCGCGGATGCTCATGTAGATTGGTTTCTACGGAACCATGCGCAAAAGGTGCGCTTCCATGGTGCGCGGGGTGTGGAACAGCTCCAACAGTATCCTAAGCATGATTTCAAATCGCCTAGACTGTGATTTCGTGGGTCGCTATTGTGCCATCTCACATGGGTTGCCAGAACATTGATCCACTACTATTTGTTTTTGTGAAGTATCAGTTCTTACTTACTCATCAACTTTCTGCCCTTATCCCATGTTACTTGGGGTCTGCGCAACACGTTTTGTTCTTCCATACCGTCCTGTCCCCCGTCACGCTATCACTTACTCCCTTTTCCTTCATACCACTCCTTGCACATTCCATCCATCTTTTCTTTGGCCGTCCCCTCCTTCTCCATCCACATTTCCAATACACCTAGTTATAAGTCTTACTAATAATTTTTGAGACATTATGATATTTGAAAAAAGAAAAATTTTATTCCATTGTAAACCAAACATAACCATAACATAGTACATACTGATTAGATAGTACATGTACAAAGCAGTGGCGTAGCGTGCCTTGGCGGGGCCCCGTATAAAAATTTGTTTGGGGGCCCTTATGAAAGTTAAAGATTTCTCACAAAAGAAAAAAAATGTTTGCATAAAATTAAAAGAAATATTTATTCATATAATTATCGATCTGTCACTTTTTCCAAAATTTTTAACAACAAATCAAATTAATTATACACTCTCTTTGCCTTTTTTTTCCGGCAAACTGATTTATTAAACCATTTATAGCTGATGATGACTTTAGTTTTTCTAAAGTTTCTGCCTCTATGGACAATAGCGACAGGTATGACAGGCAAAAAAAAATTGGGAAGATTTTATTAATTTTTGCTTACGCACGTCGGGGGGCCCTGTGGCCCGGGGGCCCCGTATAATTGATACGGCAGATACGGCGGTAGCTACGCCCCTGGTACAAAGGCAAGTTCTGTGAAGAGTTTCCTAAGTGCCTGTGTCCTATTTACATAAGAGATTTGAAATAGCTTCGTCTACTTCTCTATTATAATGAAAACATAAATTATAAACTGCATAAAATTGTTCTACTTTCAGAGAATGAAAATAACAGTTCTAGATTTTAATTAGATTACTGAAAGTTCACTTGCTTGTAGGTTAAGTCTTAAGCTTGAAATAGGTAATACACACATCTTATGGCAATGGCCATTCAATCATTCTGATCATCATCGTATCAGCCGAAAGACGTTCACTGTTGGACCGCAACCTTCACCAGGTCATCGGTCCACCTGGTCTGCCTCCCCATTCCAACACAACATCTTCCATTATGCGGTCGCCACTCCAGAGCTTTTCTGCCCCATCGGCCATCCGTTCTGCGAGCAATGTGCACTACCCACTGCGAGTTAAGTTTGGCAATTATTCGGGGTATGCCTGTAACCCCTGGGAGGCATTCCAACACAACGTCTTCCGGTATGCGGTCGCCACTCCAGAGCTTTTCTGTCCCATCAGCCATCCGTTCTGCGAGCAATGTGCACTGCCCACTGCGAGCTAAGTTTGACAATTCTTCGGGCTATGCCTGTAACCCTAGTTCTCTTGCGGGTCTGTTCATTTCTGATTCGATCACGCAATGAAACTCCGAGCATAGCCCTCTGCATTGCCTTTGGGTGACTGTAAGCTTTCTGATGAGGCCCATTGTGAGCGTGTGTCCACGCCCACGTCTCAGAGCCATAGATCATCACTGGCAACACACAATGGATCAGTATGCTAAGAGAGTGCAAAAAAAAATTTGCTTCCATATTGTTAAAAGGTATGGCATGCGATTACTAAAAAATCTTCTAATTATAGAAAGTTACTCTATCGTTAAGTGGTATAAGCTCTTTTTATCACGGTTTAAGCGAGTGCGAGTGACACACAGTGGGTACACGAGGACGGGCGTTGTAACAGAGGCCTGCCTAAGAAAAACTGGCGTGACGATTTGGACTCGTTTTTGACGGATTGGCCGGAGAAGGCAAAAATCAAAGTTCGAAGGCTATGTGGGAGACCTTTGGCCAGCAGTGGGACACTATAGAAAATAAAAAAAATGCCAAATAGCCTAGTAAAAATCCCTGTTTATGAATATAGTAAAACACAAAAACCGGCCAAGTGCGAGTCAGACTCGCGTACGAAGGGTTCCGTACCATTTTAGCATAAAAATCACTTTTTTTGTATGGGAGCCCCTCTTAAATATTTATTTTATTCTGTTTTTAGTATTTGTTGTTATAACGGCAACAGAAATACATCATCAGTGAAAATTTCAACTCTCTAGCTATCACGGTTCTTGAGATACAGCCTGGTGACAGACAGACAGACAGACGGACCGCGGAGTCTTAGTAATAGGGTCCCGTTTTTACCCTTTGGGTACGAAACCCTACAAAGCGTCAGTAGGACTCTTGGATTGTAGCATTCTGCAGTTTTTGCTTCAATAGATAAAATGCGTGAATGTAAATCATTTTTAAGTTCTGAAATCCTACGGAACCATACAGCTCCCACATATCATATCGCTACATGAATAATTCCGTTTTGCGTTCCCCATGTATTCAGTTTTTCCTTTTAATATTCGTTTTGAAGATAAATGTTGGGAGACATTGGTTGATTGATCGCCTGTTCGATTACCGGCTCGGTCAGAGGTTACTCGATCTGGTCGAAATAGGCTTTTTTTTGTGTCTAGCTGCCTGTGTTTTGGATTTTACATCGATTAGGGGAGATGTGTTTCGGTTTTCTGGCTTTTTGGAATGGTGTTTGAAGGTACAATGCTTGTTTTGTTAAAGTACTGGTATTCAGCTATGGCTGGTTGGACTGGAAGCTGATCACTGATATTAGCAATAAGTTTAAGTTTTTAATAATGCAACAGATGGGAAAACACTTGCTTGATAATTATATTGTGGTGTATTACAGAGCCAGAGACAATCACGGGGATTCCAGACAAAGTTAATGATACTATCAGCAATAACGATTGTCAAAAAAAAAAAGAAACATACAGCCTTTCTGGAAAGTCGGTTAAAAAGACATGCATCAACGCCAATGCATTGTCACTTTGTCTCAGACCTTAGGACCGTTTTCAACGTTTTGGACATCGAGAAGAATTGCTCTAAGAAAATCATACGTAGAATGTTAACATCTATGATCTTCTTCTAGCATGAATGAGATTTATTTTACAAGCTTTTAATTAACTTGCAATGTATGTATGTGTTGGGGTCAAATCTTGCAACTGAATTTTAAAGCAGTTAACCTCCACCGATTAAGATGAAATTTTGCATACACGTTTACTTTGGATGACTATGCGTGGTTAGCTTAATCCAATATAGCGGACGGCCCAAGATGGCGGTCTAGTTATTTTTTGTGCAATGCCATGATATGGGTATCAAATTTAAGGATTTGCTGAGAAGAATACGAAAACAATCTTGTTTAAAAAAAAAGTTTAATGAATAATTTTATTTACAAGCTATTTCTATTGTTACATAATAGCTCGTTATTCACACACTAACTTGACACTTCTTATACATAAATGCAGTTTCTTACGTATACCATTATAGTACCAGTACTATTTTAGTATACTTGGTATTCTGCTCACCTCCGAAACCTGCTCGCATGTCATGAGGATACGAATTCTAGTCCTAATAATCGACAATATCTATTCCCAATATGAACTAACATACTCAAGAACAGTTTCGTATTAGAACTGGGCCCATGATTGTCAGAAGGTACACATTTCTACACATTCGATATAGTACATTATATATTTGACAAGTCTATAACCTAAGAGAGCAGTGGTGGCCCAGTGGTAACGGCCGCGACTTAGAAGTTGTGAATGCGGGTTCGAAATCAGGCAGGCGATTTACTTTGTGTAAATTATTTCATCACCACTGCTCTCAAAACGGTGAAGGAAAAATTCGTGAGGAAACTGGCATGTCTTAGAACCAAAAATTCGAAGACATGTGACATCCATCAATCCACACTGGACCCGCGTTATGGATTTTGGCCCATTCCCTCTCACAGATAGGAGACCTTCACGCACAATGGACCAAATGGAAGTCTAAGTGCGGAGAAAGGGGGCCAACTATCCTATCCTAAGGTTATGGCCTAATCATGGCGTGGGAAAAGCTATGCTTGAGACAAGATTTGCTGCAAACTTTTTGAATGTCAATGCCTTCAATATTATGAACCAACAGGAGGCCAGAAAATAAGTAATAATTACAGACCAACCTCTAGATAAAGCAACATTATATCAGCGACATGTGCTATTTAATTGCCACGTGATCAATTTAAAACATTTTGATATTTAAGGTTACTGTGTCTAGAGCCTCTTAAGAGCCTATCACAAAAGCCAATGTCGCAGTACGTTGCCATTCCAGAGACGAAGTTAAAATATCCCAAATGCTTTTTATAGAACAAGCGACGCTGCTTGGTAGCAGAAATAGTTATGGTGGATTAACTTCCTCGAAAGAGCATCGTCATAAAAAGCTTTACTACATAGATGGTAGAGAGGAAAAGCAAACAGCACCACATAGACAACTGCAGCCTGTGCCTAAACCTTTGTGGAATCTTGGTGTCATATTAAGTTCACTAACTTCGTCTTTGACTGACCTACTCCAGAGCAGCGGCACACGATTGGTAATCTGCACCTTCATGACATGGCAAAGGCCATTGACAACCACGGACTGACCTAAAATGGCCCTCAAAAACCATAACAAGTACCTATCTAACCGGTAGACCTTCGAAGTCCTCTTCTATTATATGGAAAGGTTTAAGACTGTGAACCTTTTGAATTTCTTCTTCTATGTTTCTGCCTAGAAAGCGTTCAAGCATCATATTGGTACCTACACACACCGCTGCAGCAAGCTGGATGCAGACTGCATACATAATGTTCAGTTTGCATGCGATTATTGCCTGCATTACTCGGTCAATAATAAGGGAAGACATGCAACCAGCGAATTTATATGAATTGCTATTGTGTACAACATTGTGGATGACGGTGGATGTTGAATATAAAATATGGGAATATGTTAACGGGTCCGTTTCATTACTGTGAAGGGAATGTTTTGTTTTGTGATTCTTATTTAAACTTCATTGTAGTTTACATTCGTGAAATTTCTCCATTTCATTATATTCTGAAAACGGTACCAGACCATTTTTTAAGATATTGTTTGTATTTTCCTCAGTAAAAGCTTCATGAGAGAATTTCCTGATTGACAAATACTCGCTCAAATTTATGTTAGTCATCATCATCATTTCAGCCGAAAGACGTCTCCTGCTGGACATAGGCCTCTTCCAAGTGTCGCCACACTGACCGGTCCTGTGCGTCTCGTATCCATCGGATGCCCGCATCCTTAACCAGGTCATCGGTTACCTAGAAGAAGACCTTCCAACGCTTCGTCTACCGGTTCCAATTTTATGATAGTAAAGTTATAATAATCATTATAATTGGAATTCTAAATAAATTGGGAAAGTGGCAGGAGGATGATGATTTGTATATTATCATCAAACACAGCACTGTCATACATAACACTATTGCATTTGCCATAGCTTTCAGTTTGAAAATTGTATCTAATCATTGTTATATTGTAAAATGCTTGTTTATTACCCCTGCATGCTTACTCAATCATCTAATATTAAATACATTAATTTCTCCCTTTTAAAGGCAACCGCAGGAACAAACAATCTGACCTCATTCCAAGACCACAGGGAATGTTGTTCCAACATATAGCTCACATTTAATACAAGATAAGTCTTATTTTTCACTAGCATAACTCTTGTAACGTGTAACATACATAACAATATGAGTTAGCATGCGTAGTGACCATAACTTAAGACTTGGAGGCCCACACGGAACTTAGATAATAAATTCTACCCACATCTCCTGTTAGGTACAGTCGACAAACTTGTTGAAGAACCAAATTTTACCCTTATACCCTTAATCATAAGGTTGAATGTGTATATTCTCGAACATTGCGTTAGGTACAGTCGACAAACTTGCTGAAGAACCACCTTCTACCCTTACGTAGCTATAAGGTTGAATATACACAAGCTTGGACATTGACGACTGTACCTCCTATTTCGGGGAATGGGTACTTCTAGTTTTCTTGATTTTATATCAAGAAAACTAGAAGTACCCATGCATACACGAAAACAAGGTTTTGGATTTGCAGGCGAATTTGGGTTGAAGGACTAATAGATTGGTGAAAGAGATGATGTAATTGATTGTCGTTAGCTTATCTAGGCTTATTTTCTAAAAGATTAAATTAGGCGAGAATAAAATGTGTTGTTTCTCATTATATATCAATGACCGACGGTACCACTGATTTGTAGACCTTTCAAAGAAAGAACTCAAAAAAATCAAGAAATCAAATTCATTAATTCTACTCTTCTTACTATCTACTACATACTTGTTTTATAACCTTAATGGAAACAAAAACATTTTATACATTTTTACTTACAAATCTATTTTAGCAAGAAAATGATGTACTTACCGCAAATATAAAATTGCTCCAAAAATATGAAAAGGTTGGAAACTACATGAATGAACCTTTTCGGGGACTTAAATAATATATGTTCTGTAAAAGTATTTTTTTTCCAAAAGTTGAGTAGAAAATGCCTACATCATTACCTAAAGTGGTAACGCTAAGTTATACAAATAAAAATACTTTCATCAGAATCTTTTTGTATCGGCATTCCTAAAGGTTGAGGTCAAATAGTTGAAGTTTCATTAGTATTGTTTATTTAGTCTTCAGTTTTTACATCAAATAATCCTTTGCCCTTTCTTCTATTGTTACGGTCGCTTCATATTTCAATGTCATCAGTAGAGGGTTTAGCCTGCAGTTCTATAAATACTTAAACAGATTTTGTAATGGCGTAGGTATCTAAATTACATGTTATAATGGTAATAGAAGAAAGATGTTTTGAAAAGGTTAAGGGTCGTATTTGAAAATGTTAATGGAGAATGATAAATATCGTTAGTCTGTGATAACCTGGTTTGTCTAAAGGTTGCAGAGGTCAGAAGGAGTTTGCTTTACATATTATATCTATCTCAATAGGCATTGTACTGAAGCTAACGAATTGTGGTCTAAACAAGGTGAAAATAAAGAACAATAGCGACAAAAAGTTAGTAAATGCAAAGAATGAATGTCTGCACACTGAATTACAGTGTAAAAGAGATAAAAAGGAGTAACCACAAATTGTCCGCTTTTCTTTTAAAATCTACTGCAGTATAAAAGGCTAACTCGTAAATCACGTTTCAAAACCAAAAGAAAAAGGTAATAACAGAATTGCCCTAAGTTTCCCATATTTTGCACAACTCCACAACTAAAACCATATATTTGGAGTGCAGACAATTCATTTTTCAAATAGCGGACCAGTGTGGTTGGGCAAGTTTCAGACTTGGAACTTTCAAGAAAGTTGTTCATAAACTTTTGATATTCGTATCCGTTCGTCCGAACCGAACCTAGTCCTGGTGAAATTTCTTAATTCAACCGCAAAGCTCCTATAAGTTCGGTGGTTTTAATACAGATAATTCTAAAGGTTAATCTCAATAAACGTAAACACAAACTTTCAAAATAATATCGGTAGTAATAAACTTCAAGTTATGACAAATTTTCTTCTCACCGAAATGCCAGTGCGATATTTGCTCGACACTCCTTTACAAATACTAACACTAGGCATATTACAGCAACAGCTCTTGTTAAAGTTATTAGAAATGAATCAAAACGTCTTAGCGTAACTAGTAGTTGTTAAGTTGTTATCACAATAAATCAAACAACATCGAATTATTTCAAATATTGGTATAACATTAATCATTTTGCAATTATAACCTCATGATTAATCAGTAGCAGGTATATAATTATTTATATTACACATTCTGAAATATTTCAAATATCTTAGATAAATTGTTGAGTAGTCTCACCTTATGAAAATAAATTAAAGACGCTACCCAATACAACAAATAGCCTTGTTACAGTTCTAACACATGCAAATGACACCATCGTTAATGTTATACGTTGGTTTCTCGCTTCCGAACACTCTGTATCTCTGGCGACTGTAATCCAATTCCAAGGGAATGTTTCTTACAACCGCAGTGGAAGCGGAAGTCAAGGAGGGGTGCTGGGGCTGGCGGTTTGCGGGTGTCTCGCAGGGAGCTATCCTGGGTCATGTTATGTATAATTAGGTTTAATTTAAAGTGCAGCATATGTTTAAGAAATGTTTTAAAGTGGATATATTATTTTTGAGAATTGTCTCTTTCTTATCATAATTTGTGTGCAGTACCTCTGCCTTTCCCTGCTTGGAGGTTTTATGTTATATATAGTACTTTTCATTAATTTTGATTGAAGTCTTTATAAATATACTACAAACTAAGCTTTCTTAAAGTCCTTCAAACTCAGAACAAAACATAATTACCCTCAAGTTACAAAGGAAAATATTTGGCTTCAGTTTTACTCAAATGAAGCCAATGATAGTACCCACGATTCAATTCAGTGTACTCAAGTGAAATATTATTTACTTTTCAATTCGCTTTCATTGATATTGCAGTCGGGCATATTTAATTAAACATCAAGTGGTTGGTTGAAAGGGATTGGACCATCTGACTGCGATTGCATAGTGCCTCAATGCTCTACTGTGTTCTAGAATATCCTATTTGTATACGTAGTAAGTAACAATCGATATTGTGGTTTGTTTTTGTAATCTGGATATTAAGAATATTAAATATGTATTTCAATTGTCAATACCTTTGTCTAACTAGATGCAGGATTGGTTTGAGGTGTTCAATTGAATGAATAGATTATTGATCTGCAGTACTTGTTAGAATTCAGGTAAGTCTATATAAATCACACAAAATACGCTTACCAGCTGACCAATTTTGCAATACGATTGATTACGCAGTCGAATTTTTCTAGACTTTAACATTACAATAACCTAACACAAACACACATAACCTAAAGCCAACGAAAACCTCAAAGACGAAATGTCAACTACAAGCCGAAATCAATTCTTCAACCAAAATTACTCATATAAATATCACTTGCAATTTAAACACAATCTGTCATCTAACGTACCTGTACAAACAATTTGAGTACACAAACCTGTGTACTTAAGTACATAGCGGCCCCTTTGAAGATTACACAGCTAATTAGTAGTACACACTGATGTATTAATTTACGGGTGGACGATTCCTCTAGCTTGCAAGTGAGTTCGAGTGTATAAATTCACTTGCTGTTGAATCGTGATTTATATTTGAGAAGACTTGAAATTTTGGTGAAGTTTTAGTAGAAAATGATGGTGGAGATGAATTATGAGCTAAAACTAAATTGTTTATGGACGCAACAGTTAACGTGTCTAAAATTAGGTATTTAGTTTTGGCTGTCTTGGAAACTAACATAATTCAAACTACTGCTAGAATTTAATTGAGAACAAAAGGTTAACGTTACAATAATATATTGTACCAAAAGATATACCGCACAGAAGAAATTTTAAAGTTCCGATAGCTAAGGTACAGTAATAATCACCCATGAATCTTAAAATAAAAGTAAAAACGAAATAAAATACAACGCAATTTTATTGATAAGTTACTGATTTTACCATATTATAGCAACTAGGGCCAATAAATGTAAATGCAAAACGAGGTTACAAAATATTTCGAAAGCAAAAATGAACTCGCCACGAAAGTAATACAAAACCAAAACTATTTCAGGTTGAGAAGACATTAAAACCGTGTTGTTACAAAACACTAGGACCACGAACAAGACACACTGAAACTAAGTGTATCTCCACTGGTTATATTTGCGCACGGAGAATTTTGTACAATACTGTACAGTCGACCAACGTTGCTTGTAACCACAATATGAGAGTAAGACGAATTTAAGGTAAGTTTAGTAGTGTTTTAAATTTAATTAATGTTTATACACAAATTATAATAAAAGTGACAGCTATGTGGAAGATAAAACTAGAATAACGACCACTACAAAACCAATGCAAAGATTTATTCAATCTTTCTCAATTCACAGTACAAGAACAACATAATCAATACTAACGTATCCTGCTATTAAATATCGTTTATGATTAACAATCTAAATTATTAAAACGAATGGCTTCCTTTCATAGCAATCGCCATGACACAAATATAAAACATCATATCGAACGTAACAAATTTGAAACGACCACGAATTAAATCATTACAAACTTGTATACAAAAACAAAGTTAAGAAGCACTAAAGACTCTTGATCACGCAATACAGAACACAGCTTTCTTTAAAACACATAAATATATAATTTAAAACCGGCGATACGAAGTTTAAAGCTAACTTAGGCACATAAATATATAGTGAACACAAGGTAATGCAAGTAGGTATATTATATCGCTTGTTTATTGTGCTGACTGTACCCGCAAAGTCTTTTGAACTACTCCTCGGATGTTTACTGTCCATTCAGTATGAGATCCTGTTTTCACACAACTTTGTATATTTCAGTTATTTCGAATTATTTCAGTAGTTATATCTCTGGCAGTTGGATGTTTGTTAATGTTGGGAATGGTAAATATATTATGAGGTTTAGATTATATTATTTATTGTAGTTTTAGTTGTAGAAGAAAAGTGATACCGAAGGTAAGATGAAAGTTACAAAACGGACATAGTGGGAATGTCCAATGATAATTCTGTCAGTGTTAATGAAGAAAATTATGCAAAACAAACTAACTTACAATAAACAACAATCAAATTATATGTAAATTGTCTCGTATAATCAAACAAACAGCCACAAAACAATTTACCTAGAAGAATTGGCATAACCCAGTATTCCAATTCTTCTAAGAATTTATCTTGTTATAAGATTCCTTAATTCTTGGAAAAACAATAATATCAAGTCTTAGAAAACAACCTTAATAATAACAGAATCCAAGGCCTTGAACCCAGCCAGTCATAATAATCAAATTGAAAGGGTTCAAGAATTCCCAAAGTTTACCAAATATTTACCTACAAGACAGACAACTGATAGCTAGATACAAAAGGACGATGCTATCTAGAATTAGTTTCCATTAAACTTGAAGAGAAACTCTATAGGACCCTCTGCGGCCGTCTCAAGGAACAAACAAGTTTCTAAATCAGCGAAACCATGCGAGGAACTTTACCGGATTAATCTGGTTTCGACCAGTCCGTCCCGGTTGTGATCCAGTTTCGTCCGCCCCGAAACCGGTTCACGACGGCTATATCTGTTTTGAAATAGCCAAACATTTAGGGGCTCGCTTGTATTGGGAAACGGTAAATTCTGATAAACGGTTTCATTTAACAGATGCTAATAGTTGTTTATATCGGCTGCTTCATTAAGAGGTAAGATCCCTAGGAAAGCATCTTGTGAATTTAGTTCATGCTGTTTAGTGTAATTCAGATGTAGACTAGAAGCTAACTCAACAAAGTAGAAAATACGATGAATTTACCCCATATTTTAATGTAAAATTTCTGTACAAACGTGAACCACAAAGCCATATTACCTCCAGTGTAACATCCTAACTGGTTCGTACGATTCACGAGAAATTTTTGCTAAACCGTCTTATTATGGTGTAGTAAACTGATCTAAGCAAGTTAAGGAGCTGTTAATATTAGTGTAATTCCCTTCGAGTTCGCTCAATGGCTGCGTTGCCTTATACTTAAAGCTATTAAGTTGAACCACAATCTCAGCAAGTTTATGTTCTAATGGAACCGACCAACTAATTGGTTGTTCCTTATAATTTTGAATGAGCCGGTGGCACGCAGCGCGGTGGTTACATTCTTTTGCTTTCGTGTGTACAATGCGAGTTTTCTGTCATTGTTGTCTGTAATAGATTTGTCTAATGCTCTTTTTTCATAGTTAAGGATGGATTTGTCTTTAGATATTTCATTGGGTTCTATTTTCAGTAATGAATACAAGAATTTATTTTAGGAATACTTATCTGGCCCTATGGCCTATTAGTAAATTTAGAACAAAAGTTATTTAAACCATCAATAGGAATATATTGATGGGTCGAGAAATTACGATAAAGAAAATCGGATTATAATAAAGTGGTATTTCACGAAGAAAACTTAACAATACCAAAGACACAATTTCGCTATTATCAAGTTAGAATACACCAGAAATGAAAAGGTTCAACAAGGAAATAAGAATTTTAGAGCTCCTTAATATTAAATATTTCCTATTCAACCAATTTCTGTCTCATAAGATAAACTTGGATACTCGTTTTGCTGGTTGAAGCATTTTACCCCTTAGCTTTACGAGCTATTGGAGAAATACAGGCTATGGAGGAATAATTTATGTAGAAATCTTTATCTGTATCATCAGAGGTTATTCCTGTATCAGATTTAAAAGGAATCTAGTTTATAGATACGTTGTTATTTCTGTCGCGATCGGTAATAGAGTAATGATCAAAGGATATGTAGATTGAATAGTTTTCTATATTAGTTATAAATGATAAGTTATTGCCTCGTTGGTTCAGTGGTCATCAGAAGCCTTATTTCTTACCATGAGGTTCTGGGTTCGGTTCTCGGCTCGTGCAATTATTGGGATATTTCCATTTGGATTTTTTCAGAAGCAGCCGCGGATTTGTGCCCGGTTGAAAGTCTTGCTCCCTAAATTCATAAACATTCAATATAACTGGCCAAGCGAAGGTCACATTTGCCTAAATCTTCGTGGAAAACAAGCGCTATGTCATTTTGTAAGTTAAGTAATAGTCTTATGATGGGATGAGAGCTTTTTGTCATTCTCTAGCACATCACATCTCCATCAATACTAACATCTTAATAAACCACAACCCAACAAGAAGTTACACTCAAATTGAAAATACAAAACCCATTACCGACGATATTTTAATACTAATTACAGTTATCATTTAAGCACAAGAAACAGCAGATTTAAATAGATTTCAGTTACGAAGCCATGTTGAAATTGTGACAGAAACACAGATGATTGATTATATCGAAATATTTATTAACCTATTTGAAGATAATTTAGAAGTAATAAGCCTCGCACTCGTTGAATCATTAGCAGAATTATTTAAAGTTGCAAATTCCATTACACGAACAAAAACATGTATAGAGTTGTATAAGGCAAATGATTGAAAACCACATTCTTGTCTCAATGCGAGAAATAAAACCCTCGTTGGTCTAGTGGCCGCAAGCCCTGCTCTCTACTGCTCAATATGAGGTCCTGGGTTTGAATCCCAGTTTGAAAAGTGTTATTGGATTTTTCAAGCTGGTTTTTTTTTACAGCAGCCCGGATTTGTGCCCGATTGTCGGCAATAGGCTCGTCCTTTATTAAATGGGTGTTTACTATAGTTGCAGTTCTGACTTTTCTTCAGGGAATATAAATGTTATTTTAAGTTATGTTGTGTTAATTGAAGCCCTTTTAGATGGGCAGAGAAACAACGTACAAGACAGTGAATTTAATCTCAGTTTTGAACCATATCTCAATTCTCAACTCGCAACCCAAACAGTGGTTGTGACTCCCTTGGCCGTATATGCGGGTCTTAACAAAACAGCCATGGAAACCCCATGGCCTATTGTTATCTGACCCTAGGAGTATTCTTGCGGTGATCACAGCGATAGGATTACTGGATGTGATTGACGTTTCAGTTATTAGGTTGTTACAGATTAACTGTGAATGGACATAACATCACGCCTGCCTTCACCGAAGGGTTAGCCATAGGTTATTTATTTATTTAAACTTCATGTACAATAGTTATACAAAGGCGGACTTAATGCAGCAAGTCATGTTCTACCAGTCAAACTTTGGGGTAAAAAGGACACAATAGTAGTAGGTGTACAAAATAACCTATAGTATACCCAAAATTCGCCTGTTAAATGTTAGTTTTATAGTTTTTAATTCATAGAATGAAAGGCTCAGAAAAAGCAGTTCATGTTCTTATATACTCGTATAGTTTACAAAACGAATGAGAAGATTAAAGCAACTTTTTGCTAAAACATTTAAAGAAAAAGTTTAGTTTTGGCAAAGGCTTTTGCAACTCATTCAGAAATCAATCATGAAAAGCGTTGCGTGCAAGCAAAAATTAAGTTCCAAACTTTCTTTAGAATCTTTGTAAAATGGATGTTTCCAAAACTATAGAACGCAAAGTTTAAAACAACGCATGTCAGTCCTTAATACAATCAGATACTTGAAACAGAAAGCGAGTTAATTCACCTAGTGATAGAATGCGGGTGTCCCTCAGGGGACCCAGCGAGTGCGTTGATCTGTCTAAGAAGCTGACGGTTGATATTCTCGGAAACAAGTTTATGGTCTGGGAATCGGGTTATTAGTATTGTCTTGAAGATTTCTAGTTAGCTATTTTCTGCTTCGTTTGCTTCTACTGTTGAGAGGGTTTTATGATGTGATTCTGTTGTCATGCTGTTTTAGTTACTTCGTGTTCGTTTGACATAAAATATTTGTATTGCCTAAAAATGGCGTGGCTATAGTTATAAGCTTTCAACTAGAATTTTTCATTTCGTGGAGTTTGAAAACAGCTATTATTTTTATTCTCCGAATTTTTGATAGATAGATGAGACAACGAACAACCAGGTCCATCCAATATCCAGGGAGATACAATGTAACACCAATTGTTTAGCCCTTCCAAAAAGGCCACTAGCGATGGTCGAAACAGACAACGGCCTCAAAACTGGGTCACCAGTTCGAAACAAGAGTCGTGGCGAACGTTACATACAACAAAATTTTCACGTGCCATCGAGCTGGTAACATTTTTATTAAACCACTGGCTTTTGTCTGCGACTCCTCTATAAACTCATTTTTTTATCGTTCTGGTACAAAAATCTAATATACTATGCTCTAGTGCACTCGTGGTGGAATGAAATTGGATTGTAGACTAATCGTATGCATATTATATCGGGTCGTAAAAGTTCAATGCTGAAGTGGACATTTTCCGCAAACAACACAGCTATTACGAAGTTATTGCTAAAATCAGCACGCTTGGTGGACGTATTGGTAATTTCATTAATGTTATTGGCAATCTCGATGCTTGTGCCAATTTTATTGATATACCTAATACTTAAGTATTATTTAGATTAACCACAGAATGTGATAAAAGTCCATTAGGCATTCACATAAAAGACAAAACGTTAAAGATAAGGAAGAAGATGTTTATGAGAATGTTTATAAAAGTCTGCCTTCAATATTACTACATACATTTAAATAATACATAGGGAAACCTTTGTAAAATGCAACAGGAACTCATATATAGGGAAATTGAGCAGTAGAAACTAAAATATAGCTCTTAGTAAAGCTTCAGCCGATACACGAGACCGTAAAAATAAAATAGAGGCTCTGTTCCTACACACAGTCGTATCGAGTTTTGAATTGGTAAATTCTACAGACATTGAGAGTATTTCGAGAGGAAACATTTTATAGAGGATATTATTTTGAGTCTGTTATGGCGTGTCTAGCAAATTTTTAACGTCTAGCAAAAATCTCGGGATTCTTTGCTAAAAAGTTTGTAGATTTAAACGATATATTATTTTCCTTTTCTTCCTTTTTATCAATTAACAGTAAAGGTCGTTTACCTGCCACAATTATTTCTATTACAAAAATGCAGCTTATTATATCATTTCAACAACGAAAAGATTTGTATTCCAGACACAAAACTACAGAAATCCTGAAAACATTAGACACTAACATAGATCTTGACACGTTAAAAAGACAAGTCAAGTCGCGCCAAGGCGTCTCTTTTCCAACCCACGGTATTCCCTCGGCTATGCCCGTGAAACGTCGAGACGTGCCGCTATTTCCACAAAATCAATAGGTAAGACATTTGAACCCCTTACACCACTTAAAATAAATCTTGGATGATGGATAAGGCAGTAGAAATTTGCAAATGGAAAGCGAATTTGATATGAAATCTTTTGTGATTTGAAAGGACAATTTAAGTTATATAATATAATTGCTTGACGAACAAATGAAAGGTAGAGGTTAGCAATTAATTGAAGAGTAAAAATAAATGTTCTTGTAATGACATTTATTTCAACATAGATCGAAGAAAATCGTCTTTCGTTTCGTTTTGTATCGTCTAGTCTATTTCCTTTCTCCTTAATTTAAAACTAAAGCTTTCATTGTAAAATGTATATATATTAATGATATACTGATAAAAGCTTTTATTTAAAAAATAATACCAACTCCAAAGATATATTCCTGAATCAGATTGCACTTCAGAGCGCTACTATACGAATTGCAAGTAAATTCAATACTGGCAAATATAGACTTGAATTCCTCGAGTTAGGAGTTACCATTGGTAATATAATGACATTATGCGATTTGGATATGTGGAAATTCAATTTAGCTATTTTCGCCTTTTGGCGTTGGAGGGGTGTATTATTTGTAGATCTTTCTTTTGAATTGGCATACAATGTTCATCGTGAATATATTTCGTGTGTGGAATATCTCAATCTAAAATTTGTCTAATATTCTTTTATACTCGTAGTTTACAGTTTTTAAATGTTATGTTATAAGCCCTTTAGATTTGAATATCTATAGTAGGTCCACTATTTGATATAGTGGAACTGTTTCAGGTCTAAATTTAGATTCAGGTCTAGGATTGAATCTCTTTGAACTTTGGAAGTCATTCAAGTATGAATGGAATAGGTTCAATACTGGTGTTCCAGTTTCATCGTAATCTATATCATGATCGAATAGATGGTCTACTAATTCACATACATTTAGTTAACCATCATGCTTTGTATATATGTCCTAAGGATAGGCAGGCATTGTCGACAGAACGCCATTAGCTTTAGTATTTGCTTTTATATTTATGAATCCTACTAAACGTGCTATGACTATTGCATTACAACACAAGATTAAAACGACATCTACATAGTTTTACCATTGTAAAATTATTCTAATATAAGCATTACCTTTCACATTGCCTTCCGGGTTTAGAAGGCATTACTCAGTCGCAGCATGTTAATCACTGGTGACTTAACTACTGGTTGCACGTACTAGCAGTAGTTCATTCTCGATATGTCAGGTGGCGCCAATTCCGCTCCGTCACAATTTATTGCAGTCGCGTGGGTTTTCTCAAGATTCCTTGTGTGTTGTGTGTAAGATTTAATTTGTGTACGTTTCGAATGACTGTTAATTTTGTATTCATGGTTCTGTTAAGTGATATTCTTGTTTGGTTGGACGGGTAATTGATATACAAGCTTATGTTATCATTGTGACTATCTATTTTATAAGTTTATCTAGATATGCTATCGCAGAAAGCTATTGAATCTACTAACTTAACCTTTTTATTCAAAACACCGCAGACAAATTTGTCATTTTAAGAATAGTGACGTAGTTTATATTGCTACAAAAATAAACCTTTATAAGTTCAAAACATCACACAAAAGCAATACAAACAAACATAACTCAAATCAAAAACCGTATCAGTTTTACGAACAGCCATACATTCACAACGAACAGTGTTAACCAAAAATTTTAATATTAATGGCTCCCATCAATACAGGAGTCCGTAGCGTCTGCATCGAAAACTATTTGACGTATTAATTATGTTTTGAATTTCGAATTCCACCATTTTACTGTCAAACTTGTAATCAAAATGGCCGCTCTTAATTACATATCAGTTTGTAATGTCAAATTAAAAGTTGGTAGTGATGGATGGCTTTGTAAAGCTATATGGGATTATATGGATGCTGGGGGAGATAAAGCAGGGGATTCCAAAATATCATAAATAATAATCAAGGGTTTGACCCTGAATGGTTAAGTTGGTGCTGTGGTAAATTATGAAATGATGCGTCAACCGCGAAGCTGTCAAATGAATAACTTTATTGGGAATTTGCAAATCGAAAACCAATAAAGGGGAAATATTAATTAGATGTCGACTTAGGAGAGTTCTTTATCCAATAGTGGACTGCGATAGACTGACTTGAAATTCAACTTATCATCATTTTAACTAGCACTAGCACTATAAGTACATGTTGTACTTGTAGTGCTCCTGAAACCGAAGAGCTTTAATCGTACTCAAAGACAAGATACTCCGAATTTCTTTAAGATCTTTATAAGAACTAGCATTGCAATAGAAAACTTCTAAGGAATAATAACATCACCTTGATTCATCCCAATTGCCCTAGGCAATTTCCTGGATAGCTCCCAACGGACATCCTAGGATGAAACCTCAGATGAAAAGAACTCATTTCTCTTCTATCCTTATCTATTTCCAGATTCGAAAACCCATAACCTTGTCTATAAACCACTTGATAAAATATCATGTCTGATTTCCCCGAAAGGTCGGGTAAATACTCCCATGTGTCGACAGTTAATCAATTACTATTCTAATGAAGATAGTATATAGGTTCCAAATCCTTTGTTGCGGTTTCTTTCCATCAGAAACACTACATTTTTTATTGTGTTCCGGATTAGAAAGGAACTTCTTAAAATAACTCGAAACTCACGACCCATTTAAATTAGCATTACATAAGTCTAAGCGTTTGTATGTGCCCGGAAATTATGAATTCAAACCTTTTACCCCGGGATTCTAACTAAATACATTAGCTATTTAGTAGCCGACTTAACCCTTGCACTGGTGAGCTGTCTGCTTAATTTGCCATGAAAACACGCAAACAGGCCTTGCGTAGAGTTTTGGGTAACTGGATGAGCCGAGTCTCGGACCCGGACGTGTTTAGAAAGATGTTTTGAGCGCAGTACCAAAAATATATTCTCAAAAATGATGTGCTTTTGACCATTTTCTGGCAATTTTAATGTCATGTCGAATTTACATTTACAGCTTGTTATTTTTTGAAATTAGTTGTTGTCATAGGGACTCGAGTATTCATCCTTCAAAATGTCTTGTAATATGCAACTTAGTCTTGAATCCAAAGAAGTAAATATATGACTTTTCTCCATCTAAAATATACCACTGTTTGTCAATGATATAGATACTTTGTATTCACATCCTAAACACTCGTGCGTGAAAGTTAACAAGACAAGACAATTGACCTTATTTTCTTGTCACTTTCCGACCGTAACATTGCCAAACCCCAACCTTTTTCCATAAGGAAAAATCACGCCAAGATAAGACTCCCTGCATAATATGGGACACGTATCTTATTCGCAGTGCCATTTCTAGTGGACCATTATTCTTGGAGGCAGCACTAAATATGTTGATTCGGCTATTTATTCTTAGTTGCTTCTAACCATCTGCTTTTGTTTTACTAACGAGAAACCTCTTTGTTTTCGTACCACCACTATATTATGAACTGAGGAAACAGATAGTTTCGGGTTAGACATTAGTCTAGGAATGGTTGGATTTAAAAGGCTGGATTCTGATTTGTTATTTGGGCTATTTTGCGAATTATATCCTATCATCATTTCAGCCGAAAAACGTCCACAGCTGAACATAGACCACCCCCAAGTATCATAACATTGATCGGTCCCATACGTCTCACATCCAGAGGATTCCCGCAACCTTAACCAGATCATCGTTCCACTTAGTGGAAAGCCTTCCAAAGCAGCGCCGCCCGGTTCTCGGTATTTTTTTATGTGTTTGCTCTTGACTCTAGTTTAGATCAGAGGTAGCAGAGACAAAGTCGACGATGGAGTGAACTTACCCAGAAGAAGCCTGTTCACTCCAACTTTGAAGAGAATCGGGTTGAATGGGTTCGGAAACACAGACGCAGGCAGTGAGTTCCACTCTTTTGCTGTGCGCGTTATGAAGGATGTTTGGAAGCGCTTGGTACGAATTGGTGGAATGGCAACTAGGTAAGGATGGTAACTTGCTGTACGTCTACATGTCCGATGGTAGAAGAGGGCCGGTGGGATGAGATCATAGAGTTTTTGAGCACATTTATTATAAGACTTAACTAACACTCAGGGTGTATATGTAAGTAATAACTAAAATAATACAGTGCAAACATTTAGGCATTGTGCAGCAAGGGACCTTACTGAATGGCGCGACACAATTTTGATTGCGTCGATAGGGATAAAATCGCACACGTATCTAAAAAAAAACATATGAAAATCGGTCGAATTGCATCCCATTGCGTCCATGAGATGCAAGTACGTTGCAATTTCGCTTAGTGAAATCACGTCAGGAAGTTTGCTAATTTATCACCTAGTGTTAGCATTTCACAGCCAAAAATTAAGATAAGCTTTATTCTACAACTTTTCGTTGTAATAATAATGTTGAATAGAGAAAAATTCTACTACCAGTATAATTTACAAGCTTTAGTCCATTAACTTTTTAAGTAGCGATAAATTTAAATAAATTCGTAGTACAAAAGAAAAGGGAATGAAAATTACTTTTTGCATAAATTAGTTTTCACTATCGTCTGTGCATCGATTTAGTTTTTCAGCGATTTCTTATGTAATCGTGATTAGGGGGAGTATCAAGGCATGAAAGAACAGCGGAGGATCAATGTCATTTTTTTGTATATTTACATATTGAGTAACTTATTACTTACTAGCGACCCGCCCCGGCTTCGCCCGTGACTAATTATACACAAAAGCCTTCCTCGTTTCTCACTCTTTCTATTGGTGAAAATCGCATGAAGATACGTTTTTGAGTTCGTCGCGTACAAACGCGGCGAGAGACTTCATTTTATAATATTAATTTATAATATAATATTAATAACGTTTATAGGTACCACAGAAGAATATAGCTGTCTCTTTAAATAAATAACTAAAATGTTATTTCAACTTTGCAAGCTATCAACCGACCACAGGTATCAGTAAACAGACAGACTTATGTACCAATTTGCTATTATTTCTTTATATTTTCAGAAAATACGTTGTATGTCTTTTGGAGAACTGCCTTCATGTAAAATTTTAACGCTAACTTTCAGCCAAATTTGAATAAATGATTTTCGATTTGATTTTAGACCACGGTAAAAAATACAGCCGAAATCGCTATCGCTTATCAACGACACCAGCCCCAATTATACTTTACTAAGTTCTAATATTAATGTTCCTTTGGCGTGTTCCCGTACTCGCTTAAACAGAGATTAAGCACATAACACAGTTATACATAAACACTGAGTATATAAAACTTAAAGAAACGTGTGATTTATTGCGCACAAGATTGCCCACAGCAGGCGATTGTGACTTTATGAGGGAGATTAGAATTATTGTAGGTTTTTGGGTTATGTCCGGCATTTGTAGATTTTATGGGTCTGCGTTATGTTTTATTGGGAACTAGCGATGGAAAGTATTCCATTGGAATAATTTCCATTTTTCACTCCAAGGCCACAACAAGGTCCAATCTAAGTATATATCTATGCCAAGATTCGTACAGCGGTTTATGGGTGAAAGCGTAACATACAGACAGATAAATAGAATAACTTTTGCATTTATAATATTAGTAGATATGAATAGACCGATACAATATTCCAACACGTTTCATGATCGTTTATTTTATGTAAAAAAAAACGGCCAAGTGAGAGTCAGCCTCGCGCACGAAGGGTTCCGTACCATTATCGCAAAAAACGGCAAATATATGACGTTTATTGTATGGGAGCCCCGCTTAAATATTTATTTTATTCTGTTTTTAGTATTTGTTGTTAAAGCGGCAACAGAAATATATCATCTGTGAAAAATTCAACTGCCTAGCTATCACAGTTCATGAGATACAGCCTGGTGTCAGACGGACCGCGAAGTCTTAGTAATAAGACTAATAATATTTTTTACCCTTTGGGTACGGAAACCTAAAAAAATGTTTTTTTTTAACTGGTAGGTTACAATTGAAAATACTGTCAAGGAATATTTTCCTGTAAACTGTCCTAGGATCCAAAGAATAAAATAAATAACTCGATTTTCAAAATTGTGTTAATACCATTTCTTTTTGTTTTAATCCATCATCACCCAATTAGATTGACAACCAATTCCTGTCAAACAAAAACGAATCCACCCACAATTCCAGATTAAAATCTCGATTGATACAAAACATTGTCTCGCAGAAGACAAGAAGAGGGCAAAGGAGAGTGGGGGGAGGTAGTAATTAAAATTAATTCCCTTCGACAACCACAGGGTGAGTTGGGGCGAAATTGAAAGGTGTGATTTGAAGGGAATACAAAGAGTACCCCTATTTATTGAAAGTGGAATTTCGAAAGGCTTTCGTTTCCTTCCGATAACACCTCCGGAGTAGATGATGCGAATTTTCGTGGGAAAAAGGTCGACAACAAACAGTGTTTTTCTTGTTTTTTGTTTTGGTTTGATTATTGTAATGTTTCTAAATATTGTCTAATATATATTTAGGATGTTTAGGTAAATGCTTTTTCATTTTAAATTGAGATAGCTTTTCTATTAAGTTTTCATAGAAAATTAAGTCTTTATCTTTTCGGGAATTAACAAAACTGGGGAAATGTGTTCTAGACTTCAGAGAATATTAGTCGACTCCAGTTATCCTGTCTATATTGTATTCGAGCTCGAATAATCACGCTTCGAATAATCACAACTCCCTAACAAGCTCAAACTGTAATTGGAACATCAAATGCAGTAAAATAAATACAATGCAAGAAAAAAGCTGAATAAATAAATTGGCTGAAATACAGTAAAAAGTAACGTAAAATACACGGGAATTTAAATATAACCATTAATCTGGCTGGTGTACGAAACTGTCACAGAGAGAGGTAGGGTCAGCAAAAATACTCAACGAAGATCTTAATTAAAATTGTGAAAAAAATAGGAATGAAAATGTTCATGTTTCTTTTTTGTTTTCTCTATAAATAACAGAGTTTTTCTAAATAAATTCTAGGCAGTATATCATAACACGTAACACGGATTATTTCTAGTTGACTGATTCGATTCGTGAACGTATTTCAAGGGAATAGAAGTCTCTTTTCCAAGAAATAAAATTACTTTATATACGGTTAATTTAGCAATCTTAGTGACAAACAATACTAATCAAGTAGAAATACTCAGAATTTAAGAATCAGTAGGCTACTTGAAGCAAGTATATTTTCATTACACGAATACAAGAAAAATATTTCGTATTTTCTTCGAAACATTTAAGAGGACTAAGGACGCACTCAGTCGTAACAAAATGTTAGCGAAGGAAGAAATTCCCAGGAAAAAAATACAATACACGCATAAAAAAATAATTTTCGAAATAACTCTCATTAGTTTTGATACTCGAAAAATATGTGGAATGTGTTATTTTACGATGGCTCGTTGGTTTGAGAGCTTTTAGCTGTGATTCCTGGAGCGATGTGTGAATTATGGATACCGTGATATCACTGAATGTGCTCTCTCAGATCTTTTGTCTCTCGTCTTTCTCTGATTGGCAATCTTTGGTAAATATTACGTGGTAAAGCTTTTTGACGGAATGTTTAGAAGCTCGAGATGAGATTTTTTTTACTACGCTTGTTTAAATAACGCTTGACGCACATATTTACGTTCACCGAGGATAAACCGACTCGAAAAAACACAATCTTTAATGTAAAAGTTACCTTTCCACAACATTCGACAAATAGCCTATTCCACAGCAATATTAACAGAGAATACGTTTATTATAACAGAAATAACACAAGCTCCCTGCTCCCTTGCGATATGAACACAAAACTCTCGCACAAAAACCCGATCTCAATTTTCATTAGAACAATGATTTCGTTCGCCTTTTACGTTGTCGCTACACGTACCGCCACCTACCGCTTTCCAAATTAAACTGCCTTATTAATAGATCGGAGATACGTCGCCTTTGTCTCTCCCTACTCGTCTCACAGATTTAATAGAAAATTTAAACAAGCTCCGTGGTACTTGCCGTCCTGATTAAAACGACTAGGCTGGAGCCGTGGCCAAATTAAAATCTTAGAACGCGTGGTTTTGCCGGGACATAGAGGTGGCGAAGTGGGGTAGCTATTGAAAGAATTGCTTTGTTGGTGTTCCTGTAGACTTTAGTCTCTCTTTTATCTTTTTGATTTATAGGAAGCGATGTTGCCTTATTGAGGAGAGAGACTTCCCTTCTATGCTCACCAGTCTTTTTTTAGAAAATTGGGAACCATGTATTTTTGTGACACTTTTTCCCTTTATCTTAAGGGTTGTATAAAGAAGATGTATTATGGTTATATGGAGCAAAATCAACGGGTCTTGGAAAAGTTGTAAAACTGGACCAAATCGTAACATTATGTTGGCTTTTCATATACACATTATACACCTTGAACTTGTCTGACCAATACTAGTTTCTTCTTTGATAAAAAAGAGGTTTTACCCTGCTTTCTTAAAGTCTATTATAAGCTGATTTATTGAAAGGTTCTTTAATAAATAGAAAGTTTGGCTGACTATCATTATAATAAGATTATTTTGATATCGATTTCTCTGTAATTAATAACTACTGAGCTTCTAACAGTTTCAAATATCATTTAGGCTTAAATGTATAAAATAATAGCAAATCCAAAGACAAACTTGAATAGAATATCAATTCTGAATTAGTTACTGAAATACTGATTTTATATTGAAATATCATACTGAATAATAATATAATAAAAATATCGTTACCAAGATGCTACAATTCAATAACGTGTTCTTTTATCGAATAAATAAATAGTGTAAACGCAATTTGATTTGGATTGATATTCTAATGACCAATGAAAGCGAATTTGTAATTGCTGATTTACTCTTTTGCTACAATAACTTATTCAGTATAGTTTTTCAACATTTGAATTTAGAACTTCAATGGCTTATTTAGCAGAGTATTTAAACGTTTGAATTTAGAACTCCAAATGTGACGTGAAAAAAATATTATATCGAATTCTTTTAATAAAATACAGTGTGATTTTATTTTACGAATAATCGCTTCGAATAATCACTGTTCGTATGTAGTTTATTCGAAGTTTTGTGATTTTAAATATCAAATCTATATTGCACCTATAATACCTACGTTAAATTCTATTTTCAGACCAGAGTCCATACAAAATTACACACACTTAAGGCTTACTAAATAAATAGAAACGATTATGGACCTACACCAACTATCCTCCTTATATTTTAAATCTTTTTACCAACATGCATGCTGAATTTAAGCACAGTATGTCCCTCATGTTAATGTTATTTGATTAAGAGATACTCTGTTTCGTCGTTTATGCGAGAATCCTGCGGAATCATCGTCTTATTCGAGATCGGGGCTTTCTGCAGATTTATGGCGTAAAGCATTAATTTACATTAAATGTGCTAGAATTTAATGAACGTAATTATATTTATGATCGACTCACCCTCCGCCTTAAAGATTGCAAGATTATGAGTCTGCTTACCTGTAAAAGAAATAAAATATAATTAATACTTGTGTTATTCATTCTAATACTGTAAATTAATGTTGCGGTACTTCATTTATCTTTATGTCTATGACTGTAAATGTTATAACTGTTAAGTAAAACTGATTAATAATTATTGTAGGATGTGAACAGGGATACTGCAATCAATAATCATAAATTAAATAGGCATATTATTATGTTTCATGTTTAAGACTTAATAAGCTATTAAACTGGTCATTCGTTTAAGTACCTAATAAGTACTAAGTAATAATGTCTTAAGACTTTTAAATAAACATTTTTATTCGAAGTGAATTAAAAATATTATTCGAAGCATTCTCCTAACTTCTACCCTTAAGTTGTACATTTAATTTCCACAAAGATACTATTAAATCATGGTTATAATGTAAAGTATACAATACATTTCTACATCGTTTCGTTTAGGCAGTGTTTCTTTGTGTTTCTACGCTTTTTCCGCAAATCCTGAATCCCGAACGTGCCATCAAAAGTAATATAGGAAATATATCGCACGATATATTTTGCCGTCTTGATGTATGAATGTAGGGTTGAGGGCGAGAACTGTATTTTAAAAGTGTCGTTTCTCACTTTTGGTCTTGTAATGTGTTTTTCAGGATCTTTGTTTAAATGTGTATCTGGTTTTAGGAGTTCATTTATCATTCGATGTTGGTAAGTATAATGAAGGCAAGAATCCACACTTCCAAGACTTTCGTGTTTTTATAATACTTGTAACCACCTGTATTCATAAATGACCTGTTTAAACAACTATTTCAATATTATATTCCGCTTTAACTTTGATGATTGATATAAAAATATCAGATACATTACTTCTTCATAAAGCATTATTTTAAGATAAAACGATGGTTTTAGCATATCAATTTTCGAATAAAAGTATAATGGCAGTTCTATTTTATTTATAATCCTACGCCTATAAAAATCGACTACATTCTTCAAACCCAATAATTCCCCAAAAAAATAACACGTAACATAACATCAGGAATTACATTCAAGCCTATAATACATTCATCGGTAAAGCAATTAAACAGATTATTTCATGTACGGAACAAACAAAAACAACCCTTAAAGTGACGAATCTATTTTCCTGTGACTCTACACACATATTTACATTAAACAATAACATAATTACGAAACTAGTAACACTTTCCGAACGACTTCAAAATGGCGACATCATTATTCCAATTAAAATGGCGGCCAGACTCCTTGAGCCGAACGTGCTGTCTGACTTCAAATTATCTATTATCTGCCTTTACATAACAAGTGTGGTGGTAATGAGACATTCCTATGGTTTTTTATTAAATGTCTTATGGGGTGGAATAATTAAATTCTTGGTAGAGGCCTGTGAATGAATGACAAGAATCCTAGTGATATAATGAAGTTGGGCCTGTCCGTCGTGTATGCTACACACAAAATCCTACATAATACAATTAGTTTGTCTTGATTTCGGACTAGATTTAAATCAAAGTGACCTAAATCTGAACCTAGACAAAAGTGAAGATTCAGGTTCTAAGATGGATAAGGCGCTGCGCAAACGTAGACTCTTTTAGTTTCCAGTTACCGACACCGAACACTTTTTGATCGTCATGTGTATGAGTATAGTGGAAGCAACTGGACAGAAAACGCAGGTCGTGGATGATTTCATACTGGTTCTATAGAAATCATAGTTGCTTCCGCTTAACACATACTCATGACGATCAAAAAGTGTTTGGTATCGGTTACTGGTAACTAAAAGTGTCTACGTTTGCGTAGCGCCTTAGTTCACAATCAAACACATGAATTCTCTGTCACTTTTAGAACCTAAATCCTGAATTTAAAAGCATCGACACATTTTAAAGACAGCTCCTAAAACCTGTATAGTAAAGTTTGCACCTAGATTAGCGCTCATAGCTAGCACAATGCCTGAAAGGCAAACGGTAAGTGTTAAAAGAACAGAATAAGTTGACCAAAACTTATACTTACTCGTACCTACAGAGAATGCTTACATTCTGTGGCCGATATAACCAAGTCTTTTCCATACAAATTTAAAGTTAACTCATTGTAAAATCCGCTGATAGTCTATAATACTGAAAACCTAGCTACATTTCTACATACAATCGTTCAGTAAGTCGCTACTTAGCTTCGGCAGTCGATCGTCCACGAATACGTTTTCCTAGTCAATACAATCTTCAATACCGTGGGAAGAGTAACAACTGCCGTTTTTATTACGTTTATTGTATAAAATCTACAAGAAATTGTGTATTTCTACCCGACTGCAGGGAAAGGATTGTTTTTCGCGAGTTTCTTATATGTTTGTATGTATGTAATTATATTATTTATTACCTGTTTCAAACCACTAGATGGTTTTATATAATTAAGACGTTTTGAGTGTTTTTAGTTAAGTGACGTTAAAAATCAAACATGGCGGATTTTGGGCGCCATATTGTGGAGACCCGAAGCTTTTTGAAAAAAAAGATAACTAAAAAGTTGTCAATAAATATAGTTAATAAAATCAAAAACCCGACTGCTTGTGAAGCGAACTAAATAGATGTCAACAAGAAGAAAATCATGCTGTGCAGTTGGAAGGTACATATTCACGAGCTGGCTCACCAAAACCATACGTATCTTTCGACTACACAGCATGATTTTCTTCTTGATCTTTTTAGTTTGCTGCTTGCGGTTTTTTGATTTTATTAACTTTTTTTTTATTTAAATAGGTTTGTAAATATTGGTAGAAAATAGACCAAGAGCTGTAGACAATTTGATATTTAATCAGCGTTAACGATAGACCTCAAAAATTTATGGTATTGACCAATGCTACCAAAATGTCTCGTGATCAATCTAAATCATTGAGTCGAGGCCAACGACAAAGCTATCCAGGAGGCCACATCAGGATAGGATAAGACAGATGGACCCCTTTTTCCGTACTTAGAGGCCACATTCTTGTCGTACAAAATTTAAGTCCAACCGACACTTTAAGTATCCTAATATTTTTAAACACCAAATTTTGAGTAATGTTATTTTGAGTGTATGGATGGGACAGTTGTATATTACTTGTATACATCTGTCCCTTACGCACTCTCAAAATAACCTCACTCTATGAGCTTATGGTCACCCCCCTGGACTTTTCGTAAATCATTATTATCGCTAAGAGAATGTCCCTTTGCTTAAACCCCTAAGACATATATCGCTACAGTAAATAATAGTCAGTGTTTTAATAACACACATTGACTGTTCTTTCAATCTTTCTCAGTATAAGAAAAGGGTTTTGCCCTTGAGTGGGAAAAATGTGGCTCCCATCCATATTGCAAAGGGAATTCTCTGAATGTAATTACGTATCAAAGCAATTAAAAATATTGCTGCATAATCGTAACATGCCATCACGCACGTCTTGTTCTTCCTGAAAGGGAAGGCTTATTTGAGCAGTATTTTTGAACGGAAAAAAATATATTTTTAGTAAATAATAATTGATTCTACCGTACATTCGGAAAAGTAGCTTGTTATCAAGAAGAACGGACAATAAACTCCATAGGTACTTACTCTTTAAAAAAAAGTGTTTTTCAACACTTACATACATACCTACATAAATTCATATACGTGAGAACGATGCACCCAGCACTACTATACTACGCACAGGTATAAAGTATTACAAGCACTAACAGGTAAATTACTACATTTGATAAATAGGAACATGGTTCTCACATACTTACAAATATTGTAAACATAAGTAAAACCGATTTTTTTTCCAGAGTATCAGGACTCCGGGCAGAAACCAAAAAAAAAACCAGACGAAAAATACAATAAAAAAGCTTTACCCAATCCGCGAATAAATAGATAAAGCCCAAGAGCATCAACACGCCTAACTATAAAAATAACTTAACACACTCAGAAACAGAAAGACACGTGTAAATACCTATAATGAAACATCAAACATATCGGATCAGTGGCGAAAGGTAATAAGACGTGTTATTTACATGAACGCAAAGACGTTTTAATAGTAAGGTTCGGCGACACTGCCTGTGTTAGTGGTTGTCCTATGAATGCTTTATAAATGATGGGCTTAAGGCATAAGCGGACGGGACAACAAAGATAAATTATTTTATATTGAAAATAAAAAAACAGTTTTGGTCATTTAAGATGCTTTTAACAATCTACTCAAGCACTTCCTTGCTTTTTGCATAAAACAACTCCCAAGGCACATGAAGAAAGCGAATAACTTTGATCAAAAGTCAGACTAGAAACAAAGATAGAAAATAGATTACATGTAGCAGAGATGAGAATGTTGAGATGAATGTGCGGAGTGATGAGAAAGGATAACGTGACAAATGAGTTTATTAGAGAATGTTTGAAAGTGGCGCCAGTGACAGAAAAGTTGAAAGAAAACCGTTTGTTCTGGTATGGTCATGTGATGAGGAGGGATGAAACGCATGTTACTAAAAGAGTTATGAATATAAATGTGGATGGAGGGAGAGAGGGGAGGGCCAAAGAAAAGATGGATGGACTATGTGAGGAGTGATATACGAGTACTCGTAAAACAAAAGGGAATCAGTGAGTCGTCACGCCGACGGGGGACAGGACAGTATGGAAGAAGAGAACGTGTTTCGCCGACTCCAAGTAACATGGGACAAGGGCTCAAGAAGATGATGAGTTTTAAAAATAGCAATTAATGCCGTCTTTGGCATTTTTGAAAAGGACATCTACAACAGGCCCTTTCATAGATGATACTCGAGCTGCATCATTGAAAAACATCTTAAGTTTGCCTATCGAACCTTGGGAGCACGGTTACGCTACTTTCCAAGAGCCTTGTTATTCTTTTGTAGTGACTTTGGGCGTTTTCAAAATATAATTTGGTTATTTTTCTGAATATCTATAAGGATTAGAACATTTTTTTTTTGTACTTGCTTTGGAAGTAAATTGTTTTATGTACATTTAATGTCTCGGGCAATTTTCGAGTGCCGAACACTTATTATATTTTACCGTGCCCGGTAGAGCTCATACAAACAAGAAATTATAAAGAGGTAATGTCTTGTTTCCGCTCATCGCTTATGCCCTGGACAAACAAGGAAAATGGCCGTAGACTTTCAGTTAAATATTAAGCAATGGTTCTGGAATAACGGCTGTTCTTGACAGTGATTGCTTTTCAAATAAAAAAACAATGGGTTATGTCTAGGACGGTTTCGTTTTCAGACTAACTAGCTGAATAAAAGGGTGATTCAGGAAATACCCTTTCTGGTTTGTGATACGCCAATTCAGTTGACAGGCTGAGGAAATTATTTTAAATTGAGTTTCCGAGAATAATTTTGTTTAGGTGAAAAAGAAAATTTGAATGGATTCGAAAAGAATATGAAAAAACCGGCCAAGTGCGAGTCGGACTCGCACACGAAGGGTTCCGTACCATTATCGCAAAAAACGGCGAAAAAACACGATGTTGTATGTGAGTCCCACTAAAATATATTTTTATTCTATTTTTAGTATTTGTTGATATAGCGGCAACAGAAATACATCATCTGTGAAATTTTCAATTGTCTAGTTATCACGGTTCATGAAATACAGCCACCAACAGAAAGACAGACAGACAGACGGAGAGTGAAGTCTTAGTAATAGGGTCCCGTTTTTACCCTTTGGGTTCGGAACCCTAAAAAAATATAATGATAACGAAAAAAAAGATGCCTAAAAGTCACAAAACACTTAATCGTGAGAATATAACCCTAAGTTAAATCTCGAAAAATCATAACTTTTAAGTGTTGAAGATTACACGTTACACAAGCAAAATACGAAATAATATCTCACACAATTGTGTGTAATAAAAATAAAGTCACCCCTCAATTAAAGAGGGTAAAAACCAAAATCGGAAATTAATAAAATAATAATTACATCGCGGTAAAGCAATTCACGTTTCAAGATTTTATTTGAGATTAATAAAAAAAAATACTGTCTCTACCGTCAGATCAGCAGCCATTTTGTTGACGCATTATTAATCCAAGATGGCGGACATAAAATCCGGTGGTTACGCGGCTATGCCCTTAATGAGGGACGATTAAAATTGCTTCAGGAATGGATATTGGAATGCTATTTTTAGTAGATTAATTTCATATTTCGCATGATTTATTTTTATGTGGGTGATTGGATTTGTAATTTGCCCGTGATGGCTTTTTCACCGTTCATACCTACCAACATAAATATACAGAGTGGGGATAATCTTCGAACGCCATTTTAAATTCCTGTTCGTTTCAAATAAATTAAATACGAGATATTAACTTCAGTTTTATTTATCTTATTCAATGCAAAGTAACGTCCATTGGCTACTTCATATTACGTACTTTATTAAAACAGTAACATGATAACGCAGAGAAACAAAAGAAACTTATTTCTAAACAAGAACACAATATCTTCGACGAGGCTCTTGAAGAACAAAATTAATTATCTCTCTTTGATATCCCATTATTTCTCATTCGCTAATTGAACTTAATAAACAACGCTAATGTAACTTAATTGATAGGTACTTTATTTAATAAATATCAATTTAATTGAATGATAAAATATGCAATTATGAAGGCCGTAAAACTCCATCGCCGTTCGAAAGTCAGTTAAAGGAGTAGGTAATTGAATTAATTATAAATGTAATTCAATTTAATTGTACGCTATATGTTTTCTTACGTGTAATTTCAATTAATTGGATCTCGTTTGGATTATCGGTTCCCATTATTTTTAATTTATTGCCTTTTTAAAGCTTTAATGTGTTTTTAATGCATTTAGTTTCTAAAGAAATTAATTTGTAGCCACTGTTAAAGTACTTGTTCTAGGGATTAACAATATTAAGGCACCAGATAACACTTGAATGCTCTAAAAGCTAGCAAATATGTTAAAAGCTATGTCTAAGTTATTATAATGAATGGTTTACATACCTACATAGTTGCATAAACTACAGAACACTACCAGCTAAGATCCTTATATACTCCTTTTATGTTCATACATTACACTTCAGACAAAGTGTCATTAGGTATATCAGCGATGGCCATTGTCAAAATGCCAAAATGTAAGTAAGGGCTGGATCACGTGACATTTCAATACCATTTATAAATACCACGGGATCCCAGCGCTAACAAAAAAAATTTAGTTCAAATAAATGCCGCGATATTGGGCACTAGATGGCGCGATATGCATCGATTTGTTATTGAACTGTGTGTAAAATTAACATTTTCTAGAATTGATCATATTTTTTTTAGGTTCTTGTTTAATCAACTCTCCTAAGCACAAAATTAAAGAATATTGGGCTTTTAATTCACATTTCAAAGATTATTTGAACGGATCATTTAAAATTGATTCCAACAGACGGCGCGGTATTAAATATTTAAGGTATGCCAATCGTTTTTTTTTTTCATAACAGTTTGGTACAATGAAACTGTAAAAACGTGCAAAAAATACTATAAAACAAATCGTCACTGTATTTAAAGTAAAAAATGGTCAAGAACCGAGAAAACCCTTTTACTTGCAAGTCGCTGCTAACACCACCTATAGCCGTCGAACGGAACCGAACGCGATCGAAGTACTTATAAAAATAATCAGCATGACGCAAGACGAAAAATACTAGTTACGTAGGCAAAGTTTTTTTGTATGGGATGAGGCATCTTATGCTAATATAATATAATCTGTATGCTAATATTAGGTATATTATCTGTGGCACACATTTTTGACATTAGCTCGAAAAAATAAAACAACTGCCCTTCACAATAAAAGACTGCCTCCCATCATTAACTTGTAATAATTTAATACATTACACAAACAATTAAAAAACATTTACGAAACCCAGCTTTTAATAAATATCGACATTAATAACTTTGGCTCGTGTAAAACCTCCATATATCACAAAAATAAAGTCATCAGTTGAATTAGAGATTTAAATAAAATGTAAAATGGCATCCAGTAAAGGTATAAAGGTGCGCGGGTGGAGATTGATCGCGTTCGTATGAAATATGTTGAGTTTTCTAGAAGTTTCGAATGGATGGATGTGGCGAAAGACTTTCTCGAAAACTGCTGTAGGTGGCGTTTGTAGGTGGTATTTTGTTATTGACTACCATCCTGTTTGACTACCATCTCACCTGATGGTATGCGATGATGTGGTCGAAGATTGAGCAAGATTACTTAGAAGTAACCAATTCACTCTTGACCGCAGATCTCGAGGTTATAGTGCATCTTTTTCTAGATTTTAGAGACCTACAATCTCGCATTTACTAAAATAAAAGATTTAGAATAAGAGGAATAACATCAAAATTGCAGTCATTGCTGGGTTAAGTACATGATTATTAAAAAAAACCGGCCAAGTGCGAGTCGGACTCGCGCACGAAGGAAGAAGAATTTTGTTGAATAGGAAAAAAAAGAAAAAAAAAACGTTTTTAGTATTTGTTGTTATAGCGGCAACAGAAATACATCATCTGTGAAAATTTCAACTGTCTAGAGATAACGGTTCATGAGATACAGCCTGGTGACAGACGGACAGACAGACGGATCGTGAAGTCTTAATAATAGGGTCCCGTTTTTACCCTTTGGGTACGGAACCCTAAAAAAAAAGTCGAATTGAGAGCCTCCTCTCTATACTAATAAAATTTCGGTTCCGTTTATACTAATTTCGACACTGTAGGTTGAACCAGATTTCATAGAAAATTGCCCATGCTCCTTTATTTGTATGTTTTCTGATTTCATACAAACTTAAAATTCTTTTCAATACCTTTTATACCTCATGCTAGCTAAGACACAAGTTTTAAAAACCGACCACACTCCGCTCAAATGCCGCATCCATTCCCAACTACCTACCCACTCTCTTGTCACCAATAAATTAAATACACCACTAATGAGTAAGCTTATGATGTTCCATTACCACATAAAACGACTTCGATCTTCACCATACTGTGTGGTCTTCCATTGATTAATTCGTTTTTAAAGCTGACCCCCACGGACTTCGTTTAAAATCATTTTGTATTGTTCGGACATTTTTTTAGCTGTCGCGTCTGGGATGGGATTGTGATCCATGCTTTGTGAGTCTGCTTATTAGATGTTCGATATTGTTTAATTTCTTATGTGTTTCGAGAGAGTTAGTAAAATTTTGTTGAATGTGAGTTTAGAGTTTTAGACTACAATATACAAGTCAAATTCAAAAGTCCCCCGACACATTTTTATTTCATGCAACATAATTTATCTAGTAGTAGACAGGCTTCGATCGACAATCTATTGAACACGTTTTATGACAAGATATCTTGCGAGAACACCCCGATTAAAAAAGTAAAAAGCCCATATCTTTAAAACGGCTGAACCGATTTTCATCAAACAAAGCTAAGAACACTCCAGATTAAGTCACCTTTCAAACAAGAAAAACTTAAATAAAATCGTATCATCCTTTTAGGAGCTATAATGCCACAGACAGATACACAAAACAGGTACACACGTCATACTCGCATAGTACAACTTACATATATCTGTTAATCAATCCTTTTAATTATTATGTATTAGTATTCAAAAACAAGTTTTGTTTTTCGTGTTCAATGTTTAAGGAGGCAAAACTTCATGCTTTAAATAAATCCAATACGTATGAAGTAGATACTTACTAACTTCAGAAACACGTAATGGAAAATTGAATGAACAAAAATGAAAAATGTATTTTTTTCCAATCTTTTATATTCGACAGTAGACTGCAACAGTGTAAGTTCATTCAACTCAGCGAATTTTTATCCTAATCTCCCTCCAACTACTTTTAACTGAAACCCACACGTCACTCACCCACCCAATTAAATACACTTTTAAAAAGTTCTAAAACTCATTCGATTATCGAGAAGCGTCGCGATATTTATACCCGTGAGCTGTCGAACGTTCGTTAAAACTTTAAGATGACACATTAGGCCTAAAAGCTGAACCATGTAAGCTTATATAGCTTAATATTTGAGCAGGCTATTTGAGGGCTTGGCTTCGATTTGAAGCTTCCAGGTAAAATTGGGCAGTAATTGCCGAATGCCAAGCTCTATATAGGGAACGAGAATCGATCAACACGTTTGCTCACTGTGTTTGTGATTTCTAACATAGTTTAGACGTTATTAACATATCTTCGTTTCCACACTATGCTCTCCTTCAAAGTGTCAACCTCTTTTTACCCGACTGCCAAAGGAGGGTAATGTGTTTATCAGTCTATGTATTTAAGTATCTTTGTTCCTATGTGGCGTTCTAACGCGTTGGACGATTTTCATGATTCTTACGTCAATCGATTCATCTTAATTCTGCGAGTTTCACTGCCTACATAAAAATTGGAAAATAAAAAAATGGCGGATTTTGGGCGCCATTTTGTGGCAACCCGCAACCTTAACCAGGTCATCGGTCCACCTAGTGGGAGGCCTTCCAACGCATCGTCTTCCGGTTCGCGGTCACCATTCCAGAACTTCTGCCTATTATATACTCGCAGCTAAAATTTAGGCACTTCGCGCACTAGACGGCCACGACCACGACAGTTGCGGCCAAGAGAGTGACGTTCATATGGTTTCTTTTGTTAATCTGGTCGTTGCAGTCGCTGGTCGTGGTCGTGGCTAGTGCGCGAGGTGCCTTATAGTACGTATCATCAATACTTGATCAGACTCGCTTTGTTTTCATAATACTTCAGCTTAATCTGTCCATGAATGATAGATAACCTCAAACACTGTAGTAACATAAGCTTCAAAACTAACCCCTATTCGACCTCTAATATAACAATACCAATCAATAACCCAAAACAGAAACACTAATCTAACTTTTCCATAGAGACCAAACTTCCCAAAAATTTCGCAGACGGGGCGCGACGGTTAAATCCGTAGGTAGTAATGGTGTTGAAGTTAAAACTAACTAATCGATACTGATAATATAAATACGAAAGTAACTCTGTCTATTTGATAAGTTTTCACACTTAAACCGGTTTTTTTTTAACTTATAGACTATCTTCTGCCAGCGGCTTCACCCGGGTGAAAAGTGTTTTTTTTATCCCAAGGGAACATTATACCGGGATGAAAAGAAGCCTATTCGCTCTAATGCCCATCGGGATCTGCGGTTCCCAGAAACAATTGTTTTTCTATTGTGTCTATGTGCTATTCCAGATTATAATCTATTTCTGTGCCATATATCATTCAGATCCGTTCGGCCGTTTCGGCGTGATTGAGTAACAAACATACATACATACATACAAACTTATCATTTATAATATTTGTAAGATAGGCTCGCGTTTGTCCACAATGTCAACTGATGGTAAGCGATGATGTGGACGACGATGAATCGAGTTTGGATACAAGTAACATAAAGTGCATAGGGTTCTACTTTTTATTCTGGAGTTACGTTCTCTTAGGATAATTTGCGACTTCCAAGCGGGCGGAGCCGCTGGCAGAAGCTAGTTTACAAGAACTAACACGATGGAAGTCGAACAATAACGAGCCAGGTCGCTACAATTGCCTAAACAGTGTAAAAGTTTGGAGGTTCGACGAGTCCATTACCGCCGTACCAATGCGTTCTAGTCCGCGGTATAGAGTAGATAAAAGACAGTGGTAGCAGTTGGTGTCTGTGTGTTTAATTTAGATCTAAGGTTGATTGCTGTTTTCTATTGAATTTTCCCTCGTACTTTTAGTTGCCGATTTCATATTTAAGATGACTTTTTGTAAAATGTGTTAGACCTATAGACGAACAGGTGCATAGAGACCTGAATACTGATTAGGTAACTAAGCTAGTTAATTATGGTGATTTAACTGTTAACTGATATAACTTTTCATCTGTTGCATGTTTCAGACCATACCACGAGCCAACACCAGCTTATGTTTTTTTTATGCAGTAAGTAGTAAATTAATGTTGTTGTATGTTGGAGTAAGGTTGGTGCATCTGCTTTAACCCTACTCTGTGCAACCCCCCAAATAAAATGAGAACACGAATACTGGTGATAATACTGTATCGTGTGAACTGACACACGGCGTGAACTTGCACAAAACCATCACAAAACGAATTAAACCTTTATTTGATACCCACTAATGTACTTCATTTGTGTTTAATTATTACTTCCATGATTAATCGGAAGCGATTTTAATTAGAATCGTTTTTCCCAATGCCTAAATATAACTTTTGATTAACTAGAATTTAGCCTTTTAGGTTCTAGGAAAATATCTCTAAAGTAAACACATCTACAATCCAAATGCTGACAAACCGCAAAAAGAAAATTCTGGAAGATTTTCCACTCCACTCGGCTCAACCTTTATTTTTACAGTTATTTATTCACATTAATAAAGGGTTTTTGTTTTTCGTTATCATGGCGAGTGATTCGAGTGGAGTTTTCTCCAAAAGGACCTAAAATTGCCATTAACATCGAATTTTAGGTAATCCGATTGTATTAGCTTCTGATAAGAGCCTTTGGGGAATCATCGTGGAGAGAAGATTGACCAGCTGGATTCTGCGTTACCGGGTGCCATCTGTTATCAGGGTGCACCATCGAAAGAAGATCTTATTTTTGATTTCAACTTTCCTATTGTACCTGTTTTTAATCGCTGTTCAAACTGCCTAATAGAACACATTTACTACCAGAATCCCCCCTTGAAACTGACCACAATAAATGATAGTTTAAAAAAATACTAAAAAACACGCTTTAATTGAAAACAATATTAAAAGTAGAAAATAATTTTCAATAATTTTAAATTAAGAATAGTGTGATTAACAAAAACAAAATGTAAGAAAGCGTGGGGTGCTTTGTAAGATATTTTGACAATTGACATCATGCACCAAAAGATAAAATAAAAAATATTGTTGATCATTCTTAATTTAAATTTATTGAAAATTATTTTCTACTTTTTAGTTTTGTTTTCTATTAAAGCGCGTTTTTTTGGAGTTTTAACTATTTAATTGATTGCATTGTCATCGGTATTTGATAAGTGTGCAAAGTTTCAAATAAATCCGACGCTTTGAAGGTGATGAAAATTACGTTCAAAGATTTCGTTACATAGATTCATAGAAACATACATACCAAGCTAATAAAAGCGTGTTTAAAATGATCTCAAGCATCAATTCACCGACTTTTTTAAACATGTAAAATTTTTCACAGCTTTCTATCATAATCCTGCTTCGGCTTAAAAATTTAGTTGGAGTGTCACCTTCCCTAGAGTGTACTTCCCGTATCGTCCGAGATCGGTTTCGGTAAAATAAACGTAGTCGCGAGTGGGGGGTTACCATTGATTGTATGGGGTTGTATGGGGTTACCCTGTTTTACGATTATGGAACAAGTTTTGTGTTACGTTTATCGCTGCTGGTCATTATTTTAATTGGCAACGTGGTTTTGTATTTTGGGGTGAAAAAGTTTAGATAAGTACTTTTTTTCTTGAAAATGTTTGTTGTTGGAATGGTTATTCGATTTGGTTAGGTATCGCTTTTATGTGCATTTTATTCTTTTTCTGAAGATATTTGTTTTGTTGAAGTGTTTTAAATTTAAGCAAATTGCCCGTACCCGTAGAGCTATCAAAATTTTAAACAATCCTGCAAAAAACTCCACTTCGCGTCTTGCATCCAGCGGACTCCCACAGCCTTAATTAACCACGTCATTGATCCACTTAGTAGGAGATCAAAGCACTACAAGCTTAATATTCAGCTCTGGGTAATATACAAGTTTTACAAACAATTTTTGTTACGACACTCAAAACTAACCAGAATTAGCCCAAACCAGTACTCAGATACGGCGTTCTCACCGAATCATCCAGAAGAAATAGCTAAACCCAACATCCAAGCTCTCTTGCCACTTCAAATCTAGCAATTACCTAGAAAAACAGACAAAAAAAAACGAAAGGAGCCATCTTCGTCCACATGGACGGTGTGAAGTGGTCAACAAACAGAACTCGATGAAAAAGGCAGAGACCACTCCCGACGGGGCCATTGGCAATAAACACGACGTACGGAGGAATGAAAGTGTGCGAGAGGGGAACATACCTAGAGGCACAGCTGACCAGACAGAAAGACACAATGTTTTTAATTAAAAAATAAAATAATGCCAAGATTTAAATAACAGAAGTTGACCAGAAGAAGCAGCAACCGCAAAGTGATGGAAAACATAGGAAACATATTTGCTAACTGAAGGAATTCTGGAAGGAAATCTCTTAATATAGGTATTAAATCATAACTAAAATTAATTACCAAGGCTACTGTAGACGAAGAAGAAGAAACTGAAAAAACAAATAAGGGGAAGGTAGTGAAAATATGTCTACGAGATATTCAGGTCAGTAGACAAACAACAAAATACTTAAAGTAAATAATGCAAACAATTTGACAGTAAAATCACTCAAAATCATTAGTACAAAAGATGCTACTAACGCGAGAGAAGATATTACAACTGAGAGAATAGGTAAGTAATTTCAAGCTGTAGATAGACCCCAGATATATGACCACATATCCCAATCAAAAGTTAATATCAACCAAACCTATGACCATAAAAGCAGCAAAAAACATTTAAATACCGCCATTAAAATTGGAAAATTCATTAAAAAGCCTTTCGAACTCCAATCACCGCTAATATATAAAGATTCACTGAGCCGTAAATTCGTTCATAACCAATGTACCGAAAAGATTTCACAATGAAAACTCACTTTAGGAAAGAAAGCATGGAATGAAGAAAGAAAAATTCCCATTACTATTTACTGCGTCCTAATTTGCGTTTTTCATAATTGAATGTTATCAAAATGGAACTCGAGACGAAAAATTTTTTCTTCGTAAATATTATGTCCTAGTATGACAACGCTTTTCTCTTGACAATGACTTCTAAAGCTTAGTAGTTAAGTCTCAAAGTTGATTGTGACAGTAATGTGATTGTATCAAAAGAGTATTTTTTTATTGTCTTTAATTATTCTTTTCTGTAATGTTTGTCCGGATTTCAAGGATAGATTGTTGGCAACATTGTATTTTCATTAATGAGTGCTTGTTTATTATCTTATGGAACAGCCCAATTTACCAAACCTTCAATCAAATCTGGTGATTATTGCAAAGTAAGGTAAGGTTCAATTTTGTCCCTTTTAACTTGGTGTTGCGTAGTTTTCTTAATGCAAACTCTAAAGATATTTACTAAGATAAGATCTACTACTATACAATATGTAGGTGCTTTTCTTAGAAAAACACTTCAACTAAGAAACTCTCAAGCACAACACTAAGCTAACAAAACAATCAGATATAATCTAAAGCTGGCAACCTCAATCCAGCCAGCAAATAAAGCCAGAAATATAAGCCGTCTGTGACGTCATCAAAAGCAGACTTCCAACGAAAACCCGTACCAACCAACATTGGTTCACAATAGAACATTTCCACAAACAAAAAAACAGGTGTACTATTTCACAATGATACCTAACAATTGTAATGCAAATAGTTGACACAAAAAACCAGAAAAATGCTATGAAAAAGAACGGGGTCACTATGCAATACAATTTTGACTTCGTTCACCATCTGTCATGGCTAACAAAATGGTTTAAAAAAAAAATGAAAACGGACGTTACGAAACTTGGTGCTCAGTTATTTGAAACATCCATCATGGGTATAATAGAGGCGGGGAAAATGAAAACATAATTAAAAAGAAGTTGCTAGGGAACTATTATACGTTTATGAAAGTCTTAGGTAGCTACACTAATGGTCTTTTCGTCTTCATCATGATCATTAGTAGGTAATTTTAACCTTGAATCTACTCTTGGGTGAAAGACCTCATTTCTTTTGTGCCAAACTTCTTAGTTTTGTGCGTTCCTTAATCATTCGGTTTGCTGTCACTTTGAAGTTGGCGTCTTCATCATCTGATCACCTGTACTGTGAAACCATGATATTGTATTGTCATCAATACTTCACACGTGTGTCAAGTATCGACTTTATCGAAATACAAAAAGTATATCAAATCGATCACAACATTTGAGCAAGCTGACAGTTATATTATTTAGGATGTTATCCTAAATAAAGCAAGAGAAAACACACACACACACACATTTTTTTCATAACATTGTATTGAATATTGTTTTTAGTGTACAATAAAGAATTAAGAAAGAAAGATCTGAACATAGTCCGCAATTCCGCAGTTTATTTCTTCCCTGCCGCGTGATACGTCTACATACAACTTCCAGCTTCGAGAAAACTACATTGTTTTTACGATATTGGTAATGAACTATGTAACATAAACTTGCTTATATTTTGCCAGCACATAAAGCAAGTTTTTTCCTCTCAGTTGAGTTTTACGACTGTCGTGGATAGATGAACACTGCGATACAATTTTTTTCCACTATTTTTTATGCCATCAACACGAAAATCTGTAAGTAAATGTTCACGGAATGATCGAAACCATATTTTGGTTTAGCGTGCTTAGATCGTTGTGTTTGGCGATTGATTTTTTATATTATTTATCAGCTCAATATTTTCAGGGAAGAAAACTTGCCTACGCCATTTTCCCAAATCTATCTCGATCGATCAGACGCATTTATAACCCAAACTAATATTTTAAATACGAATATGAGTTTGTTTTTTTGCGCTTTTACGCCTCAATGCGTAACCGGATTTAAATGAAACTTGGCATATGTGTAGACCACAACCTAGATAAGGGCATAGCTTAGTTTTGATCCCAGTATAATGTTCCCCTGGGTTAATAAAACACTTTTCAGGCGGACGCAGTTTGAAATATGACGAAGAATAAAACTCACCCCAACTCAAAAGAAACATTACAGCTCAAATCGAGCAGAAACACAAATCCCCGATTAAAGTCAGCACCAACTGTATTTATAATTCCCAGACATGAAAATCACATTAAACAGTCTGGATTTACACCTCTCGGAAAACGGTTCAGTAATTCCGGAGGTAGAAACGTATAGACGGGCAGACGTGCGACGATAATTCTGTGATAAACGGACGGGAGGACCCTTTCATTAGCGCTGATTGTAAGGACGAACAAGGCTTTTTATTCTTTCTATTTTTAGACGACTTTGAAAATGGAGAAATGGTTCTGTATGGGTAGAACATGAGGTAGACGTTGATTGGAAAAGGGGACTTTAAATATGACTTGTATTTTGAAGCCTCACACCTTTTTATACTCAGGTGCGTCTAGAAGAAATAATAATATCTTATAGATCCGCTTGCGCCACTCCGTATAACTCTTAGGGCCTCGTTCTCCATCTGCATTTAAAGTGTCGAGTAGGCTAACCGCCAGTCAAAGTCACCCATAACGTCATGTGCGAATTTCACGACGTTCGAGTAGCACTAATTTTAAGATTAACTGACCCATATCTTACTTGCTACGACATCTGCCCATTAGCGAGTTTACCCATTAGTTAAAAGTTGTCCGTTGTCATTTTGTGTAGATTATTTTACAATTTATTAATAAAATGGATTTATTTGACTTGATTGATCATCAATTGGATGAATCAGAACATTCTACGACGCAACGGGTACCTAGGATTGATATATTTAAATGTTGTGTTGATTATTTTACGGACCTAGGTGTCACAATTTTTTTGCTAGAATTAGTCTATTGAATTATGCATTAAACCAAATGCTTAACCTTATAAAACATAAAATAATCCATAAATCGCAAGATGATTTGTATTTTATTATTTTTCAAGCAGTTTCACTAATAAACTATCAAATCTACAGAACTTCTGAACAATAGGTTATTATAACATATTAAAACCACATACATACCAAACCAGACGAAAAAACACCATAAATATAAAAAATTAAAGAAAGCAAAAGTGTTTATATGCGCCAGGCACGACGCATACCCTAAAAAAAAAGTACAAATGAGTATTGACATCTGGCAATGGCATTCGACGAGTAACATTGACGTATTATTGAACGAATGTAACGCAATATTTGTTAAGGCATTCACTTAACCAGTACGTTGTTACTCGAACCTATAATTTCGTTTATGAAATTAGCAAAAGATACCCGCAACTTTCATGTGCCACATAACGTTATCCTGGACATAACTAATCAACGCTTTACTTGGAGATGGTGAACGAGGCCCTTAGACTAAAACTTAAGTTTTAGGCGCAAGTAGAATTCCAAAATTAGACATTGTACCTACTACGAAAAGTACAAAACGTAAAGTAATGTTTTGTGAAATTAAATGGGTAAGTTAAAAATAAATCTTTCTACGAGTTTTGTATTTTAATTGAAACTTTCTATGTTTTCATTTGATAATTTTGTTTGGTTTGTGTTCCGTCGAAAATATTCATTAATAAACACTCGTTATTATATTTTGAAACCGATTTCAGTTTCAATCGCAGTCACCAAAACATGTTTACATCCAGCTCTCCCGAGATTGGTTTCCAAAACTCATCGTTGCGACCAATATTTGCCAAGTCAGCAGCTGGAGTCGTGCTCGTAAATATTTTGCCAGCACATGAATAAGATTCTCTTTATTAACATTTTCTATTTGCTTCTAAGAAAGTAAGAAACCAAATAGAATTACGTACTTTTAGACCCATTTCTGCGTAATTTTCAACCGTATCAGGGCACTTAATGAGCTTTCCAATCTTTAAAGATACGGGAAAGGTAAAACGAACATCAAAATCTACCTTTTTTCCATAATCGAATAAAACTCGACAATCAATGAGGAAAAAGGGAAAGAAATATATCCCATTATAAAGAGAGAAGCACTCATTGTATCGTCAAATAATCTTGTTAATGGCACATTTGGAAAATGAGAACTTTAGCTCATAAAGTCATAAAAAGCTAACCTTTCTTTTTTACTAAACGGATGGAGGGTAAACAAGAGAAATGGTTTTCTAAATGAAGACAAAGGGATTCAACTCGAATAGTATAAAAGCGAGACTGTGAAAAGTGACAATAAATGATATTTGACAACGCTAGGATTTGCTTCACGTTTTTAGTGTTCCGTAAACGAAGGGTCCAAATGGGGCTCCATTTGGACTCTAGGAGGGCCCTAGGGGGGCTTATTACTGTCACTCACGCGTCTGTCTGTCTGTATGACTATCTGGAGCTACAGTCTTAAAATTTTCACAGTATAAGCATTTTATTGACCCAAAGCCATACAAATAGAAAAAAATATATTTAAATGTTTCGAAGTTAAATGGGGGCCACGAAAAACAAAACCGACCTTACCCATCGAGTGGAATATCGTTGTTTAGAGCTCACTGAGTAGATAAATATTGTATTTTTCTTTTAAAACATAATGGAAAAAAAGGGATGAGAAGCCACCAAACCTAATTATTTTTTACAAAATTTTGTTCATGTACTTGAAATTTGGTGATAATCTTTATTATTACGTATATTTTACTAACCAGTACCAATCGATTGATAAATATGATTTTTAGGGTTCCGTACCCAAAGGGTAAAAACGGGACCCTATTACTAAGACTCCGCGGTCCGTCTGTCTGTCTGTCACCATGCTGTATCTCATGAACCGTGATAGCTAGACATTTGAAATTTTCACAGATGATGTATTTCTGTTGCCGCTATAACAACAAATACTTAAAACAGAATAAAATAAATATTTAAGTGGGGCTCCCATACAACAAACGTGATTTTTGTGCCGTTTTTTGCGATAATGGTACGGAACCCTTCGTGCGCGAGTCCGACTCGCACTTGGCCGGTTTTTAGTGCTAGGGGCCCTCTACTCAATAACAAAAATAAAGAATGTTGTAAACAAATTCGATATAAAATGTTGTATTTGTTGTACATCGATTTAATGGAATTAGTATAGACGAAAGAAAGTTTGAGATCTCAAAATATCCAAGGTCATAGAACTCTATGAAGTCACTAGAAGATTAGATGAGAACTAGAAAATTTTCACCCCTGCTGTCAGATGATTGAGCTGTCATTGCTTGTCATAACTTTGTTATTAAATATTGTACCTTCATGTTGCCCAGAGTATAGGTTATTATGTCCGGATAAAAATCTTTTTACTTGTTCAGCAACTTGTTATTATGAAGCGGTTTCAATTCGAACAACTTGTTGAAAACACCTGTATAAAGGCAAAAAGGTTCCAGAATTTAGGAGTACAAAAGATGTTATTTCTAAGACCTGAAGAATTCGTTTTAGGTATCTTATTAAGTGTAGCCAAGAATATAACTATTTTCTACTTGTTAAAAGTTGGCAAACATTCTCTACCTAACCTCGGAGGAATTTATTCTCCAAATATAATATAAACATTTAATTATACCAAGACATGTTGGAAGTTTCGTCGGTGCCATGCGAAAACTACTTCATTACACTGTGTAACAAACTTGGTATATTTTATGTGCCCTAGATATTATGAACTGGCAAAGTTGACCGACTGAAGATATTTAACTACTTAAACGCAGTGAAAACATTGTGGGAACCGCATTTCCATATCAATCCTGCGACGCGGCGACGTTTGCCGACACGACCGCCCCGCGTCGCGTCCAAAAGCTAAATGACTGTAAGAATCCATCCCAGTTTCAATTTATCACCGAGAGATGGCGTTGAATGTATGAATGAATTGAAAGTTAGATTACACAATTTAAATTCCCCCTTCATGCAAAATAGGGATGGAAAGATGAGGTCTGGGGGGTGTAGAATACATTATACTAGAGAAAGCTGGAGGGGAGGGTGAAATATTTACCTCGCGGGAGTTTGGAAGTGTGTGCGTCGAAGCGGAGCAAAATCTTAATGGATTATGGTATGATTGGACTACTCGGCTTACCTGCAGATATTTTGCAAGTCTTTTTATCCTCAATCCGCCTGTAGATTGGTTTCTATAGAGTATTAAACGTATTCCGACGCAATGGGACCTTTTTTTATTGGTCCCTTTGAGTCGGCGAGCAATTAGGGAAAATAACAATTTAATTTTTTCAGCGATGTCTGTAGCTAATCCAATTTGCTTCGTTTTTTTCCGTATCGGATCGGCTTTGCGAACGAATCGATTAGCGAGATGAATGTGCTAATTTTGAAAGGGTTGGTCATATTATTCTGTTTTTGATACGTTTATAGAGTAGTTAAATACCTATAAACAAAATGTATTCTTACGACTTTTCAAGTCTGTTGCTCCCAAATCAGAATTGTTAACAATTTACCTAAGAAAACGCTAGATTTTCCCTATTCTAGAACCAGACAGAGATTTCTGAGTTTCTAAATAGTTAGCTCATCATCAACAGTCTTTTAATGGTCCCACTGCTGGGACACAAGCATCCTTTCTTCATAATACACCACGCGGGCCCAGTGCGGGTTGGAGGATGTCACAGATCTTCGATTTTTTGGTTCCTTACGATGTTTTCCTTCACCGCAACGGTTAGCTCACGTAGGTTTATTTAGATGATGCCTCTGACTTTGCTGCTTAAAATAGGCGGATAATGTAAATATGTTTAGTAAATTACTTTCCTATGTACATAGCTCTAAATACAGTTAACATCTATTTATTTAGTCGCTTCAATCCTCATATAGAAAGAGATGCAACATAAAATCTATACCTACTATAATATAATAAAGAGGAAAGATTTGTATTTATGTATGTAACGAATAAACATAAAAACTACTGGACCGATTTCATAAAATTTAAGCTACACTATCCCCGGGTGACATCATCATCATCATTTCACGCGAAAGATGTCCACTGCTGGACATAGGCCTCCCCCAGGCGTCGCCATATAGGCTGGGTTGCCACATAGGCCCTGGTGACATAGGCTACTTTTTATCCCACGGGAACGGGAACGGGAACAACGCGGGTGAAACTGTGAGGCATCCGCTAGTACTTTTATATGGCCTTGAATAAAGTATCTATCTAGGACCTACGAAAACCATTGACAAAGTCAAGTCCTTTACATAATACATAACCATAACTAAATACTACAACTTTATCAAAGTTACCCATTGTTTTCTATATACTCAGCAACTCCAAACTATCGGCAATTCGACATGTTGTTCTAAGATCAGATGGTTCTACCTTCCTTGTTATTGCTTTCCTATAGTTTGTGCGGTGAGCAGAGAGGTAGATGTTGGAAGGTCAGCCGGTGAAGTGGTTTACGGTTTTCAGTGGTAACCTAGGTCGTGGTGTTCTTTTGCTAAATTAAAGTTCGATTATTATGTTATTCTAAATAGCAAACTCTTTAAAATTTTCTCTTTTGATATGCATTATTTTCGAAGTTTCGCAAAATTAAGCTATGTGTGACGAACAATGGAGATCTACCTATTTCTAAAACTAGTGTAACCTTTATGTAAGTACCTATTAGAGCTCCTCAGATAGATCCTCCTATTAGATCTTTGTTATAGTGGGTGTTAAACTACATCATCATTCTCTTGCCCTCCATTATCATAATCATCACCCTTTTACTGCTGGCAGACAGGCCTCCTGTCTGTGAGATCCACCATGAGGGCCCAGCCACCTCTTTCCCTTTTCACAATTTATCTGTCATATTGATTAAATGCATTGGGAAGCCTCCTACTAGATGGACCGATGACCCGTTGAAGGTTGCGGGCATCCGGTGGATGCGAGAAGCACGGGATCGAGCAATGTGGCAACGCCTAGGGGAAGCCTATGTCCTGCAGTGGATGTCTTTCGGCTGAAATTATGATTTTTCTAAGAGTTCTTCTTCAGCCGTTCCCTTTCTGCGGTTTCTGCCCCTATCATGAAACTACCTTTTGTTCAAATCCATCAATAACTTAACACAAAATCTTAAATACAATTCTACTCCTGTTCCCCTTTTATTTAAATCGTTGCCAACTTCAGAAGCCATTGCAAGAGGTCCTTGAAAGTCGCAGTCGCGCGACTTTAAGTCGTTCCTTGTGCTTCTATATGTAGGTATATTCACGACTCGCGCATAAAGGGCTTGGTAGAATTAATTACCATCGTTTTGTAGAATGTATTTTATTTGTAAGAGGTAATTTGCTATACGGTTCGCTATTTATGCTGAATCTTGTTTAGAAATGTTGGAATTTTTTTGCTTTTACAAATTACAAGAAAATGCTTGGCACTGGCGGTGGTAGTGACTCCAACTTGTACGAGAAGGTTTCAACACTTTCAACACAGGTCGGCATTTTTATATGATTAATTTATAATATCGACAGTGTTCTCAAAGCAGTGAAGGAAAACATCGTGAAGAAACCGGCAAATCCCAGAAAGAAATACAAAGACATGTGACATCTACCAACCAGCTCTCGGTTTATGCGGTGGTTATACTGCTTCTCATAGAGGGGGTTTCCTATGTATCAGTAGGATTTTTTGCTATGATATGCTTTTGGAAATATATCGTCAAACAATAACAGAATTAGATAAGGACATGTATTTGTTTCATACAAGGAAAAACACAAATGCTTAAGAAGAAATGCGGGCAGAGAGCTCCGACTGAATTTCCTAAGTACAAAGTCATAATTTGAGATTTGGCTCTCGCCTATTTCCTCCTAAGTATTGGACACATTTTAAAGATATTCCATAAATGGAATAAAAAAGATATAATTATGTTGTCCTTTTATGTTTTCCTTGTTAAATTTGTACACAATAACCTCCGTTATCAGCGCAATTCTAAGCATTTTTGAAGGTTCTAGTGCTTGTAAATATAAAGTAACATCAAAAATTAAAACAAGGGGAAACAGTATATATCTTTCTTTTTCAGTTTATTGAATATGTTTTAAATTGGTTCAATATTGGCGGAGGAAACAGGCGAGAAATACCTCGAATTATGACTTTTTACTTAGGATATTCAGTCGGATGTCTGCGAACCGTTGTAAAACAGGCTTTTGCTGAAATAAATTTATAAATTAACTAAATCAGTGAAGTTTTCCCGTATTACCGCAGTTAACCTCCATAACCCAAAATTCTTTAAAATACCAAGAAATCTGTTAATTCAGTTTGAACTAAAACATGCTAATTATGAGGCTTACTCATACAAGGTAAATCTTTTGTTTCACAAGTAGGTAAAACTTGGGTTTTTAACGTCTATGTGGTTATAAACACAGAATATGATTACTCACTTTTTCTTTGTTAGTTTGTGCTAGGTTCTGTCCGCGACTTTGCTCGCGTGCAAAATTATGCAAAGCAGCCTATAGGTAATGAAGCTACTGCTGGGACACAGATCCCCTTTCTCTATGTTTCATTATCTCAAGGCAGAGAACTTATTGGGATGAAAAGTCCTATGTCCTAATCTATGTCCTATAAATCTATCTGTAGGTATGCAGCGATTAATCCATACCCGTTCAGCGGTTGAGTCGTGAAAACTTAACAAACAAACAGACATACACTTTCGCATTTATAATACTTATTAGCATGGATTTCATTTGCACTTGTGAATGAGTAAGGATATTTCTTAGTCAATGTTTGTAGTTATTGTTAATCGTAAAAACGGTAAAATTCTGGACGGCTTTCTTATGAAATGCGTCATTGCTTTGCGAGTATGATGTTAAAGCTTTTAAGGAACAATAAGTTCGTTAAAGTTACCAAAATATTCGAAATACTGTTTTCATTTAATATCCCAATTAAATAGAATCAATACTTAACATTCTTCATCGATAGCTCACAATTTAACGGACCTTTTGAACCCTTCACATAACCTACTCACATTTCAAGGAAGCTAAAACACTATCTACTTACATCAATATAATAATATGCGAAATATTACAAAAGAATTCGCTAAAAGAAGTCAGACACTTGAAAATTGCAAATTTTTTAGCCCTTTTATTCAATAGAATCTTGCCAAAAAATTGTCACTCAAAAGACCTGCTAATCGGTCTTTATATCCAACTTGATAGATTTCGTTAAAGCAATTTTATTCGCAACAGGAGGTGCGCACGCTTCTAATGTATTGCTAATTTCTTCACTGGCAATGTTATTATGCATTGTGTTGTGTGACATTGAAGTTAATCTATTGTGAAGAACTGTAGATGATTAGGTGTAAAATTGGTAGCCATTTACAATGTATACGGTAATGTTGGAAGTCTGTTTATTGCTTTTAACCGTGCAGTCTTCCCACAACAAAGAAGATAGTTTTTATTCGGTATACTATGTTCAACTCCCTAAACTATAATGACCAGTAAACCAGCTTTTGAAAGAATCCTACTTTTTTTAAGGAATCGATTTTATAATCTTTAGCATTAGAAATAAATCATTTGATTAGTTACTGGTGAAGAAAGGCCTTTCTTAAAATGTTATCACTATCCTCCCTCTGGTCTGGTAGGTCAATGACAATGTCTTTGTAATCATCATCAGCTTCCAACTGCCCATATCCTGTTATATGTTTATGGAAAGAGTATAAACTCCAATCATCAGAATCCGGATATAGTCAGAACTTGGCATAAAACCTGTTTGATCTTACAGCTAAATCAATACAAAAAAGACACTCACCTGAACTCCTGGCGTGCACATTATCAACAATCACTTGAAACACTAATAACAAAAACATGATAGTTTTAAACCTACTAAAGCACCAGCTTCCTTTACTAAACCTTTCATTCACTACACTATATTCTTTACAATTATTGTCACAACTATTACTGCTAATTCTTTCTTTAAATCCTCTTCTTTTATATCCTCTGTCTTCTAGAAGATATTTGAGGTCTTGTAGACTCTTCTTTTTTGTTGTTATTGGGTTACCAGAAGGTTCTGTGACCGGGTCTAAGTTTGGGTGGTCAGACATGGTTGGTGGTGGTTTGTTCTTGCTAGAGATTTAGTGGTTGACTGTGGTCAAATTCCTGGTTCATCTTGGTATTGCATCTGTAACAAAGAAATAGCATTTCGTTAGTAAAGACAATAGTGAAATGTTTGTTTTAGAGACTGGTATAGATCGTCATTCAGTTGAAAGACGTCAACTGCTAAATCTCTCTCAGAAATACAATTCATAAAGAAAATGCCGTTAGACAAGACAATAATAAAATTGTCGTTTTAGTGACTGGGAAAATAGATTTCGGATCATTATTTAGACGAAAGACATCCCCTGTTGAACATGGACCTCTGTCAGAAATACAATTTAGATTTATAGTACATAAAAAGTCTGATGGACAGTCATTACATTCCACACATTGCGGTCTGCAAAGAAGAAAATATAATAGCATAGTTGCAATATGTGGAGTTTTACTAAGGTGTTAATAGAACATTTAATATTAGCTCATCAATACACCCATACAAGAAGATTAAAAGCATCGACGCTCACACAAGTCGATCTTTATATTATAAAACCTTTATTGTGCAAAATGCAGCACATTTTAATGCTCAATATAACACTATTATGGTAGAAGCCCATAAAATATAGCCTGTAAGATTATTAGACTAGGCGCGATGATTGGCAATCCATTATTTTTTTATAGCTCGCCGTTTGCCAGCCAACTCACCCACACACCAACACGGTTCACCAACACCAACATCAAACAAAAACACTAACAACTTAATAGGGTAAACGCACCAACAATCGGCCGCCAATAAATTTCTTACACAAAATAAAAACGGGACGGGATTATTGGAACGAAAATAAGCACAAAACGGGAATGCTGCCGACAATCTAATAAGCAATTCATCAAGGGATGTGACAGTATGTGTTATCGTGGAACGTAAGCCTGGTGGGGGGAGGGGAGATGCACTGGAACCACCTGCGACCAGTGACGAAGATAACTCTGAGTTAGATGAACTTGCCCCTTAAAGCCGGATTAGCACTAGACAAGTCTCAAGTCTAGTCTCCTCCTAATGAGTCGGTTTTGTTCTTTTCGCTCAAGTTTTCGATAACGAAGGGATTATTTTTTATATATAAATTCTCTGTTGAACTCTCGAGCACGTTTGAGCAGAAAGGTGTTAAATTGGATAAGATTTTGTTATTGCTTAGTTTTTACGGCGCGCTAACTTTAGCAAAGTCTGAAGATTTATGTCTGGGTTTTCGTAAATGTGGATTGTCGCGTTTTTCTTTTTTAATACTTTTTGCTAGATTTTATTGGTTAGATTTATTGAGATTCTTGGTTAACTTTGTTGGAGTAAGTGTTGTGTTTTAACTTTCACAAGTATTTAAGATTATATAACATCTACCTAAGTGACAATATGAGTACTTTCATAATTATTATTGTGGACCAAACAATTTTTGAGTACCTAACGAAATGTTTCCGAAGGTTTGAAAACCTTAGCTAAAATTTCAAATTAATGAGCTTTAATTCATTGTCATATATACCAATACCTAAACCAAACCCCAGAAATTCTGATGAACATCAAAAAAGAGTTGCTTAATAATAATTGTTCCTATATCCACATACACAGATAGATATCTATTTTACAGCAGGCGATAGCAATTTCCAAACTAGCAACAAAACAAACAGCTCCCACCAATAGTTAAATAACTATTCCCCATATATCTTTAGCACGGTAAAACGTGAAATTCCCAACTGTTTACACATAAAACAATGCACAACGGCACAGCCGGTTCAGGTGTGCCAATCCGGGGCTCAAAGCTACCTCATTAATCTTCCCTGCCCTTACTAGCCAGTCCTGCGGTAACGGATAATGGAATACTTCGGTTTTGACGGTATTTGTGAATTTTGGATATCTGTAATATCATTGGATTTGTTGATGGAACATTTTGACTCCTTTAACTACGAATATACAATTACTAATGATGGAACTGGACAAAGAAAGAACAAAAAAAAAAACAATATTAACAACAGAAACGTATGTCTGTTAATAATAAATCTGGTAAAGAACATGAATCTAATCCAAATAATAAACTAGATATAGACGATTTGTCGGCCATATATTCAGAATCGGACTCTTAATATCCTGCATAAGTTATGATAAGTGAAACTATAGTGCCCCTAAGCGAAGTTATTATCATAGCTTTCAAAGCAACAGAATTGAAACCCAACAAATTATCGCTGTGTGCTATTTAAGATATTGCCAACCCTAAGGCCGCGGGCAATGCTGTTCATTCCGTAAATATAACAAGCGTGATAATAGTGACAGCAGATCTTAATCTAAAATCAAATGTTCTATTTGAACTTGACCAATTTGAACTAAATACAGTAAGGTTCACTTACGCCAAATACTTAAAGGTAGTTGCTAACAACGAGGTTTAATAACAAATATTTCATACATAATAATTAATCGGGTTAGCTACTAACTCAGAGTTAATAAGATAACCTCGGGGTGACTCAAGCGGGCCTAAGAATTTTACATAAACAAGACCCTAATTCTACAATAGAAAAACGTTTATTAAAAAAGATAAACATGAAAAGGGTTGTAACAAAGTAAATGTCATCATTACACACCATTACAGAAAAATAAAAGGGAATAGCCGATCAAGGGATCAATGAGCCAGCGATGAGAATAATTCTCACGTTCCGACGATATTTCTATGCTTAACGACGGCAGGAAATTCGTTCGGACTTGTCCGAGAGCTTGGGTCCGTAGATCGTAACTGAAAATTGTTTTAGCCCCCCGGGAGCTGAAGTTCAGGTGGACTACCCACCCTGAGATCTTTCACAGGTGCTATCATGAGTTATTGTCCAATTGTACACGTTTTATTAGAAAGGAGAATTTTATTGGTTCTCGTACGAGTTTTCTTCAATGCTCTTGGGAGTTGCAGGAGGTGCATCACTTGTCTGTATTTTTTTATATTGGCACCTTATTACCTGCTTCTCTTTTATCTGAAAAGCGTGTTAACAATGCTCTTGAATTTGTGCAACACTCATTTTCAATTTATGTTGTTCAGTTTTGTTGTTGTTGTTAAGTTTTTGAAATCGAGCTGAACCACAATTTATAATTAAAACCACATCGTGAACATGATACATAACTTTCTCGCTCCATCCAATAAAGTTGCTGAAAAATATTTTTTCATAATTCTGTACTCCATCTGGGTTTGCTAGCTCGTTTGAATTTAAAATCATCACATTTTTCCCCAACTTTAATTAAATTAAAATACAATGCAAAAATTTTAAATCCGGTAAAACGAGCTTGTAACGGATCGAATTAAATTTGAATAAGTGGCTTCAGACAGGACTGAAACGCTGAGAAGAAATATAAACAGTCATTTATCGTAACAATCCTTAGGTCCATTCCTCTTTAGCCCTCTGGAGGGGAGGTCGAGCACAGGTGCAGGGAGGAACTCCCCCCTTGACTGATTGTTTGTTTTGCCATTCCCGGTTTCACAGTTTGTTTTGCAAAGGAATTTGCAGTTGCAACGGAGTCGGACTAAAAACTCAACGGCTCATCAATTTTGGTGTAAGTGTTGGTAAGATGTCTCTGTTAAGGATTGTGGAAAATGTTTAGTAGTGGTTTAGAGTTCTGTGTTCGTTCCTGGTGGTGTTTTGCTCGTTACCGGTGCTAAGTGGCTGGATTTGAGAAATAACAATAGTTAGACATTTGTAAACCCTGTCAACGAGAAGGATACAAATCAATAGAAAAACGCAACAAGTATAATACCTGATACTGAAGACACTAATTAGCAAATCAAATCAGTTAAAGACATAAACCACGACAAACGACACGAAACTAAAAAGGCACTATTAGAAAAAGCACAACAGATAAAAATGAATATTGAAAACAACAAAAAGAAAATGGCTGCTCATTTTTCACATACGCAATTAAACGTTCGTAATAACAACCAAGATGGTCAGTTATTCTTTAAAAGGAACGTTGGTTATGTTCAATCTAAATTTAGAAATGGCTTGAGTGGAATGGTCAGTGCATTCTAGTGGATGAGGCTAAAGTTTGTAGAGGAGAGCGGGATAATTAAATAATAATAATTAGTGTTTTGAAAGGCTTTGGAAATAAAGCGAAGTGGATTTTGAAGTTCGGAAACTTAGAACTAATAACGGAGTGGGAAGAGTCAGTATGGTGTCAACTTTGATGATAATTCTTTGTGGATTATGTTAAACAGAGATGGTTATGAAACCGATAGCAAAATTTTCGAGGCAGTAATTTTTGTTCTCTTTACTCAAATCATTAAATATTAACACTTAGCTTCTTTATCAAACATCACATCAATCACCATATTTCTATTATCTTCAACCTTCACTACATCATGAAACAGTTCACACTCTCAACCCTTTCAAAAATCTATTTCTAAAGTTCAATCTATTAAAAATATCGCATCAGCTAAGTCTTTACACCACACCCCATCTAACCAGCCTTGCGTCGCAGGCGGGGTTAAAATTTCATGGCCTTAAACAGGTCCGGCCTGGTCCCACCCTGTTTACAGGCATCGGAACCAAGTAGGTATCCAGGTACTGTACTTAAAAGAATTTTTCCACTTTAATGCTTAGGAAGTCGTTTATGCATCAACGATGGAGAAATGGCTTGTTCGATACTTTTAGAGAATATTTATGGATATCAGTGTTTTGTTTTTCCATTGAAGATATTTGTTGAAAATTTTTCCTTTTTTTGTTGTTATTGTCTGGTTTAGTGTTATGGTTAGTTATCATTTCTGTGATTGCAAGGTTTTGTATCGTACTTTCATCGTGAGATATAGTTGCATATTTATCATAAGCATTTTGGGCTCCAATAATTTTATTAATACTCGTATTTTTTTCTACTACTATATCATTTTCTACGACTGTTTCAGATTATATCAGATCAAAATAACACTTAACATTACAATTTGACTTCCTGAATTCTATAACCATTATACTTAAACAAGCTATCTACAAAATAGAATGGTAATGTACCAATTTCGTTGGAAATATTGGCATATTCAAGTCGGCAATATTAAGCGTTCTGCGGCACAGTCCCGATTTCCCTAAGTGCGATAAGGATCTAGAATCTAGACCATTTCCCGTCCATTCTAGACTGAAACAGGAGCTACGAAGGAAATAGAGCACTGTGGTTTGCTTACAATATTCGGTTATATGATATACTGTTAATGTGTTCAGTATTCGTGGTAAGGATATTAATGATAGACCTAGAAACTAGGTCCTAGACGATTTACAGCATTGGGTTTAAGGATTTATTACCTAACAAGAGACTATACTTCATTATTTTGAATCTATTTAGAAGGAGTAGCGAAGCCTTCTAAGGTTAGTATATCTACTGTGGTAGTAAAAGTCAGAGAAACTAAACAAAATGAAATGGATAGAAATCAGTGCTTTCAAACTACAACTCCAAAGTTAAACCACAAAACTTTTACCATAAAAAATTCAAGACCTTATATAAACGTAGTGAATAAAATTCCATTCAACTATTCAGCGAGGTGAGACCCCCAGTTGTCGGCATCGTAACTCCACGTCGGCTACAATTTGGCGAATGCATTCCCCCACTAAATCGCCGTTCAAGTATTGAAGGCGCTGTGAAAATTTCATACGCTAAGTGCCTATTCGCGTGGTGTCTCGTTAAGGAAATACTCCACCGCATGTTAGCCTCAAATCCCTCTTAGCATTAAAGGTCATAAGTTTCGTCGGAGTGGTCTATAAAGTTTACAAGTTATTGATTTTTAACGGTCTTAAGTAAAGCTTTTGATCTTGTTGCTATGATTTTACTATGCGAGCCATTTTATTAATAAAATAAGGCATTTCATTTATCAAAACCTGGTTTTCGTTGTTCAAAAATGGAGACACTAAAACTGAATTAGATTTTGTAAAGATACTATCAGATTAATTTAGGGAAGCCAAAGAGATTAAATTCATCGTTCTGTTATGAAAGCAATCTGTATCTGATGTCCCAAGAGTTCTCGTATATCTTAGTTCTCCTATTCCTTCAATTCGCCTTGTTTTGGATCCGGTTCTGTCTCATTAGCAACTACAGATCCAGTTGATTCATCCTAGCTTGTGTTTCTGGCATTACGTGAACAGACAATACGTCTGCTTTCAGAGAATATTTAGATAATCTTATTCCGAAGATCTCGCTTATGACGGTCTCGGGAGGTTTATTTTCAGAGTCAGGATTTATTTTTCTGTCTGGACGGATTTGGGCTTATTCAGAAATGTGTCGTGTAGCTATAAAGTAGGGTTTCTTTTCATTATTACATATCATCCTAGCCTTTTCCTGTTAGGATCAGCATCTACTCCAACCAGACGTGATTGAATATCAATATTAATGTGGATATATGAAAAAGATTCTCCCAAATGAAACACGAATATAACACGAATAGCGCTGTTAAATCCGAATATCAAATTATATCGGTGCAATAAATTATTTTTTCTCACAGAAATGAATTTTACCGGGACGTTATCTAGATTAAAACGAAATGAATTCGACCGAGTAGATTAATAACAGCCCAAGTGTAAGGTTCTCAGTTTACAGTTATGTTGGATGATAAGCATTATACATCAGCCACTTTGAATTTCAATTTACATGCTCTAGGATTACAACCCTTAATTCTATTACACATAGCTCAGATTTCGTCGCATTTAAAATCGTTTTATGACCTTTCTTCTAACCTATATCATTGGAAAATGAACTTTCTACCTAAATGTTAAAGTTGATATTCGTGTTAGATGCACTGTTATACTTTCTCATTTTTATATTACCGCCAGTTTGTGTATATGCGTGATTTATATCCTCCTTTGAAATATTATCGGTTGTGTATTCATCAATCTAATTTTAGAGCGACTTTAAGTAGTTCTTATCTTTATTGTGTTTGACCCTTGTTTTATTTGTATCATTAGAATTAAGTTTAAGATGGAAGTTAATTTATAATAGGCAATGATTAGACGGTTGCATCTGGTGCGATTGACAAATTGAATTTATGTGACTCAAGGCTTGGATAACGTTGGTTCTATAAATACTGTAACTTTTGGGAATTGCTTAAGATAAAACTAAAAACTAGCTTTAAGAAAGACTGACAAGCCGCCATTGCTTTTTCAGAGTTTGACACTTTCTTTATACACTTATATGGGTATACATAATATATAGCTTATTTTAATCTTGACAATATATCTTTTAATGATGAAAGAACCTTGCAAATGAGGGCAGTGATTCCAGCGATTCTCCTCCACATAATTATACTCAATGACACAATTATAATCAAAACACATATAGGTTACAGTATAGATAATTTAACAGGACACAAACCAACAAAACATGATATCCTAGAACCACCATCCATAATAACACAAAAGAGAAACCTACTCGACACATTAACAATTTTAACATTAATTACCACAAACGAAGGGAAAATAAAAGAAAAGCTAGACTCATTAACCGTCGGTAAACTAATGGGATTTGATGGGAAGGCGAGCAAAAACGCGAACAATTCCCGGAGGCACGGTTAAGCATGATTTATAGTAGCTCCCTCTGTATGAGAGCGAGTGAATTGTAAAATGAAACACACCTGACTCGCCTGATGACAATTGATGATTATTTTTTTTGTTTTGCATATTGAAAGGACTGAGAATGGTGGTTTTGATGTATGGCTTTCTTTTTGCTTTGTTTTTAATGGTGTTCATTCAATTCTCTATGATGGTAAAATATAACTAGGTAAATGGGAGATAGTGAACCATCATCACCATTATTTTACTCTTAACTAATACATAAAGCATATAAAATTATATGGATAATCTCTGAAGGCACTCATCCGATCACAGAAAGTTAAACCATCCCTGTGTGTGACATGCTTCTTTTATCCAGATAACTTTATCAGGTCAGGATAGGTCACTCTAAAGTCTGCCAATTTTGTAAAAACTTGTATTCTTTACTAAAACAGCAGAAAAATTACAATGATTTATCGAGTCAGTTATTTCGAAAAGGGCCTAGTATTGTGCCAAAGATCTAGTTCCAGTTCCAGTATCGGATATGTGAGTGGATGACAGTTGTAGGGTAAAATTGCAAAAAAAGCATCAAGAACACGACCAGTCTTTTTAACTAGAAAATACAAGGAGCAAGCAGTGGGATGACGGAATAAGACATAGTCATACCTTCAATTGGGCAGAAGTGATTATCTATTTTAGGTTTTCTAATATACTCGTATTTATACACTGTCTAAATCTTCAATCAAACTTTCCTATCGCAGCTCTGCTGGCAGAAATTGTTATTTAAATATGCAGCATTATTCTTCTATCTGTATTCATTCTTCTTTCTGTTAAGTGTTCAGTGTAAATAAGTCTTTGTAACACGTTTTTACAAGGATAAAATTGTAAAATCTTTCGTTCTAAAATCTAAATAAACAATAATTCTTCACACGTTTAGGTATCCAGATTAAGCAACAAAGCGTTGCATAAAAAATAAAAAAAACAAAAAAGAAACTAAAAAATGCATACACTACATTCCACCGCAAAGCATAAACCACGAAAAATTTCATATCGTTGTGATAAAAACTAAAATTCATATTTCTGCATCACACTAAACCGCAGTTGTACTAAAACTTTATGCCCCACGAACATACGAACAAACATAAGCACATAAATTGTACGTTGTATAGTAAAAACTGGATTGTATGACGTGGAGAAATGCCGGGTGAAACACCTGGGGGCCGCTGGACAGCAATTGTGCCGTTTACCTTAGCGTTCTTGGTCATTTGCGGGACGTTGACAGAAATGGAATTTGTGAAAATATAATCGACTTGTTTAGTAGGAGAACAATTGGGAGTTTTACCCCGCAATTTTTGTTAGGGAAAACTTATTATTTTCACTTTTGATGCTTGGTCATATTTAATTTTGGTTTTAATATAGGTTTTCATGGTCATTTTTTTTACACATATACCATGATTTCGAACATAAGAAAAGTGTCTGAGTGGTACATAGGCAGTTATTCCTGCAGCTTAGACAGTGGAGCTTTCGCTTAGAGACTTACTGAGAGATTTTTCTGGATTACATCTTTACATATTTTTTATAAGTTACAACTTAAAATAAAACAGCTGAGCTAACAAACCCAAAAAAATCCAACTAAAACATTTTTCATTTTATCAAACCCAGCCTAGAATCTAAGGCACCTAATTTCGTAAGCTCATTAATCAGGGTAATTTCTTAATGAAACACAGTCAAAGACAGCTAGACTCCAAGGTTAATCAAGACCGTATCTTTAATAAAACTTCATCACTCATTTTGAGATTTGATGTATCATGGAAAAGAAGAAAATAATAATGTACAGGCAATACAAACAAGAAAACGAAATTATTAAAATTAACACAAATAAAAAGACGTAAACGACTTATAGAAAAAGAAAAGAAGCAGGAAACTGTGACGTCACAATCCAAAATGGCATCTAATTCAGTATGTGCCTGAGAGATGCATATAGCCAATTTTGAACTGAACTCTTTATTGAAGAAGCATGCGTTTAATAAAACTAAAAGTCTTCAGTATATCAGTGTAAAGAAATGATTGGAAGGTGGGAGGAAAAAAAAAAAATTACTTTAAAAGATACCGGATTTCAGTGTGGCAAATGGAGCGCGATAAATATATATCCTTATATTCAAGAAACCAAGATCTTAGTTTTAACAGTACTTCTTATTCCCAGTATATTATTCCTTGTTCTGTGTCCCAACTGGGTATATATAGAAATCTAGATAAATCTGGAAGTCGGAAACAAAAAAATCGCAAAACAGCACCGATCCTTAGACCCTAACTATGATTTACAAAATATATCTTTCTAAATAAAAACATACCACAGCAGGAAAAAAAACAACCTTTTCAAAGATGAAAATGATTTACAAGACCTCCCCAAGTCCCATAGTCCCACAAAATATCGACTTTGCCCAAGTAATACCTTCGATCCTGGAGAAAATGATATCCGTTTGATGTGGCTGCTTTATACATATTTAAATGATTCAAATATTTCTCTACTGCCGAGTTCCCATGTTTTTTTGTTTGTCGTGTATTTTCTTTTTGCCCACGTATATGTTTTACGAAGGAAGGAGATTTGCGAGCCTTTTCCAAGATGTTATTAAGTTCTTGGATAGTTGCTTATTGGGGGGTGGGATTTCGTGATCGTGTAGGTGAGCAGTTTAGACTTTTCAACCGACTTAAATAGGAGGCGGTTTTGAAATTTATGTTTCTGTTTGAAACGGTATAATCCCGAGGTGATCCTAATGTCACCAAGTCAGATTCTGATAATGGTTTCCCATGGAAATCGAGGGAACTACTCGAATATTACATACATATAGCTATTTTGATATTTTCATCAACAATGCAGTCATTTGCACTCAGAATGTCTCATTTTGTGAAGTGGAACTGATGAAGAAGACCACAGATGGAACCCCTTAATAATTGATTTAAAAATAAATACATAGACATTATTGGTGATGTTCTTCAGAAAGGCCAGGTGTGTAGTACTCATAACTAAGTATGTAAGGATCGTAGCAGCTGGCGTCCTGTAGTTTCTGCCTACCTCCATAGGAAAACAGGCGTGAGTTTATATATGTATGTTAAAAAGAAATAGCATAATATCTAGTCTCGCTAAATCGTAAGCCTAGTGCACGCAACTGTAAACTGAAATGAAATAAATCATAATTTAAGACAGACCTTAGAACAACTAAAATAATAGCTCTAGAACTAGATCTAATACAGACCCAAAAGAGACAACCAAAATCATGATATCTCCCATCAAATGCAAACTTGTAAGTCAATCACGAACTTTACCAATCAAAGATATAAAGCAATATACATGAATGAGACAAAGATTCAAAGACCAACTCCTATCGAAAGCTTTATAGGCAAATAAGCTTATGTAGTTCATCAAAAGGATTTTGTCGAACGAAACGACGAATTCGAGAACAATTCCCTTCTATTGTCGAAGGATAAAGGAAATAATTTAGGTACATAATTTTTTTGTTACGCATAAAATGTTGAAGTACCTTCTCTCTGTTTATAAGAAATTGTTCGAAGAAATGGTTAAGAAATGCCTTGTGTGGTTGTTCTGAAGGCTACTTATAAATTGACGAAGGGTCGCTGAATCAGTTTTGTGTTTAACTGACTTTTGCCTGCGACTTCGTCCGCTTAGCACTAGTACTTATTATAGCCTATTTTCTGCCCGTATCGTGGGTGCGTAGATCCGGAACAACTATCTGTAGGCCATAAAAATATTTGTTCCGTGCGGGAATCGAACCCGCGACAAGCAGCGCAGCAGCCGATCGCTCAACCACTACGCCAACTGTGTCGTCAATATTGTAGATGTGTGGCCTCCTTACTTGGAATTATTGGTTCACCATACAAACTACCACTCCCCTTTCCATCCTCTTAAGGATGATTGCCGGGATAAAAACTATCCTATGTCCTTCCCAGGGTCTCAAACTATCTCCATACCAAATTTCATCTAAATCGGTTCAGCCGTTTAGTCGTGAAATGGTAACAAACAAATAGAGCCATTTATAATATTAGTAGCCTTGTGTCGTTGTCCTGAAAACCTCTTATAAATAGGCTAACGTCAGGTCGCTTTATCAGTTTTATGATCAATATTGGTTTCACATAATGGTTTTATCGTCTTCAACCAATGATGTTATATATATATACTGAGGTAGATATGTTTTACCGACTTCTGCACGGCAATGCAAACACAAGCTGACTAGCTTGGGTGATCTCAGTCCGTCCTGCGTCTGACTGCGACAGTGCGTGTCGCAGTCAGACGTAAGTTTGAACAGTATATTTATCTCTTTCTGACAACGGGATCCTATTATATAGAATAAATATTAAATAGAAATAGTTTTAAGTTCCATAGATCCTATGTAGGTAGCTAAAGTAAAGTATCGCCATGTTTTTTTTTTTTGTTGATGTCTCTATTGGTAAAATCTCACTGTCTTCAACGGTGAAAATATCTTTATTTTTAACCCCCGACGGAAAAAGAGGTGTCCTAATGGAGGTAAGCTCCTAGACGGATGAACCGATTTTTTTATTTTTGTTTGAAAGGTAACTTTATCGAGTGTTCTTGAGCTATGTTTGACGAAAATTGGTGTATCCGTTCCAAATTTATAGGCGTTGTACAGTTTGATATTTTGAATCGGGGTAATTCCGCAAGATATCGTGTCATAAGTACGTTTTCGATAGATTGTTGATCGCAGCGTGTCTACTACAAGATAAATTATCTATACCAATATTATAAAGAGGAAAGATTTTTTTGTTTGTTTGTACCGAATAGGCTCCAAAACTACTGGACCGATTTTAAAAATTCTTTCACCGTTGGGAAGCTACTCTATCCCCGGGTGACATAGGCTACTTTTTATCCCTGTATTCCCACGGGAACGGGAACTACGCGGGTGAAACCGCGAGGCGTCCTCTAGTGTAGTATAAAAAGTAAAAAATTAAACGGGGTTTTTAGTAATTTTAAATTTTTACTTGTTCATACCATAATTAGATATTGATGCTAATCCATCATCCCTTAACTGACGAAGTTTAGAAAATTTTAGCTGTCTCCTTCGTATCAAAAGCCACCTCATTGGTGTAGTGGTCGGAAGTGCTACTGCTGAGTATGAGAGTTCCATTCCCGAGCCGAGAGTAAGTAAGGTGTAATAACACCTTTTTCAATCTGATATTTCTCAGGAGGAGTCTGGATTTGTGACTGGTTAATGGCAAGGATCGTCCCCTATCACATGGGAATTAAATAGAGTCATCATCATCAGCTTTATAATGTTCCCACTGCTGGGACACAAGCATCATCTCTGTGAGAAAGGTATTGGTCCTTAATCCACCACGCGGGCCCAGTGCGGGTTGGTGAATGTCACATGTTTTCAAATTTGTCTTTCTAGGACATGCCAGTTTCCTCACGATGTTTTCCTTCACCGTTTTAAGAGCAGTGGTGATGAAATACTTTACACAAAGTAAAGCTTCGCGTGGGTTCGAACTCACGACCTGCGACACGTAAGTCGGGGCCGTTACCACTGGACTACCACTGCTCTAACTAGTGTCATGTGGCTCTTTTATAAGTGCACCACTGTCCAACCCTCTGAGGATTATAGGTGATGTAAGTTTGTTCGTAACAAAAGACCACACAGAAAAACCAGTACCCCGCACTCCAACATTACGTAAAAACGATTCAGCAAAGGTAAAAACAAACAATTCCCCGAAACACCAAGTAAACTGGAGGTATGTGTGTTTAATATTGAAAAAACACGGCTGTTTGCGCTTTTGGCGACAAACATGAAGAATTGAATGCGTCCGGGCTGCCTACATATGTATATTAAGTTTGTATATGTACGGTTAGACAATGTTTGTCATTTCGTTATGTTTGTCTGGCAGTGTTAATAGAATCATTGCGTATGAGAGCGATATTGTTAAATGAGTTACCTACACCACGTCTTTTTTAGATACGAATTTCACAGGTATCAAAGGCGTTAACGCGAAACAAACTTTGTCTGTCGGTTTGTTATTTTTCACGCCGAAACTGCTGAACACATTTTGTTGAATAAAAATATACAGTGGACTAAGTATTTTCCTTTGGAATATTATTAGACTTTCACGCGGGCGAAACCAGAGACAGAATCTAGTAGAATTATATAAAAGCTCCTTCTCAGTATATACTTAATCAAACCATTACTAAATTAAAAAACTTTTTCAAAGTATCAAGACTAAATGATTTATTAGACACGAAAATGTGTCAACATATTTTTCTACTCCTACGCATTATTTTTAATAAGGACTAAAGGACCAATGACCAAATTACAGACGCCCTTAAAAAGGACAAATTTAATGTAAGACGAAAAACTAAGGATCATAGAGTTTGACTATCTAATTTATTCGCTGAAACACATTTTTACATTTATCAAAAATAATTCTGTAAAAATATATGGTTTTATAGTACTAAAGCTTAATCTTAGCCTAAAAGCTGCATCTAAACATGGCTTGCATATTAATTCGGCTTTTGAAACCTAAATCTTTATTTCAGGGATTAAACTGAGCTTTTTTAAAATTACTGCAGTGCGGGCTGCATTACAAAATAGGCTTATGAAGCATTTAAAATAATCAGAGTTAGATGTGCTAGACCCCATGAAGGAAGAAAAAAACATAATAAGAAAGTCAATACGAAATAAAATTCTACCACCGAAAAAGATTGTCATAAAGTCCAAGATGTGGATTGAAACGCGTTACCGAATTGAATTGAAATAGACAAGTACAAAGCAGAAAAAACAAAAGGCGATCGAAATTCTGGAATGAGAAAAATACTTGAAGAATGAGAATACAGACTTAATAGCAATGTATTGGATTTATATTATAAATATCACTGGCAGACTGAATAATACAAAAGATGTTATTAATTCTAAATTATTTTTCAATAGTCGTTTACTATTAAATGATACCGAAATTGATCCATTACGCTTACACGTGGCCATTTTCTATGTCTTCCTTCTGTGGAATGTAATTCTGAATATTACTCCAAAGATCTTTGTGTCTTTTTTAAGCAATTTTCTTGTTAAAATATTTGGTTGAGGACCTTAGTGTTGGATATATATCCAACACTAAGGTAAGTAGACTGACCGCAAATGATAAAAATGGATACCTAGCAGAAGAATACTTTTGTAGTTTCTCGGCAATATCTTCGTTGTCGAAATTCTTTTCAACAAAATTTAAGTCCCGAACTGAAAAGTATTTTACCCCACTTTCGTAAACCATTTCAATAAGATCCACAAATCACTATTTCAAATTTTTTTACCACTCTTATTTAAAAGGTACAATTGAAATTCTCTAGCAAACTTTTACTGTATTCCAGTATTTCTTGAAAACTGAATACATCTACGTTATCTGGGTGTAATATATGCGCATCCCAGTTGCAAAAGGAATTTATTTCGTTTACTTTTATTTATTGAGAACGTTTGAAGGTAACACCACCGTTCTAATGTAGGAATTTTGCGCGGATGGTAATTTACGAACAGTATTAATTACGATCTCTGTACGATTTTCTTGTTACATTTAAGTTATGTTCCTTTGTTTCAGTAGTAGTTTCGAATTAATTTTAATTTGTAGTTTAGCACTAATTTCTACACATAAAATCGTTGCGATCTTTGGTCCTTTTTTATTCGCATTTGTTATTTATATATGGTTTAAGAACTTTATTTTCTCAAAAAGAATTACATTTACTTATACAAGATTTCTAATTAGAATACATTGAGCGACGCGACGGTTACACAATAGAAAATAGGTTAGATTATTACAGTACTCGAAGATTGCTTCAATTTTTAATTCCGCTCTTTAGAGTTTTTGAAAGTGTAGATGGATTTTTGATCTTTTACATTCCGAGGCAATTTGTTGTAAAGCTGTGCTCCTTCATACAGAATCGTAATCCTGCCGTAGTTTGTTCTAGAAGGCCGCAACGTTATGTCATTTGCTTGTCTTGTTCTGTACCTGTTTTCTATTTGTGATTGTTTTGTAAGAGTTATTTGTGTGTGTGGGATTTTATTTAAAATTTTATGTACAAGTATACAAGTATTATACCTATATATCTGTGCAATATTCATGTGCTTTGTGTCATTGTAAAGTTTTAGTGTTGGTGTTCGGTTATTGTATTTAAAAAGAACTTTAATAATTTTATTTTGAGCTCTTTGCAAGATTTGTAGATTAGATTTATAAGTACACCCATACACTTTAATTAGGTAATGCAAATGAGATTTCACCATGGAGTTATAAATATAGCAATAATTATATCACACTAGCGACCCGCTCCTGCTTCGCACGGGACTAATTTTATCTTAGTTTGTAACAAATATATTTCCGTATCGACTTACAGCGACATCTGACAGAGTTGCACTAGAAGAAATGACAATTATGTGAGAAAGCTAGTAAGAGATTCACGACTTTGGTGCTAGATGGCGTTAAGATCGGGACGGAATTATTATAAATTCTTTACGAAACCCGTTAAATATTGTGTATTAATATAATTCAACAAGCACACAATCTCCTACATGTCTAGCCTATTAATTTCTGGTATACATAATTATTTAAAGAAGATATAGACTTGACATCTCTATGGGTCAATAAAATTCTCAATGTCTATGGCCGACGAGAGTGACATTTCTTTTTCATTACGAATGGATGCCGAACAGGCAATAAAAAATCAGAGCTTGGTGAAAAGGAAAATAATATAAATCAAAATGACTCGGACGAGACAGGGAATTAGCCCTAAATTTAAAGCAATAATGTGCCAGCAAGCGCTGTGAGTATTTGTGGAATTGAACTATATTTTCATGCTTGTGAGACATGTGCTTGTATGATGCTAATACCGCATTTTCTCCCATCGACAGGGCTTCTTAGGATTAATTAAAATACTTATAAATAAAATTAAAATGGTCAACTAAATGCGTTGAGAAAACCAACACAGCATTCAGCAACAGGCTCCGGACACCCATGATACTTCGGCTGGTGAAATAGTGATGCAATCGGCACATAGGGAATGATGCTGGTTGTGATATCACATATCTGAAGCTAAGTTTAAAAGGGTAGTTTATATACCATCCACAAGTAAGTGTGATACATATAAAATTGTGATGCAAAAGTGATGCCTGGGAATTAATAAAATAGTTGACCAAATATAAAGACTTTTACTTCTGTCGACCCTCATGCGAAGTCATCCCTGCAATTGTCTCATCCAGAATACCTACCCCTGAGCTGGCTGGTGAGTAAGGAGAAAAAGTTATCTTACAAGTTTATCTTTCTTTATATTTGTGAAAACTGTTTCAAAATCTGTTTCGTGGTTTAGGAGAAGTGAGCGGCAAAACGGACAGGCTGATAGCGACATTATTTTATACTGTTTAAACTAGAAGATTGGAACATACGAGAAGATAATATAATTATCATAATATCACGCCTGGTTTCCACGTAGGATTGTTAGTATATATTTTATATATTTAGTTGTTTCCCGTATAATCGGGGGCCACAGCGATAGAGTTGTCCAGATGGACACATTCTGGTCGAACAAAATTTGAGTCCAATGGACACGAAAATGAGAATATACTAGTATAATACCATTATATACTTGGTACGAATTCAGACCAATCCTCACTACATCTTTGTTTTTTATTTCGTATTCCTAGTATTTGCAAAATTATTAAGGAAAAACGATCAAGCTTCTACATTGTAGCATTTTTCGGTTCTATTCCTAGGATACAGCTTATTTATTCTCGGTACGAAACCAAGCTGAGTTAAGTTTCGAGTTACGAAGTAGGACTTTGTACGTTGGTCAGCACATTGTTAGTACAGATTCGTGCACAAGTGGTATATTCTAACTTGATACGAGTACACACGTCTTAGTTGAGAAAATAGTTGGCAAACATACACTGTAACAGTTGTATGTACCTTGTGAGAAGTATCTCTACCGAATTACGACAATTTCAGGAGTAAAGACTTACTTTAACAGTAAGAAACTCTATAAGTAATAGGCAATCTTCACACGTCACGCACCAACACTTCTGTTCACAACTGTCCCAAGTCAAATAAGGTACAAAGTACCTCGCAACCCCGTGTAAATTAGAAAGGTAAGTACCTATAAAACCGATTTAGTTTTCAAGCAAAATTCACCTTTAAGAGCCAACGTAGGGCAATAAATTCTGCGTTAACGTCGCACGTTCAGCGTAAGAAACGGTTGCTTTATAGAAGAAAAAAAAAACCGGTAAAATAAACGATTTGCAACACCCTCGAGCGTCTTCGAAAATTTTTACGTGAATATAAAGTTCACTTGGTATAAAAACATTTTGTGTTGTGAATAGGACGTTTTATATGCAAACGCGATTCACCTGTGAATAGTGGTCTTTATTGTAATCATTCGGTGAATTAGTGTTGTGCTGTGTTGTTAGTCGATTATAGGATGTCTGACTATTGTCGGTTAGTCGAATTGTGAAGAGGTTTCTTCTTTTCTTTACTTTGTTTTTTTTTATTACGAATTAAGATCTAAGACCAATGTAGTTGTCTTTTAAATAAATCATATAATATTATTATGAATTAGCCTTTTAGTTACTGCAAATGTTATACTAGTACATTCGATACAAATTAAAATAATAATAATTACTTGGCACTAACATCCGGCCAACTAACAACGGACGTATTCGTCTAAAATGATGATGATGGTGATGAACATGTAATAGAGATAAATGACGATTTAAACGATAATGATTGGATTTTAGGAATTTATCTGCACCTACTAGGAATCTTTTGTATGCAAACTTTTCAATCAAAATAATTATCACCAATCCCCAAAAAAACTGTGCCAAGGACTGCTTACCCTCGTTTCAACAATACACATTGTTGCTATAAAAACCAAGTTACCAATTTCTATTATAAAACGTGTGTATAAAGAACCACCGTACCTCACCTACTTAAAAATTTGCAAAATTCATTAATTCTTTGAAATGTTTCATAAAGCGTTCCCGGGGGTCGCAAACTTTTACGTACACAGGTCGTTTAATAACGTAACGTGCAGTTTTATCGCTGCCAACTTTACTTACGAAATAAACTTTCTAATTATTATCATGAAAACCTCCTTCGAAAACTGTTGAACGTTGTTGAAGTTTGACAGGTTCATTTGGGAAGATCGACGTGTGAAATATTTTGGTCGATAGATGCCGTGAACACTCGATATTATTCGGTATTTGGCATTACACGACAATTTTATTTTATTATTCGTCGTGTGTCTATTATTCGACATTTGGCGAATAGTTGTCTTTATAAAAATAAACTTTTAATGAACAGAAAATATATAGACTTCAGAATAATTATGCGATGTTTAAATCTGTCCCTAACCTAATAGTGCGACTAAAATAATGTATCGATAGTTTTAGTCGATAAGTATTTTTTTCTTTTAATCGACTAAAACAAAATTGAATTAATCAGTCACACCACTAAAGTTATTACCGGACTCAAACGAATGTACAGTCACTCAATGTGGAATTATTTTCGTTAGATCCCACTTTTTTGCAGGTGATTTTTTTACAGGTGCTATGATGGTCTAGGCTTGACATTTAGCTATCCTAGCCACTTTTTTAAGAACAATTGAACTTTTCAGTCACATCACTAAACTATTTCTGGATCCAACGGAATGTAAATAATGGACAGACAATTTTTAGGTGGATTTTTGTCATGTGAATATGTCATGGACCAATTGATTAATAAGGTCACTATGTATGAATCCAGTCCAGTCCAGCCAATTCGGCCAATGTTATAAATACTGATTTCAACTTCTATATTTATCACATTGTCTGGTCATTATAAATATTGCTACGTAACGGTTGGCCAATTTGATAATAGGTTCGAAATTCGAATCTACCTACGATTCGAATTTCGAACCTATTATCAAATTGGCCTTACTTTAAATCCTGCAGACAGAAATAGGAGCCGTCTACTTTGTTGCTTGAATAGTAATCGTACTTAACTATTGTATATTTAAAATGTCAACATTAAAATAATAACAAAACACATCGTTTTATTACTCGGGTCAATAAGTGATGGGCATCATCCAGAATGCCCGGTCCATTTAATTATTTCAATAGTTTTTATCATATTGCCTACTCATATTATGCATGATGCCGTATTAATCAATTGGGCCATAAAAAATACACCTAACATCTATCCCAATTGTTTAAATAACTTTAAAAATAACAAAAGCTAAAATCCCAATTGGATTATTCACTCAAAACCTTGTCGCTCTCTAAAACAAAGACATAACGAAAAATGACATTACAAAGCTGACAAGATACATTCAAATGCAAAAATAACATTCGCGTCTCATGCCTGTAACTTCACAGTATACCGTAATGACAGCCCTTACATGACAATTCCATTCGCACAGGGCTGTCACTCATTAGCATATGTACATAAAGAGTCGCTCATTGGCTAGGCCCGCCATGTTTGAATTGCAGAAATTCCGCCGCCATTTTGTTAATTAAAAACTCCCGCATTTTTTTTGTCTTGCCACTGATGACTGTTTTCGAAGTTATCTTAATGTTTGGTGTGGTGATTTAACATGGTTCCTGATGGAGTTTTCCCAAGGTGTTTTAGTAAGTATTTTAGAGTAAAAATTACGTCCCAGACAGATTGAAATTTACAACAGAAAATCTTTGACATCGTGCATGTATCTTTTGAAGTGAAAAATGACGAGTTAGTCGCAAGACTCGCAAGTTATGTTCGAAGTGTACAGTTAAAATTTGTTTTTGTAAAATCCCTATAACACAAACTAAAGCTAGAAACTATTATTATAAAAATCTTCTTTACATTTAACGATATTTTTTTATTTATATTTGTAATCTTGTGGGAACATTAATAGTCGTGGGTGGTCTATGGCATTATGTTGGCTTTAATAGTATACAATAACCTTGTAACAGCGAAGGCTTAAAACATCGAGATGAGTTTCATTGTCCAATTAATGTTAGCGATTAATATCGAACATAATTTTTGTAAAGCGCATCATTTCTGAGACAAAGGCAAGCTTCAAACGACAAAACAAAAAAAAGCCTCATTCCTAATATGAACACACATTTTGTTGCTATATTTTAAATAACGAACGTTTCCTCTTAGAAACGTTCCATTATAAAATATGCGCAATTTTTTTCATGTCTGGTGGGTACATAAAATTTGAAATTTCAAAAAAAGAACGTTATAGAATAGAGATGTGACGAAAAATAATGTATTCCACGGTCGTTTTACGTCCGGGAGACGTAGAGCGTAGTGAACGCGCGAAAGCTTTTCCTTTCAAGTAAATAAAAATAGTCGAATATATTGAAGTCCCGCGGGATGGCCAATAACTTCAGTTGGATTTGGCTCTGTGTACGTATGGAAATTCGGCGCACCGGGTGCGTTTAGACGGATCCCGGGATGGACATCGATAGTTTTCGTGCCAACCCTAGCGATCAATCGAGAATGGATCGCATCGTAGTAAATATTGCTTTTTTAATTAGAGCTGCTACAATGTTTTTATAACGTCCATTGAAGTAGAATTTTACATTACAATTTTTTTTAAAGGCATTTAAAGTTCACTGATCTATGAAATCGTTAAACGAACGAAATATTTAGAAAATTAAAGGAAAAAACTTTAAATGCGATCTATGCGAACTTGTTGCATTCAACACTACCAAAATTTTATAAAGACATAGCAATAACTTTTACAAACACTTTTCACACAGAAAAACGCTATAAGCCTCAAACGATGCCTCTAAAATATAATGATCAGTCAATATCTTCATAAAATTTTCGCTATCGATAAAAATGCTAATGGCCCATCCTTAGCGAGGGGGTTCTGGGAGGTCCTAGGAGGTCCGAAGTGATTGCATTGGATGCCTCCAAGTCTCCCGTAAGTAGATTCAGATACTGGTGCTTGAACAATGTCGCTTTCTTGACTTTATTCTGAATTTTAAGGCACGAGGCAGGAACTCCTTTTAGATTTGCGCGAAAGTTTCAAGAATTTGAAGATATTTTACGAAAAAATGTTCGAAGTAAAAGTGTTGGAATATTTTTAGGGAATTTGGCGTGAAATTCTTTTAAAAGGCGTCAAGTTTTTAGATAGGTATTTATTGGAAATAACGTAGGAATTATTGTTGCTATAAAAGGTAAATAAACAAATGATTGAACTGTTTACTCCAAAAGTACTAAAGTAACATAACTTCCTCCCAATAAACGAAACGGAAGAAACACAAAAACAAACAAACCATCTTGAAAAACAACACGCAACAAAACACTTGAAACAAAACTTTTAACAAACGCGAAAAACTGCGAAAAAGAATTAAGCAAATGTGCTACTTGTTAACTTGAAAATCGATCGCATTATTGAAATAACGCCCTAGACGGCCATCATGGCCCATTCTGTGAAGGGGATGTTCGTTGATCAAGGATTATACCTGGGATTAAGGGCTCAAGCGACTCAAAGTTATGATAATGTGAACCCTTGGAAGCTCCACGCAGCTTTAGGCCCGATCCAGGATTTGGTGAATCCAGGTAAAGTTGAAGTTTGAGTTTGATGTGTTTTCCGCGAACTTGATTAAGTTGTAAATGTGAGAGAAATGTTTGGAGATTTCGTAGTTGGTAAAGTGTTGGATGATAATCTGTAGCATAACCAAAACCATAATTATTCGATCCCATATGGTGTACATGAAGTTAAAGAAATGGCAAACGAAAATAAACAAAAAAAGATATGAAGGAAACCACGACTGGAAGGATATATAGTTATATTAATAAAATTATATTTAAAAAGGCACTATATATAGCCCAATTTTAAAATTACACTGTTACTCGTACACGTAATGTGTACTCATCAAAAATCATATTAGAATCAAAGAGATTGACAAGGATTTGGCGCAAATCCAGCTATTTAAAAACATTGATAAAAATGTTTTGGTAAGATTCCCAGGTACCCTTTGGAGCAGGAAGATGCAAGATGCATATCTATCTATGAAACTAAAATTTACAAATAAATCCATGTAGAGAATACTGTAGAAATCCATTTGTTGACAGGTAGTCAAGCATAAACCTACTCGCCCCATAGCAACGGTTCCCCTCGGAAAAGTTTTACAACTTGGCAAGCAGGTACCATGTTTTTCACTCCCCAATCCTTACATCCCTTATATATAAACTTAGCCTGTACATAGCCCAGAATTTCGCCTAAGTCATTATGTATAATCCTAGCCTTAAGTATATAGCCCAGAATTTCGTCTTAGTCATTATTTTACAAAAGCTTTATAATGCTCATATTTTTAGTATAAAAGATATTTTCTTAGGCGCCTCCATTACAACCAAAATTGTCTAGCGTAACAAATATATATCTTCCATCGATGAAGCTGAAGCCTAGCATTGATTACATTACCGAACGAAGCGAAAACATAAAATTGGTAAAGTCACCGTAAACAGAATATGCATAGCAAGGTAATATATGCAAAATAGTAAAAGTACGATAAGTAGTGTATATCACGCGAACCCGACATTTTGTTAGCATTTATATAAGGCAGCCAACACTGCTATACAAAATGAAACATTCTATATACATCCTTAGAATCTGTCAAAATGAAACTTTCTCCCTCTATCCTAAGGTTGAATATGGACTGGAAATAGAAGTGATAAAAGATGTTTTTAGATGGTAAAGGTTCTTTAGCTAATAGTAACGAATGATGGGTCAAGGGTGAAAGTAGACGAAAGAATCAAAGAAGAAAATTAGGACTATATAACGAATGGTTCAGAATAACTGCTTACGGTTGTATTGTTGGTGTGTTATTACTGGCTTGGATTTATTTCTTTTGAGGTTTTTTATTGGTTGAACAAATGTAGAAAGCTAAAGAGCAGGAAAAGGCAAAAACGATAGAATTATGGTTGATGATACAAAAGGGAGTAAATACTGAGATGATTGCTGATAGAGATATAAGTATAGAAGAAGAAAAATATATGCTAAGAAGATAACTTTTATCCAAGGGTGTAATTAAGAAGAACAATAGAGATATGTAGATGTGGGTTGTAGAAGAAACGAGAGAGAACTATCATAGCATAGGTAAGCTATTCTCATATGTATTATGTCATTAAAACCTCAGGCATCCAACAATTTTACCTAATGAAATATATGCATATATAGTTAACATATTACCAATACCTATTGTAAGCCATTAAGCCAAAACTTTTTAATTTCAGAGTAAAATATGAACGAAAATCTGCACATTCTGATTTAATTTCGGGTTTCAGTAGAACGAATGCATCGAACCAGTCTTGCTTCTGGCGATTTAAGTGTACTTGAAATCGACTTATTTGAATAAAAACATTTTCGATATTGGAATCGAATTCATCCATTTCAGATATAAGAGGTTTTTTAATAATGAAATGTTTTATTATTCCAAAAGCTTCGTGAATAATTTTTCGTGAATGAAAATCTAATTGCAATCTACGGTCAAAAAGATAATTGGAAATCTTGAAAATGATACATGTACTTTGTGAAAATTGATATATAGAAAATATCTATGAATTATTGGTATTTAGCTGAATCCGGTAAAAATAGAAGCTGACCCAAACATAGGTGGGATAAGAATAGGCAGATAGGATCATATATTTATAACAGAAGCAATCATTTAGGACCCAAGTTCAGCGGTGGCTATATTACCTAATTTTAAAATCAAAATATATTTAAATCAACAAAAACATTTAAAGGTACTTTTGAAAAAAAATGTCAGCAAAATAATAACTAAAATGAAGCTAATTCCAGATTCGCAATCGTCAGTAGGTCTCTAAAGAGAAGAACGTGCAAGAAACTCCACGGGCACTATTTTCCATCAATAAATTTTAATTACAAGTATTTGATTTAATCATTCTTGTTGGAAAATTAACATATAAATGTGAAAACGATTTAAAAAGACGTGTAAGTAAAAGCGTCTAGAGTAAAACATACAACCCTAAAAAACAAAAATAAATTTAAAACAGGCCGAGGTGGCCAAATTGTGACCAATCCCAACTGATAGCACCCATTCACGAACATGACGCATGGAATGGCACCACTCAGCTCCACCAACATGAAGGGAACCGACTGATCCAACACATGTGCCACCATCAGAGAGACATTGTAGAGAGCATGACATATTAACTGCCAAGGCAATTCAAGTCAACGAACGACATAATAGGTATAGTAAATGGTAGATTTACAGTTGGTACATGGTACTCACATATTATTATTTGCTGTGCAGTTGTAAAAGATTGAAAAAGGATTAATTACGATTTAGAATCTCGTTAAACAACAAAACATCGGAAGAGCAACTCTTGAAGGCAATAAAGCAAGAAAATTATGAATATTTTAAGAATCAAACACCTAAAGGCCTCCGTTACATGATATAAGTAATTAACGATGTCCAAAACTAACTTAAAGTGGAAAGTTAAATTTTAAACTGCCATTAAATTATCTTGGGGTTGTTATTCGAAAGAAGTTTTAGCAGCCAAGGTGAAACTTAAGCAAGTTAATACGTAATTGGTTTAAAATTTTGATTGATTTGACTTATAACTTTTGATCTGCTTATTTTGGGTCAAAGTTTTTGATTTAGGCAATTATGATTGATTGAAGGTGATTAAGATTATTCTAAGATGAGGTAGGCACTCGAGGAATTTTTGAAAAATTCTGGCAGATTTTGGAGAGCAAATTTTCTTGGGCAATGGAGAATTTTATAGATAGGCTTTTCCCGTAGCATCGCTGCCGTGGTATCCTACTTACTATAATAAACGCGAAAGTTTGTGAGGATGGATTGGTGTTTGTTGTATCACGAAAAAACTACTGAACGAATCTGGATGAAAGAAAGAAAGAAAGAAAGAAAGAAAGAAAAACTTTATTTGTCAAACATGCATGAAATTTTGCAAAGACATGGATAGCACATAGTATACTTTTTATCCCCACTATTCATGTCACCCGAGGATAGTAGTATTCCCAACGGTGAAAAAAATATTAAAATCGATCCAGTAGTTTTTAAGTTTATTCGTTACCTACAAAAATACAAATCTTTCCTCTTTATAATATTAGTATAGATAGTATAGATTTTACTATCCGCGAAGAAATCTGGTAATTTTTTCTAGAAACCACACCTCTAAGGTAGATCGGTACCTTTTTAAATTGTCTGAGTGTACGCAGCTTCTTCATCAAATTTCTCACGATAAAATGCTAATAAAGTTTTTACTAACCTCACAACACTTGCCCAGGTTTTATTCAAATATTTATTTAACGGACAGAGCCGCAGCATATTTGCTATTCCCAAAAACGCTTGCGTCGCCATCTGGTGGAAAGGCCGCACTTGACAACTATTATGCAATATCATCAGTCCACGGATGAGATAGGGTGCGGTCAAGGTAGGAGCAGAAGCGATTTTATCTATAAATATTGACGCTTGAAGAAGTGATCAAATAATTGTTAATTTTTAAGCTAGTTACTGACCAACTGAGCCTCTGCTGAACAATAATTAAAATGAAAGAAGTAGGTAAAATTTTTGGACAGAGTATAATGTTGATGACGTCAAATATGACTAAGAATTGATTCCAGTGGACAGGGATATTCTGGGTTTGTGAGAATTACACCTGCGGTTGTAACTACTTATTCCGTTTGAGAAGTGTGAAGATTGTTGACACCCAGGTCAGTGGTACAAATTATTTTCAGAGAGGTTATTTACTTAAGGGCCTTCCACCGCTTTAGTGCCGTAATACGGTTAGGTTAAAAGGTTTGTTTTTTTTTTATAAAATATTATTTAAATTGATTCATGTACATTATTTGTGAAACATGGTTTTTTCGTGTAACTAATAGTATTGCTTAAAAAAAAAATAACAACACGATATTTTTTCGCTATTTTTGGATACTTGGAAACGACTTGGATGTTTAAAAATATTTTTACACAGAAAAATTTAAGTCTAGAATTTCTTCATAACTGAAATAGCATATGTAAATCATAGAATATTTTGCAAAAAAAACTGTCCAAAATGAGGTTCAATATTGATATTCTCGCTCCGACCGGAAGCACGGCCAGTACTGCGTTAACATTTAGGAATATATACGCCATAAAATAAAGCTCTGGTTTTTCAAGTCACTTTAACCGATATCTTCTTGTGTTATCCAAGAAAATAATTTGCAAAAAAATAGTAGTAACCTAAGTTATGACTGAATTGCTGACCCTGTAGTACACCATGGCATTTAACATGATTAAGGTTACACTAGTCGATCATTCTTCCATTCAAGCGTAGTCTGGCGATTACTGCACTGTTTGACGATGTACGTACAAAATAAAAAAATATATCTATTTGTCTCATCATTATTTAGCCCTGTATGGAAACAAAACAGTAAAAAAAAAAATAACGTTATGAGCGTCGTATGTTCCATATTTTAACACTAATTTTAACGTATCTTTGGACGGAAATAAGTACCAAAAGAAGATGGAAATTTGCAAAACAGCCACCATACAGGCGTCAGGTCTGTTAATAAAATTTCACGCACTCGTTTTCGTGCTAAATCATCATCCATTTCGCTACAAACCAGCAGAAGTGCTGAATCGTACGCGAACTAGCTTCTTACTGCTCATCACAGCATCTATCTCTTTTACACGTGTTGTCGGATGAGATAGCATGCATTTTAACCCCGCGCACAAAATAGTTCGTGCCGTCGACTAGGGGAACCTTAAAGGACATCAAATCCACTCATATTTATGCAGACCAAGTTACCATCTATCATCTATCGTCAAATCTATATTCAAATCACCCAGATCTAAACGCCACTAAACTAAAGCATTTCAAACCTCGCTAATCTCTCATATCTTGCACCAAACTTTAAGTTACTAAATTTGCATATAAGATTTACTTAGCCCTTTCGTTGATGGTAAGTTTAAGTTTATATCAGCGATATTACAGACTATTTGCCTGGAATAACTTAGTTGCAGTCGTGGTATGAAGGGTTAGTGTTTAAGTTAGTTGCTGTAACGGTTATGGGTAGGTGTGGGTAGGTCTAAATCTACTTACATGTGTGCTGAGGGTTTTTTAAATAGGATCGAATGTTTTGTTCTTTGCACGTTATCTCGAGCGATGGCCGATTTTCTTTTGTTTTTTTTTGGAATCGTAAATTTTGAGAATATGCAAAAATATTTATAATTATACAGTTAAATACCCTTTTTTATTAAAATAAATAATATTTTTTGCGTGACAATTTTTGCTAATCACAGCGTGCTGCATGCAGGATAGTACAAGTGAAGATCCGCACAAAAGGGAAACGCCGAGGAGAGAGCTGGAGGCGCACGAAGAAAACCGAAGACGTACGAGCACGCGCTGACTAGACACATACAGTGCTATGCTATATGCTATGCAGCAGCCGCTACTGTGTGTATACACTGAGCATCAGCTGTATTGTTTTTATTTCAGTTTCGTCATAAATTACGAAACCGAAAGACTGTAAATTTAATTAATAGAACTTCGTTCCACTGGGGTTTCCTTAAGACACCTCTCTTTTTTTTTCATTGTATGGTACTTATGCGTCTTTCATACCTAGCACATTTATTTAACTGTGCTATATGCAATATGTTAAAAAAAAAAATAATCAGTGTGTCAGACACTGATTATTTTTTCAAGTTTTATTTCAAGGTAAAGGCAGTTTTCTACTGTGGCAGTAACCTTATGTTTAGTTGGAGGAATTGGTCTCAAGAGACTATAGTTTCGTAGATACTGTCTTCCTCAGGATATTTTTTTTAAACTTTCGATGACGAAAGGCACCCAATATCCGTTATGGACACTAACCAGCTAATGTTACTGCCTAATACCACGAGATTTTGAGCTCTAACATAAATGCTATAACATGTCCTTGTACAAGAAAGCACCAACAGTATTCTCATCTAATATTAAGACTATTCTCCAAAAATAAAAAAGATATTCAGCCTTCAAACCCCAAAAAACTTATCTAAACTAGAACCCGACCATACTCGACCCAAAACAAAACATTTATCTACATAAAACCACGAACCATTTGAACATAACGCACTACTGGGACCCATATACTTACGCTGAAACATACAACGAAAGCCTTTCTGTCTAAAATCTAGGTAACCTAGCTTACGACCCAGAACACCTATAGTATGAGATCCCACTGCAAAAATCTGCAGGTATATTTTTTGAACATTTTTTTTTTTAAATTATTTTTTATCGTAGAATACTGCAGGGTTGCCGCATCTGGCCGCAGTTTCTTTTTGCATTTTTTTTAACTCAACACTAAAAGTTTCTCCTGTATCGTTGGTCCGTATGCAACATCATCTATCTTTTGGTTAGCCGCCATTGAATGGTTACCAGGTTTAGCAAATAAACTGGCAAGAAAATATTGCGGTTAACTCAGAGCTGGCAACCTTACTTTTTCCTATTTTCTACACCACTTTCATTCAAATTATTTGTGATGGATTCACTTAAAAACCTTACCTATATAAATATATTTTGGGTTAATTACCAAAAATAAATTTCAATTTATTTAATTAAGGTAAATTGCGAAAGATATTTCTAGACAACCCTGCAGCAATCTATTCTACTAAAAGGTATCATTTAAGAAAGTTAAGTTAATTCAAAATAGAATAACCTGTAGATTTTTGCAGCGAGATCTTAGGCTACTAGGTCCTAGACACCTAGGTTACCATAAATATGTCCAGATAAGATAATCGTGGCACAATGGGCACTTATCTAGAATTTTAGCTCGGAAAGGTGTTCTTAAATAGAATGTTATCTACCTCACGGTTTTGCCTAAAGTGGGTGGGCAGAGAACTTATGGAGGAATCGGTTATTCGGTTCCGTTTGATGAAGTTTTGTAATGTTAAGTTGTAAAGGTACGTGCATTGTGGAGGTGAGATTAATAGTTTTCTGCTGAATCTGATTCTTCATCTATTGCTAATGTGGCTTAATAAGCTGACTTTAATTATGAGGTAAAATATCGTGAAAATATTGGAAAATACAGATCGGAATCCAATATTACTGTTGCAGGAAGCAAGTGTCTCATTCAAGCTTATTTCTTCTTAGTTTAGAGAAGATAGTTTCAGACTGGATTTAAAATTTCTACATAGCTTGAGAACTAAAAGTCTAAAACTATAACACAGGAAAATCTCAGCTGTGCTTAGGGAAATCATGTAGCAGCGCAGCTTGAAACTAATCAGTTTAAAGCTGGATGCATTTATCAAAATCAGAACAAAAGACAGACAGACATTGATCAAGTAATTTAGTAAAGAACAGACTATTGTCAAATACGATATAGTTTCAAGTCGAGGAATACTACTGGCTATCGAAAAGCTTTATAAAGTGAGGCACGCAGCAAGGCGCGACGCGACAATGCGACATACCTTGTTTTCTAGAAATGTTTCTACGGACATTATTATAGGTGCGTAGAAAAAATTCTATGAAAACTAGTGACCTGTCTGCGGGAATCTTAACGTAATACGGTATGTAATGGTAACTGAATAGTTTGTTCTCAATCTCACAACACATGAAAGGAATTCAAGTAAACTACAGCTAGTAGGTACATTCAAGGCCATCAGTCACTAACAATAAAGCTCAAAGTTTCGTGTCTATTTATACCACAGAAGATTAATATTGTATAGACGCGAAACTTGTCAACTTACACTTTGTAACTTTTGTACACTTCGTTCCTTATAAGGCAATATAATCTGTACTTACATATTTACTTTATTACTTACATATTCTGTACAAACACCAGTATTTTACATTGACGGGCTGTCTATCTGACCTCCACAACCCAATTTCTTGGTTAGTGATTCCTTTTGGTATGATCAGTTGTCTTCTAGTCACTTCTGACTTCCCGTAACGGCAGTCAATTGACTGATGATTGTCAGATTTACAGGATTCTGTCGTCTCGTAAAGATTATCAAAGTGGCATGACTGTTTGTTAGATTTACAGGATTCTGTGGTCCCGTAAAGATTATCAAAGTGACATGACTGATTTTCAGATTTACAGGATTCTGTCGTCCCGTAAAGATTATCAAAGTGACATGACTGATTTTCAGATTTACAGGATTCTGTCCCGTAAAGATTATCAAAGTGGCAAGACTGATTGTCGGATTTACAGGATTCTGTCATCTCTTAAAGATTATCAAAGTGGCAAGACTGATTATCAGATTTAAAGGATTCTGTCATCCCGTAAAGATTATCAAAGTGTCAACACAGGGTGACATACTTTCGGGCATCTGACTACCCGTAACGACTGTCAAATTTCTACAAATGGAAGTCGAGACCAACGGTTTCCAGGGTTAGAAGAGGCCTCTGATAGAGCGAAGCCGCGCGTAAAAGCTATTAGGTACCTAAATTATAAAAGATAAAGAAGCTCTCTCTTCAAGCTGTCAAAATCAAAGAGGAGACTATACTTCATAAAACATAGCTTGATCTCTGCGACAGCTGTCAGTATCAATACAGTAACAATAGCGCTTGACAGGCTAACAATAATGTATACGTCAGTTTGACATATGTCACAGAGATCAAGCTATCTTTTATGAAGTATAGATTCAAGACCAGCGTGATTTTGACAGATAAAAAGGAAAGTTTACATATCTGTGCGCTAAGAATGCATTCAGAAGTGTTTCTCTTCTACATTTTTAGGGTTTTTATTCTATGTCTATACACAGAAAACAGGCCAGCCACCGTGGTTCACAAAACACTCAAGGTGTGAATGTGATTAACATAAATTTTACATTTAAATTATCCGGGGAAATTCTCTCGCTGAGGCAAAATAGTTGAACCAAGGTACGTGTTGCTTGGAAACTGTAGTAAGATTGTACTGATCTGTCACTGGTGTATAAGTTGGATGGTTTATTCGAAAGGTTGGGGGAAGAGAATTTTACTGTTTTGAAAGAAATGGGAAACAATATAACATCACGCCTTCAATACATAAAGTATCATGAAAGATAAGCCAGAGGTGCAACTTATAGTAACACCGAATTATGTTTAAGGAGGTACTACCATTTTTTTACTCAAGTATTTTTTTGGTTCCTTCATTGGGCCTTTTCTCTGTGCCTGGTTGGAGGCTCTAGAGTCTAGTGCCTGGCTGGAGGCTCTAGAGTCTAGTGCCTGGCTGGAGGCTCTAGTTAAGTCTCCAAAGGATCGCCCGGTTAAGCAGTAGCCAATCAGTCTTATTGAACTGCGAGACGTCCATCACAAATAAAAAATGGTGTTTGCTCTGAATATAAGTATTTTCTCCTGGGTTAAAAATTTAACTCAAAAATCGCAACACTAATTTTACTATCTGGTTTGCCTGTGTTCAGCAGTGGACGTCTTTCGGATATATTCGATGATATTTAATTTTACTAATATTTGTTTTTTTATAAACTACCTCACCAACAAAATTTCAAAAACCTCGAAGCTTCAGCCTTTATATTGATTTCAGTCAATACCTGCAACAAAAAAAACAAGAATAAATAAACAAACACAGTTAGCAAACATGCCAATCGACCATAAACGCAAATATTGGCCGCAAACTATCAAACATTTGATCACACATCGCTTGTCATTAAATTTTTTTTTTTGCACTGTAAACACCATTAGCTATCACTTCAAAGGGTTATTTGTGAAGCACCCGTACTGTCGACATAATAGTAGGTATTAATAATTTTGGTTTTATATGCGAAAAGATTATTTTCTTTCAAAAAATCTTAAATATTAAAGAATTTTAAAATTATAAATTGTGTCAAAGTTTCTCTTGTATTTTACAATTAACAAAAAATTTTCAAACTTTCTTCTCCTAATTTATGTTCTTCAAATTCAATACTGATTGTTAAAACTTTCTTTAGAAATGGCTCTTCATAACGTAATAAAAGAATTAAAAACCACATCATTATAACTTCTTATTTGATCTGACGGTACATGATTCTTTTATTAAAACAAGAAAGCCTATACAAACGCTGACGCGTGACAAAATCGTTCCATAATAACCCTCGAATGCATTATCATTATATTCATGGGGTCTTTAATCCGAAAAGAAATCCACCAGAATCCCAAATCGTGGGTCTTTTGAACGACTTCAAAGTTAAATAACCCCTACAGAAGGTTGACGGGAATCGGGAACAAATACATTGAAATTCAATCTTTAAAACTTGAATGATAGAGCAGCTTTTACCTTGCTTTAAACACAATTGAAGAAACAAATGTTCACCCGTGCAATTTAGACTGTATTTCCGGTAACATGGGTTACATTTTAAGTTAACAAATATTTAAATTTATTCATTGTTGCCTGCATATAAAAATCGACTTTAATGCTTTTATTTTAAAGTTGGGAACGTTTTGTTTGCTGACGGTACACGCTAGGGGTGGTGCAGAACGGTGCGATTTTTCACTGAGTTGGTGAATGACGTTTGTATATTTTAGTAGTTAAGTGACAGATGCGTTAGGGTTGCCATACTTGGCATTGCCAACTATTTATTGAGCGATTACGGCTTGCTTGGCAGATACAGGGCTAGTCTCTGACAGATCACGATTACTCTGCTTACTCTAACAGATTATCATACAATAGTATCTATCTGTCTGTTCGTCTGTTTCCACGGGGTGGCGTTATTGCGTTTTTATTCGCTGCGTATTGACGGACCGAAAAGCAATTTATTTTTATTGTTCCGACCCCGGTATAAAATTCAATCTATTTATGATGAACGTATACATGAAAAGTTGTGACATTTCTATTGGAAGATTGAGCTTTTAGGGTTATATATTTCTTGGTGTTTTGAAATGTGATTTAAAAGGTATCGAGAAATCTGAGACAGAGGAAATGGAATGGATTTATCAGATCACAGCTACAGCACAAAGTTTAATTTCAGAGTCTAGATTAGATCTTGTCTAGACGATAGACGAAAATTCGTATTATTCACTGTTTCTTGTAGGTAAGTCCGCCTCTATACGTGTGTTCGTACAGTGTAATTAAATAAATAAATATACTAAACTTTTTCTGATTATTTTTATCACTATCCTCATATTCCTTTCCTTGCCCGTGTTAAAGTAATTCTACCTCTTCCAAATATCTTTATCAGCCATCATCATAGTATTCACTACCCATGCCGCGAATATTTAGATTTTTTTTTGTAAAAAAAAAACAAAGAAACAAAAACAGGAACACCTACTTTCAAAATTGAAGTTATTTTTTACTTTGTAGTGTTTTTATTTGGAAGTCGGTTGAATTTTTTTTAAAAAAAAAACGCTTTTTTAAATAATTATTTACATTCCAAAAGATTGTGGTGAAAGAAAACTAGTTTTGGCCAGCATTTAAAAATCGGTAAAATATGAGACTGTTTTCTTCATCGTTTTATTATTATAATTTTTTAGGTTACAGTAATGATTGGTAAGTTCAAGAGACTACTACAAGTGTAATATGTATTATCATTTGAGAATAATATATAAACTACTTTTTATATTCCTTATTCTATGACGAGTAATAATGGTAGTATACGACTATTCACTATAACAACTATTGGCGGCATCTCGAGTATTCACTCCTTTTCAACCCACAACATCTTTTACAAAATCCATCTAAGTATACCTATTTTACATACAAATAACAGCTGTAACCAACCACTTAAGGTACTTTTCGGATATAAATCAATGGTCACCAATCTGAAGATCGACCATGGTAAGTTTTGCTTAACCTTGAAGTTCGACCCGTGCGGCTGTTATATTTATATTTGGCCAAAAGCTTTTACCCTATAACTATCTATGCATATAATTTTTATTAACCGTCGACCACTACATCGCTTACCATGGCTTCGCTTATGATGAAAACATCACTGCAAGGCTCATTAGTATGCATGATGCGATCTTCAGCCGGAATAATGTTTGCACATGTCAATAATGATAAGCATATCAATTAAACCATGGTTTTATAATTGAATGATATAATTGGTGCAGATGCTGCAATTGATTTAAGCGTCAATTAAGTAATGGTTGAAATGAGTTCTCGTTTTGTAACAGATGGAGAGAAATTGAAAAAAGAAAGGGATGTAATGACAGAGAATTTGAGATATGATAGAGTCTTACCAAAACTAAAAGGTGGAGACTGTCGTATCGGAGATCAAAATATAAAGAAAATAACATATGAACAGTCGACTAACTAAGCAAAATCAACGAAATAGTAGGATATGAATGATGAATCATGATGACTTGAAGAGAGAGGATTAGAAAAATCAGACATCTTGAGCCACATATAAATAGAGTAAAGGCAGGTAGGACATAACGATGATGGAGATCAATGATTGAAGTCTACTAGAACAAGCACACCTTACGCAGAAGACCTTTCAGTTCCGTCTTTGAAGGTAGTATAATATATGTAGTGTTGGCATATATGCCAATTTTATAGATACAAACGTTGTGATTTTCTGACCAAATTCTTGAACTATATGTTTGCACCACGATACGGTTCTTTGTCCAGCACATAACAACCATATAACAACTGTAGATAATGTAAAGCCTGGCTGTTCTCATGAATTATGTGACAGGTAATTATCTGTAATCACGCGTACTATTATATTCATAATAAAGGCATTTGTCATTATATTAACTAATTAAGCTTTTCTGAAGTTTGAGGCAACTAAGTGTGAGCTGTGAATATTATATGCAACAGGACCGATCTATGTGGCGACACTTGGAGGCCTATGTCCAGCAGTGGACATATTTCGGTTGTAATGAAGATATATGCAACTGTTACGCTTTAAGATAATCTAAATAAAACTGATCTCGCAACAGGTTTAGTTCAAGATGAAATAAACGTATATTGAGGCAAACGCTAATGCAATCAACATGGCTGAATTCTGGTCAAAACATATTTAATTGGGAAAATTCGATATGACGAAAAGATAAAGAGAAAAAAGAAAAGTAAAAAAAGATAAAGATACCTTTGAAATGGTGTTTTCCAGATAACGAATCAATGCACTGTGTAACACTGGGCAAAAAATTAAGTGGCTAGTGATGTCTTAATCAACTCCTTAAGGCGTTTATATTCCCCAATGTTAAGGCAGTACTGGCCGTGCGCCCGCTCGAAGCCAGGATATCAATATTGAATTTCCTTTTGGAGTCCAAACAGAACTGTCCAAAATTTGGACAGTTTTGTTTGCAAAATATCCTTTGATTTACATATGCATTTCAGTTATGAAAAAATTCCAGCCATAATTTTCTCTGTGTAAAAATATTTTAAATATCCAAGTCGTTTTGGAGGAGTATCCAGAAGTAGCAAAAAATATCGTGTTGTTAATAAAAAAAAAAAAACTATTAGTTACACGAAAAAAACATGTTTCACAAATAATGAAGAATCGAAAATGGAAATGGCTTTTACCGACAATAAAAGTAAAAATCAATGCACCCACACAGAAATGGCCAACAATTTTTAATTACCACCTCTCCAACCCTCACTCCCTCAAAAACAATCAAAGCAGTCATTAAACAAGAAAGAAAGAAAGAAAAAAAGGCAATATGTTTCTATCCCACTGACTATCTTATTCAAATTCTAACAAACGTAAGCAAATTCCCCCTTTTGTATACACTCAAGTAAATGCAAATACTCGGCTGCGAAAGAAATGTACTCTCAAAGAATCAGGAGAGATTGCTTCTGGCCAAATCAATTGAAAGCCACTGTGGGCTTCTGGTGATGGTCCAGGGGATTTTGGACTCTGTGAAGAAGAAATAGAGGTGGTATTTGTTGCTGGGTTAGGTGGGGCTTCGAAGGCAGCGAATAGTGGGAAAGATGATAAAGTGGATGTCAAAGGTTCAAATGATATCTGTGAAGATGATACAAATTATATGTTGGTGCAGTTTTTGATCTAGTTACTGTGAATACAGTTTCTCATCAAGAGATCTTGGATTTAAGCCCAACCTCTTAGTAATTTATAATAACTTTTATGGTATTTACGTCAAAATCATATTTCTTGTAGGCTAATCTATTGACAGATACGTAGTCCATCATTGTTTAAAGAAAAATATCAATCCTTTGTGTTTGTACATATTCATTATTTCATTAAAGCTATAATAAACTGTATACATAAGCTAATATAGCTCAAATTCCAACACGGTAGAGTAGGCTTTTAATAACATTATTCTAAGCTCCATTTAAGCCACTTCCAAGTTCCAAGAAACCACGAAACCAGCATTTGTAAACAAAACCAGAAGATTTAACAAAACCACCACTTTATACTATACATAATTCATGAATTACAAAACGTATATATGCAAAGTATACAACAATGCTTGTACTTGGTAACACCTGGATGAAAGTTATCGAGAATATAAATAAGAGAAAAAAAAGAAAAAAAAAAAATTAGAAGGAAAAGAAGAAAGGAAAGAAGAAGGGAGGAATGTTATGAATGGCGTGCTAATGGTCAGATAGACCATAGGTCCAGCAGTAGTCTGCTTGGTTGAACATGATGATACAGCAATACTTAAAGGATATGCTAAACTGACTATTTTAAGCTTTTTTGCTTCACCATACTCGTATTAATTTCGTCAGTTGAAGACTTTGTTAGCCATATCAGCTATAGTCCTCGCCAAACTTATTGGCCGCCCTGAAGTTGGTTAATCGGATGCGCGAGGCACGAAACGGTACTGTTTTTGTATGAGATTTTCTACTGCGCAGCCATTGTAGCCAACTTCAGGGCGGCCAAGAAGTTTGGCGAGAACTATAAGTACTAGCAGAAGAACCGTTATTATAGTAGTCACAGCGGATATTTGTGTCTCTGAAGTTGGCTCTGCGAAAGATTGGGCAAGAAACAGCTTGCCATCGAGTATACTGCATAGAGAGACGAGATAGGAATATGCGACAAACGTAAGCGAGTGAAAGAGACAGTTATACAATGCTATCTTCAACATTAACACAAACATAGTTACTGGACAGGGTCCTGCAGCCAATTTCAGAGACACAAAAATCGGCTGTGAGTGTTTTGCGTTAAGCTTTCTCTGCATATTACAATAGGACAATCATTTATTTCACCTCATTGTAAGCCTTGCTTTTTGCATCATTGTCTGATCCATCATCCAGATTCTTTAAGTCACATGATCCCGTAATGTTCATTTCACGCATTTGAAACTTTTCACACGCCTCTCTTCAAATCGCTCCCGCTACCTCTCCCGCTGTTTTCAAAGCCTCTTCCGTATTCTGTTGGCTACTATCAGTTCCAAATGAGTGACCCACAATGTCATTACCTCAGGACCCCGGCATTCATTAATTTGACGGCCAGTTTGACAGTTGCAGATACGTTTGTCCCAAAGCCATTAATGTTATACTTAATGTAATTATTTCTACACCATTTAAGATGTACCAAAATGGGCAGAAAAGAGCGAAAATCGGTCGGTTTGTGTTTATTGGGAAAGAATTATATGATGTATTGTTTTTCTTGATTGCATTTAGGAACTGATTAAAGGTAGATGGTGTCATTTACTATACGGACCTTGTGGAAACTAGAACAAATTTCCATGCTAAAAAACGCTTGAGTTTTTGCCATACCTATTATTGGAATAAAATATAACAAGCTCACAATTTTAGGACCCATTAATATTTATCCTAATTTTTAGCCATGGTGCTAGGCAACTAGGGTTATCTTAGTTGTAAACGACCCTTTGTGCATATTGGCCTTGTTTGTTCTGTCTCCTGCTTGATATGGAGGGAAGTGGAAATTTTTATTTTTTCCTACTCCTTCGTTATTCTTTTCTGATTATTTTCGTAGCGGGATCCAAGACAGTTAAATTCATTCTCCAGGACTACTTCGAGCATCATTGCCTCGGCACTTTTCTAGTGGTCGGCACTGTTGGTTCGGGCTTTCAGGAGTTGCAGTGGTTTTGGAATAGTGCAGTAGGATTGTGCCAAGAAAAAAGCAAGAGCTGGTTGGTTTTGGAAGGTTATACAGTGTAGTTTCTAAAGGACATGAATTATTTCATATAGTACAAAAAAGCAGCTGAGCTATGAAATTATCGAGAAACTGATTTGAATTTCAAGATTTAATGAGACATTCTTAATTTAAATCTGCTTTCGCGCCACAAGTAGCAGGTTTCGCAAGCGCATCCGCACTTTTATCTGATTGTGCGGAATCCTGTACAACCTGTGGACACACATACAAACAAAGCCCAAGTAGCTAGTGGCGGTACAAAGTTAGACATATATAATTATGTTGTCTATTATGTCAGTTGGATTAATTTTAATAAAATTATGAAATCACTAATTACTGAAAGTACTGAAATAATTATTCAAATATGAAAGCGCAGATAAAATATTTAATTTCATATTCAACGAACTTTTACAAAAGGTTATTAAAAACGTCTGCTCTTCACTGAAATATGGTTAAAATAATCCTTTTACTATTTTCAATTCGAAACCAACAAAATTATGCTCTGTTGCTTAAAATTATTCAAGGCAATAATTATAAGGAAAAATTGAGCTCATTCTTGGGAACAAATTCAATGAATTTTACATAAAAAAATGTTCCGCAATAAACTATAAAAAATCCTTTCATAATTAAAGTAGGAATTATTTCTCTTCATCAGTTTTCGTAAAATAAATATTTCGCACGAACGGCCATTCCTGTAAAATTCAGGTCCATTAAATAAACAATTTCGATGAAGCCTGAAAATATAATTAAAGGAGACTTCGTAACTATGAAAACAATAACTTTCAACAATGAGTATATACATCACTATAAAGGTGCTGACAAGCACGATGCGACGGCCATTTTTCATAGAAATTATTATGTACTTCAGATAGTACAATTTCTATAATAACGTGTTGTTGTCTGGACATTATTAATCTATTTCATTCCCAAAAACTAATTTTATCAAAGTAGTTTTAGTGACTATTCATACGATTCGAAAGTTGTCGCATTCAAATTAAGGGATTGCGATTAATTAATCAAAATAACGGTAAAGGGTATCAATGAATGGGATTAAGCCTTTGACTTTGAATTTGTTTGAAAACCGACCGCGATTATTTGAGGGGTTTTCAAAACTAGTTGTGGGAATATGATTTATTGGCTTCAACGTTGTTTTCTGGGTCATTTTATTCGGTTTGTTATTGCCACCACTGAATTTGGTATTAGCACAGATAATATTACTAGCATACAGATGCCTCATCCCATACAAAGAAACCGTGCCGACGTACTCGTAACTAGCGTTTTTCGTCTGATTAAGATGATTGTGTTTTAATCTAAGTACTTCGTTGGCGTTCGGTCCGTTCCACGGCCATAGATGGTGTTAGCAGCAACTTGCAAGTAAAAGGTTATCTCGGTTCGTGACAATATTTTTCTTTAAATACAGTGACGATTTCTTTTATAGTATTTTTATGAACGTTTTTACAGTTTAATTGTACCAAAATGTGTTACAATATAAATTTAAAAAATCGAGTGGCATGCTTCAGAAATATAAAACCGCGCCATCTATTGGAATCAATTTTAAATGATCCCCTCAAATAATCTTTGAAATGTTCAATAAAAGCCCAATATTCGATCATTTCGTGCTTAGGAGAGTTGATTAAAAAATAACATAAAAGTTTTATGATCAATTCTAGAAAATGATAATTTTACACACAATTCAATAACAAATTGATGCATATCGCGCCATCTAGTGACATTTATTGGAACCAAATTTTCTTTGTTAGCGCTAGGACCCTGTGGTATTAGTAATTTCTTTGAATAGTTGATGAATTACATATTAGTATAGAACCTATACATTTTAAATTTAGTTTTTATCTATGTAATACATAAGCAGGTGCTCAGGTATGGTTTTATTTAGGTACCAATATTATTTTATTTATAGATCATTTTCTTTTTATGGAAACTTTGCTTCACGCTTGGAGTTTCTGGCTGTATCTGTAGGTCATACAAATATTAGTTCCGTGCGGATATCGAACCCGCTACACGCAGCGCAGCAGTCAATGGCTCAACCACTGCGCCAACCGTGCGCCATTAGATAGCCTTATGTCTTCATAATCTTAGGACCTTAGTGTCTGAATTGGTATAGTCCTGTATTAGTGTTTTAAACCACTCAAATCACCATTTATCATTATCAATCTTGAAAACTTTCAATGTTTATGACATGATTCTAGATTAAAAATATAAAATTTCTTATTAAAATTACCCTATATTTTAATAATTTCATTAAATAAGTTATCTTCTTCATTTTCCAATACTGCAGTCCTCGTAAGCTTCGCTAGTCATGTTAATATAAGTACTACTACTATAGATATATCTCCCTGCTCCGCCTCTCTGAGGAGTGTTAAACTAATTAAAACTAATAGTAGGTACAGCCTGGAGAATACTAGAACATACCTATTAATGTACACTCAAAAGGATTATGTGTGATTGTTTTAGTAAGGGTTCTACGATGAAAATTTAATTGTTTTGATTTGAAATGCTGGGCTTAGACTTGGCTATAATTTGTTTTCTTGTTGGGTACCTGATGTATTTGGTTATAAGTTGTCTAAATAGAAGGACTATTGCGTATCTTCTTGTTAGCTTGATACAAAAGCTTAAGGCGATAGGTGCCTCAAATTGAAATTTTCTCATCCGTTTTTCTCGGAATACGAAATGTCGTAGATCAGAATATACTCGGTATGGTTATTTTCTAGAAATTTTAGTTTTACTCTTTGGAAAGCTACCGGCTCGTCGGATACTTTGAAGCTAAGTATCATAACTGATGAAAAAAAGACAACTAAGAAAGAAAGAAAAGAAAAAAGGAAAGTAAAGAACGAGAAGAAAGAAAGAAAATAACGTTACGAGAGAAAAGAAGAAAGAAAACAAAATTATGTATTTGTGACCCGCACAGGAGACACGAGACAAGCAAAAACAAAAAAAAAAACAATAATAAAAAAAACCCAGCGTTTAATGATTTGGTTTTTGTTTTGGCTTAGACAATAGCACCTGGGCAACAGAGCTCTGCTCTGGTGAAAATAGAGAAAACGATGTTTTCTTAAAATGAAACCTAGCTAGATCGATTTATCGCCCCCGAAAACCAGGGGTTTACTAAATTTCATGAAAATCGTTGTAGCCGTTTCCGAGAATTAGATTATATATATATATATATACATACATAAACTCACGCCTTTTTCCCATGGGGGTAGGCAGAAACTACAGAACGCCACCTGCTACGATCCTTACATACTTCTTTTGCTTCACTCACATTCATACATCTAGTCATACACACCTTATTACCTTAACCTTTAAACGAGCAATTATTGTATATATATATACAATAATTGCTCGTTTAAAGGTATTATATATTAGATTGCTATAAATCAGTGTACACTGTACCTGTCATTCTTAATAGTCATTCTGACAACATTATTATTCTATGAAAGTCCTAAGTCCATTTTCAGCAGTCAACGGCAACATTAACATGATTAACTTCAATTTTAATCAAATATTCACGACAAAGTAGACAGTCGATTAACTTTAATTGACGTTCATCATGTCATTTTAATATACCCTTTGTACTAAAATGTCCTAAATGTATCTATCAAGCCATTACACGATTTTAAAGCGAGTTCAATCAATAGACCGAAACAATTTATTTATATTTAAAATCTTAGGAAATCAAGTTTGAAGCCAGTCATTTGAGTGAAACGATAAAGGGGAAATCTTAATCCCCCCTTCTCCCCTATTTCGCCAGCCAATCAGCGAAAACGCACAGCCACGGCATACTAATTATTGCAAAATACCTCTGCAGTTGGGTTTTTCCTTATTTATAAGCCAATAAAGTGCATTTTAGCCTAGCACAGTGCGGTAGAGGACATAGATTAGATAATGTTAGTGGCAAAGTCAGTCGGTGTGACATTCGGGGTTTCCAAAATGTTTACAACTCGGTCCCTTTAAGATATGGCGTGAATATTTATGTTGTACACGGTTGCAGTGGTTAAGATAGTGTTAATTAATGTAATTTATTAAAATCATATTAGGTGGGTGGTTAATCTAATAACCTGTAAGGGAACATTATACTTTTCAAAGTTTTCATCTTGCAATAAAATTGCTCTTGTCTTATTTTGTTGAGATATTATACTGATAATTATTAACTTTAAAAACAACCGGCCAAGTGCGAGTCGGATTCGCGCATCGAGGGCTCCGTACAAACCTCAGCTTAAAGGTATTATAGACCTGATTATTTGATATGAATTTCAATTTATTACCTCTACGCGTTCATGAGCAAAGGGGTAGTATGTTTGAAATTATTAAAAATATTTTTATTTTATTATGTAATAATAAATTTACGGTTTTCGCAATTATTCCTTTATCTGTGCTATAAGACGTTGCTTCGTACCAAATTTCAAGATTCTGAGTTCACGGGAAGTACCCTGTAGGTTTTGATTCCCTTGCGAGTGTCGAAAATTTGCGGCATAAACGGCTGTATCTTTTGATTGCGTTGGCTTAGAAGTTTAGTTTTTTCACAGCTTTAAGGGACATTAGAACTGAGTATTTGATATAAATTCCAGCTTGATACCTCCACGCGTTCCTGAGAAAAAGGGCCTTGACAGACAGACGGACGGACAACAAAGTGAACCCAAAAATGAGGATATTTGCACAAAATGTTGTATCATTCCAATTTAACACGGTCTAAGTTTCAGATCCAAAAACGTGACAACTTTGCTCAAGTGCCTAGTGGCATTTTTGGTAAGAGACACGGCAGTTTTGTCTAAATTCAGGGATACTTTTTGACCGATCTCTAGACCTAATTCATACTTGTTGAGATGAGTGCGAAAAAGACGTTCTGCGTCGTCCCCAACTAAATTGAGATAGGGTCAAAAGTATGATGACCTAGAACTATCTAGTTACTCAGTAATCGTTCTTTAAAACTAATTCGCCTCACATTAAATAAACAAGAACACAGTTACCAAAATCCCCCAAAATATCCGTTTAACCTAACAATTAAAACCCTTTAAAGCTCATACATCACCATCCATTTCCTCCCGAAAGCGACGTTTTTGAAATTCGCACATAATAAGGCCCACCTTACACAGTACAAAGGGTATAAGGGTACGTTCACATTTACGGATCCGTAACCGTCCTTTCCGGATGCCATGTTTCAGCCGTTAAACTACGCACGTGAATTCACTTGGATCCGTTTCCTGTGCAGTGAAACCGTTATAAATTTGTTTAGTCGAATAGCAGAATTTGACAAGTAAGATGGCGCTGGAAAAATTATTTGTTTGGTTTGTGATTGGTTTTTCGTTTTGCTTTGAGAGATGGGTGGAATCGCGGTGTACGAACTTTTGATGCAATGGGATGCTGCAGTGCCTTTGTAAAACTGTGTGGGTAGGATAGGCATTTTCTCTAGACAGTCACTGAACAAAATGTAATAACAAACTAATACCCTAGTTTAAAAAAAAATGCTGGTACTTTAGTTACTTATTTATTTAGGATTTTTTATTACGAAATAAGGAGGAGGAGCTCGTGGCTAAATAATAACAGCCGCAGGGGGTCGATCTTCAAGGTTAAGCAACGCTTGATGAGGTCGGTCCGTGGATGGGTGACCATTATCAACATACCGAGTTTCCTCCGTGCCTCGGAAAGCACGTTAAGCCGTTGGTCCCGGCTGTCATTTAAAGATCTTTGACAGTCGTTACGAGAAGTCAGAAGCTTGAGATCTGACACCAGTCTAGCCAAGGGGGTACCGTGTTACCCAGTTACTTGGTTGTGGAGGTCAGATAGGCAGTCGCTCCATGTAAAACACTGGTACTCAGCTGAATACGGTTAGATTGGAAGGCGACCCCAACATAGTTGGGAAAACGCTAGGCAGATTGATTATTACGAAATAAATTAAGAAAACACCTCAGTTTTTAAGACTGCACGCCCATAAAAACACAACACGTTGATCAAAAAAAAATTGTTGTTGTCAAAAACAAAAAGCGCTACTTCGTAATAGTTTTATGTATGAGGGCGCTTACATTTTTATCGGCAAGATGGCCGCCGTGCGAGTTACCTTCAAGATCCGCGGATTATATTTGATATCTACCCTCCAGGGCACATCCAGGGTACAGGGTACCTGTCAAGCGTTTCGTTTTTATGTTCACTGAGCAAACATGTCTGCTGATTTGTGAATTGTAGGGAAAAGTATTCTTTTGGGAAAATTATGTCTGTGTTATTTTTATGTAGTTGGTTAAATTTAAAGGTTGGTTTTGTTGCTGCTGAATCGATTTTTTTAATCGAGTTGATGAAGATGTCATTAAAAAACAGGTGGAAAGAGTGACCCGAAAATGCAACAGCTAAAAAATGTTCTACATGTAGTACATAGACAAAACGTTCTAGGATTTTTGGCGGGAATGTGATGGCGTCTATGTTGCTTCTCTGTTTTGTTTTCCTAAAATTGTATTAAATTGAATATTTATAGTGTAAAAATGGTGGTGTTTTATTCTAATAATATTAGTGAACGTGCACGAGTGTGGGCAAATAAAACAGCGGTAGGACATGAGTTTGTACATGTTGTCGACAGAACTCCGTGGAAGATTCCAATAAAATTACCACAATTTTACTGGGGCCTAACTATTGGACATTGGACTAAAACTAAAGAAACTAGAAATTCTAAACGTGACACTGGCTAAATGCACAAACCGTGCTAAGCCAAAACAAAAAAAAATGTTCTATATGTAGAACAATTTACATAAAACAGGTGTCATATTGTCTCGCTTGTCTATGGGTATCTTAAGTCAAAGCTCATTTATTTAAAACTGAGCCAAAAGCAATCAAATTCCTCATCCATCCAATCTACAAAATCACAAAAGTAATAAACGATAAAAGCAGACTAAAAATCTAGAATTTCAAGCTGAAACTAAAACAGTGCTATCTCCTAATGCTATGCAAATGTCTGGATCAATCTCCTAGATTTCTCCTAGACACGTAGCTTACACCGACTGCAACAAATAGAGGGAGAAACGTGGATTTTATTCAGCCAAAGTGAAGTATTATTCCAAAGATTTAGTGGCTTATGATAAGATTTTTTTGTGGTGATAAGAAGAGGAAATGGATGTGGAACAGTGGAGCACGATTTTAGAAAACATTTTGCCTTTTCTTAAAGAACGAATTTAGAAAAATAAGAGAGTAAAAATGCATATCATGTTAGACATTTTATAGTATATTGCGGGCCACATAAATATATTACAGTTTTAGTAGGTATTTGTATTTCATACTTCAAATATGTCGTGGTGGCCCAGTGGCTATAACCTCGCCACTTCTTGCTTGACTTCGTGGGTTCAAATCCGAGCAAGTACCAATGTGACTTTTTCAAATTTATAATTATGTACTTTCAAGTTTATCTTGGAAATCACAGGCAACGGTCAAGGAAAACATCGTGAGGAAACCTGGATTTATATAGTTAATGTAAGTCTGAAATAGGCAAGTCAGAGACCTGTGGGGTTCCCAGAGGCGGCCTTATTAACTATGACACCAGAGGTGGCCACACCTCACACGAAAATAATAAAGGGACTTCAAATATATAAAAGTAAAAAAAAAAAAAACACCTAAAGTATACTTAGAATGACACTTTGAGCGATAAACCAATATTACTAAAACGCTCTTTACTTTCAAAAACCCTTTGTCCAACATGACAGCTACTGCAATAAAAACTGCTATATTAATAAAAAATCATACGTCCTATCAGATCTGTAAACTTATAATTTATCCAAATCCGTTTAAAACACTTAATAAAGCGAGCCACGTGCGAGCCACCCCATTTCTCGGGGGGCTACAAGTGGGTAAGGGACTACACATTGTACACATTGCGTAGATAGAGCAACGCATCCACATGTACACTCGAAACTATGAAAACTTTCGTCCCTAAGGGTTTGTGAACACCCTCGACTTACAGTTTTGCATATCAATGACAGTTGCGCAGTTTTGTGATTGTCTGTATAAGTCTTAAGGGTTGGTCTCACAGGCGCGACTTTACACGCGACATGAGCCTCTAGCTAGACAGAGTGACATTCTGCCAGCGATAACGACATCTTCAAAATCAATAAATAATCTATGGAATTGACATGTGCTACCAAAATGTAACGTGATATAAAATGAGTATTTAAATATCTTTTTTTTTTTATTTGACAATCTCGGCACCCTAGGGACCCGGGTTCCTTTGAAAGGCGTGCGAGGTGCCGACGCCAACTCGCAGAGGCCTTGTTAGCATGTATCAGGAAATGTGACACAAGAAAATCAAAATGATTATTATCTTTATCAAAAGCCCATATATTTTGGCATTTTTGGAATCTTAAATGACCCAATTGTTCTAGAGCTCATGATAAATCGGAAGATAATAAACCCAGTTCCTACAAATAAAAAATTGATGTGTCACAAAATTAACTGATAATCAAAGCACAATTGAGAGTAAGTAATTCAACCACTGACTACGCGTTTGAGAATTTAATACATTCATTTTACGTTAATTTTCATTCCAGGAACCCTAAATAGAGCCACATCACATGTGTTGAATGATTCGGTTCATGATGGTTGAGCTGAGTGGTGCCGATCCATGCGTCATGTTCGTGAACGGGCGCCATCAGTTGGGATTGGTCACTAATCTTCTTTTTTATTTTGTTTGACAATTCAAAAGTAGGTACCTCTATGGTTTATTTAAAATAAAATATTTGATTTTGATTGATTTTTGACAGGTCCAGCCAGTAGAGTCTTCAAAGAAAAGTCTTAGTCAGATATCCTAAAGCCGTGTCGCAAAGTCGCACCTGTGTATAATAGTATACACAGGTGCGACTTTGCGACACGACTTTAGGATATCAAGTATTTAAGGGGGAGCCTATAGAGGCTCCCCCTTAAATACTTGAACTCATTTCAACCAAAATAAACACATCGACTATTGTCCACCGTACAATATGAACTATAAATCATTGCTTTACGAAAGGTGTAAGGTTCATTCCCGACCCTTAGAAATGAATACTAAAGAATCAGCAACAATAAAATTCAAATTTTAGTTACACCTCAACTATGAGTACTGTTAAAATAATAATCAAAATTGTTAACTTAACAAGTTAAATTGAAGTTTAATAAGTTGAGTTAGGGTTGGATTTTGCTTGTTCGATTTACCATTGGCAGGTCACTGAACCCCCTCCCTTGTATAGGGGTGTGAATCTATTGTTTCGGGGCTTATCGGCGTTAAAATTATATTATGTAGAGATAGTATTGATTAGTGTCGTTATTAAAACATTACTATTGTGGGTACTTGTTGGATGGGAATAGGTACCGGGTTGTATACTGATAAGTGCATTTGATAAGAGTTCCCTAAGAATTAGAATATCAGTCATTTGCTTTAATAGAGAGTTGTAAGAGGCATAGTGCACTCGGGATATTCAACAATGACTACTTACCAGAGGAAAATATATAGTGTTAACCCAATGTATGTTTTAAACAATCCAGGCAGTCACTGAAACTAACAAGACCTGGAAATCTATTTGTGTAATAACAAAAATACAATGCACCTACTTCATTTCAGGAATCACAAGAGACTTTGTAATCTTGGGCAAGTGCTAAAAATGTCAGAAATAGGGATATCCGCAGGGAAACCAAAGTAACTGACATTTCATTTTGCTGTCACTCACCTGTCCCTGTGTCTGTCATCTGTCACACAATTTTGTTCCGATGATTTTTTTTACTTCCCATTGACCTAATGAACTTCAAAGATGATAATGTTTATTAGTATATTTTACTAACACTAACCAATATATTGATAAATTAGATTTTTCTCCAATTGGATGCTGTATTAATTCACATGTTTTTTATAGATATAATTAATGATATATCTTTATTAATTAGCCTATTATCTGATAAATTATTAGCGGTAAATTAACGGTAGTTATTTACTTAACATACAGGATCAATTAGTACAAAAATTTGACCAATGATAGTCACCTGAATCATTTTGTATCAATGTTTAACACACGCTAACAACAATTGAAAATAAAACATCTATTGTTGCACAAAATTCGAAGAAAAACTATTAAGGTGGTGACTGCTGAAATGAAGACTAACAGAGAAGTATGAAAGAAGAAGACATGCGCCGACATGCTTGTCTCTAACTATTCTCAATCTCAGTTTTTCTTTTATTAATAAGACTTATTACAATGGTTTTCTTTATAGCCCTTTGCTAAGAATTGTTACAGCACTGATAACAACATTTGTGCCACATGTTAAATTTAATCTTGTTATACTTTTTATAGATTCTTTTATAGATTGTTTTGTAAATGTGTGAACATTTTAGGCCTTCTAGATTTCTAGATGCTTGTTAACATTTTAGTTTATATAATATATAATCTTTTTTTTTAGTTTCTTACGACTTATTGTCGGGTCTACGTTGTCCCCCCATCTAAGTACGAATGCTGTAACATAAAAATATTGTAAAACCAAACAATTTTTTTAAAGAGTAACCATGGAGTTTCTTGCCGGTTCTTCTCTACAGTAAACGACCAACCCGAACCGTGCACCTTTTATCGACGTTTTATAAGTGCCCATGTAGGCCTATGTGAAATAAAAAAAATGATTTTGATTTTGACTAGAAATCATTTGGGTTAGAGGAAACTAACTATGAATTGCCATAAAACATGTAACAAAAATCAACTAATACCAAATTCCCCTGTAAGCTTCACAAGCACACAGTTAACACACAAGGTACAGAGATATTCAGAACCCAGGTATTCGATACATCTGCTCTGAGCAGGGCTGTCACAAAATATTTACTGAATTCCTATCACCGGTACGTACGGCCCAATTGAATGCTTACATGCATTCAATGCGTTAGGATACGGTAATTCTCCTCTGGATACCTTTGAACATTTCTGAATGTCCTGTGGTCTCAATTAGAATGAGATCCTACTGATTTTGGGCTTGTATTGAGATGAAAAACCTACCAGGCAATACTAGGTAGAATTTTTATTTGTAAACATAGAAAGAGTGTGTGAGATGTACCACGTATAAATAAGTAGATACCTATTATATTTAAGCTGCTGACAACAGTATTATCCTACACATTTTCCTTTCAGGATAATCAACTGTTATGGTAATTGTTAGGGTGGGCGTACATTTTGGTCCTTCGAGCCGGATATGAATTATCCCAAATCAGAACAAATTCCTTGTTGAGTTGTAGGTACTAAGTCAAGAGCGAATAGGTTACTCCTTAGCAAGCATGCTTCACTGTCGACCACATCATCGCCTACCAAACGCGAATCTATGGGAGATGATAAATACAAACTATTAAAACTAGAGTTCTTCGTAATGTCAGCTTACAACAAAAGGGGCTCAAGTAAACCGTTAAAACCAACGTTCATTTGCAACTCAACACGAAAGCATTCACGACAAAGTCAGTTTAAACCGAACTTTTTACTCACCCACAACACTTTAAACTAACGGTACAACAAAGGTTCAAAAGTGTCAAAACCCGTCGGCATCGCAAAGCCCGTTTAACAGTTTGAGTAAAACACAGAATAACACAAAAGGTAATGTTACCATCCCAGAAAAGCAGTAAAATGGCTTATTTCAATTGATTCCAGCGACTTGTGAAAGAAGGCAAACATTTAGAATCGTCTTTATGAGCACTAACGGGTTAACTGAAAGGTCAAAGTAGTACTTGGAAGTGTTAAGCGTGCCTTTGAAGGGTTAAAACTTGGTTTAAATGGAGGTTGAAGAACTTGTGGTCACTTCCTCAACTTTAAAAAAAAAACCCTAAAAAAAAAAGATAAAAAAAAAAAAAACTTTAGTATTAAAAGCGCAATGCTCAAATTGAATATTCCACTAGAAAGCTTGAAGCTGCAAAACAGCAATTCCTGGCATATAAAATAAATACCTTCAGTCGGATTGAGAACCTCCTCCTTATTTGAGGTCAGTTAAAAACTTGATGCTACAGCCCAATGTTATACCAACGTTCTATCTCTAGGTACATCACATATACAACAGTTTAGCATTAGGGATGATGTATTAAAAAATCTATTTTGTCCGTCAGTTAGATAACCTAAAAATATTAGGGGATTTTGTTTATTTTTTATTTGGTCTTAGGGTCGTAGGGACTGTTAGGCTGTAAGGTCTTAGTAGGTCCTTTCAACTTTTCATATACTTTCATGTACTGTCACACCCTTAACTTTACTGCGGCCTTACATGACGTATGGGCGTACATACACGCATTTTTTCTTTTCCTACGTAAACAAAACAATACGGCGATACAGTGCGTTAAAATATCGTGTGACGTCACGGTGTGCTACACTTTATACTGACAAAGTGACGTCATAAGCCCGCACTCCTGAACTTTGATGCGCTTTATCTTTGATTTTTTTTATTTATTTGATAAAGCAAAAAATACGGGTACAATATTAATTGATAATCTCACTGACGGACTAAATACAATTATAATTTTTCTACCCAGTTAACATCCCTATTGGATGAAATCAATTGATGTTTAGGATTTAAAAGTAGTAGAATATGATACGGGCAACTACGGACACAATCTTTACGCAATGCACATTGTAATCAAACCGTACACAAGCTTTTTCCCGCGGCTTCGCTCCTGTGCCATGTCCAGGAATTTAAAAAAAAGATTATGACCAATAGCGACAGAGTAGTTATCTATGAGTGAATGAATTTTTGAAATCTCAGTTCTTACAGAGAGTACGTACATTATAAACTCAAAATTGGTGCTGTTAGGTAAAAGGAGCTTGCATAAGTTCTTTTCTCAAACAAAAAAATACTACCTATATTCATAATCAAACAAACCATAATAATAACCTTGAACAAAACCCTTCCGACTACTAAGACAAGCCACTCACAGAAAAAACTCGGTATCCAACGAAATGAGGTCGAATATAAAATTATATTTCAAGGAAGAGATAACACTAATATCTATACATATTATTAAACAGTAGGTCTGACTGTCTGTTCACGATAATCACCGAAAATACTGAACAAGTTTACTTAGAGCTTTCGCAGTTAGATTAAGCTCAGTTTTGAGCAACATTTAGTCTTTGTTTAATCAAAACTGGTGGTCGGGAAAAAGTTATGGTTATTTTAGGGTTCCGTACCCAAAGGGTAAAAACGGGACCCTATTACTAAGACTCCGCGGTCCGTCTGTCTGTCTGTCACCAGGCTGTATCTCAAGAACCGTGATAACTAGAGAGTTGAAATTTTCACAGATGATGTATTTCTGTTGCCGCTATAACAACAAATACTGAAAACAGAATAAAATAAATATTTAAGGGGGGCTCCCATACAAAAAACGTGATTTGAACCTGAACCCTTCGCACGCGAGTCTGACTCGCACTTGGCCGGTTTTTTATTATTTTGAGACTTGCCGCCACTAACCAGGAGACCAGAATCATGAAGTATAAAAAAACCCGGTGCTGGAATCATGAGTCGGTGACTCTCGAACTACCAGGAGGACAGAAACACAAAGAAAATAAGTATATCCGGGGATATCATTATGTGTGGCAACTATCAAACTACCAGGAGATCAGAATCATGAAGAAATAGATCGAAAATCACAAAATCTATATCAACGCACGCGAAGCCGAGCCAGAAGCTAGTAATATAATATACATCGTGAAACAATACCGTATCCATAAGGGTTATTATCATTAACCTACGGTCAGACTATGTGAGAGGAAATTTGCCTCTGATACACGTAATTGCACCCCCGGGCATCGAACTGGCTACCGTACGGTATATCATTGCTTAGTGAAGCCATTGACTATATCAATATTCTGGATTATGGAGGATATGGCTTGGTACATCGTGCTGTGTTGTCGGATCAATTGAGTTAGGTTTGGTTTCAGTTACTGAGGAATATTTGCAATTGATTTTAATGTTTTTAAAATATATAACTTGACGCCTGTATTTCTCAAAGGGTTCGGTAGAAGTCTACCTGCAGAATACCCACAGATATCTTTAAGCCTTATAGAGATGTTCGCAGGTATATTTTATTTGGACTAAACTTTTTTGTTAACCTATATTTTGCCAATCATTATCATCATCATATCAACCGAGACACGCCCACAGTTGGACATAGGCCTCCTCCAAGCGTCGCCACATTGATCGGTCCCGTGCGTCCCGCATCCAGTGCAACCCCGCAACCTTCACTAGGTCATCGGTTCACCTGATTGGAGGCCTTCCAACGCAACGTCTTCCGGTTCGAGGTCGCCACTCCAGAACCTTTCTGCCCCATCGGCCATCCGTTGTGCCATGTGCCTTTCCCACTGCCACTTAAGTTTGGCAATTCTTTGGCTTTGTCGGTAACCCTGGTTCTCTTGCGGATCTCTACATTTCTGATACGATCACGCAAGGACACACCGAGCATAGTCCTCTTCATGCCCTTTGGATGACTGTAAGCTTTCTGATGAGGCCCATTGTGAGCGAACACGTCTCAGAGCCATATGTCATTACTGGCAACACACACTGGTCATTGGTATTTTCCCAATGCTGGGTATAAATCTTTTCGATAGCCTTCCATTCTTATCAGCGTGTTGCCTTCTCCTGTATATGCCGTAATTTATTTAAAAAAATACTCATCGTTCTAGTAACGGCTTAGACGCCACGTGTTGTAGTGTTTATCCGAAATCTCAAAAATTTAAAACAAAAACCAAACTGATCATAAAATGGTTTTCTCAACTCCCATAAAAATATTTATACTAACAAATCCACACAGCATCTACCATATCTAACATATTATTCTTTATCAACACACAAAGTATCGTGCACAAATCAATAGCGCGGCAACCCTTGCTACATGTCGGTGCTCTTTGATGTTCCGCCGCGCGCTGAATTTGACGCCAATTGCACGAGCTAGGGCTGCCTTACATGCGTTATTTATTCAAATACGTTTATTTGCTCGTATTCAATTGATTGGAGGGACATCAACTAGCAAGTTGCATTGGTAGCGGATTTTTATTTAGATTTTGTCGGTAGCAAGAATAAAGTTGGGGTTAGGTGGCAAGGGGAAGTTATTTGCAGCCGTGGACTCCGATTTAAGAATTAAATCACTTCTAAGCAAGTGTGCGGTATCGTCGACCACATCATCGCTTACCATCAGGTGAGATAGTGGTCAAAGGTCAGCGTATCAAAATCTTACTTATCACACTAATATTAGAAGAAAGTTTGTGAGTATGGATGTATGTTTGTTACTCAATAACACCAGAACGGCTGAACGAATCTGGAAGAAATTTGGCACAGAGATAGATTATAGTCTGGAATAGCACATAGACTTTACTTTTCATCCCGGTATAATGTACCCTTGGGATAAAAAAAAACACTTTTCAGCGCAAAACCGTTATAAATAAAAAAAATGTTATGTCAAGTATATGACGAATATCCGTTAATAAAACTTACTTGATATTATTTTAGTCATGTGTTTACAGCAGTCAAAATACTCGCTTTCCCATGAAAATTAAACAACAAAAACTTTCAATGAAATATGACACTTAATGTCTACCAAATAAATATGAAAATCAAACACCAAAACATTTCACTAACAACATAATCACGGTCGACAATCATGTTCTCTTTTTACATGTGTTTTGTTTAAAAATAACTGTTTGAAAGGGACGCATGTCCTAGCTATTAAAGTTACTTTTTTTTGTCTTTGTCTGCCTCTTAAATTGGCCGAGACATACAGACAAACTTGACTCTACCGTCGATATTTATGCCTAGGGCAATTACAACCCTATATTTGGTTTGCTAGAGTTTCTTTTCCCTTTACTGTTGTGCACAAAAAGCTTGACATATGGGGCTGTTTTGTTTTTTTCTGGTCATTTTCCAGGCAGTCTATATTTTGCGTGGGTAATGAGGTGGAATCAAATGTTTAAAGACGGACTGTAAACTGTGAATACAATCAACTTTCTGGTTGGTGTAAGTAAGTCACAGTTAATTTATTTAATGTTTAATTAGGCATACTTTGTGGGAATTAGAAGGAATTATGAGCCGAATAAATTAATATTCTAATTGACTTTGTATCTGATGTGAGATTGTATTAAATACTAGCTGACCCCGAGGCTTCGCACCCGTCAACTGTCTACCTACCTACCCACCTACCTTACCCACCTAACAACCAATTTGATAAACTATTTATTTGAATACGAATTAATACTACAATACGATTGTAACCAACTTTTGTTTAGACTTTTTTGTAGGTTATAATGAGAACTTCAATTATGTATTTCATAAATTTTCTGTAACATCAATAGTTTTGTCAGCGCACGCCAATGAATGAATTTTATAGGCAAAATTTTGCTGCTTTGGGTGACATTATTGCAATTTTCATAAAGGTCTCTAATTTTTTTCAAAATAAATTATAGCCTATGTTACTCCGGAATAATGTAGCTTTCCATTGGTGAAAGATTTTTTTTAAACAGTCCAATAGTTTCGGAGTCTATTCGGTACAAACCAACAAACAATATTTTTTCCTCTTTATAATATTGGTATAGATTTCGGAATGTGCAGTCATTCCAGTTTTGATGATTTGACCATAGTATTCTCAGTAGGTAATTCAAAACCTTTTAAAAATGTTGTATTATTACCAATGAGAGGAAAATAATTGTAATTTCCTACATCATAATTTATCATCCATAATTTTCGTAAATTAGATCACTTTTTATCCGACAACAGCCAATCTAAAAAGAGCATAACGACAAAGAAAACATGCGGGTCCTAATAACCCCAAAAACCGTGTCATCAAGATGAAGATTAATTTTGATATGAGGGCGTGAAAGCGAGTTTTCACGACCATATACAAATTGGGTACAAGCAGAACTAACTCGAGAGCTCTTCATTAAGAGAAGACGATGTTAAGGACGCCTGTCAACCTGTCTTGAACAATGATACTTCAGTTGAGCGAATTTGATTCGCTTTTAAATGTTTAGGTAATTTTCATGGGTTCTTAATTTTGTTGGATCCGATTTGATACTTAAGTTTAAAAAGCTTTTTAGGTTTGCTTATCATAAAAGATGTGCGTCAAGAAAAAGAAGGAAATACATCCACTGTGGGTACTATCAAATTGCCTGCATATCGTGTTTCTGGATTTTCCTGCGACTATTTCTTTAATCATCATTTTGATTTTAAAAGTGTGGAGCTGTTGTCGTTACCTAAGTTCTGTACTGTTCATGCTATTTATTTATTCGCTTATCCTCACACGAACGCCTTGCTGCAATTCCACCAATGGTGCACAAACTCTAACTATAAGTCCAGGTATCATCACGATGTTTTCCTTCACCGTTGTCAGCAATGTCCAATATCAAATTAGAAAGTACAAATGAATTGAAAAAATCACACTGGCAGCTACAAAGCTAAATTAAGCGTGGTTCTGATTATCTTAATTGGCATTTTGTTTTAAAAATGTGGAGCTGTTCTGTTCGCCTAAGTACTGTACCTTTTAAGCAACTTTTTTTCAAGCAGACTGTACTTGAGTGAGTGAGTGTGCTCAAGAACTCCACGACCTCATCCCACCGGCCCCTTCTACCATCGGAAATCTAGATGCACTGCCACTTACCATCCTTATCTAGTTACTATTCCACCAATTCCCACCAAGAGCTTCCAAACATCCTTCATAATGCCAAATCCTACCTACGTCTGTGTTTCCGACCGAACGCATTCAACCCGAATCTCTTCAAAGATAGAGTGAACAGGCTTCTTCTGGGTAAGCTCACTCCATCGTCGACTCTGTCTATGTCACCTTTGACCTAGACTAGAATCACGAGTAAAACAACCTCAAATAAAAAATAATAAAAATTTGGGACTCAATGAGTTTTTTTATAAATTGTTGATAGGCACGCATTTGACCACTTTATCACCTGATGGTAACCGATGATGTGGTCGACGGTGAAGCACGCTTACCTATAACTAACCTATTCACTGTAGTTAAGGTTCTAAGTATTTAGTTTAGTTTTTAGTTTAGTCAACCAAAACTACATTACTAACATCAAGGCTACGCTATTTACCCATCCAAAAATACAAGCATAAACAAGAAACATAACTTATCTTCAATCAAACCTAACTTACATTAACGGTATATTGTGGAAAAGTATCAGAAGCGACCTTCACAAGCTCAATAGGGTCGTGATTGAGAAATATCACCATTGGAGAGACGAATCAATAGTAATTGTTACAAATGGCACCATGGCTTTTTGGGGCACGGAGGCCCCCATAGAAATTGTGGAAGGAATATGTTTTTGGCCTTGAGTAGTAGTCTCCTATGTTGGTGTGGTAACTTATGATATTATGTAAGTATCATAGAGAATATTAATCATCGAAGAATTCTGGGAACGGGTTTCTTTCTTTCTTTCTTTTTCGATTTGATGGTACATTTGATTTGTAGTATTTGGGCCCAGTAGATGGCCACGTTTATTGCAGCGTCAGAGGCATTATACAGGTCACCCAAGGTAAATGGGCAGCCGGGACACTCCAGCAAGTGGGGCATATTCTATACAGGAGCACCGCAATCGCACCGGGTCTTCAATAGATTGATAACCCCCCATTTTATCAATTTACATTTGCAGAGGCCTACTTGGATAAGCAAACGATTCAATGCCTTCCACACAGGCCACTACAGTTCATGACCGAGAGGAAGGTGCTCTTTGGGCTTCATGAAGTCGTGAGGTGGTATTTCTCTAGCCACAGTTAGCTCCTCTCCTCTAGAGGCTATGGCCTGTGTGGTTCGCAGGAAGCTCTTACGGCTTTTTAGTCAAATCGGAGTTGTCGAATGGTTGTAGACGGGATGCCGGGCAAGAGCATTTACATCCTTAAATGAATGACTAAATCCTATACAAAAAATATATAGTCATAATAATGACTTCTCACAATAACCGGATACAAGAATGTAATATTTTTTTGGCTCTTAATTCTAGACTGAATTAATTAAGAAACATTATTATTATTTTATACATAGAGTAGAGAATAATTCGCAACTTCATAAAGAGTAATATCAAAATTATAATTTAAAAAAATAACTTCTCCCAAATATAACTGCCCATTCCATTTCCATTTTCAAATTATTTACAATGATTAAATTGCTTTGATGTCAACAGAACATTAAATTAATATAATAAAGTTTAATTTCGAAGCTGTCATTCTGTTTTTGAAGTACCTCCCAGTGAAACGTTCCATTTCCGATAAATTTTGCCGTACCAGTCCATTCCATACCAGCCAATTGATGTTTTAAAATTATTTTCGTCTGTCACTGGAATGTGACAATTCATTTTCAATGGGAAATTGACTTTCTGATTTTTTGCACGGACCTTTACGGTTTTTTGTGGCTCTTTCATGAAATGTTTCGAGAAAAATTGTTGAAGTATTTCAATGTGTTCAGTATAATGATTGTATTTTACACATTGAGATGGTCTAACTAAAAATATATAGGTATCAAACTTACAAGTTCCCTGTGTACTAGCTGATGTATCGAAAAATTACCTGAAAAAAAAGAAATGATTAGTTACAGTATAGGTAAACAAAATTGCTACATTTAATAGCACAGCTGCTTCTACTTGCGACACATCAATTATATTATAGAATAGCTTCTGCCAGCGGCTTCGCCCGCGTGAATGTCGAAAATATATCTATGTGCCAAATTTCATCCAGATCCGACCAGCCGTTTGAACGTGAAGAAGTAACAAACATACAAACACACTCACACACTTTCGCCTTTATAATATTAGTGTGATACTTAAAAACAAAGGGGTATTGTGTAATCCAGTTACAGGGTTGTAGAAATCAGATATACAATAAATATGTAAAATTCTTGTATTTATAGCTGCATCAAGTTAGACTCGAAGCCGACCTCAACAAAGTCATAAAATAGCAAGGTATATTAACTACTTTTTTTAAATCTTATAAAATAGGTCACCAATCAATTCAACCCTTTCAAAATTAGAATAACCAACCGCGTATTTCTAAATCTCCATTATAATCTCCAACAACTCCAACGACGAAATGCATAGTACGGGTCAGCGCATCAACAATTACGTTATTAAAAAGTAATATGTTGCAATTTTTCCGATCCCACCTCGTCTGGGAGCTAATGCATTGTAATCATACACCGATTATGTAATTACTCAGCTTATTAGTAATAAGTAATGACTTACGGCTTGATAAAGGGAATTGTTTGAATTGCATGACGCAATGCAGCAGATGTCACTTTTTTAAATTAACTTGTAATTATTACATTCTTAAATTCAGTATTAGAAGCGTCCTTTTGAAGGCAGCCGATGACTGTTTTGCTAACCAGTTTATATAATGTTTTCTACTCCTACTAGGAATTTTCTTTTTTATCTTTAAACAATCAAACACATAAATATTCTTAAATTGACTTAATAATACATAAATAGTGCTTTTACAAGTTTTTAAAATATATCTGCTACGTATTTATATTTCAACATAATCATGGCGATCATTATTATTCTCTAGCCCTTCATCATCATCATTTCAGCCGCATGACATTCACTTCTGATCATACTTAGGCTTACCACAAACGTTGCCAGATTGACCGGTCCTGTGTTTCTCGCATTTAGTAAAAAAGCTATAACTCAAAGGTATCGCCGTCGTAAACAGCCAAATATATTTCATAAAGAGACACATACTCAGAATATGATGAATCCCATCAAAGTAATCATCAAACCCTTTCAACGCACCACGCATGAAAGAAAATATTCCACCCAACCTTATAAGGATTCAAACCACGGAACCATTGACATCCAATAGTTATTTAACAAACCGCAAAGTTTCAGTAACGTTCTGATCCTCTTAGTTTGGGCCCTCACCGCAAGACGTTTACTTAACTACGCTTTTCACGTTTAATACGGCGAAGTTCGCGTTTCATACCTTGTGGCTTACTAACTGGGTCTGTAACCATGCGCAGCAAGAGAAAATTTTGCTGCGAAATTATCTCGCGTTGAAATTGAAATGTCATTATGTTAACGTATACTAGTGATGTTTCGCCGCGAGTAATAAATAGATCGAGAAAATTTTCTCGGTTCCACCATATATCGAAGAGAGGACATGTTAAAGATTGGTGTTGCGTTGTAATTAGGTAGGAAAGTTTTGGAAGTTTTGTGGGTGAGGATTTAGTAAAGTTTGGTCTTGATTGTAGGTTTTCTGTTTGTAAACGGATGTTTTGTAATTAAAGTAATTAATTAGAGACTTGATATATGAGAGGATTTAGTTAATTAGATTCTCAATGAAATATTTCTATAACTATAGAAAATATTTGGAGCTGTTGATACACAGTGTTGTTGTATACACAGTGAAAATATTTCAACATGGCTCATTCTCGCCATGGTGTTTTGAAACCCAATCGACTGAAAAATCGTTTTCATCACTACGCAAGAAAATACAAAAAAAAATGCTTTTTATAATAACAGAGTTAATGCTACAAAAAAACTAGTTTCATTGAGCAAACAGCATTAAAAAACAAATTACCACGAGCAAATTTACAAAATATACGGATATGAAAAACGTCAATACACGGGACGGGTCATATTTTAACGTGCTCAAACAAAAAGGACCTAGGTGGCTACAGGGTTACCAACTTTTAAGTTTTCTCAAGAAAATCCAGTTAAAGTTACTTCTTTATGAATATTCGTATTATTGATATTTCAATCAATCAGCTTTTAAACTAGCTGGATGTAAGCAGAATTTTACTGCGACTGCCTATCGAAGACATGTGACATCCATCAACCCGCACTAGGCCTTTTGGCAGATTACGGCCGAAGAAACTGAGCCGTAATCTGCCAAGCGGTCACAGAAAGGAAGGCCTAAGTCCCAGCAGTTTGAACATTAAAAGGCTGATGATGATGGCTGCCTATCGGACTTCTACTACCCAGTAACTGGGTACACCTTGGCTAAATTGGTCTCAGATTTTCTGGCTTCTGACTAACCGTATCGACTATCAAATATTTACAAATGACACCACGTGTTGCGCCGACCCCAAGTTACATCGCACAAGGGCAAGAAGACGATGATTATGTGATTCGACGGCATAATTTCAAAAGACTTTCAAATCATCCACGCCTTTATTAACCAAACACGCGTCAACCACCTAGGGACGCAGACAAATCACCTCATTCATTATAATCCCTCCACAAGCAGAAACAGACAGCATATCATACATACATAATACTGAACCTATAATTCACAAACCACCATTTGGATGAAATTAAAGGGGTTTTCAAACTCCGTGTCGGTCTAATGATTTAGGCAACCCTAGGTAAAGGTAGGAGGTATAGACAGCAATGCTGGAGCACCGGTAAGTTCCGGCTATCCATCATTGGTACGGTTCCTGAACGTAATCGCAGGGGGAGGGGGAGTAATGCGCTGGGATGGGGTAGGATTTCCCATTGTACGTTTGTATTGACAATGTTTCTCAGCGCTAAGTTATTGGAGTGGAATCGTGTGATTACTTTTTTTTTTGCTTTGTGAAAAATGGTGTTTAGTGTTGTTTTCTTTAGCAAATGGGATGAGTTTGCCCGTTGTGTTTATTTAATGATCGTTGTTGTATTTTGGTTTGACAGTCTCTCGGCAAAATGGCGACACGGTTGGCGTAGTGGTTGAGCGATCGGCTGCTACGTGGCGTGTCGCGGGTTCGATTCCCGCACGGAACCAATATTTGTATGGCCTATGGCCTACAACATAATTGTTCCGGATCTGGGTGTCTTGTGTATGTGAGTTTTAATGTTTGTAAACAAACCCGCGATACAGGAAGAAATTCCGAGTATGGGACAACGTTTTTTTAAAAAGAAAAAAAAAATAATGGTCGCAATTGCAATTATTGCAAAATTGGGTTCGATAGCTGGGCAGTTCTTGGGTTTTTCTTGTGTGTATGTGTGGCTGGTTTGAGTCCATGCCTACCATAATTATACAAATTTTATCAAGACAAGAGTAATGTTTCCTGCAATGCAAATAGAGACCTCATTTAATATATTAAGATAACAGTTTTGTATGTTGTGACCTAGTGACTCCCCGACCCATATTTGTTTATCAAACTAATAACTCTCCTTTTAAATCAAACGGCCAATCGAACAATTGTTATATATACAAATATAACTAGCTTCTGCCCGCGGCTTCGCCCGCATTAAATGTGTTTTATCATCCAATGGGAATACAAACTCCTTCTAAATTCAAACTATCTATATGCCAAATTTCATCTAAATCGGTTCAGTAGATCCAGAGATTACTCCCTACAAACTCACAAACTTTACCTCTTACTCTCTGAGAACACAACCACCATTTAAAATTGCCGCTGCCAAGCAATGTTGACCATCAGCCCAGGTGAGATAGTGGTCAAGCGCAAGACAATAGACAGTAAAAAAAAAAAAACTCTCATCTTCGGTGACCACTGACTATTAAATGGATGCATTTAAAAAGAAGTGGTGGCGCAGAGGTAACACGTTGTAGGTTGTCTGTTCAAAGCCAAGCAAGTGCTTAGCTTTGAATAAATTATTTCATCACCACTGCTCTCAACGGTGACGGAAAACATCGTGAGGAAACCGGCATGTCTTAGAACGAAAATATCGAAGACATGTGACATGTCGAAACCCGCACTGGGCCCCATCATCTTCCTGCCATCCCACGCTACTTGGGGCCGGCGCAACACGTTTTCTTCTTCCATACCGTCCTGTCCCCTGTCACGCTATCTGACTTACTGACTCCCGTTTCTTTCATGTCACTCCTTACACAGTCCATCCATCTTTTCTTTGGTCTACCTCTCCCTCTCCAGCCATCCACATTTATAGTCATAACCCTTTTAGTAACATGCGTTCCATCAAACCCGCACTGGCCCCGCGAGGTGGATTCCTCTCACAGCGAGAGGCCTGTGTCCCTGAAATGGGAAAATTAAAAGGCTTGTGATGATGGCCGTAAAACTGGTTATAACCGGATATTTTTACCTAGATCTAAACATTTTCTCACCATCCCCCTTACACAAACAAAAACGCTGTTCAGCCATTACAGAATTAACTTAAAACAAACCCATATTTCAGTGCTACATTTACGAAGCTTCCAAGGTAATTCCCCAAGATTTATGTTTGCCTGCATCCGTAGCCGACATTTAATTACCATGTGATTACTGCCTTTGTTCGTTGATGATGCAGCCGACTGTACACGTCATGATTGATGGTGCTGACTGTACTGTGTGTTGGAAAATTAGGAAGTGAATTTTGGGAGGGTAATGTATCGATGGACAATAACTATTGGTGGTGTATTGTTTTCTCTTCTGTAGCATAAACCAATTATGTACTCTAGAGTAAATGCGGTCGCAGACATCCGACTGAATATCCTAAGTAAAAAGTCGTAATTCGAGGTTTGTCTCTTGTGTATTTCTTTCTGGAATATCCATTTTAAAAGATACTCCATAAACTGAAAAAGAAAGATTTATACTATGCCCCTAAGTTTTCCTTTTTGATGATAATCTTTAGAAGCAATAGAACCCTAAAAAAACCGGCCAAGTGCGAGTCGGACTGGCGCACCGAGGGTTCCGTACAAACCTAAGCTTAAAGGTATTATAGACCTGAGTATTTGATATGAATTTCAATTTGATACCTTTACGCGTTCCTGAGGAAAGGTATAGTAAGTTTAAAATTATTTAAAATATTATTTTATATGATGTAACTAAAAAAATACGGTTTTCGCAATTATTCCTTTATATGTGCTACAAAACGTTGCTTCGTACCAAATTTCAAGATTCTGAACTCACGGGAATTACCCTGTAGGTTTTGATTCCCTTGCGAGTTCCAATTAGTGAAAATTTGCGACATAAACGGCTGTATCTTTTGATTGCGTTGGCTTAGAATTTTGATTTTTTCACAGCTTTAAGGGACATTAGACCTGAGTATTTGATATAAATTTCAGCTTGATACCTCTACGCGTTCCTGAGAAAAAGGGTCTTGACAGACAGACGGACGGACAACAAAGTGATCCTATAAGGGTTCCGTTTTTTCCTTTCGAGGTACGGAACCCTAAAAATGCTCAAAATTGCGTTGTCAACAGAGGCCTAGTGTAAAAATTTGACAACTATAAATGAAAAAACAACCATCACTAGAGTCCATGAGAACTTAAATAACAAAGCCTTGGACGGCTTTATTAACCCCTAAATCACCATTTTGTATAGATATCTAATTCTCTTTACAATGATGCGTTACCTTGCATTTTATTTGTTAAGGCAAGGTGTGAGGCCGATCATAAATGTTATTTGTTTTTTTCGTTTTCCTACATAAAACTTTAATAAACCAACTACCTATCTACTTTGATTTATATTACACGATATAAGTCACGATAGCTGAAGATTTATGTTTATTTTCGATATTGAAATAGATATTTCTTATAAATACTGAAATAACCTTAAACCAGGTCTATCAAGAACCCTTCCGGTGGGTTCGCGCATTGTCGAGGCTCAATAGCCGTGGCTTAGTCACCCACACTGAAGCAAAAAGCAACAAGTAGGTTGCGGTGCGGCTTGGTAACAGGAAACATCGCAACTGAGGCGGGCCGCGATGTCGTATAGAGCGTCCCAGGTCTCATACGATACCGCGGCTGAGGGTTGGAGGCCGCGGCGGGAGAGGAATTGGCCGGTATTGCGGTGCGCCACTTTCCCTACCTTCCGCGGCCTGGACGGGGTCACCACGGTCTGATGTAGGACGCGGTGGGGCCGCAGGGGAGGAGGAGTGTCGGTATAGCGTTGGCCGCTCTGTCTATCTCCTGCGGCCGAAACATGGTAGGTGGCGGGGCCTTTACCCGTCACAAGGGGACCAAGGGTGCCATTTACGGGGTCGTCTGGCGCCCATGTGCTGGTTCGGTGCCTGGGGTGGTCACAGCGTACAGTGTGACCTTTCTGGTGCGCCGGTGAGGTGGGATACGCCGCAGAGGAGGGTCCGGTCACGGGCAGCTGCGGAGGGTTCGCGGTGAGTGTTAACGCGTGCCCGTGTTCCCGCCATAAGCGGCACAGGAGGTCACCGTGGAATTTTAGTGGGTTGGAGTCCCACATAATTGCACTATCTCCCCGTGGTAGTGCAGTATGCATGAGCATTTCTCCAGGCAAGAAAAATAAATAAAGAGGTCTATCAAGAAAGTATTATGTCAGAGTATGCATACATCCTTCCAGCCAAAAGAAGTCCGCTGCTGGACATAGGCCTCCCCCAAGTGTCCTGCAGATTCCCGAAGCCTCAACCCGGTGTTCGCATTATGCATTCAGGTATTTTCAAAATATATTCACCAACACGTAATAAAAAAACTAACGTAAATATCGACAACTTCTAATAGTCTCTTACGGTCAAGAAAAGTTCTCACCCTTTAACAATTATCTCACAAGATTTCCTATAATTATCAAACATCTTCATCTATGAATGTGAGCCTATATTTTATAATAATTATATTATCTTATTATACGTCCATATCTGTCGATAATTGACAATTATTAACTTGATCTATTCATAGTCCTGACTCGGCTATTTTACGGATGACTTGTATCAATTTGACAGGGTAATGTGGCTATGAAATTAGAATTTTACTCTTTGAAAATTCTTTAGATTAGCTGTAATAGTATCTGGTTAAAAAGTGGCTTTATTCAAATAAGTAAGACAAGGCATCACAAGAACAGCAATGGACGGGATGCGGAAGATATGGAAGAATAGAAATATAACTAAAGCCACGAAGACCAGGCTCGTGAGGACGCTTATATTCCCCATATTTCTTTACGCGGCTGAAACGTGGACTCTGCGAGAAGTGGAGAGACAGAAGGTGGACGCTTTGGAAATGTGGTGCTGGAGAAGAATGCTTGGAGTCTCGTGGACCGAGTTTCGCACAAACGTCTCGATACTTCAGGAACTCGGCATCAGGCAGCGTGTATTTTCTGTGGTACAATCTCGCATCCTAACATTCTTTGGACATGTTTCCCGGCGTGACAACCAGTCCATAGAGCGCCTTGTCATTCAAGGAAAAGTGGAAGGCACTATACCGCGCGGAAGGTCACCCATACGATGGACTGACCAGATCAAGTCCGCGGTTGGAGGCTCGCTGAATGAGTGCAGCAGGATGACGTCTAGCAGGCAGCAATGGCGAAACGTCGTGAAGCGGATCACATCTGACCCCTCCAATGATACTACGAGCTCATAGCGATCACGACCGCTCTGTCAAGAGCGTACCGGATAAAAAGAAGATGAAGACAAGGCATTGGCCAAGATTACTGATATTTTCAACCGACGAAGTTCTCAATTTGCCTGTTCCTTTTTTTCTATTTTTGTTACGCGATTATTCTGCCAATTTTGTACCGATTTAGATAATTATTTTTATTATTTTAAAACTAATAATGCGTATTAAAGTAGTAGTTAGTAAAAATATTAAATCATCTTTCAAAACACAAAACTACAAAGCGAAAAAAAATCACTTTATGTTGGGGAGTCGGTGTCAAAAACGAAAAATAAATAGGTCTGTACCAAAGACACCGACTAAAAGTAGCCTATGGGCTAGTCCAGACTATAATCTATCTCTGTGCCAAGATCCGTCCAGATCCGTCAAGCCGTTTGAGCGTGAAGAAGTAGCAAACATACAAACACGCACAAATTTTCGTATTTATAATATAGTGTGATATGATTATTTGTCAAACTGTACTGCAGTTTGAAAACCCGCAGGCTTATTACGTATCTTTTGCAAGAGCAAAACGATAGCGATCAAACGCTTTATGTCATAAAAGTCGCCATTACCTGCAGTGTAGGTATGGTAGGACCTACACAATCGTTGGCTAATCGCTCGCTGTTTGTCAAATGCACTTATTTACAAAAAAAAAAACCGCCAGCAACTCTAAAACTTTTGTATTGAAGAGCAATTATTGCGCAAAATCGCTATCGTTTTGCTCTTGCAAAAGATACGTAGGTAATGAGCCTGCCGTAAAACATTGTCATCAAAGTAGTCTGTCACGTCCTCAACTCCAAATACTCAATTCAAAACCCGTTTTTGTAGGAATATGGGGCGTTCCATAAAAACAAAACACTATCGCGAATTCCTAGGCCCACTTAACACACTAAAGATAAACTTTCGCCTGAGACATTCATATGTCAATTATAAATAGTCCGTAATAAATAAAGTGGCAGTTGTATTTATCATTTGTCCCCATTTATCATCTCGGTCCAATCATATCTGTCGTCGAGAAAATGGGCTGGCAGTCGTTAAGTAGATAGAATGTCAACACGCTATTAATTATATTTTATTGCAGTTACTTAATTAGTTTGTAAGTGATGCACTTTGTATCTAAAAGTAGTTACAAAGATACATGCTAATGTATTTTGGGAAACGGACACTTTTTATTCCGGGAGTAAGAACGTTCTCTTGGGATAATATAATAGAAAAGAATGGAATATACTTTATTATACATTTTTTTATTTTTTTTATTGTACATCATAAAAGTTATACACATTTATTTATACGGGTACAAAGCCGGTCTTATTGCTGACAGCGATAACTACCAGACAACCTTTTGATGGACTGAAAAAACTTACAATAAAAAAAGTTCATTAAATAAATCAAAAAACCCGACTGCATAAAAAGTGAACTAAAAAGAAGTAAACAAGAAGAAAATAATGCTGTGCAGTCGGAGGATACATATTCGCGAGCTGGCTGACCAAAACCAGATGTATCCTCCGACTGCACAGCATGATTTTCTTCTTGTTTACTTCTTTTTAGTTCACTTTGTATGCAGTCGGGTTTTTTGTTTTTATTAATGAACTTTTTTTATTTACAGCTTTTTAATTATTTTTTTTTAATTAGGTACATTTAAACATATAAGTGTTTTATATTCTTGATATCACCTCTTTTGAAACCCTTTATTTTGATACCCTACACGATGGGTTTGGAAGAAAAAAAAAATTCTGCTATTAAATGGGGCCCAAAATCCGCCATATTTTTCTTATCCAATTTTTATGTAGCCAGTGACACTCGCGGGGTTAAGACGAATCGATTGACGTAAGAAACATCAAAATCGGCCAACGCGTTTGGTCTCTAGAACGCCACATAGGAACAAACATACATACATACAAACTAACATACATAGACTAATAAACACATTACCCTCCTTCGGCAGTCGGGTAAAAAGGGGGTAGTCTGCGGTGTACTGATAATAGATTAAAACAACAAACAAATAAAAACAAAAAAAGCTAAAACAAACCATTTCATCTAAACTAAAACATGAAAGGAGCTAAGCTAAAAATTTACATACCTAACTTATAACTCAAAAGACCATCGTCTTTGTTAAAATCAAGTCTCTCAAATAACCATTAAAACCGTGCAAATGTAAAATGACTTGAACTAAACCATTTAGTAGAAATTTAACAAATCTTATTGGCATATCCGATTCTTTACTTTACTTCCCACGGTAAAATACTACCTTAGTAAAATCTAAACAACTAGCTTATGCCCGCGGCTTCGCCCGCGTAATAAGTGATTATAATCCCAAAGGAATACGAACTATCCTATGTCCTTCCCAGAGCCTGAAACTACCTCCAAACCAAATTTCATCTAAATCGGTTCAGTAGATCCAGAGATTACCCCCTACAACCTCACAAACTTTACCTCTTTACAATATTAGTATAGATTTTGCGTCATGTACAGTAGGTATGTTTGCATTAATTGGGTCGTCTTTCGCATTAAAATACTTTCCAAAATTGCGTAACTAAATAATGAAAATAACCATCATAAACACAACTGTCTTACGGTGTAAGAAAATATTGTAAAGTAATCTAAAATTCGTTATCTGAAATCATCTTTAGCAAAAGAGGTGATCTGTACTCGATTCTTCTCTGTTCGAGAAGATCTTAGTAGTACAGAAAATTAGACAGAAAAGGACTGACTTAAGATCCTATGTCCCCCTAGCAGTGGGCGTCCACAGTAGTACTAGTAGAACTCCATCGCGACCGGTCTAGAGCTTCACACTTCTCAGACAAGGACCGAACGCAGAAAAACTCAGCCTTAACTTTATTTTTGATCTTCGTTCCCCTAGTCAACGGCACGAACTATTTTGTGCGCGTGGTTAAAATGCATGCTGTCTCAACCGACAACACGTGCGAAAGAGATTGATGCTGTGATGAGCAGTAAGAAGCTAGTTCTCGTACGAATTAGCACTTTAACAAATTTGCATCGAAATGGATGATGATTTAGGACGAAAACGAGCGCGCGAAATTTTATGAACAGACCTTTGGGAGTCTAGCCCTCAGTTTCCCACCTTAAAATTATCGGAGAATTAATGTGACAAATTGTCAAACACGCGTTATCTTCTGTGATTGGCTGTTGAAAATTCATTCAACCAATCACAGCAGATAACGCGTGCTTGACAATTTGTCACATTAATTCTCCGATAATTTTAAGGTGGCAAACTGAGGGTTAATATCATGAAAAAAACAGTAAGCGTATATTTTTAAAATTAAATTATTTGCATTGTTGAATTACTAATCTATCCCTGTATGGAGGCCGTTTTGCAATTTTCCTTCTTCTTATAGTATTTATTTCTCCCCAAAGATGTGCTAAAATTAGTGTTGAAATATGGAACTTTCGGTGCTCATAACTTTCAAATATATATTTTTTTTACTTTTTTGTTTACATACAGGGCTAGATAATGAGGAGACAAATTAATATCATTTATTATTTTGATCGTACATCGTCAAACAGTGGAGTAGTCGCTAGACTACGTTTGTATGGAAGAATTTTCGACTAGTGTAACCTTAAGTCCCTTTTATCCAATCATGGGCTTTTCTTTTTACGTAATTCAAATTCATTTTTTTTAACCTTGGCCTGACCAAAAAAAAAACAGACTGCCATGTTTAATTCCCCATTATTTCCTCAAAATTCTACACCTACTTCCAAACCAGCTCGTCACCCTTTTTAGCTAATTCGCACAACATATAAAAGGTATTAGACGATAACACAGGGTGATGTACACGGCTGTATAAAGTGCGGTCGGGTTTCCACCTGGGACCCTGCATCAGGTTGGCATTATACATACATGACGGTGCCACGACTTGACAGTATGGCTTGATACTTTATTATAGACGGTTAAGTGGCTGTGGCGTTGATAGACATTCTGTTGTTCATAAAAAACCGGCCAAGTGCGAGTCGGACTCGCGCACGAAAGGTTCCGCACCATTATCGCAAAAATCGGCAAAAAAAAAACACATTTGTTGTATGGGAGCCCCACTTGAATATTAATTTTATTCTGTTTTTAGTATTTGTTATTATAGCGGCAACAGAAATACATCATCTGTGAAAATTTCAACTGTCTAGCTATCGCGGTTGATGAGATAAGATACAGCCTGGTGACAGACAGACAGACATATGCGAAGAGATCGCGTAGTCTTAGTAATCGGGTTCCGTTTTTATCCTTTGGGTACGGAACCTTAAAATGGATCAATACTGCCTTATAGACACAATAGGGTAGTTGACACAAAATATGTATTTAGTCCGTCATTTAGATAACCTAAAAATGTTTGGAAACGCATTTTTTTTTTGCCACTATACAAAAAATCGTGTGACGTCCCTATTTTACAATCAATGAATAATATTTTTAGTAGAGTAATAGGCTGGGTAAATTTTGTAATGTCTCTGCTTCATCTTCACATTCAAATGAGGCCTATTACCATTTTATTCTTGGACTAGCTTCTGCCTGGGGCTTCGCCCGAGTGAATGTCGAAAATAATCCCAAGAGAACATATTCCCGTGATATATAGTATCCTATGTGCTATTCCATACTATAATCTATCTCTGTGCCAAATTTCATCCAGATCCGTTCAGTAGTTTTTGCGTGAAAGAGTAACAAGCATACTAACACGCTCACAAACGTTCGCCGTTATAATATTATATTATACAGTGTGATAAAATTGTAAAAGACCTCATAGCAAAGTAGCGTAAAAAATCTTCCTCTGCCTACCATATCTTGAAATCTTCTGTCTAATAAATGCAATTGATTAACTGTAAAGTTATAACCAACTCATAGAAGCTTATATATGTTTTATATCAGTATATTAAATTGCCACGCGGCTAGATTCCTAGAACAGCTTTACATATTTCAAAAAGAAAAGAAAATACGGCTCTGCTCAGTCCATCCTTCTAACTAAAACAAAAGCCTTATTACGTCATTCACTTACAATACAACCAGACGGGACATAACAACCTACCCTCTTTTACCCAATTTTTTGACCAACACTTACCTACCTAACAAAGTAGGTACTACAACTGACCAGAGAGGGTAGTTTATTAAATATTCTTATACGGCTAAGTGATGTCACGTCCGTACAGCTTACATTTACATAATTAGGGTCGGCCATCTTGGATCATTAGTGCGCTTAGAACATGCCTTTATTTTTATGTCTCTTTATACAGGCTGGTGGAAATATGTGTTAATTTGTTTAGATGTATAAGGAAAGGCGGCTTTGGGTGAAATGGAGAGGAAAAGAATAGATAATTTGATTAGGGAGTGGTATGCAAGTCAGTAAGTTAAGTTTCCATGTTAGTATTTTATGTAATTATACAACCGATTTCCATTTTGCATGCAAACTGTCCTTCCTTTCGATACAAAAAGGAGCCCACTAAGCATTATGTACCTATCGTTTTCTTTCATTGAAAGAATATTCGTTATGTTGTGGTGGTTTAAAATAAAAAAAAAACTCCGACACATTTTTTATTCATATAGTTGCAGAAACGCTTCGATCTAAAATCAATTGAACACGTAATTACGACACGATATCTTTCGAAAACACCACGATTTAAAAAATAAAACGCTCATAAATTTAGAACGGCTGAACCGATTTCCATCAACCATAGCTAAGAACAGTCTCGATAAAGTCACCTTTCAAATCAAAATTCAAATCAAAATCAGTTTATCCGTTTAGGAACTATGACGCAGCAAACAGATACACAAATACCTACACATATACACAACAATACGGTACACACGTCAAAATTATTACACCCCCCTTTTTTCGTCGGGGGTTAAAAACATAACAAATAAATGAACAGAGAATTACTTTAGCATCACACTTTACACTTAATAATATAAAGACGATAGTTTGAGAGTGTGTGTGTGTGTGTGCGCGTGTTTTTGTATGTTTGTTACTTCTTCACGCTCAAATGGCTGGACGGATCTGGATGAAATTTGGCACAGAGATAGATTATAGTCAGGATTAGCACATAGGACATTTTTATCCCGGGAATATGTTCCCTCGGATTAATTTTCGAGATTCACGCGGGCGAAGACTCTGGCAGAAGCTAGTTTATAATAAGTATTCAAATATGGTCTACGTATAATGTTGCCAATTTGATAAAAAATCAATATGAAATAGTCATAAATGTAAATCACAATAGTAAAGCTAATGTTTTGATAATTAATTTTCACTTTTTACGACTTTTGATCACATCCAAATATAGTTTTGTTATGTTAACGACATTCATTTTGACATTTACAACTTAAATAAGTTACAACTCCGTTTCAACTTGAGTGAATGTTCGATAGAAAAGTGTGGTTACTCCAGACAACCTTGAAAACTTATTTATTGAACTTATTTGAAACTTAGATGTTTATTGGTGCAGAGTTTTTATAGCCTTTGGAAAAACTTATGTTTTCAAAGACACCAGATTGCTGGGTTATATTGAGGGACCGTAGACATATTTTAACCAATATTATAAAACGATAAATTTTATAGTTTTAATATGTTTACCATATTTAATCATTTTTATCATTATGGTAATCATTAGAGATGGGTAGCTATTCTAATAACTAGCTAAATAACGGCTATTCAAAAAATAGCCACGGCTACGGTATTCGAGAATACGATAGCTAGCTATTGGCTAGCAATATCCAGAGTATAATGGTTGTGTGTGTTGTGTCGCGTCGTAAAATAGTTTTAATAATATTATGTTATAATTTATTCTGTGAATAGATAGTTTTGAAATAGATCATTTGGAAAACGTTGTCAAAACGCAAACCGCGTTTTGTTGTGTTACTTAAAAATCACGTAACGACACATAACTATATCCTTCTGGTTTAAGATACAACGAGTAGCTGCCGTAGCGGGATAGCCGCACAAAGTAGCCGTGGTCGCGATAGCCACCTTAGCCGCCGCCGTAGCCAGATTTTTTACTTGACTCTGAAATCCTATAGCTAAATACCTAAATAGCTGGCTAGTTAGCCGGCTATTTCATGCCTAATACCCAGCTAGCTAGGTTATTGAAATTACGGCCAGCTACCCATCTCTAGTAATCATTAATCGAAGATTCTTTCAGTGAGGATAGCTGAGTAAGTACCAAATACCAATACCATACTTTGTGTTCAGCAGCACTCGATATCGACAACTGCCCGAGGACTTTACTGCGGTCTAGTTTCCAAAGCGAGTACAAACAAATTATTTCGTTCTAAATCAATATATAATATGCGTGGAGATTCTTAACATCGCGATTCAGAAAATACACAAACGGTACAACGCCATCTATCGAGCGTAGGGTTAAACTCGTGATCGAACACTTTTTATCTCGAAAAGACCCTAGGTTTTTGTGGAATAGAAAACGGGATTGAAGGCGCGGATAAAAAGGGTAAAATATTTTCATTGACCGAAGTTCAGACTTGTATACTCTGGCCAAGATGAAGGTATAATATTTACTAACAAAGCGCTGACAACTCAATCAACTGACAGCAGGGGTGAACATTTCAGGTTCGCTCTAATTTTATTTTCTGGTTGTGTGACCTTGGATATTTTATGTTCTCAAAATATCTTTCATTTGTGCTAACTTAGTTACATCGATGTACAAGAAATACAACATTCTATACCGAATTCGTTTTATTTTTGTTGTTGAGTAGAGGGTAGCCCTAAAAAAATACTGTTTTACTTTGTCAGTAAACATTGTAACATCAAAATGGCTGAAGTATGTGGTGTTATATTTTTTTTAATTATAATTTTCATAAATGTTTCATTGAAAACTTATGCTCTATAAATTATTTCTATTCATTGAATAAAAACTTCACGCTTGGCTTATTACGAAATCTACAAATTGACCTCAAAGGTTAATTCAAAATGAAGTTGAATTAGTGAATGAAACAAAGACATTCAGAAATTTATTTAAAGAATAGATAGGTATTTTATATCTTTTGTCGATAACGTCTGCAATGTCGTCTAAAGAATGTCTTGGACCAAAAAACTTCAAATCTTGCAAAAGATCTAGCAGTCTTTCGGTTTTTTGGTATGCTTTGAAAATGAAAAGATTCATAAAGAGCAGTTTAGTTGATCAAAGAAACATAACATATTTGGAATATGGGCTGAATTTCACTGAAAAGTATTTTTTTATTTGTTGCGAATGCCCAAGAAGATGGTTTAATATAGATAGGACTAGCTTCTGTCAGCGGCTTCGCCCTCGTGAAAAGTGTTTTCTTATACCGTGCTGAAATCACTCACTATCTCTGTGCCAAATTTCATCCAGATCCGTTCAACCATTCTCGCGTGATTGAATAACAAACATACATCCACACTTCCACAAACATCCATCTAATCCATTATAATAATCCATTTATAATATTAGTAAGATGAAATGTAGAAAGCCTTTCATTGGGTGACACAAGACAACCTTTGGATGATTTGAGATAGAAGGAGAGACAATACTGCAGGAAAGTTGATAGATAGACAAGGTATTTTTAAGACATTAAGATCTAATATGGGTGCAACAACACCCCTCCTAAACTACCCGAAAAACCCAAACAAAAACGTCACAATTCCCTAAAACTACAGCACAAAATACACGTGCTAGGATCCATAATGATCGCGCCCAACGTATCCAGCATGTCAGCTTGACAAATGGCCACAGAAGCTGCATCTTTGTTGGCGAGATAAAACTGGACAACGGCACGGGAACAGCTTGTATATAGCTATCGGATAGCACCATTTATCTCCTCCTAAATGATGTCAAGCAAGACGTATTGTTTGAAATGTGGTATAACGCCTGTGCTGCGGGATAAAGGATAAGCAGAAGTGTATCTGTAGTAATTCCACCTTCCGCCAGTTATGTTTAAGCCACAGGGTGACACGATTGTCTATGTCTGGGCCGCGGATAAATTTTAAAGATAGCTGCCGCAGCCCTGGCACAAGCAACTGAAGGAACATTTCACGGAAGGGTTTCAGTCAGTAAAAGTCTGACACGCCATTCCGCTTCACACAGAGCGGGAGAAGTCATTGGAGGCATGTATAAGTCCAAAAAAAAATGGTGAGACCATTGCTATTAACCGGCCACTAATCCGGTCTTTGGGTTGCTACTGTGGAATTCCGGATGGAAATCTTAATGATATTTTTCCCAAGCTGGGAAGCGAAACCAACACCTCATTCACCATTATCTATCCGTTGCTAACGTAGAATTCAGCAATAAAGTGCAATTTGATCAGGCGCGAGCGCCGAAATAGCGCGTCATAACCACGTCCGAGCAACGACATACCGTGTGTCCTAAATTGCGCTTTATTTCCATGCATTTTGTATGAAATTTGAATGGAATACGAAGCCGCCCGTGCCATGTCCGCGCCCGACGCCATTTCTATGTGGCCTGCGCCCAAGGGGTTGTTTAGAGAATTTCTGGATTTGCTTAACATTAATTTGTTAGAGATAGAAAACCTTGAAAAGCATATTAAATTAGGTATAATTCTTTTGTCTCAAGACAAAAGTCTATGACTAGTGTGTGTTGCCAGTGATAACCTATGGGACCGAGACGTGGTCGCTCACAATGGGCCTTATCAAAAAGCTCAAAGTCACCCATAGGGCAATGGAGAGGGCTATGCTCGGAATTTCCTTGCGTGATCACGTCAGAAATGATGATATCCGCAGGAGAACCAAAGTTAACGACATAGCCCGAAGAATTGCCAAACTTAAGTGGCAGTGGGCAGGGCACATTGCTCGCAGAACGGATGGCCGATGGGGCCGAAAAGTTCTGGAATGGCGACCGCGAACCGGAAGACGATACGTTGGAAGGCCTCCCACTAGGTGGACTGATGACCTGGTCAAGGTTTCGGGAAGGCGCTGGATGCGAGAAGCACGGGATCGGTCAATGTGAAGACGCCTGGGGGAGGCCTATGTCCAGCAGTGGACGTCTTTCGGCTGAAATGATGATGATGATGATGAATTCTTTTACAAGTTTCCTATTGGTTAGTTCCTTAGAGAGATCAGCTCTCTAAGGTATTAACCGTACTCAAATACTTCGTCAAAAAATACCTCAGGCGCGAAAATTATTTCTTCTTGTAAACGTCCACCCACGACAATTTAGTAAAATATTTAAAATGTAACCTTTAGAGGTAAAAGGCTTGGGACTCCGATTCAATTTATAATATTTTTTTACTTTGACAATTCACTAACCTTTTTAAAGACTAGGAGATCTTTTCGAAGGAACATTGATAATATTAATTCAATTGAATTTTATTTTTTTCTCAATCGACTGTTAAAAATATCAAACGTCAAACTCATTTGTTATTTTTTTTATAATCGTTTCAAAGCGACGTAGTCGAATGTTAAACTACCTAAGAAAAATAACAAAAATTATTGTAGTTATCTAACGGCACCTATATTTCATCAAATTAATCAAACTTCACCGGTTCCAAACAACCAATAACCAATCATTGTTTATTTCACCAACAGTTCGCGACCTTTTCGCCCACACAAACCTTTGATCCAATAAATATTACATAAGCGAACGACATATAAGATCCGCCTGAAGTTCCAACGGAAATCAAGCATTGCCTCCCCTATAAGTAACTTGGCATATAAACTTCCACTCTACATACAAAGGTACTTTCCCAAAGACGTTTATTAAGCGGTTCCACCAACTTCTCCAACACAAAACTTCGATTCAAATGCTTTTGTCAAAATATCAAATACACAATACGAGTCCAAACAACCTCCTACGAACTTTTATTGAGAAATTTAAACATCCGTTCAAAATAATAGCAAAAGTTTTCACCCCCTCCCCTTTTCATCCTCCCTCCCTCCCTTCCGTATAAAGGTAACATTAATCACACTGGTGTACAAAAACTCACTAATTCAACAAAAGTTTTAAATTACATGAATTTTATACGCCCAGTGTGGCAAAGCACTATAGTAGTTGGCCAAAAAACTGACGGTCCGGTCAGATCGTAAATTACCGAACTTGTTCTATTCCAGACATCTGTTGTCTCTCTCTGACTGCCCCGATTTATAATTCCGTCTCTCGCTCAAGTTTTTCCGAAGAGAAAACGCTGAGACTGCAAGCTAAGCTGCATGCTCTTGTAGAATCATAAAAACGTTTGTCAGGTTGAAACATTGTTCAACTTGAACATTTTTTGGAACAGCAATAAACAGAAAGATATTTTTGTTCTGCAACTTCGAGAACAAACGTTAATATTTTTGTTTTTGACAAAGTAAAGGCAATTTAATTTATTTTTACGGTTGAACGTGTATTTGTTTGTGAGAAAGGCGATTCGTAGTTTCCTTGGGTTAGAAATAAAACAAAAACTAAGTCCCTGAACGCCTCGGCAGCTTCTAGAAAATGCACTTTTGGTAGCGGACGCAGGTGACAATGGTTCGCGAGACGTGATTTCTTTATTTTGAACTTTTGTTCAGAGTCGTTACTCCTTCGTACCACTTTGCAGTTTCACGTACGTTTTGTTGGTTTTCGTTTAAATGGAAATATTTTAGATTTAGTTTTTGTTAAGGATACCTGTGGCGTGGAACAGTGTGCACTTTGAGGTAATGAAAAAAGTTGATGGATGCGGAAGAGAAACAATGGCTGACCTAGATTAGACGATCATAGTCCAACTCCTAGCATTGTTAATGTTTTTTTTTAAATCCCAGTAGATTAAAGTTCCATTTTACAAAGAGGATATACATAACATCACGCCTGTATATCCCAAAAAGTTCAGAAGAGGTTTGTCATAGTGGGCGAGTGTATTGTCATCAACCAGGCAAAATTAGGATGTTTAAATTTTCCGCTAGGGGCACTGGTGTAGAGTGAGGTCTTCAAAATGTCAAATATCACCGTTTTTTGATTTTAGCGAGAGTTTATTTACTACTTTTTTATTGTTGTGAACATTTTTCAAATATGGCAGCTTATGAATGGTACCGGTTTTTCGAACCACAGAGTTTTATGTTTCGACAGAATTTATACGCAATTAATGTGCAAAGCTGCGGCGGCATACTCGATGTTATATTTAATCGCTTTTCTACGGCATTACAAATGATTTTAATTCAAACTTTGCTTCCGTGCGCGTAATATACCTTACTCGCCAGTGGCGCCAACTGGTGAGCACAAAAACGGTAGCCTTCATTCAAGACTACGGGATGCTATTGAGACATTCTAGATAGAAAACCCATTAACATTGCGCGACCACTAAACCAACGAGGGATCCAAAAATAGAAGATTCATTCAAAATACCATAACAGCATGAAACCAAGTTACGTCCAAGTTAAACAGACATTTTCACAAAATGACAGGGAGCGACAAACTTATAATTGTTGGCAACACAACTTAGATTGGCTTGACGAAGCAAAACATCTACAACAATAACTTTGCAATAACTTAGAATATCGAATTAGTTGCAGTGGAATTGTCACGAGTTGAATCGTAATTGAATTCGAATCGGAAAATTGTTTCGTTGCGTAGTTTCGTCTAGTTTTTTCTAGGTAACTGCGTAATAGGGAAAATATAGGTCATTTTAATAAGAAATAAATTACAGTGGTCTGTAATTTGTCATACTTACTTAGTTTGGAAATACCTAGTAATTGCTAGATGTCGTGTGGTGGAAGCTAAGTACAGCTTGTTGAATTGTTGACGTACCTGTGAATAAAGAAGACACTGCATTAGTTATGAGGCATTAGATTAAGATTGAGAGATTTGGGGTTGTTTAATTTTAGAAGAGAAATATATACTATTTCTCTTCTAAATGCTAATGATAATAATAATTATTAATAATCAAGTATCTTGACTTGGCTCGCGGGGTTGTCGACATGTGGGATGTGGACACAGCGACCATTGTACCGATAGTCGTGTCAGCCAATGGCTTAATAGCTACGAGCCTCGACCAACAACTTAGGAGGCTCTCGTTAGGCGGCTGGGTCAAGGGACTGATCCAGAAAGCAGTACTGCTGGACAGGGTTCGTATTTTTAGGAGGTTCCTTCTCTCTGGATCCCTGACCGCCGGTAGCTTGGACCCTGTTCCCGATACTGGTGGGCCTCTATTTTCTATTTTATTTTTGTATGTTTTATAAAAATATTTAAAGCGTTTCAAATAAGAAATAAGTTAAATAAAGGACATAATAAAATCTTGAACTTTAGTCTTAACATGAAAATTAAGGTGTTTGTAATCAGAAGTTTTGGCTTGTTAACTTTTTTTTGCTACACTGTGTGTGATTCTTATTCAACATATCTAACGTTTAATAATTTTATCTCCACTACTAATTTAAAAGTGCGTTGAACGGAAATATTAGTACTCAGTTGAATAACAAGAGTTGCCACTTCTCATTTTCATGTTTTGACAGACAATTGTAGTGTTGCCAAACGTAAAAATATTACCCAAGTTATAATTATATGCTACTCAATTTTTATGGTTAACGTATGGGAATTTACTTGTTGAAAGTGTGAAAGATGGCCGGCAGTATATTTTGCCATTGTTTCGTGCCAAAGTTTTGCTGTAAATACTACAATTATGGGTTTTAAAGGCCATTCTTTATACGTACTTAATTTCAGGGCAAGTTTTAGTGGTTTATTGTCCTGTTGGTAAATGTTTTAAGTGATATTTTGAGCTGTCTTTCTGATTTGACGAATAGGTTAAAATTTAACTGTTTCTAAATTAAGCTGGTGTAAATAAACTGGTTTGAATTGATCACTAACGCGGTAAGTGCATCTTCTTTCAAGGTGAGATACTCTATTGGAAAATGATGCAGTAAGCGTTGAAAAACTGGCCTAATTTATGAACTACAATCACAATCACTGATGGAAAGCGATGATGTGGTCGTCGATAAGGCACGCTTGCCTAGAAGTAACCTAGTCAGTCTTAACTCAAGACGACAATAGTTCTTGAGGGAGCAAAATGCGCACTCGTTTCACACCCGCGCGAACTAAAATTCAGTAGGTTTCCTACTTGCCTGCCTTAGATCAAAATGTAGATAGATCAAATTGTCTTTGAGAGGGTGACAATTTGATTAAAATACGCCAGGCGGTGCGATTGTCGTTTTTGACATAACTTTACAAATTAATTACACTATGTTATATACCAATAAAACTCAAAATGTTCATAGATCAAATAATATAACATATATTTTCGCCAAAAAATTACGCATAGCCATTTAGACGTTATTCTCATTTTAAGATCAGCTACTCAGGGGTATACTCCTTAAAGACCACCAGGTTGTAGCTTGTATTACCATTTGTTTACACTGTTCAACACATAAAAAAGTTGAAATTAAAAACACTGGCCAGAAATACGCTTGTAAAACATGTTTCTAGTGTCAATCCAATTAAATTTGACGTACATTGTAGGCTGCAGGCGTTAAAATTTCATTTGTTTTCACTGAGTGTAATAGATGTCTGAATCGGGTTAAGTATCAATCCGTAAAATGAAGTTTTGCTATGAAACTGTAGTGTAATTTGGGACAAAGACTATTTAAATGAGTGCAGTGGTGGCATAGTGGTATCGGCCGCGACTTATACCTTGTAGGTCGTGGGTTTGAACCCATGCAGGCGCTTTAATTTGTGTAAATTATTTCACCACAACTGTTCTCAAAACGGTGAAGGAAAACATCGTGAGGAAACCGGCATGTCCTAGAACCAAAAATTCGAAGGTATGTGACATCGACCAACACTCACTGGGAACGGCCCATTCTCTCTCACAGTGAGACCTGTGTCCCAGCAGTGGGAACATTAAAAAAGCTGATGATGGTGACTATTTAAATCGCGTCTGCTTTTCTGGCCTCTATTACCCAGTAACTGAGTAACACGACACCTCTTGGCAACATTGATGTCAGATTTACTGGCTGCCCGGATAATCGGGGCAATGTCTGTCAAAGATCTACAAACTGGCTTCTGCCAGCGGCTTCTCCCGCGTAAATGTCAAAAATTATCCCAAGGGAACATATTCCCGGGATAAAAAGAGCCTATGAGCTATACCAGATTATAATCTATCCCTGAGCCAAATTTCATCCATATCCGTCTAGCCGTTTGAGCTTGAAGAAGTAACAAACATACAAACACACACTCACAAACTTTCGCCTTTATAATATTAAGTGTGATGTGATGACAGCAGACACAAACAGCTTAACGTGCTTGCCGCGGCACGGAAGAATCTTGCTATGTGAAGATGGTCCCCATCCAAGGACTGACCTCGGCAAGCGTTGCTTAACCTTGAAGATGACCCGTGCAGCTGTTATTATGTAGCTACGAGATCCTCCGAGGCATTTGCCTTCGGCCTGTCTCTAGACGAAAGTCTATGAACAGTGATAACCTATGGCTCTGAGACCTGGTCGCTCACAATGGGCCTCATCAGAAAGCTTACAGTCACTCAAAGGGCAATGGAGTGGGCTAAGCTCGGCGTTTCCTTGCGTGGTCGAATCAGAAATGTAGAGATCCGCAAGAGAACCAGGGTTACCGACATAGGCCGAAGAATTGTTGTAGCAGTGAGCAGGGCACATTGCTCGCAGAAAGGATGGCCGATGGGGTTGCGGGGATCTGCTGGATGCGGGACGCACGGGACCGGTCAATGTGGCGACGCTTGGAAGAGGCCTATTTCCAGCAGTCCAGACATCTCTCGGCTGATATGATGATGATGGTTTGCCTTGTATCAAACAGTATTTATGATCTATTATGATTAGAACTGGCCATTGACGAACACAAAAAAATGCTAGAGAGGTAAACCCATAAACCTAATGAATCACTTTAAACTACTATTAGCCACAAAACCGAAATAAAACCAGTTATTTTCAACACACTAATAAACAAATTGTGCGGAATCAAAGCAACAAGATTTATACGTTTCTATTCGGCATAGAGCAATAAAATTTGAAAACGGGTGAGGGCTATAAAATAGTAATTTAGTGAGGCGAACACGGGGGCAACACTGAGATATTTATTTGCAACGGAGAAAGAATTAGACAAGGTGTGTAACGAGGGTGTTTTACAGCAATTTATTGCTTGGTACTGGTCGGTAATACTGTGGAGAAAATAAAATGAGCAATTTGGAGCAATACTGTTTTATAAGATTTTTGGGCGACAAATAAAGTGATAAATACAATGGATAAACTGAATGATTTGGGGGGTGACCGTAAGTTCTTAGAGTAAGGTTATTTTGAGTATGCGTAAAGATTTATTCAAGTCATACACATCTAACCCTTAGACACGCCCAAAATAACCTTATTCTAAGAGCGTATGGTCACCTCTCTGAACCAATGTTATTAAGGCGTTGGCACTGAGGCCCTAGATAAGTGGCTATTCTATGTTCGAAAGCGTGGCGATAGCGATTGTCAAAAAGGCAAAATTGTATGGGATTGACAAGCGATATCGAAAAATCACGTGATCAATCACTTTAATTTTGAGCAGATTTTAACTATCGCCTTCGCTGACATCGAAAGCCACTTGTCTAGAGCCAGAGCTTATCATTTGTAGATCTTGAATTCTTGACAGTAATTATGTATTAACAGAAACCAGAAAATGAGACATCAGTCTTATAATTGTTAATAATAATTATTCATGACCATAGATATAAAAGTCTCAGTCGGATACATATATGAGTTTTAACATTCTTTAACATGCACCGGTTGGAACAAATTCTAACGTTTTTTGAAATATTTGGCAGCAAATTGTATCGAGTCAGCCTTACCAGTAAGCTTTGCGGAGACAATACTACACTAAAATTCTCCCCTCCACTATCCCAAGATCGCTTCTGTCATTTCACATATTGCCCAGTTGCGTAGACAGTTGAGACACAAAACTACACCAATTTTATATCACAATATTCACTAGGAATCAATTTGCAAAGCAACAGCAGCCTCAACTTTACCCGAAAAAAGCCCGCCAAAAACTGTCTCAGTCTTATCAAGTGTTATCGTGTTACCCAAAAAATGTGTTGGATTCGGCAGATTGGTCGACCTAGAGTTCACGTATTTCGATTATTCTTGCAAATATTTCCGTATTTTGCTCTCCATATCTTTCTTCGTTCTCTAACTAACTCTAAGATATATTCGCACTTTTGTAGTGTGAATAGAATAGAATAGAATAGAATAGAATTTTATTTTGCAAATATGGGTAACATACAATAGTTGTTATAATATCAAGGCTCAGCCATATTTTACCATTCGGCATGCAAACATTTACATTATTTATGCAACATGTACTTACTTTTTAAAACCAGATAAATTAATATTACAATTATCATTAAATGGATCAATTAAAACTTATTATTGAAACTCTTGGTCCGTGGGGTCCGAGTGCTCACGCTTTGTTTAAAGATCTTTCTAAACGCTTAGTTGACACTTCGCGTGACCCAAGGGCTGGCTTTTACCTTGGTCAGAGAATAAGCATTGCCATACAACGTGGCAATGCTGCCAGCCTTTTGGGCACATTACCAGTGGACAACGATGTGGAGGAGTTTTTCGACGCCATTTTTTCAGTTTAGTATATTTTTAGGTTTAGTTAGTGAGTAGTTTTTGGTTTAAGTGTATATTTTTGCAGTCTTAGTTAAGTATTTTTTACATTGTATATACTTGTTTCTATGTAAATAAATCAATTATACCATCAATTAATATATTATTATTACAATTATCATTCAGTAGATCAATTAATAAAATACAATTACAATTATCATTCAGTAGATCAATTAATAAGTTATTATTATCATCACAATTACAATTCAATATCAATTAATAAATAATCATTATCATCACAATAGTCACTCAATAGATCACAATTAAATTATTATTATCATTACAATTATCGTACATTAGATCAGTTAATAATTATCAATAAATTATCATTCAATACATCAATTAATCAACAAATACATTTACTATTTTATTTGAATATATCAATACATATATTTATGGCTTACTTTGCATTTTACACGTGATTTTATGGTAGTGAGGACTAATTAAATTGCTGTTTTGTTTAGTGGCTATTGGCTGTTAATTTATTGTAGTTTTATTGCACTTTGTTTTATGAATAATTTGGGCTAATAAAGTTTGATTTTATTAAGATATTATTTGAATTATACTTAACATAATTTAATAAACGTCACGTGTAATTAATCATCCATCACCCCCCTGTCATCTCTATTCATTTTCAACCGGTGCTGTATGTCGTCTTCTTTCATACATATCTAATACTTGCTTCTGCCAGCGGCTTCGCCCGCGTGAAAAGTGTTTTTTATCCCAAAGGAACATTGAAATTGAATTTCACCGGGACGAAAAATAGCCTATGTGCTATGCTAGACTATATTCTATCTCAGTGTCAAATTTCATTCAGATCCGTCCAGCCATACTGGCGTGATTGAGTAACGAATACATCAGTGTTCAGCATTTGCAGTGTTCAGCTGGCGTGATTGAGTAACAAACACACATCCTCCATCCATCCAAACTTTCGCATTTATTATAATTAGTAAGATCTTATTCACCGTCATCTTAATAGTCATACCTTCTTTTACAAAATCCATCCATCATTTCATTGATCATTTTCTACCTCAAAATGTTCGCCAACAAAACAAAAAAACAACTCAAAAAAATAACAATATTAGGGTACGACCACACAAATTCTGTGTCCACTTACGATTCAACCCACAACTTAAGTAACAGGTAAGTGATCACAGGTACCCAAGTGACATGTCCCATCTGCTCAAAACTAAACACATAATCTATGTCAGCTGTCCACCAAACTATCGCCAGTTCGTTACCCAGCAGATTAATATTTCGCAAGAGTAAATACTAAATACGTTACACGCTGGACACCAACCAACTTGTACCGACTACCGTCCAAATTGTGGAAGTTGACAGCCCTAGGGACTCGTACAGAACGTTACAGGGCTGTGTCAATTAAAAATATTAATTAATTCGATTGGATTAAGTAGTGTTCCGCTAATTGGTTGGAGTAGTTTTAAAATGATAAGCTTAATTTGTGTATGGTTTTATTTTTATGGTTAGGTGTGAATTTTTTTGTTTTTTTACGCGTGTCTGTAGGTCAAATATCGATCATTAGCTAATTTTTTGCTGTTTGTTTAATGAGTCACAGTTTACATGTGTTTTTTTTTACAATCGGAGCTAATGCTAAGATACGAGCGTTTTTGGCCTCTTTACAACATTCTGATTTAAAAAAATCTTTCATTTTTGTGTTTTTGTATTTCCTGTGTCTTAAATAAACAGTTTTCTTTTAGAATTTTATTATAACAAGATATTAAGAGATGTGATGTGTGTCAAAATGAAACTATGTTTCTATCATAATACCGGATTTATCTGGATTCAAAAGACCAAACACGCTTTTAGATACTAGCCCAGAAAATAAAAACATCAGAAAAAAAAAAAAAAATTTTTAGACCCTTTAACAGCCCATTTCTTTTGCTCCTATGGGATTTTTATAGACTTTTGAGGCTACTACGTTATCTTACTAATATTATAAATGTGAATTTGTTACTCAATCACGTCGGAACAGGTGAGCGGATCTGGATGGAATTTGGCACTCAGATAGATTATAGTCTACAAAAGCACATAGGCTACTTTACATCACGTTATAATGTTCCCTTGGGATTAAAAAAAAACATTTTTCAAGCGGGCAAAGCCGCAGACAGAAGAATACAGAACACAATTGAAGAATTCGGATCTAGGCCTCTAATTGCAGTTATTTTCTTGGATTATACTGCCTTCAAATTATAATCCTAGAATGTTACGTAGGTATGTAATTTAATTAATTATTATCAACGTATCTCTGTCAATAGTAACATCGAGCTAGACACCGCAAAGCGCTGCTGATATTCAAATATTTGATTAGTTGATTGAAGCATATAAGCTTATGCACCCTTTATTACTAATTACTGTGTATATTTATATATGCCTCTCATGTTAATTTTCATAGAAACGCGTCATATTTGCTGCCTAATTCCTAGGAAAGCTAAAAGGTTGCACTACCCAAAAATCACTCTGATTAACTAAGTCACAAGCCGATTCCCGGCCACCGGCTTGCGGACGGTGGGTAGCTCGCCGTCCGATAAGGACCAGGCCCAAGTCAACGGCGCGTAGTGTTCCACGCGCGCCTCAAAGAGATGTCAGAAAAAAATTACGGTGTCCTTTAGGGCCGATGCCTGTCTGGGTCGCGGATAAATTTGAAAGAGAGTTACCGCGGCCCTGACACAAGCAACTGAAGGAACACGGGTGGGTTTTAGTCAGTAAAAGTCTGACACGCCTTCCCGCTTCACCCAGAGCTGGAAAGTCATTGGATGATGTCCCACCAAAAAAAAAAAACTGCTTCTAATCTATAAAAATACAGTTGAATATCAGCATTTTGCATGGAGCGACTGCCTGTCTACCCTCAACCCAGTAACTGGGCAACACGACACTCAAGGCATGTCTGGTGTCACACACCACCGCGGGAGTCATAAAAAGTTTTTATGCTCAATGGCCAACAAAATTTAACAAACAGTTTAGTCTCCGAGCATATTTCGGACAGCCCTACAACAGACGAGCTAGGGTTGTTCCTGACGCGTAACATGTCGAAGCCTGATCCGGAATTAATTCACAGGTACGAGTAAATCGCCACTTCCCAACAATTTTAATTAATAAACATCGACGGTTGAGGGTAGTCGGATATTTTAGACGCGCGTCGAATGCCACCTTTGTTTTGTTTCTGTTTAGTTTATTTTTATGGGTTTTTGATAAGTTTCTGAGTCGAGTGTATGGAGTTAAGAATGTGTCAAACCTAAGGGTACGTTCATACAGATCATACGATTTCCAGGATCGATTTTAACGGATCCGTCACTACTGGAGTTTATGTTCACACCGCATTTATAGTACCCGTTTGAACGGATCCATCGCTACTGGGGGACAACGTCCACACCACATAATTTAGTCAGTGTACTACCAACTTTTAAACAAAACGGATCAGTATTTTAATACTGTTGTGTCTGTGAACTCGCTCATACAACTACATAAGTCAGAGCCGAATAAAAACGTATACGATAAAGCGGACCTGTAAAACGGACCGAGCACTAAGTAGAGGGTAATGCCAAAGTTTGACAGGATTTCAGCCTAAAGCAGAATTTGACAAATACCTACAATCGTACTTAGGTCAGTCCAATAAATGAGGAGGGATTCTGAAGAAAAGCATCTTTGATTACGCATTACTACCGTCATTAATTTTACGTAATTCTTGTTGTAAGAGACTTTTTAGTTTTCGAGCAGGCAGTTGTGCCATAGCACATGAAAAGTTATACAGATGCCTTTTAGTGTGAAAATATCATGATTTTTCAGCCTTGATCGGGCAGAGGAATATGTCTGACTCTCCTACCTCGCCAGTTCCCGTTATTCGATGTCAGCTTTCCTGGTCATGAGGCGCCACTTCCATGTTCCTCTAATAAGCATCGTCGTAGTAGGAATCTATCTGACTCTTACTGATAAATACTACACAGTGATCTTTACAATGTTTAGGCTCTACCCTATTTCCACTATGACCTAAACAGTTTCCAAGAACCATATTTATGCGTCAAAATGAAACATAGAGAGTACTAGATCATTGATAACTGCACCTAGCTTTATTATCTAAATACGAATCTGCGTTAGTTACAACATAAACACGGCTTTCAAAATACCAACTAATTCGTTATTCAATCCGTGCCAATCCATTATATTGCGTCACTAATAAAATATATATTAATCAATGGTTTTATATAAATAAAAGCATGAAAGGTTTCATCAGTAAACTAATATCTATTAAAAAGAAGTAAAATTGATTGTGACCGCTGGGTCAGTCTCCACAAATTGGGTACCTGAGGATGTACCGCACCGCCGAGGCCTACATTTTCACCCGACTGCCGAAGGAGGGTAATGTGTTTATCAGTCTATGTATGTATGTTTGTGCCTATGTGGCGTTCTAGAGACCAAACGCGTTCGCCGATTTTGGTGATTCTTACGTCAATCGATTAGTCTTAACCGTGCAAGTGTCACTGGCTACATTAAAATTGGAAAATAGAAAAATGGCGGATTTTGGGCGCCCAATATTTCCGACTCCACAGCAGGATTTTCTTCTTGTTTACGTATTTTTAGTTCGTTTCTTAAGCATTCGGGTTTTATGATTTTTTGAATCATCCTTTTTTATTTATTTTTGTTAACGGTGTACCTTCAAAAGGGGCCTGGCCTTTTGGGTAAAAGACCAGGGAGTGTGGGATTACCACCCCGGTGATCACCATCAGCACTTAGAACCCCCGTGACATAACAAAATTCCACCCCGGACACCCTCGCTGTGCAACGCCTGTTAGGGCACATACCTGGGCCTACCTAGAACTAGCTGGCGAGACGACCTAGACGCCTACTGAAAGGGCTGGCTCGAGGCGGCTCAGGAAAAGAATACCTTGAAGGATTTGTCCAGTAGTGGGATAGTGTAGGCTAACAACACAATGGTAAAAGGTAATTAATCTCTGGAGCCTGTTCGCGAAAATTCTTCCACTAATAAAAATCTCGAAATAATGCTTGGTTTTTGTTGTATTATCCACGGGAGCGAAGCCAAGTGAAAAGCTAGTGTACTGCATAATGACTATTTACCAACGAAATATAATAAATTGTTATTATAGCCAGATTTCAGTTATTTACATGAATGCTTTGCAAATATTATTATTTAGGTAATCCGTTCGTTAAAATAAGGATTATGTTTGTATGATTTTAATTTATGTGTTCGTGACAGTTACGCTAATTCGTTGACGCCATTTTGTCGCAAAAGGTGATTTTAACTCGTAAAGAGGTAAGCAGAGATGTTTCATAAAATCATTTCGTCAATCTTTTTTAAGTTTATTCAGTTCTAATAATAGATCTTCTAAATCTTTTTGCTCAGATTCAAATATTTCAATATTTTTAAAATAATCGTAGCGAGATTGACCGTGCTGGAGGCATGCGCATCCTGTAGTGATGTTCCCAGATAAAATCAATCTGCCTAGCCTTTGCCCAACTATGATGCGGTCGACTTCCAGGCTTACCGGATTCAGCTGAGTACCAGCGTTTTACATGGGGCGAATGCCTACCTGACCTCCACAACCCAGTAACTGGGTAACACGGTACCCCTTGGCTAGATCTCAAGCTTCTGACTACTCGTAACGACTGTCAAAGATCTTCAAATGACAGCCGGGACCAATGGCTTAACGTGCTTTCCGAGGCACGAAGGAAACTCGGTATGTTGAAATGGTCACCCATCCACGGACCGACCTCATCAAGCGTTTCTTAACCTTGATGATCGACCCGTGCGGATGTTATTATTTAGCCACGAGCTCCTCTCTGTCTCGGTAATGTTCCCTGATAAGCTGTTGTTTTAAAAAGCTATTAGAAATATTAAGAAAGAATTACACCTCTTCTTTGCAAATAATCATCAATCACATGGATTCAAGAACCATGATTAGTGCAGGAAGCAAAAACTCAACAAAAATGAGGTGCAAGAAGGCAATAGTCTAAGAGTCTAGTTTAATTTATGTCGTGTAGTAGCGACTTATAGGCGGGGAGCTCACCGCATAAATCAAGTACGAGAATATCATTATAAAAATTTATATGAGTATATTTTAGTATATGAGGTAACAGTATACATCATTATCATATCAGTCGAAAGAAGTCTACTGCTGGACAAAGGCCTCCCCCAAACGTCACCACATTGATCGGTCCCGTGCGTCTCGCATCCAGCGGATCCCCGCAACCTTCACCAGGCCATCGGTCCACTTGGTGGGAGGCCTTCCAACGCAACGTATTCCGGTTCGCGGTCGCCACTCCAGAACCTTTCTGCGCCATCTGCCATCCGTTCTGCGAGCACTGTGCCCTGCCCAATGCCACTTAAGCTTGGCAATTCTTCGGGCTATTTCGGTAACCTTGGTTCTCTTGCGGATCTCTACATTTCTGTTTCGACCCGTGTGGCTATTATTATGTAACCGTGAGCTGCTCATTCCTTAATTATAAGCTTCCGTAAGCGATAAATAAGTGTCAGGTGAGCTACAAAACTCCATTACGCAACCAAACACTTGTTTACTGATAACTCAAAACGATTTCACATACTCAAGAAACCGTACACCGAATTACTGAACCGACCACAACAATTTGACACTTCAAGATGGCGCCACCATCAAATGATAGCTTTCAAAACTCAGTACATTTATTTTAGTGCCAGGTTTTACCGCGTGTCAGAATAAAATAGTGAATTTTCACGCTTCTTTGAACATGGTCCACAATAACTTCACACTTCAAGATGGCGGCACTATTAACGTCAACTGTCAAAATTCCATTCATTAATTTAGTTGCAGATTTCGCCGCGTGTCTTAATAAAATGGCGAGATTTGACATTTCTTTAAACATGGCGGTCTGATTCAGTGTTCCGAAGAAGTATTTGTAGTTACGTAATTAAAAACAATGTTCATTACGGACCACCCATTGTATTAGCAATGAATGGTATCGAGTGTCGCAATGTTTCATGAAGTCATGGAGGTGTTATGATGGGGAATTTGCAACCGTGTTGATTTTCTGGTGGGTGTGGATGTGTTTGTATTGGTTGATTAAAATCAAGGCAGGGTTTTGTGATTGCTTTGTTTCATCATATGGTGAGCTTTAGTAAAATAAACAAGAAAAGCAACATGCACTGTATTAACTCATGTAGGTACAAATACATGATAGAATCTTTCAAGCTATTTAAAATTTGAAACCTGTGTTGAAAATAACGCCATATATTTTAAATAATTTTCAATAAACTGCATCCACTCAGTTAACCAATTGATCGTCTAATTACAGAGACAATAGAAAAACATTAGCTTACGCACACATGGTGTGCGAACGACGCGTCAGGGGTAAGCTATAACTCAATTAGATTAGTCCGGAGATAATGACTTAGAATATAGTCTTAAATGAAGTCTTTTAAACACATTTTCATGTGTAAAAACTAAAAAGCCCTCTCCTTCAATCAGACTTCTAACCATTCCCTTATAGTACCGCTACCGAAGTTGAGCTTCACGGTTATTGACAAATGCGTGCACTGACTGAACAGGTCCACTCAATCTGGCTGGTTCTTTCTTCAAAAAAAAACATTTCAGTCATCAGTCTACATGGTCACATGATCTAACCAAGATTTTGTCTGGACTTTCAAAGAAACTGTGACCTCTGAGTTTGTTTCGGCCTTTTTTCTCAGAGTAGTCAGATAGGAAACGCCGACCTCATCTAGTTTTTAAAATATGATCGACTTGTAAAATTGTTTGTACAAACCAACTTACAGAAATAAATAATTTATCAATCAACTCAAATAACTTGGTGACAGATCCCAACTACCCCATGACGAATTTGGCAATTCTTTTTCCTTTACCATAAAGGGGATATCCCATCTTAACCCCAGGGAATACAAAAGGGAAGACCATCCACCTGCGACCGGAGAACTTCATAATGCAATCAGCATTCGTTCCTGCCAAGTGTACTGGATTTGGCAATATTCTCCAATTATTACTGAAGCGTCTTCGAGGGGATTAAGACAGCATTTAGTTGAGTGTCTGACACTTGTATCTGCAAGTTGTTGTGACAAACTAGGGACACGGGAGAGTTAGGATTAGAATATACAATGTATCTATGTTTGTATGCCACATTTCGGTAACAATTTTCTTGATGTACAGAACATTATCTCAGGATGGTTTTCATTTTGAAAGCGATTTTGGCAACATGTCGATACCAGAAATAACAATGAAAGTTGAACTTTCGGCGTTTGCTCAAATGTTCAAAAAAAGATTGAACGTTATAAGGTTTGCCAATTTTAGACTCTTATTTACATTACACTTTATATTAGTCATAATCATAATTTTAGCCGAAAGACGTCCACTGCTGGTCATAGGCCTACCCCAGGCGTCAACATTGACCGATCCCGTGCGTCTCGCATCCAGCGCCTGCCCGCAACCTTAACCAGGTCATCGGTCCACCTAGTGGGATGTCTTCCAACGCATCCTCTTTCGGTTCGCGGTCACCATTACAGAACTTTTCGGCCCCATCGGCCATCCGTTCTGCGAGCAATGTGCCCTGCCCACAGCCACTCAAGTTTGGCAATTCTTCGGGCTATGTCGGTAACTTTGGTTCACCTGCGGATATTCTCATTTCGGCGATTTTATATTAGTATTTATTAATATTAGTACATCATTGGAATGTAAGAAGTCTATCGCATAACCACTTTTTATAAGATGCATTGCCAAAATGTTACACAGAATTAACTTTCTGGTGGTATCGTGAGCAAACCTTTCCAGTAGCTGTTTAGACCATTAATAACATTCTCACCCGATCCCAAATAGTTATTTACCCAGGCATCCTAATTACGTCATCAATTTAAAGCCCTAAACCACCTACCTCGCACCTAAACTGTCCCTACCTAACGCTAACTTATGTTAAACAGCGCCCAACTCCACCAATCCCGACCCGACATTCAGGCACCGCACCCTAATATACAGGGTACATAAACTGAAGAGAAAAGTCTAGCCCGAAAATCATATTTACGGCGAATATTCGCACCCAAAAAACGTTTTTATAAATCATATGTAAGCAGAATACAAGTAGAACAAGGGAATGCAATATTATTCTCGTGGCGTAGTAAATCAAACACCTTCGCCGACCCGCGTGGTGGCCCTGGATTTATGTGAGAAACAACATACGTGTGTGTAGGGCTGTCACTTCTTTTTTTTTTCGGGAGGGTAGATGTGTTTTTGTGTTTTGGTAATTCTGTTTTTTCGGGCCTTGGATTTGGTTTGTAGGCACATGTACTGTTATCTCATTTTTAAGGTACGTTACTGGTTAATATAGGTAATGTCTCGTTAGAATTTTAAATTTGTTATTTAATGGAAATTATAGAAGCTTACCTTGACTGTAATTAAAATGCTATACAGCTGCTTAATCAATTGCAATCACGAAGTGTTCTTAGCTGTATAATTAGACATGACATACCTAATGAAAGGTACAAAAAAGGTATGGTATTAGCCATAGAAAATTGATGCTTTAGTAATAAACTAGGCATTTTATTGTACTTCTTTATCACTATCACAATTACAAGAAAATATGATCTTGGAAACTACACAACATGAATAGTGAATTTCTTTGCAAGACAAAAAAAAAATTCTTATAGAAGAAAAAACCTTCTGTGATACACAAGTTAATTAAAAAAATTGTCCGAGAAAAATAATTCCATATATGTATAGCGAGGTTTTATTTTTTAATTATTGAATAATATCAATCAATATACATTAAGTGTTTTTTCCTTGTTTGAGTCAGCCCTACAAGGAACGCAGAAGCTTATAGGAGCAAAGGCAGTGGAGTGTGGCGTCTACACAATGCTAGGAAGCGAAGGAGGGCAAACGAACCCACGCGGCTTATATTAGCGATAATATTATGAAATATTGCTATTACAATGATACGGTGTATGTGTGCAGTTCTTGTCTTTTCGCTGGCTTTTGAACTTGAAGAGTAAAACGGTAACTTTACTACCCACTGTTATTGTTACACTGCAAAAAGTTATGACTAGAGCAGCGGTTCAGAGATTGGCTCGGTTGCTACAGGTTATGGGGTCAAATCCCTCAAAACATATACATATTATAAATTTAAGTTTAAGATTTTTCTATATCATTGGTCTAACTACAGTCCAGTAAGGTTTGTGTATTTCAGTAGATATATATACTTTTTGTATTGATCATATTTTAAAATCAAAGAGCAAGTCCGGGATTTTCGATGCTCAATAAACAAAAATAACCATCAAACCACAGCCAAAAATAATTCTAGCTAACAGAAACGTAGTATTAGTGGTAACGAAAATCCTTTTCAATAAACGTAATTAAATACAAAACAATCAAACTGAAAATCAATTAGGTACGCACAATCAAACATGGCGCCTATATTACAAACGGTGGAGAAATTCAAACAATTCCAATGGTATTTGTCGTAACTGTACAGTACAGTTAGGGACAGAAGTGGAGGATCATAATTTGGAATAAGGGTGGTCCTTGGGACAGCAGTACTACTACTCCTCAGAACAAGAACCAAAGGCTGAAGTGCCCCAAATGCCCATACAGCGCACTTTTGAAGACAAAAATAACGTTGCCACTTGCCACCTTATGAAATAATTATCTAATAATTTTCTCAATTTTTTTTATTAAAAATTTTAAGCTTACCAAGCATTGTCTTCCAAACCAAAAGTGTATGCATCTGTTGAGAATAACTGCTTCAAAATTCAGTTGCAAGATTTGACCCGAACATACATTGCAAGTTAATAAAAAAAATTGTAAAAGTAAACTCGAAGACTAAGAAGAAGAGGTCTGAGCTGAAACATGAACTATTCCCAAAGAATTACGAATATTTTTAATACGGCTGAATATAACAACAAGAGAAGACCAAACCAAAGATGGATTGATTTAATTGTATGTAAAAAAATTCAGTCTTGAAAATCCCTTTTACTAACGAAAAAAGAAGGCATGACTGCAAGAATAATAATCTCATAACCGGGTTTTTGAGGTGTCTTTACCAGGTTCAATACCAACCAATTATTTCCTCTAAACAATGCTGGTCAGAAGCATCACCACATCGAACAGTCCCCTGCTTCTCGCATTCCACATCTGATTCATCAAATACTTTTGTGTTTGACTGTACCACGTTACTGGTAAAGCCGAATATAAGCCGTTTGTGTTAGAATGCTGTGTGTTGCGGATTTCCGATAGTTAGAGTCAATAGTGTATTTGCTAATGGTATTGTATCATTGGGGGTTTCGTTTTCAGGGGATGTTGTGTTAAACTTGCTGTTTGGGCGTAAATGTAATTCGTGAAACATTCTGCATGTATTGAGAAATTTCGGATAATTGCAGCAGAGTTTAAAAATGAAGGGTACAGGTAAAGAACAGGGAATGTCACAAGTTTTCATTTTTAGGGTTCCGTACTCAAAGGGTAAAAACGGGAACCTATTACTAAGACTCCGCGGTCTGTCTGTCTGTCTGTACCAGGCTGTATCTTATATATAAAATTTTTACAGATGATGTATTTCTGTTGCCGCTATAACAACGTATACTAAAAACAGAATAAAATAAATATTTAAGTGGGACTCCCATACAACAAACGTTATATTTTTACAGTTTTTTTGCGATAATGGTACGAAAACCTTCGTGTGCGAGTCCGACTCGCACTTGGCCGGTTTTTTTCAATTTTTTATTGGCAAGCAAATCTTTATGTTTGGTTTATTCCCGATCCCTAACTTTTTTTTAAAGTAAACATAATGCGCCAAAAAGACCTTTTTGTTTATGGCCGAAAAGAAAAGTACCGGGAATGTCCATGACATTCCGGTAAAGAAGAGGATAAAAATTACATACTTCTAAACTATTAACTGCGTTTTCGTCATGCCCTGTTTTTTGCTTGTACCCTTCAAATGCAAAGTTACTTATAACAACCGAAACATTAAGGCTTGTTGCAAACACGAGGTTAAATTTACAATATACGAGCAGTATGACTAACTGTCACTTTAACCTCGCGTTAGTAACTAACTCTGAGTAAAGTTTTCGTGCAAGTTGGCCTAAGAAACAACACCGCTGTATTGCGAGCAATAATGTCACCCAAACTTTACACGTTCGAAATTAGAGTCTCTAGTCTACGTCTAGCAGAAAAATAATCTTTTGAGGGCAATATTTTATTCATGATACTGAAAATAACTTGAATAATAGAAACCTAGAGTTATCAAAGTACAGTAAACTTTTACACAATGCATTCCCAAGAGAGGCAAGCCTAAAACTAACTAACTCTCACAAAACCATCGCCAAAGGTACTAACCTCTACTCCAATACTAAATTTAGCATTTGGCCATTAAGGTACGAAAGGTTGCATATTATTTCTAAACGCCTAACCACGTAGTTAAACCTTCTAAGACTATAAAACGATATACGACTATAACACTACAAAATACTTGAGGATAGGGTTACCAGGATAGGAAAAATCCCTGTATTTGATCATTCGTCCAGAATATGAAAGGACATTGGGCAAAATTTATAGGGGCTTTTTTTGTAAAACAAAAGGCAAGTAATTTTTTTTTTGTAGAACAAAAAGGTAGGTATTTTTTATAAGAGTCAGTGATTGCTTGATAGAGGACAGGACGGAATGGAAGAAGAAAACGTGTTGCGCCGACCCCAAATAAGATGGGAGCAGGAAGATGATGAGATGTATTAATTTTCGTCTTTTCGAGTCTATGGTTAACTTTTTTGGGTAATTTGGACTGTTAAGGTGAAACAGTCATTGGCAGCGTCAGTGGTTAAATATTCAAGGATACTGGTGTAAGGACAGGATTAACGCACTCACATTTCGTGATTATAACTTAGGACAACGTACTCATACGGGTAATCACTTCAGACTTGTGAAGGAAGAAAATGTAGAAGAATAAATGTTACCTATCAGGACTATTGCTAGGTAACCCTAGTCATGGGGAAACAATTCCCGCACTAATACATAGGCAAGCAATATGGCCATAGCAAAGCGTTCTGGTCTAATTGCCTATCGTACCGCATATTTATGGGCCTCGCGAATAGCCCCATACTTCATAAGACCCTTTAATGAGCAATAAATAGCTATTAACAATAGTTGATTAAAGGCCTATTGTTGACTCGGGATTGATTTAGAAATTTTAGATTGTTTTGAAACGACGTGAAAATGAAATGTGGTTTGTACCTAGTTTTAATGTGCATCGTTAAGTAAATTTAGTATAGGAACATAAGTTTCAGGGATGATTTTTACGAGCTGTTTTTCTGTATTTCAATGTTTTGCTGTCAGTCTAGGACATAATAGTATTTGTAATACCATTTTCTTAAATCCCTTTCGTCCATTTCAGTATTTTTTATAAACAAAGATATAATTTTTGATCGCGAACAAAAATAACACAGGAAGTATACAAAAAATATTTTTTTTTTATACAAATTGTTCGAAATATTTCACTGACGATCGACGCTTTAAATTTGGTATTTTTCGATTCAATACAATATATGAGAGAAATACGGAAATACATAATAGGAACATTTAGAACTCATTACGACGACCTTTTTGTTAACTAGAAAAAAAAGCTGATCAACAAAGCAATAAGTAAATAGTTGAATGAAGAGATGCAGAAGACTTGATTATGAAAAGCAAGAATATTATAATTTTTAATATAGTATCATATTAAGAATATAAAAATTTGGTCCAAATTACTAAAGCCAACAAGAAGGGAAAAACAAGCAATCTCAACAAAGGTAGCTAAAGTTGACGACATGCAGAAAGCAAGATATCTAATAAAAATGCTAGTAAAGACACAGTTTACTAAAAAGACTTTTTATCAATATTGAACCTACAGATTCTGTGCCAAACTTGCTTTCAATTTGAGCTGAGGCGTTGCCAAAGCAAAACTAGAAAGCTTTACCAAATTCAAAAACACTTCCAAACTTCACACTATTAAAAAACAGTATCATCATAGACGTCCACTGCTAGACAAAGGTTCCCCCAAACGTCGCCACACTGATCGGTCCTGTGCGTTTCGCATCCGGACTCCCGCAGCCTTGACCAGGTCGTCGCTCCACCTAGAGCGAGGCCTTACAACGCTGCGTCTACCGGTACGCGGTCGCCACTCTAGAACTTTTCGGTCCAAACGGCCACCCGTTCTGCGAGCAATGTGCCCTGCCCACTGCCACACAAGTTTGGCAATTCTTTGGGCTATGTCAGTAACCTTGGTTCTCTTGCAGATGTCTTCATTTCTATTTCGATCATGGAAGGAAACGCAGAGCCATTCCCAGATGGTTTTGCAGAGGTGCCTACCCACAATTCGCCAGTTGTGTCTAACTGCTTTTGCTGAGAAATTCCAGAGGGAAAAACCCAATAACATTTTGCCCTACTCGGGAATCGAACCCCAATTAAGAATTAGACCAATGAGGCACTTTCATACTTCGGCGATCCCCACACTGCCCCGCTATACGCAGCGGGATGCGTGGTGACGAAATCACGACACTGCGCGTAAATGCTATTTCAGTGTGTTGCACTACGTGTGTTTTCAATGCAAAAAGAGATACTTTCAAGCAACGGCAACGTAGGAACACGCACTCCGGCGCTACGCTACGTTATGCGGTGCAGTGTGCGAATCGCCTTATTAAAACCGTTAAAAAAAAAATTAAATACAAGTTTTCCTATTGCGGCGGACTTTTCTATAGTTAGTGTAGTAAAAAGTCGTAAAAGTAGGGTATTGGCTATATTGGTTATCAGTTAAATAAATTGATTATGCCGAACACAATAAGTGCATAACTCAAGACTGATTGCGAAATCAATTATAGCCTTTAAAATCGTAAAACTGTACTGGTGAGTGCTAAAGTTATTAAAATATGAATATTTTTGTACAGTTTCATATTCATTTGATAGTATAGACACAGAATAAATAATAGTACACGTACTACACAGAATAATTAATGGTATAGATACTAACGGTGACGGAAAACATCGTGAGGAAACCGGCATGTCCTAGAACCAAAACGTCGAAGACATGACGTGACAACCACCAAACAGCAATGGGCCCGCGTGGTGGATTTGGCCCATTCCCTCTCTCACAGATAGGAGGCCTGTGACCCAGCAGTGGGCACATTAAAAGGCTGATGATGGCGATGTACGACTAACTGTGCCCACAGCTCAACTTATCTTTGCTATTAAGTGCCATTAGAGAATAAGAAAATTACCCTTTTACAAGAAAGTAGGTTCCTATTTTATTGTCAAAGTTAAATAAAACGAATAAGTTATAACTGCCATTTTTTTCTATAGGTACTAATAGGTATGCCTTTGCTAGGTCACCTTGCTCTTTTATATAAAAAAGACAAAACATAAAACAATTTAAACTACTTTTGCTGAAGACCCATAACAAATAAACTGATACCAATTACACGAATTAATCAAACCACTTTTCTGTGTAACCATACCGTACCGATACATCGGAAACAACAGGTTTATCGATAAAAACGTTTTCGAGTCGTAAAAACTAAGAATTAAACGAACGTATACTTAAGAGGTTGACCGTTGATTTGGTAACGAAGTTAAATTACCATTGACAGCTACCTGTGAAAGTCGGTAAAGTCGGTAATGGTCAGTAAATGACGGTAACGGATGGGAACTATTAAGAAGAAACACTTCCTATGGGTTTTAAGTAGGTGGGTACTCGTGTTGGAAGATTGGGTGTGATTTCACACCTGTGCTGTCTTATTTCTCGAGTTAATCGGTTTGGTATTTTGTAAGGGAAATACATGTTGATGTAATACTTTAAGGTAAATGGTGGCAGAGAAGATTTCCCAAACACAGACCAAATACATAAAGTATCATGTGCCTGATTTAATTAAATATTATCCTAAAAATTTAGTTTGTGTTCCTTCATCAGTGTCCTTTACATTATATGTTACGAACAACAGCACATTAGGTTACTTCACTTTGACATTTGTATGCACCTTATTACATTGTAATAAGGGTTCATTTCTACAACATAAAAAAACATGGTCCTGGATGAATAAATTAAATATGTTTTGTAATTATGAATGTAACGTGTTTTTTCTACAGTATACAACTAAAATCATCAGGGCACAACTTTTTGGAAGGGGCCCAAGTTCCCTTACCACATGGTGAATCTCCTATAGTTTTTCATAACTTGCCAGCACTGGTATCTTAAAAAAATAACTAGCTATTTATCTGAATTTATAAAGGCAAATACTTAAATTATTTTGACAAGATTTGATTGTGATTATCCGTCTCAAAATATAGTACACCCACCTCGAAGAAACTGTTACCTTAATTTCACACTTCAAAAACACTAGCAAACGTCGACACCAACCCATTAGGCACGGTCTACACTACCTACGAACTAACACAAAAATTACAAAACTAGCAAATCGATTCTCTCGACAAAACATTCGTCTATCGATTACCTTACGAGAATCGAGCACAAAAGAATCGCTCACAAAGCTTGTCAATGACAAATGAAATTCGACGTCCGACCATAAATTGTGACTAGGTATAATAAAAGATTATCTATCTCTGAAATAAATACAGGGGGAGGACAATAGGGCCTTTATTAAGGGACGTATAGACTATCCCCCTGCGGAATTGTTGCTTGGACTCGTGTATGATTCGCATCTGTTCGGTTATTGTTTTACAAAGATAATTCGATTTTGGTTTGAATAAGATGAGACCACGCTTTTTTGGAGTTAATTACGCTTTTGTTTATGTGATTTTTTTAAAGTAAGATTAAATAAGAAACACCCTTTAAAAGTTTAATTCAAGTCACGCACATTTTGATTATGTAATTTTGCTTCGAGTAAAATAGTAGTATAGTTATATTTAGTCTTGTTATACTTTGTATACATTCTTTTACCGATTGTTTTGTAAATTAGTGAACATTGTAGGCCTTCTAGATTTCTAGATGCTTGTTAACATTTTATCTCGTTTTACTTTATTTTTGGTTTTGTTACGACTTATTGTCGGGCCTACGTTGTCCCGCCATATCTAAGTACTAAAGTAACATAAAAATATTGTAAAACCAAACAATTTTTTAAAACAATAACCGTGGAGTTTCTTGCCGGTTCTTCTCCGACCAACCCGAACCGTGTACCTTTTGTCGACGCTTTATAAGTGCCCATGTAGGCCTACGTGAAATAAAAAATAAAAAAATTAGATTTTAATTACACAAGGAATTTACACAAAAACTACTAATAAGCAACAATAGAAAACTATGAATTTCCTTTCAACCTTAACCTGCATTAAAACAATGCCACGTCTTCAAAACATCAACCAAACAATATGGACTAGATCCAAATCTCATTTCACCCAAAGGACAATGGGCATAATTCACTAGCCATCACTAAAAATATAATCTAATAGAAAATAAACGGATATGGACGATTACTCGCATTATTGCTAAGTTCTGATTCAATGGTTCTGACGCCAAAAAAATGGCAATAGCGAAGCTGTCGGTAATATAAACAGGCCGTGCGAACCACGCGTTCATGAGTCGCGTGCCAGGGGTGTCACCGGGGCAGTTTATTTGGTTTTTGTAAGTTTTTTTTTTCGTTTTGAAAGATAGGGCCATAACCCTATCTGCCCATCATAATGTTAAGTACATTTTTATTTTTTAAATCCATTAAATTAGATTAAATAACCTTACAGACGGGGACATATAACTAGAAACTAAAGCAAAATATGGAAAACCTGAGAATGGCATGCAAACTTATATGAAAGCATTATGGCTACCAGCAGTTAGCTAAAATAACAAAAAAATATTGTGAGAAAAAGCGAATTGATTTTAATAAGTATCATTATACATTACAATAGACATATTCTCAATATTTTGTTTTATAATTACATACTTAGAGACTTAATAATACTACGTACCAAGTTTGAATATTCATAGTGACATTTCGATTCCCAATTAATTCATAAAATACCAATTAAAACAAAGTTATAGTTATGTCTTTCTTAAAACTAATGAGGCGTATTAATATAATTGGTAATTAATTATGCATAATAGATTAATATTTATTATGGATATTAGTTGTCTGTCGCTGTCTCTCTGTTGTTGACCTCTAAATATAATTACAGTAATATAATATATTAGATATTTCAATAGTGCTCAAAAAGATCTGCATATTTTCAGATCGGCAATAAAAATTCTCTGTTCTATAAAAGAGTATATAATTTAGAAACCGTATTATATTAACAGACTCATTTTCGACCACTTCTAAAACAGATATGCCGCTATTTTTTTCTTAGCCATTACTTATTATTCTTATGTGTGGATCCTTTTCTGAGTGAAATACAAAAAATAATCATGTTTTTGCAGGTGCCTATTTAAGATGCCTCTATTTTTGTTCTTAGCGTATACCAATTCATTCCTCTGTACCCTTTTCTGAGTAAAATTCAGAATTACTTTAAAAAAATATCTAGCTCTTTAATATTTTCTCTCAGCACAGCCCTACCAAAACCCCTACCGGATCGATAGAACATTTTATTTCTCTCTATTATAAATCCGAGGGGAGCATTATAAGGAGTGTCGCGTGTGTGCAGTTACCGCTACTGTGCCATTAACGACTGCCACTGGCAACTGGCAACTTACTGTGCAACTTTTTTTTGGTGGGCAGTTCAAATATTATGTTTAAATTTGGAAGGGAAGAGCAGTAGAGGCAATTAAAATTGCAAATGTTGTGAGCATCATCTAGAAATGTCGATGGCCTTCTGCTGGTGATTTTACAGTAAGGGAAAAAAGATAATATTGACGACTTAATAGGCAAACAATACTTTACTTAGTAATTATTTCTAAGATCTCATTGTTGCGTTTTATAGAAATTACTTCTTTAACCTTCCAGTTATTAAGAGGTGACGCCATCTCTGACATTGTACTAGATTAATTACCTATTTTAATCACTATTTCAACTGCCACTTTTATGACAATCGCGACAATGCGACACCGAAACAATTACAATTTTTTGGAAAACCGAAAGGTGCAGATTTTTAATTAATTTTTCGTTTATTTGTGATGGGTTTGCTCTTAACTCTAGTCTAGGTCAGGGTGACAGAGACAGAGTCGACGATTGAGTGAACTTATCCACAAGAAGCCTGTTCACTCTAACTTTGAAGAGATTCGGTTTGAATCGTTCGGAAACACAGACGCAGGTAGTAAGTGCTACTCATTCGCTGTGCGCATTATGAAGGATGTTTGGAAGCTATTTGAATATCTAAAAGGTCTTGAATAACTCTACTTATGTAAGAATTAAAAGTAGCAGCCTCTTATAAAAATAAATAAATGTATCGACTTTGATCAAAATCGGGCAACATGTCACCACTAAAATAACAAACAACCAATCAATAACAAAATTGCCTGCAGACCTAGCATTAGGTAAAAAGCTCCACTTTCGTGATTAAACGGATTAATATCAAAACATTAATGACACAGCGGGAGTCAAAATAAAGGGCTTTCGCATCGTAAAAATAAAAAAAAAACAGTGTTAATCGGATTTGAAGATAATAAGAGTTCAAAATAAAATCTATACGGTGATTTATGATATATTGTGATTATTATTCTTCTATACTTTACTATAAAAGAATTGCCTACTATCATTTACTATTCTAGTGTCCCAAATATAATGGTTCTAGCCTTTCTTCTTTATTATAATAGAACTAGCTTCTATGATATTCTGGTGTCTGAAATAATTTATGGTTTTGGCGTGAGTTCTATCAAGCTTTGTAATTTTTCGTGTACTTCGTTTGTACTTTTGTTCTGAACGGCCTTGCTTTCGCTATAAAATATTTAATGAGAATTTGTTTTGTATGGTTATTATTACTTGAGGGTGCTATACTTTAATTATTGGCAAGTCACGGCATGTCATCCAAGTCATCCAACAGAATACCTAGAATCGCATAATTAATTACTGTTTCTTAATGTCAATCAATCTTTATTCATAGGAATCCTCTTGACTCGTTTACAAGCAATTTTATACAAAAAAAAATTGGCAAAACCTTTGTTGTAAACATTAATAAGAGGCCAAGTGCGTTTCGGACTTCGCACATTTAGCGTTCCAAAGAAGAATATTTTGGTATTTGTTAGTAAAATATACGTAATTGGAGTTTCTTGTCCGTTTTTTGGAGTTTCTTGTACGTTCTTCTCCATAACAAGCTACATTTCCGAATGGACGGTAGAATCAATTATTATTACATTTAATTTTTATTTTTGACGTTCGAAAGTGCCGCTTAATGGCCTAATTGAATAAAGAAATTTTGATTTGATTTTGATTTTAATAATAAACATTATCGCCAAACTACATGTTTATAGGACAATGGGAAGTAAAAAAATCTTCGGTCCTAAATTTCGTGACAAACGACGGACAGACGGACACGTGAGTGACTGCAATAGGGTTCCGTTTGGACCCTGCGTGTACGTAACCCAAACTATTAGATAGACTAGATTCTGCCAGCGGCTTCGCCCACATAAAAGAAGAAAATTAGACCGAGGGAAAATATTGCCTCGATAAAAAGTATTGGCCGTTTGAGCGTGAAGAAGATAGAATGGATAAAATACTAGAGGCAAACACAACAAATTATTTTTTGTTTTTTTTATTTGAGATGGGTTTGCTCTTGACTCTAGTCTAAGTCATAGGTGACAGAGACAGAGTCGACGATGGAGTGAGCTTACCCAGAAGGAGCCTGTTTACTCTAACTTTGAGAGACACTATACTACTATAAGGCAAAAAGGTAAGATTTTTGTAAGTAGTATGCTTTCGAAATGAGGCATATATACACAGATACATGTTCTTTACATAAAACTAGAACTGAAAACCTGGCATAACCATCCTACAATTCTATAAAAACATACAAGAAGACCGATTCTTCCCATTCCTAACAAAGAACAATACTAATAAAGTTATTCTACATCAGAGAAGAATTCCACAATTTCAAAGCGGTGTCCTGTCTGTGAGCTAAATAACATAATAAAGAGAAAATAAATGGAGTCGCACTGCAATGCGAATAAATATAACAAAGTAAAAGTTATCTCTTATCTTGTTGTAGTTGTAAACATGTTTCAGGACGTATTTTGTGAGTTGTTTAAGCTTTTGTACATATTGCTTTGATATTTTGATTAAATATATGACTGATGTCCTCAACTGATGAAAAAGAAGTTAGAAATATATCCCAGCTAGTAACTGTCCTACTGAAGGTCAATGGAAAGGAAAGGGAGATCATATAGAGAAGGAAGTTAAGAGTAACCTATATATATTAAAATCTAAGTTTGAAAGTGAATACTGTAGGTAGTAGATAGTGTGCAAATGAGAAATGTATGTAGTTGGTACCTGATAACAATTAACAAAAAAAGACATGTATATACAACACACTCTATAAGTCTGTATAACTAAAATACTACCTTTCTCCAGCCCTTAACATAACGCTTAAATTATGTCACATTCTGTGTAAGCCCCTAAATAAACAAGATAATCATGTCAGTTTTTGCCTTTACATAGTGCCGCAAAAACAACTGACAACCCCAAAGTGGAAACACAGTGAAATTGAAGTAATAACTAAAAGTTATTTCAATTCAAAAATGCATTTGTCAGTCTGCCACACCAAGTCCGAAAAACCACTAAAATATGAAAATCCCCGAAACACTCCATTTCGCAGGAACACCTCATACAATCCAATTAACCTAAAAAATAAGTGGGGCAGGAAAACAGTTTGCAGCAATCGTGAATAAAAACAAAGTTGCACCTTCTCATGGTGCGGAGTAGATGGCTCCTGACCCAGTTTTCCTCAACCCATTGTGGCACTAGAGTCATATTTTCTGGAGTGGCTGTGTCATTGCATACGTTTTCACACAATGCCCTTTTTGTAGTGGTGTTATGCTCTAAACATCTCACTTCGGCATTGGAACGGTGTCAAGTGTTTATCTGGGAGGATTTACAAAAGTGATTTCGCTGTCAAAAAGTTTAGTAATTTTAAAATGTTTGGTGCGTAAAGCTTGATCGAGACTTGTGGAAATCTGATGAGAAAGCGTTTTTTATCCAACAGAATACTTGAAGAAAATTTTTACATTTGAAAACACTTATCATTTTAATAAGAAGTGTATTAAGTCATAAACAATTTCGCCCAGTGCCCTTTTTCAAATGACGTATAAACAGCACTTAGAAATTCGAAGGGTATCTCAAAGTGCATCCGACGATTTTCTTTAAAAACAAATGAATGCATTTTCGAATAGTGTCACACGAGTGAGTTTGAAAGTGAACATGACAGAACAGAACTGCTGAATCCGGATGCTACAGGGCAAGCTTCCAGTTTTCAAAAACGTTTTCTCGTAAAGAAGGTCAATAGAGACATGTCAAGGGTGAGCGTTAGTCCTTATTGTACCTAGGTCGTATTTTTAAGCTAGCTTGAATGTAGTTGAAATTGGGTCAAGTGGCTCTTGCATTTTATTCCTGACTTTATGCTCCATTAAAAAGAATAGTAGAACTACTAAGGATGCGAAATATTCACTGTAGGTCAGTTTTATACAGTTTTATGGTAAAAGGTATTAAATCCAAGTCTGTGTGGTGTTTCCATGAATTTTTGCAAAAATAGTCTTTAACAAGATTTTTGCAATTGTGTTCGATCGCGAGTTTTATCCTACGCTCGATAGATGGCGTTGTACCATTTGGGTTTTTTTCTGAATCGCGAAGTTAAGAATCTCCGCGCATATTATATAAGGATTAAACAAAATATTTATGTTAGTACTCGCTTTGGAAATAAGTCGTTTTATTTACTATAAATTCCTCGGGCAGTTGTCGAGAGCCGAACAAATTGCAATATTTTCGTAATAACAACGGGGTTACTGCAGCAAACACACAAACAAATTCATACAATCAATCGCAATGCCTTTTATTTTGTTTATTCAACAGTATTAATTGTGAGTATTACGTTGTCGAATAGGCGATTTTTTTAAATATCTGGAATTTCCTTCGGTTGTAAAAGAGAATGTGATTTTGTGTGTTGCCCATTTTCGAGGGTAGGGTTAGCACGCGCCACAAAAAACTTGGTTGAAAATACAATACCTTACCCCAACAAAAACTAATTCCAGTCAGAACCGCACTATCCTACTTCCAAAAACTAGTCCACCATACAAAACTAGAGCATTATAATGTAATTTATCTAATAGTTAACTAAACTAAAGTCAATTACGGACATTAATTTCGTACAAGCGTACTCCGAGCTGCATCCAGCACTATGCGCTAGCTCTGACCCCATTCTAGTAGTGTTATGCGAGAGTGAACCAAACAATACAGTGGTATTGCTAAAAAGGTTTTTAGTAGCAGTCTTGTCGGTTTTTTTTTTTTTTTTTTTAGTTTTCTCTGTATTTGTCTTTGAACTTTTTAGTGAGAGCTAGATTTTTGTTTTGGGGAATAGTTTAATTTATATTTATTTACGTAAATCATCCCATCAAAAAATACCCTAAGCCTAATCCAGAACCAAAGTTACCGACATAGCCCGAAGAATTGCCAAACTTAAGTGGCAGTGGGCAGGGCACATTGCTCGCAGAACGGATGGCCGATGGGGCAGAAAAGTTCTGGAATGGCGACAGCGAACCGGAAGACGATACGTTGTAAGGCCTCCCACTAGGTGGACCGATGACCTGGTTAAGGTTGCGGGAAGGTGCTGGAAGCGTGACGCACGGGATCGGTCAATGTGGCGACGTCTGGGGGAGGCCTATGTCCAGCAGTGGACGTGTATTTCGGCTGAAATGATGATAATCCGGAACATGGTTCAAATACGTTCAGCCGTTAAGACGCGAAAGCATAACAAACAAAGAAACTCACATTCGCATTAATACGATAATATTAACCAGGATATTTTTTTTAAAGTATTTCACTGGCAGTCTTATCGCATTCCGCGCTCTCTTCCAGGCAACCTGGAATGGACAGAGTCCAGGCTAATTTCGGATTGGGGACTGTTTTGTTGAGTGACTGTTGAAATATAGGGTTAAGGGTTTCCAAAAAAAATAACTTGTCTGTTGGTAGGTTGATGAGTTTCTCTGTTAATTAGGTTGTTTTAGGAAATAAGGAGTGACAATGTATTTAAATGTGATTAGACCATCTAAATGTGTTTAGAAGAAAAAGTTAAGCTTCTATCTATACCAATATTATAAAGAGGAAAGATTTTTTGTTTGTTTGTTTGATTGTTTGTTTGTACCGAATAGGCACCAAAACTACTGGACCGATTTCAAAAATTCTTTCACCGTTTGGAATCCACTCTATCCCCGGGTGACATAGGCTACTTTTTATCCCTGTATTCCCACGGGAACGGGAACTACGCGGGTGAAACCGCGAGGCGTCCTCTAGTCACAGATATAAATCGAACTAGATGGCTCGCGGTATATTGAGCTGTAAAGACTGTATAGAAAAAGTTGGCAGAGACATTGGAAATGTTTTCTTTCATTGGTAAATAAATTTGTGTGTGAAAAAGTGGCACGCTTGGTTTTCATACAGATGGAGGGACTTGCGTTATCTAGTTAGATTTATGTCTGTGGCTTGTACACAGATAGCGTTTACACAACATTTTATTGTTTATCTGCGAAATTATCTCGTAGGACGTAGTGGATAATTTTAAACATATCTGTATCTCTACTTCAGCCAGACAAAAGCAGAAAAACTAAAAAGACAACAAGAACTGTCAACTTTAAACACACAAAAGGATCAAACATATATTTTAACTTAAAAACCGGCCAAGTGCGAGTCGGACTCGCGCACGAAGGGTTCCGTACCGTTATCGCAATAAACGGCCAAAAAATCACGTCTGTTGTATGGGAGCAAAATATTTATTTTATTCTATTTTTTGTATTTATTGTTATAGCTACAACAGAAATACATCATCTGTGAAATTTCAACTGTCTAGCTATCACGGTTCATGAGATACAGCCTGGTGACAGACAGACAGACAGACGGATCGCAGAGTCCTAGTAATAGGGTCCCGTTTTTACCCTTTGTGTACGGAACCCTAAAAACATTAACCCATTTCAAGTTTTAAGATCTAATTAGAACTCTAGTGTTATACTCGTATAATAACATATACTAGCAATTCGCAGATTAAGGATGTGACGTCAACTAGAACAAAATTAGCATAATGGACGCAACAGCGGTGTATTTAGAGGTATGAAATATAATCTGTGGTATATAATTCTGTGTTATTACCCACCTCCTCTGACTAAACGTACGTTGGGCAATAATAGAGGATTTAATACATGAACCATTAATATTCTGCGGTTTTTATTTGCGAAGCTTTTATTGCACAGGTAAAAATGATGTGTAGGTACTTCAGCTATTCGTATTCATATCATCATTCAGGCGAACCGCCGCCCACTGCTGGGCATAGGTAGGCTATCCCATCCGTTTAATGTAAAATATATTTAAAGGCCCGGCCAAGTGCGAGTCGGACTCGAATGAAGGGTTCCGTACCATTATCGCAAAAAACGGCAAAATATTCACGTTTTTTGAATGGGAGCCCCAATTAAATATTTTTTTTATTTGTAGTTATAGCGGCTACAGAAATACATCATCTGTGAAAATTTCAACGGTCTATCTGTCAGATACAGCCTGGTGACAAACAGACAGACAGACATACGGAGTCTTAGTAATAGGGTCCCGTTTTTACCCTTTGGGTACGGAACCCTAAAAAGTGCCACTTCTATGTTGTGCATCAACCACGCCGTTTCTTAAAATATCTTTACACTTTGAAATCTATTTTTAAAACCATGTCTTGCCGTAAGATTCACTGCCGATCTTTACATATTAAGGATTTTAAAATATCATAAAATACATAGCACGATCTTTCATACTTCCATCCAAACCAAAGATTGTTTACAATCAATATAACAGAAACTAATACATTGGTCACGTTCGTATTTCTGTTTATATTATGCGCTGCCAACTCCGTAACGTATATACCACCATATTTATAAAACAATGCCAAAGCTAAACCAAGTACTATCCATTGATTTATGACCGAATATGCCTTTGACAGCCCGGTGTTGCCATTCAAAAATATGTATTTATTTTTGTTATGTTTTATAGGGCAATAATTTTGAGGGAATAGTCGTAAAATTTTGCTTTAGAGTTTATGGTATTGTTTATTTATGAAAATAGGGTTTAATTTTATTTTTTTGATGGCTTTATTTGAAACTTTCATTGCCTATTTTGCCACGGCCATCAGAATGGCCGTAGTTTAATGTTACCTAAAATACACATTATTTCTACTCCACGTCAAGACGGCCATCCTGCAAAGTAAAGCTGCATTGTAGCAGACGTCTTGAAATAGATCACTAGAACGATTCAAGTCAAAACAAACTGCAAATAAATGTAATTTATCTGACGACTCGTAATCTCAGAATACAGGAGCATACATTGGCAACGTTCTGTGTTTCGGATCGGACCCAAAAACTACATTATACCAAGTAAACAATATTGACAGTTTTAATAAAAACAACTCATTTCATTCTGATACAATTATACATCATTCAGCCTGGAATCACTTACAGCCAAGTTCATTCTGTAACTTTTAACGGAATCCCTATCACTAAACGCAATAGATGTAGTTGAACCGTCAAACTTAAGGCGTATATATTCCCCAAAGTTAACGCAGTACCGGCCGTGCGCCCGCTCGGAGCCAGAATATCAATATTGAACCACCTTTTGGGCAGTTTTGTTTGCAAAATATTCCTTGATTTACCTAGGTATGCTATTTCATTTATGAAGAAATTTTAGCCATCAATTATACTGTGTAAAATATTTTTGAACATCCAAGTCGTTTTGGAGGCCTATCCAAAAATAGCGAAAAAATATTGTGTTGTTATTTTTTTTTTAAAAGCAAAGCTATTAGTTACACGAAAAAACCATGTTTCACAAATAATGTACATGAATCAATAATAAATATATATATTTTTCAAACCTTGTAACCTAGCCGTTACTAAGGAGTATGCTTTAGAAGGTGTCCGTTTTACGACACTAAAGCGGTTGTAGGCCCTTAAGCGATTTTCATGAGGACTCCATTCCAAGACGTAATTCCTAATTCATCTTCTACGATATCACATAGCGAAGACGAAACATACTCTTTGCCACAATCCACATTCATAATCTTCAATTTAAAATAACTACACAAAACGTTTATTTAATCTTTCTTCACGGACTTACAACTCGCTATTCGTGATACTAACTTGTAAACTTAGAGAATACACCACTAGATGGCGGTTGCGAACTTCTTTTTGTTGCCAGTGTTGCCACTGTTAAATTTACTGCAGCGGAGTGGAGAACTTTGTTGATTACCGCACTTGAAGAGTGAGTACGTACCTGGAAAAAATAAAAGTTTGTGTTAGTTACGATTGTACTGAAGTCAACTTATATTAACGTTGTATGTAGCTCACGGGAACAAGTAGTTCTGTTTCGTTTTCGGGATAAATAGTGCCCTAAGCGTACCATTAGGAGAGGTAACAGTGATCAAACACAAACCTATCTATACTAATATTATAAAGAGGAATGATTTGTATTTTTGTAAGTAACGAATAAACTTACAAACTACTGGACCGATTTCATAAATTCTTTCACCGTTGGGAAGCTACACTATCCCCGGGTGATATAGGCTACTTTTTATCCCTGTATTCCCAAGGGAACGGGAACTACGCGGGTAAAACCGCGAGGCGTCCGCTAGTCAACAATAAAAAATGTCCTTTAGATCATATTGTCTATATATCGACTGATAAAAATTAATGCCTAGCAATATTATAATGCTTTTTAGTAGGTACGTTTTCAAGGCCGAATTACTAATTTAAATACTTTTAGAGAAATTCTCAGACACAACTTTAAGTTTCTATTGAGTTATAAAAAAAACCAGCCAAGTGCGAGTCGGACTCGCGCACGAAGGGGACCGTACCATTATCGCAAAAAAACGGCAAAAAAAACAACGTTTGTTGTATGTGAGCCCCATTTAAATATTTATTTTATCTTTTTTTTAGTATTTGTTGTTATAGCGGCAACAGAAATACATCATCTGTGATAATTTCAACTGTCTAGCTATCACGGTCCATGAGATACAGCCTGGTGACAGACAGACAGACGGACCGCGGAGTCTTAGTAATAGGGTCCCGTTTTTACCCTTTGGGTACGGAACCCAAAAAAAATTCATCAACACAGATTGATACTCTCTGCAATTGAAACAATAATCCTGCTCGAAACTCAAGCGGAGCCGTAGGGCAGAGCTTGTAACACTATACTTTGATACTATTCAGATATTTAATTAGTAAGTTGAGCTGGGTATCAATTAGGGCTTCGCACTAATTTAATCAGACTACCCAGATAATCACAGTCCAGTAACCGACTTAGGTCTTTCTGAGAACGAGGTAATGTGTTTTGCTAAAATGAAATGTGATGCTGTTTATTATGTATGTATCTACAAAACATAACATCATCGATTAGTATCAGGTGAGGTGGTGCTAAAACGCGAATCTAAGAAAAAACTGAAGTATTCGAAAAGATAACAAAAATAATTATTCTTTTTTTTTGTTTTTAAACAATTTTTTTTTTGTATTCTTCTCAGCAAAGCTTTTAATTTGATACCTATATCAGTGCAGTGCACAAAAAATAAGTAGTCCGCCATCTTGGGCCGTCCGCCATATTGGATTTAGAATGACGTCACTTAGCTAACCATGCATTGTCATTGCAAAATTTAATCTTAATCGGTGGAGGATAACTGCTTTAAAATGCAGTTGCAAGATTTGACCCGAACACACTTACATACATACATACATTGCAAGTTAAATAAAAGCTTGTAAAAACTACGGAACTTGTACCGAAAATTGCTATAAGCCTTACAGGAAAAATTTAGAATAAAATAAAAACATACTTTTCCTGAATATAAGTACAGTCAACATCAAAAGAAATCCATGCTACCGCTATCATCGATCATTCCTTTCATCCAATCCAAAAAAAAAAACGAAAATGACAAAATCCATACATCCCCACCACTGTAGTAGTTATTAGGAACCACTTGAATTATTCATTGGACGAGGGTAGACGAAAATCTTAACTTTTAACGGCAACTTTCAACTTTAACGGGTAGAAAATTAAGTCCAATTTGGAATGGTAACTTCGTCTGAGTGTTCAATCTTCGGATTTCAATCAGGACATTTAAATAGAGACGAGGTCTCAACTGAGGACTATTGGTTTTTGCTGGACAAAGTTTAGTCAAGTAGTTACTTGGTTCTTTGATCTTTTTAGACTGTAACCTCAAAGCTTAAGGGCCATCTGAGTATTTCTAGAGATGAGGCTACTAAATGCAGTAAATTGTTAACAAAAACGTTACAAGACATCTTCTTGCATGGTTGCCATGTGTAAAACTTTTTGGTTTATGTTTGTATGCAAAGCGAAAATTTAAGGGTAGATTAGAAACGGCTGAACAGACCACTTGTTTTTCGAAAACGTTCTTTGCTTTGATAAGAGACACTAGTGAAATAATTATGATTTGGTTTAATTGACAAATGCGTGCACTGACTGGACAGGTCCACTCAATCTGGCTGGTTCTTGCCTCAAAAGACCATTTCAAACATCAATCTGCATGGTCTTCACATGATCTCACCAAGATTTTGGGTCTGGACTTTAAAAGAGACTGTGACCTCTGAGTTTTTTCCGGCCTTTCTGCTCAGAGTGGTCAGATAGGAAACGCCGACCTCATCTAGTTTTAAAAAATATCATCGTATGTAAAAGTGTTTGTACAAACCTACTTACAGAAATAAAATCATTTATCATTTATAATAATCACACTTTACACTAATATTATAAAAGCGAAAGTTTGTGAGTGTGTAAGTGTATTTGTATGTTTGTTACTCTTTCACGCAAAAACTTGAGAACGGATCTGGATGAAATTAGGCACAGAGATAGATTGAAGTCTGGAATAGCACATAGTATACTTTTTATCCCGGGAATATGTGCCCTTGGGATAATTTTCGACATTCACGCGGGCGAAGTCGCTGGCAGAAGCTGGTCTAAAATATTATCCTAAGTAGGTACCTAATTCAAACTACTACCTATAGGAATGTTATAATCGTTTTCTGAATTAAGCCTCTGAAATATTTAATAATATTAATTCATCTTTTATTTTTCTTTAAATTACTTTTTCATGAATGCCCGAATTTATTATGACAAGAAAGTTAGTTTTTAACAATTGCTTGACTATTAATTTCAGTCCTAGAAACTAAAATATTATTTCAAGAAAATCCATTAAACAATGAGACTTTTGCGTTAATCTTAAAATAATGTCTTACGATTTTGTCAACTGCAAAGAAAATGAGTAAATGATTTAATTTTTATGAGAAATGACCGAACTGGTTGTTCCAGTTCGGTCATTTCTCATAATTCATTCGGTCTATGATTTGTGAATGAAATAGGATTGAAAAATAACCGAAGATAAACGACGAATTAATTGAAAAAGGAACGTTTTCGTTCCAATCTTGATACCCGTTGAAAAAACCATCCATCTTGCAAATAAATTGTCCCTTTTGCTTCTATTTTTTTTTCAGTTTTAAGAATCTAATTAGGTTTTAAAGATTTACATTAATGATATAAAACTCGAAAACATTTTCAAGACTCTTCTCCCCTAAAAGGGTAAAAGTAAAACTCGTCTTACACCGGGAGTTAATTCGAATTAAGTTTTTATGCGGTCATAAAAAATCCAGAGTCCACGTTAACGTTTAGCATAAATCTGCAATATTTAAGGAAGTTGCCCATCGGGAGGACAGTTTAAAGTGTTCGAATAATATATTTATGCTCGGTGTGTTTCCCCCCTTATCTGGGAACTTTGACACTGTCGTAATGTTTCATTATTATACTAATAATTGTGTAGGGGACGACTTTATTGACTGTTGAAATTTTGACAAGATTTTTATTGAGTTTGTGAAAATTGCTCGTAACTTTTGTGTTTTTTTTTTGTGTTTCTTCTTTTATTCGCAATAGTACCAACATAATTATTTTGTAACTGTCCCAACAATTTCATTAGTCTTCCAACAGAGAAAGAAATATCACTCTTATGACTTTGTTACGGCTTGTAAAGCATTTGTTATGTAAAGAACAATTAAGTTTTAACAACTAAAATTCATGAGAACAGAACCATTAATTTTATTTCCAAGCCGACAGTATAATTTGAATAATTTTGTGTACACACAAAGTTACGACAAACACAAATGCATGTTTTGTTTCAATCTTCATTCCGAATTACTTACTATATTTTATGTCTTTGCTCAAAAATAAAGCGAAACACGCATATTTTAAACAAAACCAGCTCAGCATAATGTATGCAGACTTAAAATATGAAAGACAAGAAAATTTATTCACAACATGAACATAACAACAGTTTAAGGCGTTGTACAACCAGTATTAGCATTCAACCAAGTGTTGTATAGCAAATTAGCTATATATATATGGTTATTATTAATCTAAAATCGATTTGACCCAAATTATTTCATCGATTGAAACCTTAATAGACTAATTACATTACCATAAAATGATCAATTTAATTTATTTATAAGACGCTTAAGTTCGAATTTTAATATAATATCGAAAAGCGATATTAAAATTAATAAAAATCCAGAGACGATATTAAAATTTAATTAATATTTTCGACGCAGACTGTACTTTAGAAGACAATGAGCTTAAAATGGCGCTTTGAATAGAAATTCGAAAAGGGTGATTCTGATTTTCTTATAGAAATATTATTAAGTGACGGGGGATCGATTCTGTCAGACAAAGGATCAATTGGGGGAAAGGGGGAGAACAAGATTTCCTTTTAACTTGTTTGAGGATTGTGTTTGTTGACACATTACGCTGTTGTTTAAACCCTAATTATTAAATTCTTAATATTGGGAGTGCAGATGATCAAAGAGTTATTTAATGGGGACTTGGGCACCGATTTGGGGGACGGTTGTTTTGAAGTGACACTTAGCGGTATTTATTGCAATTGTGGGGTTTTTTGACTGAATAAATATATTGCTTACTGAATTATTTAACTCCTTTGTGACTCGTGTTTTGGACAGGCGAAAAACGGCATTTAGTTTTAAGGGTGGCTGACTTCTTTACTACAGAGAAGTTAAATAAACTTTGGCTTGAATTTTTGCTGTCAAAATTTTAGACTTTTTAACTTACACACCATGGTAACCAGAGGTAAACGAACCCACTTTCTAAATGAGCCCAGATGGCGTTAAAACCTGGCACCTTTTAGGGTTCCGTACCCAAAGGGTAAAAACGGGGCCCTATTACTAAGACTCCGCGGTCCGTCTGTCTGTCTGTCACCAGGCTGTATCTCATGAACAGTGATAGCTAGACAGTTGAAATTTTCACAGATTATGTATTTCTATTGCCACTATAACAACAAATACTAAAAACAGAATAAAATAAATATTTAAGTGGGGCTCCCATACAACAAACGTGATTTTTCGCGATAATGGTACGGAACCCTTCGTGCGCGAGTCCGACTCGCACTTGGCCGGTTTTTTCTTTTCTTTCTCTTCTGTAACTTCGCGATCTGTGTTGACACAATGAGCCAATCTCCTGGTATTATTTAGACGTCTATGTCATTATTGTCAGAAGGAATTGTTGTAAGTCAGTACATATAGAGATTATTTGTCTGTTAAAATCGCGCGGTCAGCGTAAGGACACCGTGCCGCTTTAGGCGGCTGTATGAGATACTTGCTGTACTCTGGCACTAAACCACTGATTTTTATCAATAATATATGCACTTTTGAAGTGGCCGTCACTTTTCGTGGTAAATATGCAAATACAAATCTAGATAAAACGCTTTACAGTGTCCTATAACTCCCCTAGTTGAACAACTTAACATCGCAAACAAATATAACACAGCGTCTGAACGAAACACCGAAGGGATACCACCGTAATACTAATTAAAAATTTACATTTTGAAAGGATGTTTTAATTCATTATTAAAATTTCGCGGTTGGAGTTGCTTTAACTCGAATAATTCACATAATTCACGTCAAATAACGCATTATTATTCGGTATACATGTTAGGGCTGGCAACACTGTAGTTAGACACAATTAAAATTAAGATAAATGACAGTTTTAAAAGTGTTGCCTAGCTAAATAAGAGATTACCCTTCCGAGGATAAAATAAAGACTTAAAATTACGTCAACAAGAAATTATTATCACCACAACAATTGCCGGAATTAAATAACAAATTCAATAAAACCTGGTCGTAAAATAAAATTATTGTTTCGCTCATTTCCACAGTGACTCAGTCAGAAACCTTAATTTAATCTGCGATAATAATTATGTATGCTGGCCACATTTGGCTGAGATCATCTTCCGATACAAAATATGCGTATCCGCGGTCGTAAAAATGTGCTACCTGGGTTCTAATAGCCGAAAGGACCAAATTAATAAGTTCTTATGTTTGTTGTCTCTGCTTAAAAAAAAAGCAAATGTAACCGGTTGTTTTGTTTTAATTTAAATTTCGAAGCATTTTTCAAAACTTGTTCTATATCCTTTTTACAGCCCTAGCTTCAAACGGGGTTCCGTTGGTGGCCATTGTTTTATAATGTAAACCGCCCGAAAAAGGTCTTTTGTCCTTAATTCTTTGGACGGAATCTTTTCTAACTTTCATCCTAAATTATGGTGTTCAGGCGTAATCACTTTCGACCCCTGACACTTAGTGAAAAGGCAAATTATTTTGTGTTATTTTCTTTTTTCATTGTATGTCGCTGGCTAATGTTTTAAAAACGCTAATTACTTTTTATTAAACAAGGTTAACAGTGTGTTGACCTTTGACAGGGTTGTCTTTTTAAGTGTAGAGAGTTCTGGCAAGTGAAAATAATATTTAAAACAACATTTTATTTTTTGCTAGTGAGAATTACGATTTATGTAAAAAAAATACTTTTTTTGTAGCGGCATTTGAAACGACTGCATGTCATTTATTACGAAATTTGACACCATTTTGTGCAGAACCTCCTTCTTTTTTTGAAGTCGGTTAAAAATAAGATATTACGTAGCGGTATTTAAAAAAAAAATATATTCAAAAATACATAAAACCCGACTGCTTAAAAAGCGAAATTCTTTTTTTTTTTTATATAAATTAACACTTTTTATTTAACATATTATTCGAATTAGGTACATTCAAACATATAAGTGCTATATATTTTTAAAATCGCCTCCTAAAACCCTTTATTTTGATACCCCACACGATGGGACTGGAAGACAAAAAAATTGGCCCCACAATATGGCGCCCAAAAGCCGCCATTTTTCTATTTTCCAATTTTAATGTAGCCAGAACTCGCAAGATTAAGACGAATCGATTGACGAATACATTTATTTAATTATATTGAACATTTTTATATTGATTAATACGAATCATCAAAATCGGCCAACGCGTTTTTCCCTCGAACGCCACATAGGAACAAACATACATAGACTGATAAACACATTACCCTCCTTCGGCAGTCGGGTAAAAACCCAGAACATGAATTATCACATAGTTGAACACCTTACCGTTAGCACAGGAAATTACTAGACTTGTGCGTCTAATTTTACTGAAATAAAATTTAAGTTTACTTGCGTACTGACCCATAAAAGTATCGTTTTAACTGCTAATCTCACTAATTAGCCAGTCACAATAGATTAACTTTACTCTTATAATATCCTAACTTAATTGTCCATTGTTTTAAAGTCCAGAAATAAGTCTTCCCTCCCTCTCGGTTTGGTCTTTATAGATTTTTGCAGGGAGCTTGAATATTTCTAAAGCATTCGACGTTGGAAGTTATAATTTCTGACTAAGTATTAATAAAACTGAAACGAATGTAGATTGGAGACTGAACACAAAATCTAGTCTTTGATTTAATTGTGCCCTACTCTAAAAGTTCAAATAAGTAGTACCTACTTCGTTCATGTTACAAAATATTATTGCAAGTTCTTCACGGAAATTTCAATCTATGAAACATTATCCTTCGCAGACCGCAGACCAAACCCACCTTTCAAATTCTGTATGCCTAATATAAACAAGATGAGCAGGAGGCAAATCCGCTACCTGCTTGGGGCCTTTACTGAGCACTTTGGAACCAACGACATGCTCATGAAGATGTGTCATACGGAACGCATGGAGCACCTTCTGTGCACATGCAATGCACTGGCTGGTAAGCGAATGAGTCTCCTAGGGGTTGGATATCCAAAACCAGAAGAACGGGTCATATTTCCTAGTCTCATTTTAAAACTCATGAAAAGAGTTTTCAACAAGATTGGGGAGGAGTACTTTATCTAGGGGACCACAATAGATCCCAATGGGTAGAAGTGTCCGAGTTATTTCTCGGCCCCTCCACAAGACAAGATAAGGATCAAATGGCAGCATAAGCAAATGGTGTTACCGTAGCTAAATTACTGGGACAACCATAAAGTTTTTTTTTTTTGCCTTCTTTTGTCCCACTTAGCCATCGACATGCTAACAAGATTCTACCTGACCCCTTTTTGACTTTAAAATTAGGTACTAACTAAATACCTAATCTACCTTTCACAATATTCTATTTTGACCCTTTTTCGTATATGCCAGTAGGTACAAACAGATCAATAGAAAACAATCGACTACATATTTTAATTTCCCTGTAACATTGTGATCGAGGTTCACTGACCAGACACCATTGACGCCAGAAAAAGTTTTCAATAAAAAACGAAAAAAAAAATGATGGCAACCCATCGGCGAGTTTTCAACTCGGCAATATTAATATCGGAATGAAAGCTTATGCGGCCTATTGTCAACACGCTCGAGACTTATCGCACGCGAGATATAGCGAGCGGTATCGAAATCATTACCAGTCCCAGATGGTGTCTTTGTTTTACCCCCTTTTTTAGAGGCAAATATTTGGTGTTGGCATTTGAAATTTGAACACGGAAATAGGTAGGTTTGTTGTAGTGATTAACGATTGGATGTGACTTAAATAAGTTTGCTGAGATTTTTCGATCTTTTAGTTCTAAATTCCAAATATGGTCGTTGTGGAAAAGAATTATGGTGGGGTTTTTGACAGATTGATGGTTAAACCGTAATAGGAAATGATGTGTTGAAATCATTAGCGTCTTTCAGCTATGTTAACATAAGTGTAATCTGCCTATAAAGGTCCCACTGCTGGGACTGGGACACAGGCCTCTTCTTTGTGAGTGGGCCGCCGTAATCCATTACGCGGATCCAATGCAGGATTGGTGAATTTTTGGTCTTAGGATAAGCTGGTTTCCTCACAATGTTTTCAGCTGTATTAACACCCCCAAAATATTACCAATGCATTAAAATTCCAAACTCACCTACAACAAAACCGATTCCTATTTCGTATAGCTGCAATTTCAATTTCGAAGAACGAGCGGTTATGAAAATCGGGGTATAAAGGCTTACCCCCACTTGTTAGGGATTAAGGTATCCCTTTGTGAAAAATATTGCTGAATGTACGTTTAATCTGGAGTGGGGGCCATGCTTCGGTAAGTTTTTTGAAAAGCCTTTTTTTATTCTTATTCATCATGATCTAGGACCAATTTTACTAGAGATCTCTGCATAAGTATCTCTTTTTGCAGCTACGTTGGAAATGTTGCAATTTACCCCATTTATACATGGGTGAATGAAAGTGGAATGTCTCGTCTGTGTTTACTTGAAATTTTTGTGTTTTTTAATAAGAATACTTTTGTATTAAGTTTACTTGTAAATTATTTCATCACCACTGCTCTTATAACGGTGAAGGAAAACATCGTGAGGAAACAGGTGATGTCTTAGAACCGAAAATTCGAATACATGTGACATCCACCAACCCGCACTGGGACCGCGTGGTGGATTAAGGCCCATTACGTCTCTCACAGAGAGGATGCTTGTGTCCCAGCAGTGGGAACATTACAAGGCTGATGATGATGATGATGACTTTTGTATTTATTGATCCTTTTATATGTTGTTAGTTGATAGGTTTTGCTGACGATGCTGTAAAGGGTACTGGGTAGGTATTTTAAAATGTGCTATTTTATCAATCTACTAATACTAAATTATATACTAAGCGCAAGGATTTTTTTTAATCGTAATTATGGTTTGTTCTGGACCAACCAGGACAAACCATAATTTATTGGATAATTTGAAGTTATTTTTACAAGCTTTGTAGGTATGTAAGTGTGTTCGGGTCAAATCTTGCAACTTAATTTTGAAGCAGTTATCCTCCACCGATTAAGATGAAATTTTGCATACGAGTTTAGTTTGGATGACAATGCTTGGTTAGCTAAGTGACGTCATCCTAAATAATGTGGCGGACGGCCCAATATGGCGGACTAGTTATTTTTTGTGCACTGCCATGATATGGGTATCAAATGAAAGGATTTGATGAGAAGAATACGAAAAGAGCTTGTTTAAAAAATATATTTTATAATGAATATTTTTAACTGGATTTAAAGTCTGCAGTAGCTTGTAAGTCTCTCGCGTCAGATGAATAACAATACCAAGGGATGTATAATTTATATCTTGAACCTCTACCTCAAATTCTGCTCACCCCACAAATACAACATCAAGCATAACAGTCGACTGATTAGGTATTTGTCATTTATCTCCGCGTTGGCAGAACGGAACTTAATCACCTGAGCTTGTCGGTATCCGGCACAATACATACATATACATTATGTATCTGTACATATACTTCCTGAGACGGATGTCTATGTGTTTATGGAAATTGATTGTATTATGTTAGATGGGTGTTTAGAAATTAATCAAGTACGTAAAAGCTTTGTTTGTTTTTGGCATTGTAAGCCTCGACAAGAGGGATAAAAGTTTAAAGTAGTTTGTAGTTGTTCTCATGTAAGTGACTATTAAAAGCTTTTATTTAAGTTGCAATGTATGTTAGTATGTATGTAAGTGTGTTCGGGTCAAATCTTGCAACAGAATTTTAAAGCAGTTGTCCTCCAAGGATCAAGATGAAATTTTGCATACAAGTTTAGTTGGGATGACAATGCAAGGTTAGCTAAGTGACATCATTCTAAATCCAATATGGCGGACGGCCCAAGATGGCGGACTAGTTATTTTTTTTGCACTGCCATGGTATGGGTATCCAATGAAAGGGTTTGCTGATAAGAATACAAAAAAGCTTGTTTAAAAAAAAAATGTTTTTAAAGAATACTTTTACTGTTTTAATGAGAATAACGGTATTTTCATTAAAACGTGAGTGAATCAAAAGAAGTATGTAAGGATCGTTGCAGGTGGCTATCACCTACGGCCGGATAATTCGTTCGGGACCCGAACTAAGAATGAATGACACTACAATTTGACAGTTCTACCTACTCCCGAAGTGTTTTTAACTGTCAGTTTTTTTTTTTTCACGCCGAATTTTCGAAGTACTTTAGGACGGGGCCCGTAACCTCGTTGACGGAGATAGGGAGTAGATCCCCTAAAGCTGATAATCCGCGAGTACTGATGCTGATGTTCGCAACAACCCTGATAGATATGTATTAAATGAAACAAGACAACTTTTGCGCCGACTCCAAGTAACTTGGGACAAAGACAGGAAGATGATGAAAAGAAAACTTTTCATCTACATTATAATTCCCTTCATCATCCGCCTATGGGGAGTCCACAGCTGGACAAAGGCCTCTACAAAACGGGCTTTGTTTCTTTTAATGACTGAATTTTCAATCATCAAATATCTTATTTCAGCGGTACTTGACTAGTTCGACAGATTTTAAAAAGTTGCCGTCGGAAATTCAAAATCATCTTCCATCGAATAAAGTTACCTCATTATTAGCTTAAAACTTTGTCCAGATATCAAGTAACACCACAAAATTTTCGACCAATAATATCGCCTTTCGAACAAGTCTTAGGAGGTACTATAAGTAGTTCAATAAAGTCGAGTCCTCACTGTCGTTCAGGGGCTTCGAAAATCTGGCCTGAATAATGTAATATACCACGAAGGGAATCGATTTTAGTTGAAGAAATAAATTCTCTATCATAAAGGGTAAAAATTCTTTGGTACGTTAAAGCCTTCCCTTATAAAGGGTATGTTTTTCAATATATCATGAGTTTGGGGGTTTTCTTTATGGTATATTTTGTCAAATATGTTTGGTGGAAGAATTGATGGCGTGATGGTAAATTGTTTTGCATCGGAACTGTTGTGTGAAGCTGATAGTAAGCTTAGTTTGTTTGATTAAAGAGTTCTTGTATGAATGTGTGGACCGATGATCTGGTGAAGTTTGCGGGGATCCGCTGGATACGAGACGCACGGGACCGGTCAATGTGGCGACGCTTGGGGGAAGTCTATATCCAGCAGTGGGCGTCACTCAGCTGATACGATGAGAATGAGATATTGGTGCACTTATGCTACAATACAATTTTGATAATACCATAAAGATTCTTCTTTTTATGTTTTGTTTTTGACATTCTCTGTTTAGACCATTGTGTGTGACGTTTTGAAAGGCCTACGTCCAGCAGTGGACTGCAATAGACAGAGTTGATGTTGTGTTGAGTTGACAGTTAGGCCATCCATTACACGATATTGTCGTACCCTTGTTAGGTAAAAAAACTGTCCAGAATTCAATCCCCGATCAATTTCCATGATTCTCATTACTCCAATAGGTCCTACCTTACAGCCTGTGCACTATCACAGGGTCGGATTGACACACATACAGATAGGCAAGCCTACAGATGTCTATAGCAGCCTATAGACCCCCGTCTATTGACGCTGCGCCGTCAAGCGTACCTGTCGTCGAGATAAGATGGGAATAGGGGTGTCCCAAAAAAATGTTGCTTTTGTTTTTTTTTTGTAGAAACCTTTTTGTCGATTTCGACGTGGTATTTCATATTGTTTTTAAGTCGCGTTATTAATATTATGTTTGTATGTTCGTGGTGATTTATCCTTCTCCCAAAATATTGTATAATCCAGCCGTTTCATTAAAATCGAGTACCTATGCAAACGTAATACATTTTTAAATCCCAATCGCAGTTTCAAACCAAGTTTTTTAGTAAAAAAAAAAACAGTTAACATATTTCCGGTAACCCCGCTACAAAATATTCCTAAAAAGCTGCTGCAAAATTGAATCATTCTATGGCAAACGTTAACAAAAATGTATATGTAGTAAATAAAAGCAAAAAAGGAATTGAATCCGTCATGACCACGAGAATAACAAATGTGTTCAGTGTAAGACTGATGAAACGCGTTTGGGTTTTTGTTGCTTCATAAATTCAGTTACTAATAATAATGGCAACAAATAAATATATAAACCTTTCAGTCTAAAATGTTGATTTGTTTTTGAATTGACTTTAAATGTTGTCTTTATATTGAAAACTAACTTACAATGACAGCAGTAGAGGAATGTATTTAATCAGAGGTGATATTTAACCCACTGCAACTGCACTGTAGGGTAAAGTCCTCTTCTCATCCGGAGAAGGAAGCTTGCCACTTGCTTTAGCAATATCTCCTTTTATTTTACGATGAGCCACCTTCATCTATTCAGATGGAAAGTGATGAATAAGGTCTACAATGTAACGAGCGAGTCCAGAAGATGCCATTTTACTTTTGCTTTACGGTTTATTACCCAGACGCTGGCAAAAAGTTCCAGGCTATGGATAATGCTATGCTCGAAGTTTCCTTGCGTGATCGAATCAGAAATGAACATATCCGCAAGAGAGCCAAGGTTACCGACATAGCCCGAAAAATTGCCAAACTTAAGTGGCAGTAGGCAGGGCACATTGCTCGCAGAACGATGGCCGTTGGGGCCGAAAAGTTGCTAGAGTGGCGACCGAGTACCGGTTGACACATTGTTTAAAGGCCTCTCTCTAGGTGTAGCGACGACCTGGTTTCGGTCGTCCGGTGGATGCGAAACGTTCAAGACCAATCTGTGTGGCGCCGCTTGGGGGCAGCCTATGTCCAGCAGTGGACGTCTTTCGGTTGAAATGATGATGATGTTGGATAATTTTAGGATAAAGAGTTTTCTCCCAGTTTTGGCGTAACCGTAAAAAACCACTGCTAAATATATACTTCCCCCAAGGGTATGGCAATTTCCTTATCGATTATTTAAAATTCAATTTTAATAATACTACCTCGATAGTTGCAAATAGCTGCCAACCCTAAGTAGCAATCTAGGCGAGCGGCTCGAATCCTGAGCCGTGCTCAGCCCTGGCACGGCATGTGCTCAAATTTCGTATTTACTGCTGTCTCCTTAGGCTCAAATTTTGAGGAATAAATTCATATTGGGGATATTTCCTTGTTGACACAGTATCCTAAATGGAAAACTATAATATCTTTGGAGTCTTGAACTTTTAAAGGTAAAAACTGATACACTTACTCCAATAGCCTTCTTTTAAAATACAAGGATTGAAGACGTTATCGTCTTGTGGTATTAATCTTTCAAGCCTTTTATTGACACTATAAGATACCCAGCAAAGGATTTTGTATTGATAGCACTATCTCGCCTGATGGTAAGCGATGATGTAGTCGACGTTGAAGCACGCTTGCCTAGAAGTAACCTGTTCACTCTTGACCTAAATACCCCAAGGTTGTAGCTATCAGGAAACAGACCCCGGCAGGGAATTCCACTCCTTAGCCACGCACAGTGAAAGTATTTGCAAAATGCTAAAGCTAAGCTTTATTATTTTCATAGTTAATAAAGAGATCTGAGAGAAGAAAACAGAAGTGATTAGACATTAAGACTTTCATAACGAAAGGACTGAAATAGCCAAGTCAGAAAGAAGCCTGTGGGGTTCCCAGAGGCGGCTTAATTAACTCTGACATCAGACGTGTCCACGTCCTCACACGAAAAGAGGAAGAAGAACGAAAGGACTTTTAACCAAATTCAGAGCAAATCAATTCAGTTGTAGAGAGTAATATTGCCATCAACACCATTTTAGTCGTCAGAGGTTAATGAATTAGATGTCTCATCAATCTACATATAAACAAGATAGTCTGTTAAAATACATCAACATTTTCAATCTTCTGCATTACGCCGCCGGACCAATCTACAGACGAGACAGATCACGAAAGAAGCAAAAAGGCTTTTGTGTCACCCCCAGCTTTAAAATCTAGGACGAGTCATATCTCCATAACGCTAAGAAGCCCAACATACGCTCAAAGCTTATGTTTTACATATAACTAGCTTCTGCCAGCAACTTCGCCCGCGTGTATTATACATATAAACCTTCCTCTTGAATCACTCTGTCTATAAAAAACCGCATCAAAATCCGTTGCGTAGTTTTAAAGATCTAAGCATACATAGGGACAGACAGCGGGAAGCGACTTTGTTTTATACTATGTAAGGAATGAGTCGAGACCTATTTTTTTTAGTCTTTGAAATTTCTTGAAGAAAGGAATTCAGAAGGTTTTAATTCGAATATGAGGCGTTTTAAATTAAACTTTCTTAGGTACTACAGGCGACGCTTGGGGGAGCCTATGTCCAGCAGTGGACGTCTTTTCGCTGAAATGATGATAATGTACTTAGAATATCCTAGGGATTATAATTAAAAAAAACTTTCCTTGTTTTATAAATTGTATTTTAAGACAGATGGACACTGAACTCAAAATCAAATAGCTGTTACAAACTACATCTCATCGCTCTGAAAAGTATTTTCTTCAAAACGACTTTAATCTGTCCAAATCACAATAGACCCAGGGTTTTCGCCTGAATAAAGACAATAAAAATGTCCACCAAAACAATGTCTATAGGTGACATTTCATTGGCCGAGGCCGAGGGATCTGGATGAAACTTCGCATATGGATAGACTAGAACCTAGATTAGGACATGGGATAATAAAGTACTTTATATGCGGGCAGAAGCTAGTATTACAAATATTAATATTAATGCGGAAATAACTCTGTCTGTCTGTTTTGCCTTGGAGAAGGACATAGGATATATTTCACACCGGAGTACGTCCCCTTGGGATAATTTCCGACGTTTACGCGATCAAAGCCGCTGGAAAAAACTAGTATGTAACAATTCTCTAATTTCCATAACTACCTTCTAATATGTTAACGTTGAAAGTTAGAAACTTCAAAGGACACCAGAGAGATATAACTTCACTTTCTGTAGGAGTTAGTAGGTAACTAATTGAACTTTAGTTTACTTCAAAAAAAAGGAAAATATATCAACGAACCTATTAATATTTAAGTCGTCCGGAGATAGAAATTGTAACATCAAAAAAATATAATAGGTATCGTGAAGAATTATTATACGAATATAAATCCTATATCGATAAGATTATTTTTTGTAGCAAATATAATTTCTTCTTTTTCGAGAAGAAACATAACATCAATTCCGAACTGGAGTCCAGGTAGACACCTTCGCAGTACCTCGAAAACTTTTCTAATGGAATCCGAAACGAACCCAAAACTTTATCGAAAAAAATTGACGAACAAAAAGTACTCGAATGTATCATAAAAATTGTATATGTTACGTAATATATACATTTATACATCTGGACAGCGAAAGTATGATAGGTTTTCCATGTTAGTATTTATTTTGTTGTTGTTTATACGTATAACTATTGAGAAAATATGGTTTTCATGTTCGCGAAAATGTGTGGTTATTTATTTAGAACTTCAGTTATTTTTTGGCTTTTCGTTTGAGAGTAAGGTTCTGTTGAAGTTCGTTTTCTTTTTATGAAACTTGGACTAAGTTAGAAACTCTTGTTATTTTCTTTGTATTTTGCTGCTACATGTGTAAGTATTCCCATGTTTTATTTTCGTTGAGTGTCCACGTATAGTTACCAAAATTCTATTTCATCCAATTGATTCTTGCTAGATTACGAAGCACATTTCACACACTTAACGGATAAAAATGTCTGGTCCTTCGAGCCGGATCGTAGCAAAAATGGATAAAAACAATAATAAATCTGCCTAGTCTTATCTCAACTATGTTGGGGTCGGCTCCCAGAGTAACCGGATGCAGCTATAGTTACTAGTATTTTACATGAAACGTCTGCCTATGTGACCTCCACAACCCAGTAACTGGACTACTGACAGATATCCTGGCGTCAAATGACAACCAGGACCAACGGCTTAAAGTGCTTGCCGAGATACGAAGGAAACTCAGCACATTAAGATGGTCACCCATCTACAGACTGCTTAACCCTGAATATCGACCCGTGTGGCTGTTTTTATGTAGCCATTACCTTCTATTCCTTTTTCAAGTATCAAAAGACTATCATTTAACCAACAGATGTTATTAGTATCCCTAATAAATTAATGCCTACTTACAACATCGGCATCCAAAGGAGAATGGTCGACAGGTGCGCCGCTCGTGTCACGTCTGGCGAGCTCGTTCGGATACGTACACTAAGATCATAAGATATTTAAACACCCGGCACTATATGTTAAGAGCTGGTTTGTGTGTCAGTGTATTTGTTAAGACGTGTTACCTTAACGTGGCTATTATTTTTGCTCGTATATTGAATTTGCTAGTAATTATAGAGCTCCGGATAGGAAGTAAAATTAGTCTAAGTCGCTATTCCCGGAGTATTTTGCTACGTTCTTTAAGATCGGCTTCTCCTATTTTAAGAGCTGGTTTATGTGTGTCAGTGTTTGTTAACACGTGTAAATACTAGGTACTTCATATGGATATCATTTTATTTTGGACTAGATGTCCTACAAGGCTTCGCTCTCGTTAACTGGCTACCTACCACCCATCTACCCTACCTACCCTACCCTACATACATGATTATTGCGTAAGTTAAACCGTTTACGCAGCGCACGCAACGGATGCTCTCAAAAAGTAATATTTTCTCCCGTTTTTGCAACATGTTTCATTGTTGCTCCACTCCTATTGGTCGTAGCGTGATGTTATATAGCTTATAACCTTCCTCGATAAATGGACTATCCAACACAATTTTCAATTCCAAACCAGTAGTTCCTGAGATTAGCGCGTTCAAACAATCAAACAAAGTCTTCAGCTTTACAATATTAGTATAGATTTGTTAGTCATCAGAGGAAGAGAAAGAAAATTCTGTCTGGGTCGCTGTCATCGAATACGGTGACGAGGAATATTCATTTATTTTTCTAAAGTCAAAGTCAAATATATTTATTCAAATAGGCCATTAAGCGGCACTTTTGAACGTCAAACACAAATTAAAATTTTCAATATAAATTAAACTTAAGCCGAAACTGAGTTATTTCTGGACAAAGGCCTCCATCAAATTTTGACGTCTAAGCCACCTTAAAAGTGAGGGACAATTTTACACTAAAAATTTGGTCTTTTTAGTCAGTATCTGTTCACATGTTGAAATTGGATCTCGCTAGGTGCTGAATTGCCTAGATGGAGCAATCCTTCAAGCACTTTTATGTCTAGTTATAAAATATATTGGATACTAAAATTAATGCCTTCATACGCAGTCATAAAATTGCCTGAAATGGAACACACAACGTTTTATTTAGACAAAAACGTATTAAAATCTCAGAGTCGCTGACATTATCGCAATCTCTGGAACAAATTGAGTTCTGCCTGCCCTTCAAGTAAGTTTCGAGGGGCGAAACTCCCTATAACCGTCCGAGTCATTTCCGTGCGGAATTGTACATCTTTGTAACAGTGGTAATGAGAGCTAGCCCTCTCGTTACATCGCCGCTTTGTGCGCCTATTTCCGTTTTCATGCCTTTGAGAAGTTTTTTTTGCTTCTTGAAAATATCCTCAAGTGTAAATGTTCGACATGAACAATTTTTGAATGTAATGATGGACTTTTTTGCCTTGTTAAGTAAGCTTTCGTTCTGATGAGGTGTTAAATATCTCCATATCTGTTTAGTTATAGTATTATTCGCTTCTATGTATTTATTCACATCTTCATCTTCTTCTATGTTTTTTTTTTTATCACTGACTCCCTAAGTCACTGGTATATTCACCTAGTTTAGGAGTTGGCGTATCTAAAATCTCCTAATATTTAAACCATATTATAATTTTTAACTACTATGAATGTTTGTAAGACAGGTATTTTGGTGAAATAAAATTGTTTTTAGGGTTCCGTACCCAAAGGGTAAAAACGAGACCCTATTACTAAGACTCCGCGGTTCGTCTGTCTGTCTATCTGTCACCAGGCTGTATCTCATGAACCATGATAGCTAGACAGTTGAAATTTTCACAGATTATGTATTTCTGTTGCCGCTATAACAACAAATACTAAAAACAGAATAAAATAAATATTTAAGTGCCCCATACAACATACGTGATTTTTTGCCGTTTTTTGCGATAGTGGTACGGAACCCTTCGTGCACGAGTCCGACTCGCACTTGGTCGGTTTTTTATTTTATTTATTTATTATAGTATCACACATAACTTTTATAATAAACAGCAAAGCCATTTTAAAAATCCTACCAACAAAATGTCTCCATCCACAATTTCAACTTTATATAGGCATTTAAACGCGTCATCTTAACTTAACTTTTATGCCTCAATAACAATTTCATAACGACGACAAAAAAGGGAATAAACGGCGTAAATATTTACCTAAGAAAATCGATATTTACTGAAGTACTTCTCCCCTCTTTAAATCACCCAGGATCGAAGGGGAAGAGGGGCGTTATTGGCGTAAATGATTTCCGTCTTACCGGCAGGATTGAGACGTGTCTGCTGAATACTGCCATCGAATATATTCACGCCACTTTACAAGCAACGACGACTGTATATGTATTATTTTCAGGGTTAGGAAACCCTATTAGAAAAGGCCTTTTTGTCAATCGGTATCAAGGACAGATAAATCGATTTCGATGAAAAGACTTCGTTATGCAAAATAGTATCCCTTTTCTTTTGATGATAGGGTTCGTACGGACATGTAGCGAGATTAACTTGTATCGTTGGAGGATCAAAGGACTCTACTTGATCCTCTAATTACTTAACAAGCAAACTAACAAATCGCACCACAAATAATTCCCCTTTAAGCAATTTAATAATAGCCAGTTCTCCTCTATACAGGCATAGTGCAAGTTGTTGAATAAAATGAAAAAAAAAAAGATGTCCGCCGTCAGTCAATCACCGGCTAGAAAAGTGACGCGGCGTAAATCCAGCGGCCAATAATTGGCGTCCACGTTCCACGCTCCATTGCACACTGAACTGTATAGAGCAGGCGATTTTATTTTTGTTTTTATCTTGCAGAGGATGCGCTTCTTTGATATCGATATGTATTTGTTTTCTGTTTTGCTCTTTCCGTACGGATGGGTGCTTTGTTCGGTTTTGGCTTGTCGCTTATAGCTTTGAGTTTGACGACTCAGATCAAATAATAAATCAAGATGGAACGTTGCAAACTACAAGGTGACGCCGGTTAAAACTACGCCTTGCCGTATACATACACAATTACAAGCTAAGGCGTAGTTTCGTTGTAGGTGTGTGGGTGTAATTGTGTATTTATACGGCAAGACGTAGTTTTAACCGGCGTCACCTTGTTGATTGCAGCGTTTCATCTTGACTTTTTATTTGATCTGAGTTTGACGGTAGATTTGTGCTTGGTATATTTTTGTTGAAGGTATAACTGCTGTGTTGAGACTTAAAAGAAACTAAACAAATTAAACTGATATTACAACTAGACACAAGTTATTGCCTAAAATGAACAAGGTTCCAAACATGTCGGATTAAGACAGATAAACGACGAACAAACCTATTGATTCTACCCATTTAGATAGAATCAGTGGCTTAATTAGTGACGACAATCAACAGTAAATTAATCAACTAGGATTACCCTCACACGCGCCAGCTACAGCAGAGTTGTGAGTCGAATCAACACCTGAGTGGGTAAACAAAAAACCCCCCGACAAAGGGTACTGAAATGCAATTTCCACATCGGACACGCCCATAGGCCACTGTAGCTGACTCCTAAATGGGTATAGGCTTTTGCAGTTTTCGGATCAAAGCTTTGACTGTTTTTGAAGACGAAAATAAGCTAGATGTGAAATCGTATTTTTGAATTTGGAGCTAGTTCTTTAGCCTACGCTCAGAATTCATAAATTGACGGGTTGTTTTTTTTTTGTTTTGTGCCAGTAACATAGTTCCAGATTCAAATTGTTTTTTTTTTCTATGCGATTGAATGAGTCGTTCTTTACGTCAGCTTCTAAATTCCTTTGTAAGGGATTCGTATCTTTCTAGGCCATCAAACAAATCTTTCCTGTTTATGTAACAAAGACTTCTTTATGTTGTTGTAGAGTGTTTTTTTACCAATGTTTTGTACTACACCCTTTGGAGAAGTGATGTATTGAATAATGTGTTGAAAAAAACCTGATACGCACCCGGTTTTGATCTCACGACATCACGATTACTCGTTACCGTCCGATTCCCCTCATTTCATGGTTAGTTATGCACTATCAAGTTTTTTTTTTCTTTATCCAATTATTTTGTAGTATCCACGGGGATAAAACCTTTTAGTACAAACTTTAGCTTAATCCCCTGGAGGTAGGAAAACTTGTAAGGATCATAATATCACACAATACCGCAAAAGTGTGACATTGGCACATGACACCTAAAAGCTTAGGGTTCCAAAGGACCAGTTTAACTGGTCCTCGCATCCCTTGCTATGTTCAATTAACAAAAGAAAAAAACATTATGTTATCAGAGCTCAGGGGTCTTTGTAGTCTGGTCAGTACTTGTGGCTAATAATGCAAGCACGTGCTGGACACGTGTGTGACACTGATTGCAGATAATGTTGGAAAGGGAAGCAGTACTCAGAATAGGTTGTGTTCAGAATTGTAAGAATTCAGCGTTTACTGCGACATGTGTTATTGAGATCGCTGACATACAAGTAATATTATTAATGGAGTCTGTTTGTTTGTTAATCATTTACCTACTCCTCAACGGCTATCTGAATGATTTTTTTAGAAATTTACTTGCAATGTATGTAAGTGTGTTCGGGTCAAATCTTGCAACTGAATTTTAAAGCAGTTATCGTCCACCGATTAAGATGAAATTTTGCATACACGTTTAGTTTGGATGACAATGCATGGTTAGCTAAGTGACGTCATTCTAAATCCAATATGGCGGAAGGCCCAAGATGGCGGACTAGTTATTTTTTGCGCACTGCCATGATATGGTTATCAAATGAAAGGGTTTGCTGAGAAGAATACGAAAAAAGCTTGTTTTAAAAAAGTCAATAAATTATTTAAGTCTTAGTGAAAGATTTATCTGAATAAGAACCGACAACAATGTTCTAGTTAATAATGAAGATAATGATGAGATCAATGACAAAGAATTGACAACAGAAGTAATTATCATGTCTCACAGTCACCTTACCTATTTATGTCAAGCCAAGGGTTCTGCCCACCCCGTAAAACGTAAAGATATTTCCGTAATTGTGTGTCTGTGTCTCCCACCTAGATATTTTTGGCATATTATTCCTGTTACCCTTGTTTTTTTTGCGGTTGGGTTGCGAAACAATTTAACTTTTCATGGCATCCCATCCCGGAATCATTGGTAGACCCTTGTTACAGTCGTCCTTGTTTTAAATAGATATTATTTATATAAACACGTGGAATATTTAAGTAAAAAAAGACCAAAAATAACAGCAGAGAAAAAAGCTCTCAGAATAAGGATCAACTCATTTTGTCCTATATTGAAATCTTATCAATAACATAACATCACGCGGTGATCTTTAAAGGCTTAAAAAGAAGAAAATACAAAAACTCACGCCTTGTTACCTTGGTTACCCACTTATTTTGATTCATGTAAAGTTACACGCAAAATAAAAAATTTATCGTATTCGTCTCATCAAACCCTTTAATTTGATACCCATATCGTGGCAGTGCACAAAAAAGAACTAGTCCGCCATCTTGGGCCGTTCGCCATATTGGATATAGAATGACGTCACCGTGCTAACCATGCATTGTCATCCAAACTAAACGTGTATGAAAAAAAAAAATTTTAATCAGTGAAGAACTGACTTAAAATTCAGTTGCAAGAGTTGACCCAAACACACTTACATACATACATTGCAAGTTAAATAAAAGCTTGTAAAAACGTACGTAACGTATAGTACGGCAGTTTGAGCTAGATATGTCTAAGTAAAAGAGGCTGAATGCTAAACCATACTCTGGGTACTTCAACAAAAAAAAAACTGTTAAAATAATGCATTGTCAAAGCTCTCTTAAAACCCGCAAAGTACATCAATACCAATCCCGGTTTCTCCCCTCACAAGTCTAATAAAAATCCTTCCAAGGGGAGCCTACAAACGAAAATGATATCTAAATCACTCATGCAAATTCCCTATAAACCATATCCCTGTATCTCTTGTGTTCAGACAGTACCTGACTGTAAATCGGACTTATTTTTCTTCACGGTCTTGGGGGCCGTCCTATTTTGGGGAAGACATCTAAGAATTGTCGAAAGAAATAAAGCATTTCCTCCTTGATATTGTTCGGCTTTGATTAAAGTTGGTGTTTCAAGGTAAGAAGCTAGGTTAAGCTGGGTTGGTGAAAGTGAGCTTATATATATTATAGGCCTAAGTTTTTATACGACTGTTGCGAAATGTGTTCCTTCTGTTTCAAGAAGTGTAGCTAGTCTAGAACTAACTTTGGGGTCAAAACTTTTACTAGATATTGTACAGTACTTTGATATACTTGAACTAACACTAAGAGGAAAAGAATTTACAAATTTAAGAAGAGTAAAAAGCAATGTTATATTGCAAAAGCTACTTTTCTACTTGGAAGCTTGAAACTAGCGTATATTGTTTATCAAGAAATAAGAGAACAGATATTTGTAGTTACGAAACATTAACGCATATAGCCAAGGGCTTTACAACAGTAGACAACCCAATATGAAAACTAATATCAAACATTAAAAGGCCATGACAAAATTAGAACAAAAGGTCCCAAGAAATTGAATGTTCACAAAAATTCCATTATTAATAATAAAGAAAACAATAAATTCAATTGTCCTGATTAAATTTTACAACTTGGATGGAATCACAATACGAAAATTCATTTTCGAAATGAAATGCAGAACAATATTAAATATCTGCGAGATTTTGTTAGTACGGTTTCCCGGGATTCTAAGTAATATTCCAATTACAGGAAAGGAGAGTTATTACGAAAATATATATATTTCGATTACTATTATCCTATGGATTAAATTAGAATTGGATCCTGAATGATGGATCTTAGAGTATTAAAGCCCTTAGGTTTGGGCTTCAGTTGGTCGGAGAGGCAGTCCTAAATTACAATCCCAATTCGAATACATTGATAGACTTGCGTAAATCTATTGGAAACGGTACTGTACACAGAAATCTAGAAACTAATTCTAGTAACACGGTCTTATCAGCAAATATCAATAGAGACACATTAAACAATGTCAACATAATGTAGGTTGTTTCAACATTAGTCAAAGCGCGCAACTTCAGTCCCAGGAGAGTCATTACTCACATCTAGAATTTACATACAACACCAATATTTACAGTGACGTCATTATAAACTGCATTTTGGGTTTTTGCAATTATAATTATGATTTTATCCTCAGTGCTATCAGATAAAACGTCTCCGTCTTAAATAAGTGTACTCTAGAGATATACCTACATTAGAAATATTAGAATAATTTCTGTCAGAAACTTGAACGGTATAATTATTAAAACCAACATCTAAGTTAACGTCGAGCTGAGAAAATACGTAGGATAAACTAGACACTTCATCCCACAAGAGTAAAATAGACTAAAGGGTAGATACGACTAACTAAAACAAAGACACAGCTATACAAAAATACGTAGTATTTAACTAAAAGATCCCAAGTTCTTTAGCCAAACAATAGACCATCCGTAGGGACTGGCGAAAAGGGCCACAATATTTGCACACACATGGCTAGTATTTGCTTTACTACGATTCCCCGTTCGTACTGCGGTTAATCCGAGGGTAGAATGAAAATAAACTCAACGAGACTTTCATTTTCATTAAGAGACGGTGTCGTAAAGTGGTAACTTCGCAACACTCACTTACCTTTTTAAGTTGTACAATGTTTTTTGGAAATAATTTCGCGAAAATTTCACTGCATAATGTGTTAGACTCTTAGGACCAAGATGAATATTAAAACGTTGCTTATGTAAATGTTTTGGAGTGTGTCTCTGTTGAATCATATTTGAGGGTAGGTGGAGTTGAATCGATAAATATGTATTTTATTATCGTTGTGAAAATGGGTTGTATTTGCACATGAATGCTGTAATAAGTTATGCACATTTAATGCTTTAATGGCCATGGCTTTTGGTGAAGTTGAATGGCCCGAAGTTTTGGTGGCAGCAAGAATAAATATAATTATGCAAGCCATATTCGATAACAATTTTTGACGAGGCGTTTTTTCGCCTGCTAAATTGACATGAAAAATGATGTAGTATCATTTTTGTAGCGGCGAAACCTGATCAATTTTTTATATGGGCTTGAGTGGTTGGTCCCGTCTGGTCACACTTTAGACCGACCATGTCATTAAAGAGAAATATGAACAAGTTGATGATGATAGTAAATATTTTATTTATTTATTTTTAGTCTCGGGTTGCCCCACTGCAGGACAAGTGTGGACCAGTTGAACTAAAATGATTACCTAGTGAATACTTCTGGATACTATCTAGATAGTAGTAGATAGTAACTTATATCCAAACTAGCTGACCCCCCTACCTACCTAACCTACCTACATACGAATGTAACCAACTTTTGTTTCTATCGGCGATCTAAATAAAATTTAGAACATAAAAGCTGCTATTGTGACTTAAATATGATAGTAAATATTCTCTCACAGACTTTTTTGTAGTTAATAATGAGTACTTTAATCATGTAGTACATAATATTTTTGTATCATCAACAGTTTTCTCAGGGCACGCCAAAGAATGATTTTTATAGGGAAAACTTTGCTGCTTTGGGTGATATTATTGCAATTTGTATGAGGATCTCTAACATTTTGAAAAAAAAATTATATCATATGACACTCAATAATAATGTAGCTTTCTACTGGTGAAAGAATTTTCAAAATCGGTTCAGTAGATCCAGAGATTACCCCTTACAACGTCACAAACTCACAAACTTTACCTCTTTATAATATTAATATGGATATATTCTACTTTCAATAAAGAAGATAAGATCAATGAAACAGTAGATAGACTGTGAAAGATGAAATGACTAATAAGTTGGCGACTAATTAATAAAGAAGTAATTAGACATGTTGCGACGACTGCTAATAATTACTTTGAGATAGGACAAGAGAAGGCTTGATACAATAAGTAAAATTTAAAAAAAACCCGACGCATTTCCATTGCACGCTACATAATTTATCTAGTAGTAGACGCGCTTTTAAGTGTTGAACAGCTGAACCGATTTTCATCAAACGTAGCTAAAAACACTCTCGAAGTCACCTTTCAAACAAAAAATCGGTTCATCCGTTTAGGAGCTGTGATGCCACAGACAGATACAGAAACCAATACAAAGGTACACACGACTAACTTATAACACCCCTCTTTCTCCGTCGGGGGTTAAACATAATCAAACACTACAGCACTTACCTATGTAAGTTAATTAAGAAAACTAAAACAAATGGAATTAACAGGTCTCCTAAAAAAGCTTAATTGCATACCGACAATTAAAGGAAATTGTATCTTTGACAATGATAGGTCTACTTTGACGACACACTTATTTAATAAAAGGTTTCCTGGTTGTGTTAAAATAGAAAATGTAGGGATCTAAATAAATAAGTAAAGAACGTTGCTTTTCGAAAGCTTTGCATAGGTCTATTTCGTAGAAAAGTTAAGAGTATTGCGAAGTTTAGTTTATCGCAGGAACAACATTTTTATAAAGATGCCCACAGACAAGCGCGACATGGTTGTGTGACAACGATGCGTTATGATCTATAACCGAAAAATATTTTAGAAATAAATGATGTTTGTGTATAGTTGTCGCAATGTCGCGTCGAACCAGTGCCCGGGGGGGTACAAATTAAACAAAAGCATCAACCCAAAAATACCGAAAACCCGAAAAATTACGTGAACAACGGTCCAAATTCGCCATAAGCCGCTATTGCCCATTACCGTCGAAAACAAATATAAAAAATAAGTATAAATACGTCTAAATTGGACACGTAATCCAAACAAGTTTAGGTAAAGTCCGGACAAGCCCGGACGCGGCCGGACAGACATCGTTACGACACGGAAGGGTGCTCCGGTCCTCACGACGAATTTAATATATTCCCCGATACTAACTAGATGATATTAACGTTTGCTGGAAGGGACTGAGCGTGGTTTTATCAGTATGTTTAGTAAGACTTGTGAGATATCTCATAAACTATTGTCACTTGACCTATGTGTGCAAATAAAGCAGTTTATCTTACTAATATTATCACAAACAAGATGAATAAACTTTCATGCGTTTTCATCGAGACTACAGCAACAAAAAATTGTATTGATCGCTGTGTACTGTCTGAAGAGAATGATATTGTAGGTGCTTACACAATCACGCATCTTGAACAAGAAAGACATGATGAACAAAATGCTTCTCGCAAATAGCTGTTAACCTTATAAAGGCGTTACTAACGCCTTAAAAAGCTCATTCTATTAAAAGCTATAATTAAGTTGCATATCATGTTATAATGGTGTAAATAATACATCATAAACGATAGTCATCTCAGAATAACTTAACAGAGCATGTTTCCTGTATGAAACATGGCCTTTCACAAAGCTTTTACATGGTTTTGACTCCGTATCTTTTTCTTTACATTACATGTTTCCTTTTCATGCGAAAATAGACTCATAAAACCAGGCTTTGCAGCTTTTCCTGTATATTCTGACACAGGTATTGTACCGAGACATTTATAGGTATCGCCCACTCGTTTCAGAGTTTCTTAATTAACACTCAACAGCTATTGACTTGGCATTTGCTGGATGTAAGATGCACGGGTCGATGTGATACTTGGGGGTGGTCTATGTTCAGCACTGGACGTCTTTCAGCTGACATTCGATTGAATGATAACAATTAGGCATGTTTCTTTCTACTTCTATATTGTGTCAAGATGTTGTTCTTTTAGTATTATCGGTAAGTTAAAATCTGATTAATACTACTACTGTAGAAACAGAGCGCTGTTCCAGGCGCAAAAGAACATGTTTGGTTCTATTTGGTCGCGGTGACCTATTCTTGAAGTCTGATAGATCCATGTAGTGTCAATTTAGAAGCAAACCCCACTAGATTTAATGAAATATGATAATATAATTACAACAAATCATATTATTATGATTGTCGCTTCCAGTTTATAAATATCAACGACCATAAGAGATTATAGGGCTGGGACAGGCGAGAAATTTTCAAAACAAATTCCGTACGCAAAGGGCACTTATTGACAACCCCTCGTCATATTAATTCAACTTATTTCCACCGTAGACCGTTTATTCATATTTTATTTTATAAACGCTATTGAAAGTATGTAATTTTGGACCCTTTTTAACAGTAAGAGCTTTATTTTTATGGTAATTTTTATTGTTGGGTAAATCACTACGATTTGTGAGGTTTTTCGTATTGTCCGGTATGTTGGGTTGTCAAAAAAGTTTAGGTAATAATGACGTAGAAACAAAAGGTTAGTCAAAACATTACATTTTTTTTTTAGCTCTGGTACCTTATCTGTATTCACTGTGAGTAAAAGTATAAATGCCCATATGATCTGTCACGTTTTATTAGAATTAATGCTAGAAAACCTAATTAGATTTCTTCCAACTTGAGAATCGAATACAAGACTCCATGCTCAGCTGTCGTGCTCACAACCACTTGAACAACCAGGCCGTTTTTTTACAACAACTTTTCTTTAATTCTCATACACTGGTTTAACTCAATGTTACAAAATACCCTTTGTATTAAACAAGTCCCACAACTGATCAATCTACACAGTATGCAAATATCACCTTTGACAAAGAACATCTAAACCAAAATCAAAGTATTTTATGCAAAGTTCACGCATAATCTGACGTCTTACTATAGAATACGGCGTATTGAAATTACACCTTTGCGTCTTGTGGTACGCCGGAGTACGCCAGTACGCCTTTCAACTCAGCCCCGCCCTACATGGCTTGGCGAGGTGATTTTGCCTTTGACAAATATTGGTAGAACGGTATATATTGGTAATATTGGCCGTAAGACGGTTTTAGCGTTTTATTGGAATTCGGATAGGACTCGGGTTTTGATGTTTCTGTTATTTATCGAGTTGAGATTGTGGGGATAAGAAAAAGGAAGATTTCCTTTTGACTTCCAGTTCTATATTGTATAACTAGGTGAGAAACAGGGATGGTTTGGTCCCTATCTCTTTCTTAATAGCTGTAACTGTTGTGGCCAGATCTTAGAATTGATCACTTCATGATGTGGCGAACCAATTCGGTTTTATTTCTAAAGCTATCTCTTTAGCTAAAACTGACCATAACTTTTAAACGTCAACGTTTGATGATACGAGTAAGTCAATCCACGTGTGGCCATATCATTAACATCAAGTTTTTTACGTTGAGCTCGTTTTTTGATTGACTTTCGTAAAATTCAAGTAGTTTTGAGTGGTAATGACATTTCACTTCACTGTTATCATCAATTTTATCCTCTACCGGTTGATAACATTATCCAACACATATACACATCATCAATACCAAACATCGCAGTCATCACCAATATCAAACATCACTAACATCACAGTCATCACCAATATCAACCATCACCAAGATCACAAATCACCAAAATCACAAATCACCAATATCACAGGTCATCAATATCAACCTACCCATCCAATTTATTCTGCCAACTGTACACCCATTCGTCTCGCCAAGGGATCATATTAGTATAGTATAATAGTGATCATATTGTGAAATAGTTACATAACTATTTCACAATATGATCACTATTATACTTGACCATAACATGAAGTAGCCGTGCGTTTAGCTGTTCATATCGTTAAACGCTGATTAATCATTGATCTGGCCAGACCATAATCATGAAGTGGACAGTGCGTCATATCATGAAGTGGCGCGTATTATCCATTTCATGAAATGGTTGTAGGTATTTCATGAAGTGATCAATTATTGTTGCTTGCATGTAATGGGCGCCAAGAAAACAGTTGCCTTTTGTCTATCAATTCAAGTAATACCTACAAACACAGATAGCGATAGTATCGCAGGTGTGCAAGTCCAAAGTGATGGAGCATCGTGTTTGAGTGAGAAATAACATGTACTTGACGGACAAGCTAGATATTTCATAGCTTTATCGGATTATTAGAGACTAGCTGACCCCCGTGGCTTCGCTCCCGTCAACTGGCTATCTATCTACCTACCACTCCAACAAACAAACAAAACCTCTTCAGCTTTATAATATTAGTATAGATGTTGATAAAACTCCTTCGCAAATGAACAAATTTGATTACCATAAAAAAAGGTGTGAGTGATTCAATTTAAAAAAATAGATAGACGCTGTCGCGGACTTTTTTTAGAACTTTTAAAGAGGAACAATTCTATAATACATGATATTTGCGTAACTTAAACTGTTTACGCAGCGCACGAAACGGAAGCTCTCAAAAAGGCATAATTTTGCCCGTTTTTGCAACATTTTTCGTTTATGCTCCGCTCCTATTGGTCGTAGCGTGATGTTATATAGCCTATAACTTGCCTCGATAAATGGACTATCCAACAGAAAAATTATCTTTTTCAACCAGTAGTTCCTGAGATTAGCGTGTTCAAACAAACAAACTCTTCAGCTTTATAATATAAGTATATATAGATATTGCCATCATCTATCGTGTAGTTAGGTACTGGATTGTGGTGTCTAATTTTTGGGACGATCCCATCACACTATTCCCAAACCACTGCAACTCCTGAAAGTCAGAATCAACAATAGCGAACCACCAGAAAAGCGCCGAGGCAATGAAGCTCGACGAAGTCTCGGTGGCTTTAACTGTCTTGGATCCCGCAACGAAATTAATCAGAAAAGAATAACGGAGGAGTATGGAAATCCGACCAAGTGAGATTCGGACTCTGTTCTCTCAACATTAAACAAAGAACAAACACACTTTATATGAAAAAAATACTAGCCAAGTGCGAGTCGGACTCGCGCACGAAGGGTTCCGTACCATTATCGCAAAACACGACAAAAAATCAGGTATCTTGTATGGGAGCCCCACTTAAATATGTATTTTATTATGTTTTTAGTGTTGTTATAGCGGCAACAGAAATACATCATCTGTGAAAATTTCAACTGTCTAGCTATCACGGTTCATGAGATATAGCCTGGTGACAGACAGACAGACGGACCGCGGAGTCTTAGTAATAGGGTCCCGTTTTTACCCTTTGGGTACGGAACCCTAAAAATACTGGTGTCTATTCAACTGCATTCGGTTACTGGAAGTGTACCTGACTGGAACTCTTAATAAAAGCTTGTTCTAATATCATCTTGGTCATCTTAACCTAAAACTTCATCATCACATGTAAAACAAAAGCGCATATTATCAAAACAGGGCAAGTAAACGTTCGTTTTATTATCAAAGAGGAGACTGGGCTCATTTCGTATCGAAGGGGAGAAGGGGGCATATTATCACGTAACAAATTGGTTTCTGCTACCTTTGTTCAGTAGCAAGCCCTTGGCGAGACGAATGGGTGTACAGTTGGCAGAAAAAAATTGATGGGTAGGTTGATATTGGTGATTTGTGATATTGGTAATTTGTGATTTTGGTGATGTTTGATATTGGTGATGACTGTGATGTTTGATACTGCTGATGTGTGATGTTGGTAACGAGTGGTTTTGGTAATTTGCGATGTTGGTAATATTGGATACTGGTGATTGTTTGTATGAGATTTTAATTGTGTGAGTACTAATATTAAAAATTTGAATTGATCTATATGTAGATAGTGTTAAAGCACCAATAAACTCTGGAGGCTTGTCTTTTGTGTAGAAGGTTGTCAATTAAATGCCCGCTTGCGCAGATAAATGTATGGAATGGAGACTGTTCCCAGTGTAAAGGTTTGTGGTTGCAGGGTTAATAATAACTATCCTAGGTACTTAACCAAGACATTAGACTAACCTTAAAATTTGTCATAAATAACTTACAGTTCAAAACCGTTGACCCCAAATAAATTTCGCCAGCTCAATATAACGGCCATTTCTTACCTGCCAAAACAAAAAGAAAAACATCATTAGCACAACAAAAGCAAGAAACATTCCCTAAAACAAACGTAAAGCAACGCAATCTAAACTTTGTTGCTGACGGTACATATCTAAAAACCTCTCTACTTAACATGGAAGAGAAAAAGAATCTTTTGTAAGGAGCATTTGGAGTGTAATACCTATTGAGACGGAGTTCTCGGGGTAAATATACCTTTTTTGTGCACCGTACTTTAAGGTACAATCAACGATAAAGGCACGGTATGACAATGCGACAACGATTTTCATATTTTTTCGCATCCGTAGAACAGTTACTTACTACTAAAACGCGTTGTCGTATTGTCGATTTTCGCCTGTATGTGGGGATCTTAATGCGAGCGCACGACTTTTTTTTCTAACGAGTTAGTTGAAGATTGACACCGTTATTTTTATCAGAGGTTGTAAACATTTTTTATTATTGTAGGCGTAAGATAATTGGTCAATGGCCGAATGTTTTTTTTTTTAAGATGGACAATGATAGTAGTTAATGGCAATTATGCCGAGATGTGTGGTCCTTTTCCCGTTGTTGCGTGATAGCTGACTCATAAAATAGCTTAAGCACTTTAAAAGCACTCCGTTTATCTTCTCTTCTGCATAGGTACATAACCACAGATTTTCTTAAACAAAAGATTCCTCCCACCCTCTTTAACCCATTCAGCGTCTAATTACAGAGACAATAGAAAAAAAACTATAACTTACGCACACATACTACTCAAAACTAATATTGTATTTAACTATAGGTGGAATAAGGGACCGAGGTCCCGATCCCAAAAGCCCCACTACCCGTCAGGGGACATTGATTTTCCTGTTTTTAACTTGCCCTAAAATCTTATGAAAAGTATTTTGTTGAGGTAGAATCAAGTATCAACCAACCAATGATGCGTATACACCCCAAATTTTCTTACACCTTTTAGATAATATTAGTATGAAGAGAACCGCCCAATAACCCCGCCCTTCACCACCTACTGCTGAAAAACCAAACGCTAAAAAAAAATTACACTATCCACTGCCTCCCTTTACGTCTATTTAAGCATTCCAAATAAGTAGTCATTCAAAGCTTTGTTCTACCCTCATTGGCTCCCATTCCGCCGGGATCGGCTCGAGCAAATAAATCAGCCGTTCACTCGTTCACTCACTCATTCGTTCACGGATTGCTTGGTCCGTGAACACTGACCTGTTACGTGGTTTATTTTAAAATTAGCATTAGAGAGAATTTTAATTTGTTGCGAGGTTTTTGGGACGGTTGTTTAGATTTTGTAGCGGTGGGAAATTTTCAAGTTAATCTTATCTGAGATGTAGAGATTTACAGAGTTTCAGATACTTAATGAGTCTGTTAAGGCGCTACCCCGAGCAAAACGCCGCGCTAGCCGTTTTTCGTGCAGTTTTTAGGAGCTATCTACTCGTTATTTAAAACGAAATATCAACTAATAAAAATACATTAAATTTCTACATATTATTGATTCCAAAATTGTATAATTCTTTTTTTTTTAAATGTAGTATATGTTTCACTAATCTCCTTCCAACAAAACCATAAAAATGAGAAATAATGATTGATAGCATGCATCTCCTCGTAAAGTGTCCATTAATAATTTTTTGTACTAACTCTAATGGATAGACAATTTAATAACGAACATTTTGGTAGATTTTTTTTTTTCAAAAGACCAATATTCGATTTTATAAAGAAGTTATTCTAAAATCTGGGCGTATTCACTACTGTAATTCATGCGCCACCAGTGCCGCTAGGCCAATAGGAATGCTCAAATCTCATGCAGATTTTTTGGTCAGGGTACGGCCTTAAACCGTCACTGTCCGGACAGTGAGTTATATAGATAATCCTGAAGTTATTCTAAACATGCATATTGTTTCGAAAAGTTAAAGCGGATTCCACTTCACACGCCTGAGAAACCGCATCTTGTCAGTCATGTTAACAATCGTTCAGCAAAAACTCCACCCAGTATAAGTTAACAACAATAAACCACTAACACCAATGACAGGTACTTACAAGAAACCAATAACATTACCCATTTAAATTAACCTAAACAGAAGACCCAAGTAAATTTGATTTTGACTTTTATTTCACAGGAAACATAAATCATCGTGTCATACACAAGTCATGTATGATGTTCATGTCCTGTTATTATAATTCATATTTTAGTTCATCCAGGATCGGCTCAGAAACGCCTAATCGAATGTTTAAACATCGTAAGTTCGAACGACCGCACTTATCCCGGTCACTTCCAGCGGAGCGTGCGGAATCATTCACCCGGTCACTCGTTCACAGCTCGTCCATTCGTTCACTTTGATGTCGTTCAACGTTGCACGCACTTTACGCTGAATGCACATTGTTATAAGCGTATTATGAAATTACTTTCGCGTTACAGAGTTAGGTTTTAAAAATATAAAACGGTCTAGTATATTTTTATTTTGCGTAAAATGTAGGTTAAAAAGAAAACTGTGGAAAATTATGTCACTTTGAAAAGTGCTTTGAGTTGGCTGAGCGTAAATTAGCCTTGTCAGCTATTTAAGTTAAATTCAGCATAAATACTCGTATTTACCCTTTCTTTACTAAGCATAGTTGGGTAGAAGAACATTTAGAAAATCCACACGAAATCTGCATCAAACTTTATGAAATATCTGACTTTGAAATCGTAATATCTTCATCATCAGGTTTTCTGTCCAATCGCACGTCATTTGTCTAAAACTTACCTCATCCAGCTGCTACTAGCCACCCATTGAAGATCGTCGTTCCACCTAGCCTGAGGTTGTCCCATCTTACATTTATTCACTCGTGGTCTCCACACTAGAACACGTCTACCCCAACAAAGACAGAAATCGTGACGTATGACATAATAAAACGCGTTTGCTTTGAACATTATATAGTCCCCGGCATGTAACTTGGCAATGTTTTGGCGTAGTGGGGGTAAATTCGCGTATAGTGCGCGGACTCACCAATCACCGTAAAGAGCGAACGAAACGTGGACGCGACGCGATTGGTCAGTCAACCCTTGTATCAACTGACCAACCAATCACGCGCTCGGAACGTTACTAAACGTTCTCCGCGTCCCGCTTGGTAACCAAAGAGACATAAAAACGACTTGAGCGCATCTAACGACTCTTGCCAAGTTACGTGCCGATAACTATACACAGAAATTAGACTATTTATAAACACATCATTATGTCAATAGATAAAAATACTCGTGCTACTGTAATTCGTAACATAATGCAACCACTATTTTGAGCTATTACCCAATGTCATTATATTTTTGTTGGTGACTCCTTGTTCGTTGCGGATTCAATTATGATGTGGTACAAGTTACAAGTTTTCTGCGTTATTGTGTGGTAAGTAGCAAGGTAAGCCACCTGATGGTAAGTGCTCAACGTCGACTATGTACATCTGCTCTACCATGGCGTGGCAAGCATGACAGGGTCGTTGCCATCCTGGAGACAATGCTGGAGTATTTTAATCTTACAGCGTGGACTAAATTTGACACGTACGCAAAGTCTTCGAATGCTACTCAGCAACAGAACAACATGCTGGTGTTACTTCTTTATAAGTACTCCTAAAAAAGTCAAAAAGTGTTTTAACACGCTTTTCTTAGTTTGGTATGTATGAATCTATGTAACGGAATCTTTGAACGTGATTTTCACCTCCTTCAAAACGTCGCATTAATTTGAAACTTTGCGCACTTATCAAGGACCGATGGAAATGCAATTATTTAAATAGTTTGTCCCATTATCCTTACCAGGATTAGCGACTTAACTAAAAAGTAAAAAAAAAATGTTACTGCGTAGAAAACTAAAAAACACGCTTTAATATAAAACCAAACTAATAAAAAGCAGAAAATAACTTAAAATAAACAAAAAAAAAAGATATTTTCAAAATTACTACTTCTACCAATATCTGTCAATAAAATATTATAACAATTAACATCAAGCACTCCACGCTTTAGCATCTACGAAATTCTTCGTTATAGTTACCTACCAGGGAACATGAATCAATAATTCCTTGCTAGATTCTTATAACTCGTTGCCGAGATCTAAAACAATAGAATGCCCCGCTTTCACTTGTGATTTGTACCACCATTCATAATACCAATTTAGATACGGATGAAATCACAGGTTGACGTATGACTTGTTCCTATAAATAAGGTATCTTTAGTTGCTTCCACGTTGCTTCTTTAACGATTACACAATTTATAACATCTTCGAATTATTTTGAGACAAAACATCAGTTCAGTTCTTCTTCTACTTCTTTCTCCTGGCTATTATCCTAGTTTATTTAAGAACATCCCACCTAGTGCTTCTGCGTCACAATGTACGATTGTGGGCCAGCTATTTACAGCTCTTTATCCAAAAAGTACGATGAAAATCAAAAGAAGACTTCGTATAAAATCTTGATTCTCTAGCCTTTCTGAGTTGTCTATTTCAATAATAATTATAGTTCTTCCAACAAAATATCCAACTATTTTCAAAATATTAAATATGCAGAATTCTACAACTATCTACGACATATTTGAATTGCAAAGTGAACACATAAATTCAAGATATTACACAAATCCCTTATAATTCTGAATTAAATATTCAAAACCAATATCATTATTCATGAATCTAACCATGCATTTGAAATAATAGATTAGATTACAAATTGCATTCTGTATTCAAAAAAATAAAATATCTTTTAAAAAGAAAATAGTTAATTTTATCCGTCTACGTCGTATAAAGTAGTGAGTAACTACAAGATTCTATATAGACTATAGCTTTATAATAAAAAAAAGCAAAGGCATTTTCACAAAATCAAATTAAATGACCAGAAAATCTTCATAAAAGCATGAGAATTTGCCAGTAGCGTCGCCCGCATGTATACACCATTTGAAATAACATTACAATTTTTTACAACCCCTTTTTACAGTCCGTTCAACCGATTTTGAGTTCTATCCCGTAAATATAAGGATGGCATAAAAAGCATAAACCTGTTACCAAAACTAATTGTTTATTACAGCTGCCATTTGTCATATCACCAACGCAATAGAAGTCAAAATCGATTGAACGGGCTGTAAAATGGGAATATTTAAATGTCTAATGTTATCTCAAATTGAGTATAGGTAAGTCGAAAATTATCCCACGCGAACGGACCCGGGATAAAAAGTGTTCTATGTCCTAATGGAGGACCATGGTCTACCATGCAAATTCGTTAAGGCGTCATCGATAAACAAAGAATCAATCTGCCCAGCCTTTTCCCAACTATATTGGGGTCGGCTTCCAGACTTACCGGATTCAGCTGAGTACCCGTGTTTTACATGGAGCGACTGCCTATCTGACCTCCACGACCCAGTAACTGGGTAACACGGTACCCCTTGGCAAGACTGGTGTCAGATCTCAAGCTTCTGACTACTCGTAACGACTGTCAAAGATCTTCAAATGACAGCCGGGACCAACGGCTTAACGTGCTTTCCGAGGTACGGAGGAAACTCGGTATGTTGAAATGGTCACCCATCCACGGACCGACCTTGTCAAGCGTTGCTTAACCTTGATGATCGACTAGTGCGGCTGTTGTTATTTAGCCACGAGATCAACACGTCATCGATAAACAAACATACAGATATTAATAAGAGACGTCTAGGCTAGGAATAGGCTCAAACGGCGGCGACGGCGGCGGCGTCGCCCTTTATAGACTACCCTTCTTTAAAATAATAGTAAGCTATACTATACATACATAATTGTAAGTATAACTTCCGGTAGGGTGGTTAATTAGCTAACTGGTAGTGAAATTAGTCGGGTAAAGCCAAGTGCATAGTAGAGTTTATTTTATATTATAAAAAACGATGTTTTGTAGCTTGCTTTAATTTATCTACATTAATTTTTGATTTATATTTATGGCGTTAAATCTAATGTTTTACCAAAAATTTAAGTTGAGATAATACTTTGTAGACATGAATTTCTTTTGAAACTGGAGAACTAACACCTATATAAATTTAATAAAAAAAATGGGTTCAAAAACTAAATCCCGACTACTGAAAAATCACGCTATAAAAAGTATGCAACAAGAAAATATTCTCATCTCCATCTAAGGGTAGAAGGAGCCATAGTCAATTTAATTTGACGTCACATAGTATAACCAGCGGACAAGACGCATCCAACAACACCTCAATTGTCAAATTATGATAAGGAGTTTAGAAGTTATGAGGGAACAGATAAACATACATACCGGTCAAAAACATTACCCTCTCTTTTGGTTTGCCGTAGTCGGGTAATAAGTATAAAATATTCTAAGGAAAACGACGGTTGTTCGGGCATGATTCAATTACTATCGACGACATTATTTTTGCAGGTAAACGAAACATAACTCTTTTGCTGTAGTAATCGAGTAAAAGTTGCAAGTCATCAAGATCACAGATACAAAATGTTTTAGAAAAAGCCACACCGTGAGAGTTCCACAAGTGTACCACAGTGTGATGACACCCTTAACCTCACAAATACGACATACTCTATATCTGTGGTTAAAATATAATTACTGACCGAACAACAATTAATTATTAACTGCCACTTACAGACTACTGACAACAGTAATAATTAGTATATGAACGGTTTCATATCCAATCGGTATTTGGTAGAAGTCTGCTACAAATATCGCAATTAAAAAACCACCAGCCAGCGTGAAAAGTGATGTTTTTATCCCAAGGGAAAATTATACCGGGATAAAAAGTAGCCTATATGCTTTTTTAGACCATAATCTATCTTTGTGGCATAATTTCATCCAGATCCGTTTGGCTGTTCTGGCGTGATTGAGAAACAAACATCCATCCCCATCCATACAAACCTTTGCATCACTACATATTATAAAACAAAGTCATCCGCCGCGTTTCTACGCGATAAACTCAAAAACTACTGAACTGATTTTCATTTCGCCAATAGAAAGAGTGAGAAACGAGGAAGGTTTTTGTATATATTTTGTTACGGGCGAAGCCGGGTCGGGTATTATTAAAATATAGTAGGATTCAGCAGGTAAAAAAAAGATAAATGCAATTTAGTGAATTTCAGTTGGGTACTGACTAGTGAGATGGGTAGACGATGCATGGCATTAGCGAGGACATGGCCCAGCAGTGGAAAAAGGCAGGCTGAGGATGGGTATAGGCACCTGACGAAAAATATGACAAACAGCACCTCAGAGTTACAATGGTCAATTGGCGAGCGAAGCGTTTCAGCTTGGGCAAAAAATATTTCGTATCATGTCTGTCCAGATGTCTAACTGTACAGGTCGCATTCCTTAACCGATGGTCGTGAAATTTTGTTAGGAGATTCGATAATGTATTTATTTGTTTGATACTTCATGCACACAAACGTACAGAGGCGGACTTAATGCCTTTGGCATTTTCTACCAGTCGACCTTTGGGTGATGCAGAGACAAATAGTGGTATGTGCAATATTGAAAATAAATCACGATACCTAAGGTAGGTTTATTCAAATACAAAGATATACATATATACTATAAATAAACTAAATACACGAATATACTTAAACAATTAGTGATAGCAGATAATTGGAAAACATTATCGCTATAACGATACTACTGCCCCAACTTCTTACGAACGAATTATGAAAAAAAAGAAACAAAAACGCAGTCTCATTAGGTCTACAGCCACTAGTCTATACCAATATTATAAAGAGGAAAGATTTTTTGTTTATATGTTTGTTTGTTTGTACCGAATAGGCTCCAAAACTACTGGACCGATTTCAAAAATTCTTTCACCGTTGGGAAGCTACTCTATTCCCAGGTGACATAGGCTACTTTTTGTCCCTGTATTCCCACGGGAACGGGAACTACGCGGGTGAAACCGCGAGGCGTCCTCTAGTATAGCTATATATTAAGTATGTACTTTAATTATCGCGATAAATAATAATCAAGAAACAAATAAGTTAATACAGGACGTTTGACATTTCACGTTTTCATATTTGACTTCAAATCTTGATAAAAATTTAACAGATTTGAAATAAGAACACAATTAATAATAATGGCGTGTTCTCGTCGCGTGGTTCGTTTTAAATGTACAGGAAATCCCTTTATTTATTACTGCTAATAGGTATTCTTTGACGTTTATTAAACAAATGAGCTTACACCCTGTATGTGCATGACCGCGTTTGTGGCAAAATAGCAAAGAATTTAATGTCGGGACACGCGATTTTTTTTTTTGTTTTTTCTAATTGATTCTAGTGTGTTTAGTTTGAGGGTTTTGTGTCTACATTTTGTTGAAATATTTTGTATTAGTCATCTGAACATGACAGCCTTTTTGATCGTCTTTCATACAGCTTTAAGTCGACTGACTTATATAGTCAATATTTTCGCAAAATCTATACTAATATTATAAAAAGTAACGAATAAACTTAAAAAATACTGACCGATTTTAAAAATTATTTAACCGTTGGGTAGATATACTATCCCCGGGTGACATAGGCTTTTTATTCCTGTATTCCCTGAGGAACGGGAACTACGCGGGTGAAACCGCGAGGCATCCGCTAGTCACAAATATAAAATACATACACGCCCGTCTTTTCTCCATGGCTAACTAAGGCTACTGCTACGATCCCATATTTTCGCGAGTTTTGTAAAAATCTTAACCAATTGAAGAGGTAAAATTGTTTGTCTGTTTATAAAAATGTTATCTCTGAAAGAAGGTAAGCTTGTACTGATACGATTAGGAAAATTATTCAATGGTAAAAAGCTTCATTATAATAAAACTATCCGGCCAAGTGCGTGCCAGACTTCGCCCTTTAGGGTTCCGTACCAAAGAAAAAATAGGCCATGTCTGATTTATCAATACATTGGTATTTGTTAGTAAAATATACGTAATAATAAACATTATTGCCACATTGCAAGTTCTTAGGTCAATGGGAAGGTAAAAAATTCTTCGGAACAAAATTGTGTGACAGACGACGGACAGACAGACAGACAGACGGACACGTGAGTGACAGCAATAGGGCTCCGTATGGACCCTTCCAGTACGGAACCCTAAAAGACCGCACGGTTCCAGTGGATTAAGACAATAGGAACGAAACCACAGCTAATTCCTAATATTGCCACTAGTATTTTACTGTCAAAATTAAATTTTGATATATAAAATCAGTTAAAACATAACAGCTAGGCAATTTTAATAAAGGGCGCAATATCAAAGATCTAACTTTTTTATATTTTTTTTTTTGTATTTTGTATTTTAATAATAAAAATAATTAATTGTTGAAAAATTTGCACCAAGAGCAACCCCATATTGTGTACAGGCTGTCTCTTTCCATTCTAGGTTGCCTGGAAGAGATCGCGGTTCGCGATAAGGCCGCCTGTTGTATGTTTGTTTTGTTATAAGATGTCTTTTTGAATTATTTTTATCTTGGTGTACAATAAAGTATATAATAAATAAATAAATAACGGTACTTATAGTCAACGGTATCCACCAGTCACTAAGAACTACCGGTACAAACTTCAAAGCTGAACGAATCTGCCCACGGAGCGTGATAAAAGCATTATTTAAATATTTACCAGCACGCAACAAAAACTAGAGCATCGTGGAATCGAAAGTAAGCAAAACCATCGACCGTAACTAGTGCTGATAAAGGAAGTAATAAATATTTAAAACAACTACAGCTTTTAAAGCAATTCAATTGTTACTGTTTCTGGTTAATTGGTCAAATATTTTGAAAGGAAATATATGTTAATTAAAATATTACTACGGAAATATGTAGCCGCATGGATAGCCAAGGTTACCAACATAGCCCGATAAGTTGCCAAACTTAAGTGGCAGTGGGCAGGGCATATTGCTCGCAGAACGGGCGGCTAACGGGGCCGAGAAGTTCTGGAGTAGCGACCGCATACCAGAAGACGCAGCTTTGGAAGGCCTCCCTATAGGTGAAGCGATGACTTGGTCAAAGCTGCGGGAGACCGGTGGATGTCAAACCCATAGGCTCTATCAGTGTGGCGACGCTTGGGGGAGTCCCATGTCCAGCAGTGGACGTCTTTCGGCTGAAGTGATGATAATTACGGATAGGCAGAATAGTCTAGCTAGTGCAAAATTATTTCATTGGACAAGTTAAAGTAAATAAGTACTACATCTAATTTTGACTGACCTGAAGATAATACCCAGTTTCCCCACGTCAGTACTCAGTTGCTTGCAACCACCAGAACACCGAACCAGTCGTATTCAAAACCATTATAAACAGCCATTTAATTCCTACAGCCTTACTAACCAAACATTCGAACTAAAATCTATTAGCGAGACACAGACAATAAAGCACTAAATCATTCAGCGCAGCACCACGATTCCATCAAACAGTTAACTTAAACAGCCTTCGAACACACAGTTACAAATCATACGTTCACTGCACAGAGGAATAAATCTCCAACTGCTCTGGACAAAATTACAGCACATAAATTATACAATTATTTCTTCCGAGCCTCGGGACGATAAAAAATGCCTACAATAGGCCATAAATATTTTACAAGTAATTATAATGAGAAATGACTTTAACAAAAACGCTAAACGTTTCCGGATGAAGTTTTGAATATAAATTAAATTGTTATTCTGGCTTCGAATCAACTTGTAATTGGTGTATTGTTAAGAAAGTGATTTAAGTTGGTGGAGTCCCGTTATTTGGAAACCAAAATCAGTAAGAAAACTGTAATAATCAATTTCAACTTATTATTTACCCAAATTTTGTCACTATGACAATAACAATCAAATCAAATCTGCTAGTTTCTGTAACAAAGTTGCCAAAATCAAACTTATTATTTTAGTTAATCAAGCTTCCACCGAAAGTTGAAAATCAGTTTTGACATTTATTTGACAGCAACTGAAAATTTCAACTTTAAAATACGAAGAGACAATCCTATCTAGCTATCCAAGTTTTCTAACAACAATTTCATTCCATTCCCGCCAATCTAATTCCACTCCGACTTGCTCGAAATCTAAATCACATTTTTTGTCCACTGTTCATCGCACAGTGCAGTTGGACAATAATAAATAGAGGCATTGTTCTACCTGTACTATAAACTAATGTCACAGGACGACCCTGTCCGAACACGTTAGCAGGTTGTCATCATAACTTCACTAGCAGAGGAGCTGTACAAAATACAGAGTACAGTAGGCCATGTCTGAACAACGAGCGAAAACGCATGCACACAGACATGCTTCACGTACGGCATTTGTTTGAGATCGCCGTACGTACGCGTGTATGTGTGCATGCGCTTGTTTTCGCATGTTCCATGTAGTCGACCTTCTGTCTTTATATTTTCTGGTAGCTATCTGTTATAAATCTCGTGGGATACTCGTAGTGGACTTTGAATTCAATTGTTGGGAGTATAAAGTGTGGTCAGTATTGCGGCGTTTTTGTTGAGACCACATGATTGGTTTTTGACCACGTTCTGGTCAGCTGTTTTGTGGATTTTAATTATTTTCAGAAGTAACATCATAAATTATACATTATATTCAATTTTATTAGCTGACTCTTACACTAAATGGTCAAGAATTTGTACTCCAAATTATATAAAACAACTTTACAGATACTTCCAGTCACTTCCATGTAACAAAATAAGCTTAATGCGTTCTGACACCAATGCCAATCATACACAACTAAAATCCTACGAATCTGATAAGCCATGCAACTGCGTAGTAAGCAAAGACACTCCTAACGCATTAAAATACCCACCAATTCAAACCAACAAAGACAACGACGCACCATCGCTATCAAGCTGTGCCATCGCTCCAGATATGAACCCTCCTTCGCCACTCGATCAATTTAATCCCAACACCTCGAAATTAAGTCCTCACATCCATAACCCGGCGAAATCGAGAAGCTCCTTCAGCCATCCGTAATCCTGCCAACTACTGTGCTCCTTAACTGGTGGTGGTTCTACCTCTAATTGGCTCCAATTGGCTGTACATGGCTCTGAGATAGGCTTAATTAATAGGATGGCCAAAGGCCTGCGTCTATGGGACGCATACAATAGTAGGCTGTTATCTCAAGATGGTCCAATTTTGGACGGAGAGCTGAAGCTGGGCCTAACGGGTAGTATCGACTTGATATTATTAATATGTTTGTAATATCTTGCAAAGTTGAAACAGCTTCAGCAAATTGAGAAGAGGCAAAAGATATCAAAAAGGTTAGACAGAGAGGTAGATTTGCACCAGTGTGCTGGCGCTATAGTTAGGACCATTTATTTTTTCTTATGGAATATAGGTATATACTTTTTTTTTGTTATAAAAAATAACCACACATTATATAAGTAATTTAGTATACAAAAATATCTAACAAAAAGCTTACTGAAATATTGTTGTAAAACACAAAAACCGTTTTGTATCAAGTAACAATTTACGCGAATCTACCAGACAATGCGATTCAAGAAGTTAATTAAAAGTTGAATTAAGTTCAACACTGAGATTGTATCTTAATGATAACTTAGAGATTGGTTCTCAATGTTCACATCCGTGTAATTAAATAAAAAAACTCCGAAGTATTGCAAAATGAAATAAAAAGACTGTATGAGAACAATATTGAATCATAATTGTAACTATGGTACTTTTTCACTAACTTCTCTCAAAGCATATAAGTATCATAAGAAATCTTTAATGTGCCCACTGCTGGTACACAGTCTCCTCTCTGTGAGAGGGAGTGGACTGTAGTCTAAGGCGAATTGGTATACGTCACATACGCAAGTCAGTCCAACTTTTGGTTCTCTGATTCCTCATGATGTTTCCCTTCATTATTTTCCGCTTTAGGGTTTTTTACCCGACTACCGAAGGAGGGAAATGTGTTTATCAGTCTATGTATGTATGTTTGTTTCTATGTGGCGTTCTAAACATCAAACGCGTTGCCGATTTTGATGATTCTTACGTCGATTGATTCTACATTCAAATTGGAAAATAGAAAAATGGCGGCTTTTGGGCGCCATATTGTGGGGGCCCAATTTATTTTTTTCTTCCAAACTCATTGTGTAGGGTATCAAAAAAAGGGGTTTAAGAGGTGATTTCAAATATATACCACAGTTATATGTTTAAAAATAATTCGAAAAAAAAAATATGTCAACTAAATAGTTATAAATAAAAAAGTTAATTCAAAAAATCAAAAACCCGGTTGCTTATGAAGCGAACTAAAAAGACGTAAACAAGAAAATAATCATGCTGTGCAGTCGGAGGATACATACAACTAGCTTACCAAAGACGCTTCTTAAGCAGTCGGGCTTTTGATTTTTTGTTAAGTTTGTTGGTCGTTGTAGTTGTTGTATTTCTGCAGTATTGACTCATTCAAAATGATGACAGTACATTAATGTAGGACAAAACTAACTTTCTTGCACTAACATCATAACTTCATAAGCCCAGTTCCCCACAGCGTTGCTAAAGCGAGGCGAATCGATTGCAGCAAATTGTGCTAAGTTTTATAGCCGAACCCAATCGATGTACGCCCTGTGCGATCGCGAGTTTGTTTTAGAAGCACACAACCTTATTTTTTGTAAAAAAAAAACGAATACTCTCAGGACTCTAAAAAATAACTGGTTCGCGACGAATATAAAACTTCCTCCTTTGTTTGAAGTCGGTTAAAAATTATTTGATATCAGTTTGGAGCAACCATCTCTTCTTATATATAAAAATCAATTGTTCGTTAGTCTCGCAAAAACACAAAAACGGCTGGACCGATTTGAATAATTCTTTTTTTGTTGTTCGCTAGAATACAGGGCAGGTTTAAAAACAAAACAAAAAAGGTAGGGTAGATAGCTAGGTAGGTAGGGTAGGTAGGTAGATAAGGTAGGGCGGGTAGATAACCAATTGACGGCAGCAAAGCCGCGGGGGACAACTAGTCATGAATAAATTTCCTAATAACTTTCGTCCAAGTTATTTATATATTTTTAGTGTGTATTAGTTTTCTAAGTTTTCCCTTTTGTAGCGTTTCCCACACGAACCGAGAATTTCTGATTAAAAAGACACTCATCGATTGTGAAGCGTTCTAACAGTAAATTTTCGTAATAGAATCAGCACTTAAGGAGTTCACCCTTTACAAACACACCAACAACGTTAAAGAGTAGACTGACTAAAAGATTTACTTATTGCGTATTTATGATATACTGAGCAGAGAGCAGTTGTGGTCGAGTGGTAGCGGCCGCGCCTTACAAGTTGTAGGTCGAGTCGAGTTCGAACCCAGATCACTACAGCTCTCAAAACGGTGAAGGAAAACATCTTGAGGAAACCGGCATGTCCTAGAACCAAATATTCGAAGACATGTGACATCCACCAACCCGCACTGGGCCCGCGTGATGGATTACGGCCCATTCCCTCTCACAGAGAGGTGGCCTGTGTCCCAACAGTGGGAACATTAAAAGGATGATGATGATGAAGCCCTACTGTGCTATTTGTAATTCGTCTAATCAATGTAACTTTTCTTTTTTTTTTATGTTTCATGAAATATTTGACTAAATGCCACTTACTGCCCCAGTACCTACTTTTAAGGCTAAACCAGAGTTCTTTTTTTTTTTTTTTAAATAACGTTGCCTCACACAAAAATGTAATTGGCACTTTTTCGTTCTGGTTGAATAAATAAAAGTTACCTCTATAAACTATTAGTTAAGATACAGGTTTTACTCACGTGTATGGCCGATTAGCTACGGACTCAAAACTCTAAACTTATTGTTACACCGTAGTCCACACCAAGCGAGCTCGCGAATCGTACTGGCTTGGATTCGCTAAAACATTATTATATACCGCACATAAATTAAAAATATGACAAAAATAATATATTTGATAAGTAGAAGTACCTATTATCAAACGCGGTCGTACAAGAGTTATCAATTTTAACCACAGCGACCTGCAAATCACTGTTTCTCGCGATGAATGTTGTATGCTGACTAAATAGTTAACATTTTCCATTAAAAAAAAAACATTTTGAATTGAAATACGAACTTATCTATTACCTATGTATCTGTCACCACATCCTGCCTGATATCTATACTAATACTAGCTGACCGGGTAAACTTTGTTTTGCCATAAAAACACCAAACATTCATCTACCCTACCTACCCTACCCTACCCTACCTATCCTACCCTACCCTACCTAGCCTACCCTACCTACATACCTACCCTACCTATGTAGGTAAGGTACCAATTTTTTTTTCTTTATTTTTTTTTTCATAAGAACCTTCTCCTAATAATAACAAACACAACAAGAAAAGAATAAGCGAAATCGGTCCAGCCGTTCACGCGTGATGCCGTGACCAAGGGAAATAGGGATTCATTTTTTCTATACTAATATTATAAAGCTGAAGAGTTTGTTTGTTTGTTTGTTTGTTTGAACGCGCTAATCTCAGGATCTACTGGTCCGATTTTAAAAATTATTTCACTATTCGATAGCCCGATTATTGAGGAAGGTTATAGGCTATAAAACATCACGCTATGACCAATAGGAGCGGAGCATAAATGAAAAATGTTGCAAAAACGGGCAAAATTATTCCTTTTTGCGAACTTCCGTTGCGTGCGCTGCGTAAACGGGGGTGGTAGGTAGCCCGATGACGGGAGCGAAGCCGCGAGGGTCAGCTAGTTTTTATATATATAGATTATTATAAAGCTGGAGAGTTAGTTTGTTTGTTTGAACGCGTTAATTTCCGGAACAACTGGTTGGAATTAAAAAATATTTTTGTGTTAGATAGTCCATTTATCGAGGAAGGTTATAGGCTATATAACATCACGCTGCAACCAATAGGAGCGGAGCATAAATGAAAAATGTTGCAAAAACGGGCTGAATTATTTCTTTTTGAGAGCTTCCGTTGCATGTGATGTGTAAACGGTTAAACTTTTGCAATAATCATGTAAATAGGGTAGATGGGTGGTAGGTAACTAGTTGACGGGAACGAAGCCGCGTGGAACAGCCAGTTAAAAAATATATAAAATAAGAAACTGTTGACTAACATATAAACAGTAAATTTAGCTTTACTCATCATAATATACCTTTATTTCTTGCTTATAAAATCTGCCTAGTCTTTGCCCAACTATATTGGGGTCGGCTTCCAGTCAGCTGTGTACCAGTTTTCACTGCCTAATATATAAAATAAGAAACTGTTGACTAACATATAAACAGTAAATTTAGCTTTACTCATCATAATATACCTTTATTTCTTGCTTATAAAATCTGCCTAGTCTTTGCCCAACTATATTGGGGTCGGCTTCCAGTCAGCTGTGTACCAGTTTTCACTGCCTATCCGACCTCCACAACCCAGTAACTAGGTAACACGGTACCCCTTGGCAAGACTGTTGTCAGATCTCATGCTTCTGACTACTCGTAACGACTGTCAAAGATCTTCAAATGACAGCCGGGACCAACGGCTTAACGTGCTTGCCGAGGCACGGAGGAAACTCGGTATGTTGAAATGGTCACCCATCCACAGACCGACCTCGCCAAGCGTTGCTTACCAGTGCAGCTGTTATTATTTAGCCACGAGCTCCTGTTTCGTGCTTACAGAGAAAACGAAATTCTAATAAACTAACAGTTACGTAGTTTATTCATTATTTTTGTAAAAATAAAATATTAAGACCAAAACCACACACACACAAGAAAAATTTGTTTCCAATTGAACTGTCAGGACTTTATTGGCATCAAAAGCAAGTCTTCTTCACTTTTCTCTTTATATCCAATTTTCTATTAAATCTACGGATATTAAGTCACTTTGTTACGATAAAAAAACTTATTGGAATAACATATACAATATACATTAAGTTTGTAATTATAACGAAAGCGGGTAGAAAACAGCTGACAGACAACAAAGTATAGCATATTAGGTATCTTGCATAGTACATTATTTTAATTAGGACTTGCCTCTACCAAGATAGATAAATATTTAGTTAATATACAACGCTAGCAAGCTCAAAATATATGTAGCTTGAATACAAGCACACAAACACGTTTTTTTGCACACGTATTGATAAAACAAAGGTTATCTTTTAGAAGCTAACTTTAGAGTTATACTCATTAAAAAACATAAAACATTTTATCAACATTAAAAAAATCTATACTCATATTATAAAGAGGAAAGATTTGTATTTTTGTATGTAACGAATATACCGATTTCAAAAATTCTTTCACCGTTGGGAAGCTACACTATCCCCGGGTGACATAGGCTACTTTTATCTCTGTATTCCCAGGGGAACGGGGCCTACGCGGGCGAATCCGCGAGGCGTCCGCTAGTCTATACCAATATTATAAAGAGGAAAGATTTTTTTGTTTGTTTGTTTGTTTGTACCGAATAGGCTCCAAAACTTCTGGACCGATTTCAAAAATTCTTTCACCGTTGGGAAGCTACTCTATTCCCGGGTGACATAGGCTACTTTTTATCCCTGTATTCCCACGGGAACGGGAACTACGCGGGTGAAACCGCGAGGCGTCCTCTAGTAACAAATACAATTCAAATCACACACCACACAGTGTAACAAATCCACATCTCTAGACAAAAATATTTTCCCAAAAACCAGAAGTCGAGGTAACACGTTTTAAAACACCATTTTTACGAGTGACACAAGAAAAAGGACGTTTTCTAGTCCTCCACATGAGTCCACGTACCTCTCGTAACGACAAGAAATGACTCCTCACATCTTACCTCTCTAGCCTCTACTTAATTAAAAGTCTTAAAGAGTCCCACTTTTTTAGAAATTATTAGACGGGGAAAATGCCGTCCTCTTGAGGTCGTGTGTTCAAATAAAGACAAGTATTATTGGTGCCCTAGTAGGTGATTCTGCCATACAAACGTAGTATGGCGATTACTCCACTGTTTGACATTACGTACGTTTAGAATAAAAATGATATCAATTTGTATCATCGTTATCTAGCCCTCGAAAGTTTCTTATTTTAACATTAATTTTTATGAATTGGTTTTTCTGAGTAACTTCCTCCACACACGTCCTGCTTTATTAAGACAGACACACCCAAAACAAAAAAGAAAAGTCCGTTGCCCTCAACAGCGGTTTTCCTCTATTTTTGCTGTACGTTTTTCTGGTAAAATATCTCCGTAATCCCTTCGTAATTAAAAAGAAGCCAAAAAAAGAAGGAAAATCGCAAAACAGTCACAAAATGCAAATATTTTATTTTGAACAGACACATTTAGTAGTTTTTTGATGACATCCATATTACCAAAAGTCTGGTTATAAAATTAAGCGCGCTCATTTTCGTTCTAAATCATCATCCATTTCGCTACAAATAAGCAAAAGAGTGTATTCGTACGCGCCCTAGCTTCTTACTGCTCATCACAACGTCTATCCCTTTCGCACTTGTTGTCGAATGAGATAGCATGCATTTTAACCCCGCCCACAAAATAGTTCGTGCCGGCGACTAGGGCACATTTACTATGACATTTTCAATTCATATATATTATGCAGTTCCTAAGTTTATCTTAGACATCGCTGACAACAGTGAAGGAAACCATCTTGAGGAATTCTGGACTTATGGTTAATATAACTTGGAAATCACCAACTCGCAAGAGTGGTGATCAATGCTTGTGCCTTCAATGTATGAGAAGAGGCCTTTGATCTCCAGTGGGATATTAATAGGCTAATTTATATTAATTAACGTGGCAGCAAAAACACTAATATTGTGTAATTTCGTAAAATAACGCCCCAAGTTAGTTGTGTGATTAAATATGATTGAAATCAAAGTTTGCACACGCTAAGTTAGTTCTAAGTTAAGTTAGACAGAGCTTAATGACTACTTTAAATGTTTTGTTGATAACTTTGTCAATTAAAGCCGTTATGTCTACTTTATATGGTGATTAGAGTTCAAGAATATCTGCCAAGTTAGAGTGAATTAAGAAATGATTTCGAAACTTAACTGAAGTTACAGCAACCGGCCTTGAATCCGTAACTTTATTGTTTCAATACAAATTTTGTCAGCTAAGTTCACATTAAGTTACTCAGAAAAACCAGTTCAAGTGACACGTCCTTCTTTAAGACAGACACACCCAAAACAAAATCGAAAAGTCCGTTGCCCTCAACAGCTGTTTTCCTCTATTTTCTGTACGTTTTTCTGGTAAAATATCTCCGTAATCCCTTTGTAATTAATTCTGTGCCCTCGCCCCAAAAATAAATACACCACGTGACTAAATTGTCTCGACATTGCGTCGATCGAATTCAGTCACGTAAACCGTAAAACTCTGGCTGACAAACGCCTCAGTTTTGCTAATTAACCCTGTAATGGCGCAATTACGGTTTTATGCTCAAGTTTTACGACTGACCAAGTTGCGGCCTCAGTTGCCATCGAAGTGTTAGAATGTCAATGTATTGGTGGGAAATTTTGAATAGAGAAGGCAAAGGTTTAGTGGCTCTAAATTATTGTGGTGGTTATTGGGAATGCTAACGGTCGCGGCTTGTTATTAAATGGCTGCATATGTTAAAGGTTTTGTGCTAACAACATGAGAATGGAAGCGAACTATGTTTGATGTTATAGCTTTATGAGATTCTAGGCCCCGCAAATACTTCTTCATGATTCTGGCCTCCTGGTAGTTGGGCAATAAATGCTTATAATGTTCAACATCTAACTAAAAAAGCAAAAGAGGAAGTTATATTTTTATCTTGTTATTAATCTCTCTACTGATTTTAATAGATTTTTTTATTTCATCATAATAAAGGTCCTAACACTAGTACCTATATATCCGTAGGTGCCAAAAGAGGAATAAAATTTTAAATAATAAATTATTCCACTAATGGCACCCGCGAAAAATATCGATAGGTGCCGTATGTGGAAAACCTCAGGTGCCGTTAAAACGTGTGCGTACGTTTTCTATCCTGCTGTTATCTGCCTTTTGTTCTACAATTACTCAAACTATTATGTTCTACTAGAAGCACATTTAATTTTAAAACTCTTACGACCCATTTTATTTGCCTGCAGCCATTATTATGGCAGAGAACTATTATAATATCAGTTTGTTACAGTTTCTCATTAACTGCTTCGCGTTAACAGCCAAGGAAGGGGTAAAATGGCGAAAAATCCTTCACCTCTGCCACGACTTTACGCGTTTAGTACGAAAATAAAAGATTCCCAATTAATACCTCTTAATTTATTTAAAGATCGTTTTGCGTTTTATGTTTGACATAAAAAAAAAACTATAACGAATGAATAAATCTGTGGTTGGAAGAAAAAAAAAGTTATGGCCATGGTAACATCGCTATTCAGCCCACTGTGCGGTCGGACACGCATTTCGGTTGTCTTGAACACATTCATTTGTACCTTGGTGTCACGTTACACAGGTTTAAAAAAATTGATAGCTTGTAATAAATGTTTTTTGGCTGCACCGATCTTGTCTCGCGATCACCCGGCCATAAAGTATTGCAATCTCTTTTTTATTGCGTGTTAGTGAAAGAGACGGGTGTATGGTTCACTATGATTGTTTCTTACAATTTTAATAGCCATGTCGATTTGTATTACGGCGTGGTCAATAAAAGGAGGTACATAGTAATAAAATACAGTTGTTGAAAACAATGTGTTAGTGTGTTTGTTCGTAGTGATGTCAGCAGTATTAGATGCTTGTCTGATGGAGTTAAAGATACGTGGGAACAAAACTACTAGGTTTTTTTTTTCTTGTGGAGTTTTTTTTAACTGGTAATTCAACTTGTAGCAATTATGTATTGCAGACTAGGAGTTACAACTAACAACTTTTATTTGATGTTATTTTTAGATAGTCGAGCGATGATAATGTTATCAATTCGTCACGCCTTCTGTCTTTATGTACTACTAGCTTCTGTCCGCGGCTTCGCCCGCGTTCAAAGTTCATAAAAAACACCGGTCGCCACTAAACTTTACAGGATTATCCGCTGGGTCAATATAATTCTCTGAAAATTTCATTGAAATCGAGTCTATAAGGAACATACATACTTTAATATACATAGATAGAAAGCTTCTGCCCGCGGCTTTACGCGTGTTTTATTAGTATCCTGTGTTAATCCATGTTATAAACTACCTGTGTGCAAAATTTCACCCAAATCCGTTTAGCGGTTTATGGGTGATCAAAAAAAAAAACTATCGCATTTATAATACGAGTAAGATTAATATCTTGAGTAAACATTCAAATCAACATGTAGTCAGTAAAAAAATACACAAATAATAAATTCCTACCCACTCAAAAGCAACGAAAGCCAAATTATCGGAACACTAAATTGTCCCCTAATCGGCCATTACAAGATAAACAACAAATATATTGTGTCTTCGATACCGAAATAAAATAAAAAACAACAGGTTGCTCTCTTTCCTTTAAACTCTAGACATACGCCAATGTTTTTCTTTTTCACGACTAAAACGATTTTTTTCTAGACTCTATTTCGCTGTTGAACACTGTGTAATTTTATCGTTGAAATGTAAAATGCTAATATAACACCAGTTCTTTCTTTTGTGAAAGGAATGCCAAAATAAACAACTAAGGTACTCTACTACAAGATACACAAATTCATACAAAATTTATTGTATCCATAATGTACATACAAGTGGTAAATATAATTTTCAGAAACAAATATGGACCCTGTCGGGCACAGCAACATTCTAGATACTGTCAGTGTCTAGGAGAGAGGAATAGCGCATAATATTTTCCTTATTCATTAAAATTTCAGTTATCTATTTGCGATCTACTTTTATTTAGTTTAATGTATTAATATGTGTGTCTTTCTGTATTTATGTATTATTTTTATTCAATTAAATTTTTGTACGACAAATAGTTTATATTATACTTATCGCATAGTACCTGTAACCCGCACTGGACCCGCGTGGAGAATTAGGGTCCATATCCTCGCTCATAGAGAGGAGGCCTCGGTCCCAGCAGTGGGCACATTAATAGGCTGATGATGATGACCTGTAACTGTCCCACTGAAGAGCAAAGACCCTTCTTCCTTTTCTTTCTGTCTACTACAATCGCAAATTTTAAAATAGAGTCCACCTCATCCTACAATCTCTTTCTTGGCTTGCCATGTTGTCGTTGTCTGCTATTTGGGGTCCACTGAATGGTGGTTTTTGCCCATTGTTCCTACGAGATAAGTGATTATAAAGAAATTTCCTATTGCTAAAACATATACCACTTAGGTGCCAATCAGTCAAAGTTAAACTGCCGAAATCACCACACTTGTCAAATGAATTGCATATAAAGTTTTACATAAAATTAATTCTTCAGTGCCTTTCCCTTCACAACACTTTACTATTATTTTAAATCTCTCGACACAAAATCATCAAATCCTATACAAAGCTGGTTTAGAACTGTCTGCATATTCCATCCTACGATCTTAAAGAACAATGGATAGTAAATATCGCGATATTAGCAAGTAAGGCTTAGCGTTAGCAATAAAACCGAACAAGAATCGGTACCGATAAAATATAATGCACACTGGGCCTTATATCGCGACGTTGGGATAAGTTTTGTAGAGTTGTTTGTCTACAATGTTACATTAAATAGAAATAGCTTTCAGGAAGAGTTATTTTTGATTGATTTTTATAGGTAGACACAGGTTACTTTTCAAAGATAGAAACGCTATATTATATAAAACAATGATGCTATTAGAGTCAATAAATAACCATAAAAATACACACAGAGACAATCAAACGACCGTAACGATTATCAAAAAACCGACTTCTAAAGTAAAACACTACAAATCGAAAAATAACATTTTTTCTGAAATCGATGTCTTTGGTATAACCTACTTATTTTTCGTGTTTTTTTACACCGACTTCGTAAAAAAAGTTATTTTTCGATTTGTAGTGTTTTGCTTTAGAAATCGTTTTTTTTTTTCACTTTTAGTGGTACATAATGGACAAGTTCTATATTAAGGTACCTATAATGCCCACAGTGATGCTAGAATAGATTACCCAAATGGAAACTCAAAAAAAGCCGTACACAAACTAAAATTACATCGTCCACTAAACAAAAATGTTCATAAATAATAATAATGTTCATAAAATGAAAAATAACTGGGACAAACTATGTTAAATCTTCATCGGATAAAATGGCAACAATTTCGCATCAAACTAAAAAAATAATCTGCGTAATCGGTGTACATACATACAAAAAAAAGCAGTCGAATTGACAACCTACTTCTCCTTTTTGAAGTCTGTTAAAAAGTTTCAAACGTTTGGGATGGCACTCAATACCGAAATTTCACCTGATCAATCACAGGATTTTTTGCATTTCGACTCCTCTTGTCTAAAACCTCTCAAATGTTTGACCATCGTTATCTGATAGATTGCCACTGTCTACTGGCTAAGGACGTGGTACATTCATCAGTTGTTTTATAACTCCTAAACCAGCTCATTTCAACCACAAGTCCTGGTAACACCAATTCGCCTATTACCCTTTTAAACTAGATATAAGTTCACCCAAAGAGCGAGGGGCACATAAATAAAACTAGTAGTTCAGTTTAACTGCACTATCATAGTCGGCTATATTTTTGTTTTAACACAGTGCCGTTAAAATTATGAGCAGCGTTAACTATAAATAATACAGTTAACAGCTAATGCCGAATAATGGTCTGTGACAACTGCATATTAGTTTTAATGTGATTATAAATTTGTTGTTTTGTGTTTCTGTGTTGCCTGAGATCTTTGTCAGCTATAGTGTTGTCTAGAATTCGTGTTTTAGAGAATCACTAGAGATAATAAAAAAAGTTAATAAAATCAAAAAACCCGACTGCAAAGATGTAAACAAGAAGAAAATCATGCTGTGCAGTCGGAGGATACATATTCGCGAGCTGGTTGACCAAAACTATAAATATCCTCCGACTGCACAGCATGATTTTCTTCTTGTTTACATCTTTGCAGTCGGGTTTTTTGATTTTATTAACTTTTTTTATTTACAATTTTTTAGTTATAAGTTTTTTTCCAATGACTTTTAAACATATAAGTGGTATATATTTTTGTAATCACCTCTAAAAACCCTTTATTTTGATACCTCACTCGAAGGGTTTAGAAGAAAATAAAAATTGCAACCCCCACAATATGGCGCCCAAAATCCGCCATGTTAATTTTTTTTAAACAGCACCTATCTAAGAACACTTGGACGGACAAGACCTATCTAACGATGTCTTAACTACTTACATACATACAAACATACATACAAGATACGCGCGAAAAACATAACCCTTTCCTTGCAGCCGGGTAAAAAACAATACTGAGTACACAAAAGAGATCAGAGGTTCCAGAAGATGTATCATTCTTCCAGCGATGGTCTATCCCTTACATTTTAGAGATTTTGACAAACGCTATCGCTAATGAGGATATTTCCAGGGCAGAAAATTTACAATTCTATTTAGTCCGTCAGTGAGATTATCAAATAATATTGAACACGTATTTTTTGCTTTGTCAAATAAATACAAATTTACAAAGATAAAGCGCATCTAAGTTCAGGAGTGGGGGCTTGTGACGTCACTTTGTCAATATACAGTGTAGCACACCGTGACGTCAGCGTCATACGATATTTCGACTGTATCGTCGTAATCTTTTGTTTACGTGGCAAAAGAAAAATACTTATTAATCTACTTGACGGAGAAAAACTAATTTTCAGTCAACTACCCTATTGGTGTCAGAATGTCGAGAGCCTTTAATTGTTTAATATTTTTTTATTAATTTGAGCATAGACTGAAATTAATCACATCTTGAGTGTTAAATAAAATAATACACTCTAACTATCCTAATCTTACGAAGGTCAACTCAAAATCTTTCAAAATACAATTAAATCTACTACATAGCAACCCACGCCCCATCACTAACCAAATCGACCATGCACAGTGGGCAATTCCACAAAAAATATAATTTTATGAACAAAATAATATTGCGTCTCATGAATTTTAAATAAAATCACAATTGTTCTGCGTGGCAACGTGTACAGAGTATAAACACCTCGCAATGGGATGACTGCATGGCCAAAGTTTGGGTGAAAAAATTTTGCTGTTACGCGCCGAGTATGTTAAGAAGGTCATTCAACCAATTTTCGGAAGATTTGGCCTGCTTTTTTGAGATAAATGGCAGTATTTAGATGCAAGATAAGTTTTTTTAAAGAATATTTTCATAGATTTGCGATAAAGTTGACGTTAAGTTGCATATCAAATTCATTTTCTAAGATCTTGTACCCGATATGTGTTGTTTAAAATTTTCTGGTTTCGGAGAAGTGTCTAGAGGCGTTGTTGGAACAATATTCAAGATTTTTCGAGGAAAGTTTCAACGGAATACAATTCCTAAAATTAACTCGAACGTAGAGAAAGTTTCTTTTACGTGTCCCAGTTTTAGGGCTACAGTTCCAGGAGACTAGAATTTGAGATTCGCAAAACTTTTCGCCGGAGAACCAACCTGTATAACTCGGGCAAATTGTTCTGTTGAAATAGGTAGCATTTTCTTCGGAAAACAATTCAAAATTGTTGGTCAAATAACTAAATATAGAGCTGGGAAAACTGGTTGAAATAGAGTTGTAAAAAAACATTTTTTTTTCTGAGATGAAAAAAAAAACAGTATTTTTTTCTGGAGTAGGTTTTTTTCTGGAGTAGGTTTTTTTCAAGAGTACGAAAATAAAAATATGGTATATGGTAGGCGGTTATCGTATATGAGATGATAATATTTTTTTTTTGTTTAATAAGAAAGTACCATTTAATTTTTGTTAAATAGCACATAAATGTCTTAAAATAATTGGCAACACCCACTGAAGTTTACCATTTACGGACGGGGATTTTCCTAATTACAAAGAAAAGATGTTTCTGATTGTAATAAATTAAGTCTTTTCTGAGTTCATAATAATAGCTAACCATCTATTTAAACATAATTTGAATTTAATGTTTCAATTTTTCTGAACAATAAAAACCAAATGTAGAAAAAAAACAACAGTGCCAAGTGTTTTTTCATGTTTGTTCAATTTCAAGACTGTGAAAATTTTTTTTTTTATTTTTTCAATTTATTTCTCTAGGTCGAACTGACCAAAAATATCTTCTTCTAAAAATATTCCTTCTATGAATAAGTAAGGGTACAAAAAAAAAACTATGACTAAATGGATCAGTCCGTTGACGTGATTAGGTACTAGCTAATGTGATTACAGTAAATTGTATTACGACATACAAGGAAGTCGGAATAACAGGATATGAGATATTATGTGTTATGTGGCCAGTGACGGAGTTATGGATTTGTCGATGGCTGGCTTGTCTCTGGTGACTTGTGAGAATAGGAAATATATAACGTTGAATTGTGAACGGTTTGATGGGATTTTGAGCTTGAGAGTCAGTATTATTATAGCTCCAGTTTAAATGAAGATATATATTCTGAAAGATGCAAGGGTTTTTTTCCGTCTTCCCAAAAAGAAGGAGGTTCTCAATTCGTTTTTTTTTTTATTTTGGTTCTGGCATAACTACTGTCATATATAAACGGATTTGCAAAATTCTTTTTTTATTCGAAAGAGGTTTGTGCCTTAATGGTCCCATTTAAATTTGGTAAATATCTGATGAAGAACTTCGGAGATATACCACAGAACTGACGGCAAATCTCTTGGGATTGCTGCAGTCGCATTGTTGTTTATTGTTTACACAATTTCATAACATACCATCACGCCAGTATGCTCTAAACAGGTACGCAGATGTGTACAGTTCACCCTGGTACACTCTCATTCCACCGGTTATGTTCAAATTACATGTTATTCCGGTAATCTTTTCTAGCATCACTGTGAGCATTATAGGTATACCTTACTATACAACATGTCCATTAAAAACCACAAAAAAGTGAAAACAAAAAAACTTTTTTACAAAAACAATAAAACCGTCTTCCAAATAAAAACACTACAAAGTTACTACAGTACTTTGGAAGTCGGTTTTTTTTTATCTTCATATAAAGTGCGTTTGTCCTTTGTTTAATGTTGAGAGAACAGATTTATATTAAGTGATAAAACTCTCTGCAGTATTAAAACAAGATTCTTTTAATGCATACCACAACGTGGTATATTAAACCATTAAAGAACTTAAAGAGAAATATAAAACAAAACCTCAGGCATATATATATTTTAAAACATACAAAATATACAGGTAAGACAAGCATTAATGGATTTAACGACACACCGATTCCGATAACGTTATTAAATAAGACTCCCGGTGTAAATAAGCCTATCTGGCGGTCATAAAACTGCCGAATTCGGCCGTAACCTCGCGTGTTCGGGGCTTTTTAAAGCCGGAATAACTTGAGATACATGCCACTCCACCATCTCAAAAAATAAAACAAAAAATCCACCTCGATTTACGGATACTTTCGCAATGTTTTTCCTTCATGTAACTTAAAGAAACTGCAATTTAAAGGCTTCAAAGCAATATTTATTCGCATCAGCGATGCTAAAGACGTGTATGAGCGCATAAATCTACCGATCTCATGATACTAAACAGGACCAACTGCATATCTAGTTCCCAACTCGGATGCCACACAAATCACAATAAGCGCTCTTCATTATCCGCATTTCAGTCTGGCGGGGCCCGTATCTATCGGAATGCGCCCACAAAGGAGTATCCATACCGACTTACTAACTCGCTACACTTTGTCCAACCGGCTTCGACTCAAACCAGTCCGCCTCGGGCCGGTCGCACACCTCCAAACGCAAAACGGCCTAAACACCAGTTGACTGACACTTAAATGCCACTTAGGAGCTCTCTCTCAAAATTTTATTGGTAATAAGTAGCCTGGGCAACGTTTTTTGTCCGTTGTCAGTAGGCCCGACACAATGTCTGTTGACCTGCTTCATTCATAGAAACAAAAGGTCGCTGGAAATCTCAAAGGCTTCGTATTTAATTATCTCTTCAAACTACATAGTTAGTGTTACTATGAAACTATGAAAAGTTTAACAGCGCGCGATGCTGGGACGCGGTTCATTAGAGAGAATACAGTTGATAATCGCTCGCCGCCTAGTGGTACTTACGCCGAAGTTGCGCGGACAAAATTCCAAGTAAAGCGACGGGATATTTTAACTCTCGTATACGCTATACAGTAATTACAGATGTGCCATCGAGGTAAATAGCCTGCGTTGCCTCTCACTCGCTCCTTACATCGGCTCATTCCTGTCATTTGCTCTTTGAAGAACACTTTATTCCAGTAAATATCGAGGGCTCGCCGGCTACATTTGTGGTAGATCCTTTTATGAGATTACACCAGTCAATGACCATTATGTTCGATGCTAATAGCTTATACCTAGCAATTTCTGTAATAATAGCATCTTCGGAGGAGATTTCCATTGCCTTAGATCTTACGATGTTACATAATTTAATGTCTTTATCATCGCAATCTAGTTTTATCTTTATCCGTTAATAAATAACGATTAACATATCTAGAAATCAGGAATTATTTGTTTAACAAAACGTTATGGGTTGACAATATATTTAAGTTATTTGTCAGGCAGGTCGTTATGCTTACTTAATTATGTAGTTAATGTCACATCTATATTCTGAATTTCCGCTTTAAATTGTTGCCATTTCAGCGTTGAATATTGTAGGGGTTTGAACAAAGAGTTATTTGGGTCACAAATGTGTATGTTACAAGGAGAATACAAGTGAGATTAAGCTTTAGTAGGGTCTCTTTCGTGTGGCTGTGATGTATGCCGAAGATATGAGACGGTCTAACAAAGAAATCGCGCTCCTCACGTATATTCCATTTTTCTGAAATATAAACCCCCTGAAAAGGCGCCCGTAGGAAAATAGTAATTACAAGTTCTCCTTTCTCGCCGCGATCCATTGTGTCGCGGCCACAATGCGGAGGAATCTTTTTGTCCGCGCTATCGGCTGTTTGCACCCACAGTGCGCCGGTAGCAGGGACACATATATTTTGACGTTTACAGTCCCACTTCTCGTTTATTGACTTGATTTTTTTGGTCGAAACTTTTCGAAACAAAAATATAATGTGAAAAATAAGTTGTTCCAAGATCTTTTCACTGGACTGGTTCATTAAAATCGCCTTGAAATTAATTCTATAGATCCTTTGTTAAATAATCAGGTATCCCGGACTGCAGCTTCCTTTGTTACTTTATCGCTCGCCTGCAATTTCTTCTCAAAGTGTCATTTTTCAAATATAATTAAAACTGCTCACATTAACGGTTGCGTGTACCGTTTATTTTATCTACTAAGCTGAAATTCTTAAGAAACTTTCTTCAGCGAACTCCAAAACAATTCAGAACAAGCAGTTTTATTAACGCAAGTTGTTCTCTTGTTTAATCATTCACCGTGTAACGTGAAGAAGTTTCCAAATAAATTTCGTACAGAGTAGCCGAAGTAATTTAGCTAGAGTGCCTTAGGTAACCAACCTGTGTCTGCCGTGAGGCAAGTTCGACCCCCAAATTAACTTCACCACAGACGCAAAATTATTTTGTCTACACATATCTAATGGGAGACCACAGTGCAATTGAATTATAGAAACCTGAGTCAATAATGATATCACAGACGTTCGGGCCAAATTAGAGAGCATGTAATTTGTATAAATTAGTAGGTATATACAGAATGGTATTCGCTGTGTTATTAGCAATTTCAGTACATAATAACTTCATAAATCAGTTTAATAGTTACGTAAATGTATCAATGAAGGTTGAATAGTAATAATTATCCGAAAACGTGTAGATTTCAGAGCTGTTTTGTAAGCTGTTTGATGCAAAAATTACAAAAAGTTATTTTGTACATTGTGTCTGCATTTAGTACACAGTTTTGATCACTGATTAGATGTCAAAATACATTGGACATTGATTACGCTTTGACTTTTTTATTAAAACTTGTGGCAATCCATTTGTGAGAGCGAAAGACCCATTAAAAAACAATTTAGTAGTTTTTGTGTAATATGTTACATGCTCGAACTAAAATACTGTGTTTTTCGCGCCTAATGGTTCTGAAAATCTTTTTTATTTAAAATGGTTGGGCTGAGGCTCATATATAGTGCCCTCAGTCGCCAGTTATGTTTGTTAAGTCCCAAATAATAGAGACGAGCCTATTGCTATCAATCGGGCACACATCCTGACTAAATATGTCTGAAGAAATGACATGATGACATTGTAGAATGATATAAAGCAGGCGCGGAACAGAATTTAGCTCAGGGGTGGGGGCAAATGGCTCTCTAAGTTGTCATTGAAAAATGCTTTTCCTATCGTATTAATAACCGCCTTGCGAAATGTAAACTTGAAAACCATTGTGGTCAAGAGCGAGAGAATTGTGCTCGAAATTTTTTGGACTTCATTGATAGATATAGCTCAGTGTCCTGCTACTGAGATACATTTTATGCAGACCATTCATACTACCAGTTGCGTCGAGGCCCAGGGAAGGGGGCAATTGCACTGCACCCTCTGTATCCGCTCTTGATAGTAATATAGTAAGTAGTATAGAATTTGATCAATCTAAAATAAATTATTTCAACTTTTTTGATCCCTTTACTGAAATATTGACTTCACAGTTCCCGCTTAAAATGACAAAAAACCTAATCAGAAATACTTCCTACAATGCCTCACTGTCCCCAAATCAAAACCCATAAAAGCCAACATGACATGCAACACATCTATATAAAATAATCCCATCCTTCACGACCGGCAATTTTATCCACCCCAGCGAAATGTGTCCCACTGTGTTGAATCGATAAACGAACAAAGCGTCCATTGTTGATATATCGAAGTGTTGGGCTTGTATAACTGCTATATCTAGCTTAGTTTGCGACACGGAATAGATTCGTACAGAAGCTTCATTATAATCATCATGTCTCCTTTTGTACAGAGATATAGCAGTCGACAATATGTCAATCCCGCAATGTAATTTTTCTCGGGCTCGGGGTATTCCTTTCCGTCAACCGACACGCGATCATTGACACCCGTTTCTTTCATATCAATCTTCACACAATCAATGCATCTTTTCTTTGGCCTCTCTTTCTATAAATAGGTAGAGAAAGTAGTCTCTAACTTGCTTTACTTCAAACCTTCCTCTGAAAAGTCTCACTATCCAATCTGTTCACTCCACACATCGATCTGAATATTCGCATCTCCGCTACATACAATCCAACGCGCAAAAACTCACTCACACACAGACACGCTCCACGTACAGCACTCGCGACCGGCATTTGTTTGAGATCGCTTTACGTACTTATTTATGTGTGCGTGCGCTGTTTTCGTTTTTTGAATAGAGCTCCTTCTGTATCTATCTATTCTGTGTTAACACTAAAGCTTGGTCAGGGTTTTGGTAGATCTCATGTTTGTCTAGTGAAGTGATTCGTTATCTATTTTGATTATTATCAGTGTTACAAAGTGGTGATATCAAAAAGAAACCGCCTGTGATCGGGTTATTGAACTTTTTGTTTACATTTTTAGTCAATTAAATTGAAATCGACCTTATCTTGCTGTTGACTTTAGTAATATTGAGGTTTAGCGCGATTTTTTTCTCACAGCCCTTTGAATATGCTGATACTTAACTGATTTTTTGGTTGCGATTGTTTTGTTCAACCAATCCCAACAGCTTACATTCGATTTTAAAGCAGAAATTTCACAGATTTGCCCAGAATACGGGGATCTCCAATTTCAAAAAATCTCTTAGAATAGAATAGAATACTCTTTATTATGTACACCATATACGTTACAGAAAGTATAGACGAAGAAAATATTACACTGGGTGACAAAATGGGCGGCTTTATCGCTAAAAACGATCTTTTCAAGAAAACCTCTGGATGGATTTATCTTCACCATTGTAGATACCTGCCAAGGAAGCAACCGAATCTGGCTCTCATCACGGGTTTTGGCTGTAAGTATTTAAACCAAGTATCGACCAATGGCAGTAGGCACCTACTTAAGGAGTATCAGCAAAAAAATTAAGCAATTTCGCCGCGTTTATTGGGTCCTTGTTGGACTAAACGTTGATAAGTAAATCGGCTCCTACCTGAGTGGCCTGATCTTCGATCATGCTTCTAAAACATCAATTTTGTTCAAGAGGAGCGCTTCAGCAAATTCGTTTTAACACCCTCCAGGAGTAATTTACATCTTCTTATCTGTAATAGCGCAGGAGGGTTTTTTTTAGGGTTCCGTCTACGGAAGGACCTTTAATTCCCTTCATGGTACTGTGTAGCTTTTTTCCTGGTTTAAACTTTATGCTTTTTTATTGGTGGTTTTAAAGAGGGGAGCGTTTTGCCCTGCGGTGGTCGTCATAATTCATGGGCTAGTAAATTTTAAATGCGAAAAAATGTGGAAAATTTCTGAGCGAGAAAATTTTTGAATACATTTTACAGTTTTTAACGAATTCAGTTGAAGCATCATTTCTATTTGCATTGAAATAAAAAATGCAGACGAGACTTATTGTCTCAAATAAAACTTAAATATCTGTACTTTGTAGCGTTGTTTACAGTTACTCTATTCAAGTATTCTTTTCGCAAAAATATTAACATACAATACATAAAGAGTATTTTTTGTATTCAAATTGAAATACACAGTTTAACTCCAAAAACATGACAACAACATAACATGCTGCCAATTTTTAACAGTGCCGAGAAAAAATCAAACAAAAATTTTATTAAATTGATGCGGAACCACGTCATTACCACAGGAGCACATACTTAATTTTTTCCATAACCAATGGAACCAGTTTGATAGCGCTATGATAGATTCAGTGAGGGTGGCGGTGACACCTGGCGAACCATTGTGCATAGATAGACGATTTCTGTGTTTAATGATGCTATATTTTATCGCTCCTCCACGTCGTAGCTTGCAGTGGTTGAAAAACTTTAAAAGTGTTTTACTTAGTATGATTTATTTTGCGTGGTTAAGCTGTTTTTTAAAACCCGCCGAAAAAAGAGGGATGTTATAAGTTTGACGTGTGTTGCTGTGTATCTGTCTGTGGCATCATAGCTCCTAAACGGATGAACCAATTTTGATTTAGTTTTTTTTTTGTTTGAAAGGTGACTTTGTCGGGAGTGTTCTTAGCTATGTTTGAATAAAATCGGTTCAGCCGTTCAAAGGTTATGGGCGTTTTACTGTTTGAATTGCGGTGTTTTCGCAAGATATCGTGTCATAATTACGTGTTCAATAGATTGCCGATCGAAGCGTATCTACTATGTACTAGATAAATTATGTAGCATGAAATAAAAATGTGTCGGGGGTTTTATAAATTTTGAAATTTTACTTGTTTGTTTCGAACGTTGATTTTTATTATAGTCTTTAAATTATTCTTAAAGGCTGAAGCATTTTAGCGGTTATTTAAAAGAATATTCTGCTTGAAAAGCCAATGAACCTTCTGGTTTTTATTAGATTAAGATACAATAGCGAATTGATAAGCAAGCTAGGGTAACCGACCGTCTGTTATCACACTTATCATTTAACAGATGGTGCCCATGAGTGGGCAACCGCCCCACACATTTGTTGATAACGAGATAAGCCACGTTACGGCATAGTAGAGTGATTGTAGATAGCACAAGTACTCTTTATCACTGTATATAAGTTATTTATAGAATCGATGTCCTGTTTATTTTTAAGGATGTGGTGTGTACCTAATCCAACGAATATCCAAGAAAGCTTTCATTTTTATTATATAAGAAAAGAAACGGCTTTGCTGAATTCGTGTCAAAAAAGTTGGTCAGTTTTTAGATGTTTGTTAAAAGCCAGTATAAGTTTGTAAGGGCTACCAACTCTGGGATTATTCTATATCACTGTAGTATTATAACAAGTCGAGGTCGGTCTGTGGATGGGTGACCATTTCAACATACCGAGTTTCCTCCGTGCCTCAGAAAGCACGTTAAGCCGTTGGTCCCGGCTGTCATTTGAAGATCTTTGACAGTCGTTACGAGTACTCAGAAGCTTGAGATCTGACACCAGTCTAGCCAAGGGGTACCGTGTTACCTAGTTACTGGGTTGTGGAGGTCAGATAGGCAGTCACTCCATGTAAAACACTGGTACTCAGCTGAATCCGGTTAGACTGAAAGCCGACCCCAACATAGTTGGGAAAAGGCTAGGCAGATTGATTGTAGTATTATAACAAGTACGAATCTTTCATAGGTACCGTCAACAAATGAGATAGCTATGCAGGCCTACTTTAAAGCCATAATCGTCGGTGTTCAAAGCAGTCAACATCTTTGGCAACATCTGTGTTATTTAGTAAAATATGATGCACGCAAGATCACTGAATATAAAAATTCGCCAGCGGTGTCTTCTTGCCTACCGCTTTTATCACCTGTACATGTATCTTCTGCAGCACTTTCTTGTGGTTTACTGTTAGATAAAGAATGGAATTCAACTCAATTCAGTACCTAGGCTGAATAGTGCATTTTCTTCAAGACAATACAGAGACGTGATCTTTCTTTTTAACCGACTTCCCAAAAAGGAGGAGGTTCTATGTTCGACTTCATGTTTGTTTTTTTTTTTTTTTTTGTGTATGTTCACCGATTACTCCGTCAATTGTGGACCGATTTTGAAAATTCTTTTTTTGTTTGAAAAAATATGTTTCGAAATTGGTCCCATTTTAATTTGGTGAAAATCTGATGAAGAACTTCGGAGATATACAACAGAACTCTTCAATAAACAACGGCAAATCTCTCGGGATTGCTGCAATCGCATGTCTGTTTGTTGTTTATAACATTTCATAACATAACATCACGCCAGTTCGCTCTTAAGGGCTAAGCAGATCTCTCATTTCACCGGTTATGTTCAAGTTTCATGAAATCTATTCTGGCGAAATAGTTCCCTTAGTAACTTGCCTATTAGGTACGTACAACTAAAAAGTGAAAAATAAAAAAACTTTTTGCAAAAAAATACTACCGACTTCCAAATACAAAACTACAAAGTGCAAAATAACTTAATTTTTTGAAGTCGGTGTCCATAATGCAAAAAAAATGGTACCTACGAAAGACACCGACTTCAAAAAATTAAGTTATTTTGCACTTTGTAGTTTTGTATTTGGAAGTCGGTAGTATTTTTTTGCAAAAAGTTTTTTTTATTAACAGCCATAGACATAGACAACGCATATTTTCGCCCTTTCTTGCCAGCGTGCCTTTTATCGTCATCCAACGGTGGTCCCTAATGTATTCGATGAATAAGGTATATTTCTAGGGAAAACTACGATTTTTAATTCACCTACTCGACTAGTGATAGTCTCCTAATGATTGAATATGTCACAACCTTTAGTGAAGTGAATAGGTATAGTGTAGCAATTTGAGATCAACTTTTGTCAGCATTTCTTGAAAACATTTTTTTATTTATTATAATAATTAAATAATAAATTATTTACTAATATTATAAATGCGAAAGTAACTCCGTCTGTCTGTTACCTTTTCACGCTAAAACCGCGGAACCCATTCATATGAAATTTTGTATGGAGATAGTTTCAGACACTCTTTTTTTTTTTTGTGTGTTAAATCATCCAATCACTGTTAGTGTTGATGCAATATTTATTATTTTTAGTTGTTCGTTTATTTGTGTAGTTACTAACAATAGTTCTAAGTTTTTCCTACTAACAGATAATGAATCACGTTGTTCGATAAATAAATTAATTTAATTTAATTTTAATTTTAATCATCCAATGACTTCTCCCGCTCTGGGTGAAGCAGGAGGGCGTGTCAGACTTTTACTGACTAAAACCCACCCGTGTTCCTTCAGTTGCTTGAGCCAGAGCCGCGGTAACTCTTTTTCAAATTTATCCGCGACCCAGACAGGCATCGGCCATAGCGGACCCCGTCAGTTATTGCTGACATCTCTTTGAGGCGCACGTGGAACACTACGCGCCGTCGACTCAGGCCTGGTCCTTATCGGACGGCGAGCTACCCATTACTCGCCGTCCGCAAGCCCGCGCCTACGGTGGCCGGGAATCGGCTTGCGACTCCCGACGCCTAGGGCGTCTCCTGCGGTGGCTTGGGGCGTGAGGGCGTCTCCGTTGCGTCTCCCTCACGCGTTCTGTCTCCTCCTTTGCGAGCATTACTGCTTCGCAGAAGGAGGTGACAGCTTCCCATGCTCTCTCGCTTCGTACCATGACCTGAACCAGGGCCGGACGAGTACCAGGGCCGGACGAGTTTGAGACCCTAGGAAGGACATAGGATAGTTTTTATCCCGGCAATCATCCTTAAAGGGAAAGGGGAGTGGAAGTTTGTATGACGAACTAATAATTTCTTAAGTAAGGCGCCACACACCTGAAATATTATTGCGCGATATAAAAAATAGGCTATTCGAAGTACTAATGCTACGCAGACGAAGTCGCGGGCAACAGCTAGTAATATATAATAATTTATTTTCGGTTCGATAATATTTGAATTTTTTTTCTTACTAATTTAGACATTGCAGTACATTAGCTAGATATACAGGTAAAAATGGCCTGAAGAAGATACTTCGGTATATTCAAGATCACTTAGGTATGGAGATGATAATTTATTTTAAATTCCTACCCACGTCCGTCCGTGTGCTTGCTTATCTGTCCGTCGATTTGCATGTGCTCATCTCAGGAACGATTTCTTTGCTTTATTTATAGTTTATTGTTTAACTATTGTCAAAGACAATGAGATGCAAATAAATGGGTTTTCTTTTGTTTTGTGGTATTTTTGTAGACCCCCCATGATTTTATGTCACCTTTGTATTTATTGGTACATAAATGGGAAAAGAACTCCATCTGTCTGTTTCTTTGTTCCTTTTTTACGCCTAAACTGCTGAACCAATTTTGATGAATTTAGGTTTGGAGATAGATGGCACCTTGGTGAAGAATCTTATTTTCCCTGGACTACATTCCCTAGACTTACACGCGGGCGAAGCCACTGGCAGAAGTTAGTTCAAATTAAATTGGTCAACAGTCGTAACTGTAGGTAACTGTTCTTGAAGGCAATCAAAATTGAATTTTTGCCTAACCTGAGAATCGAAACCAGAACCACACAAAGCCATTAGACGTTTCAAAATGTTTAAGCCTTCAGTACAGTAAATAAACTGAAAGTTGCCAATATTAAAATTAATTTATTCATGCCTAAGGTATACCTTTAAACTTAATTGATTCAGAGGTAGATTACAAAGAGCCTATCTTTAGTTATTAAATTAAATATTCATAAAATTTAAGACCATTTTTGAATATTAAACTCTATTTTGCATCTTAGATATATTTTATTTGAATATTGGTTACTAAATAATATTTACGTAAATTTTACTTTAAATTATTTTGTAAATTACCAACTGTAAATTTAGACGCTTCATCGCAGGTCATCAGATTTTTTTTCAACTAACTGTTGAAATTGAAAGCCCAGTAGCTAAATACCTCGTATCTCGTGCTTAAGGCCATAGGTTCAAATCTTGGCAAGTACCAATGTGACTTTTTTAAATTCATATGTACTTTCTAAGTTTATCTTGGACATCGCTGACAACGGTGAAGGAAAACATCGTGACCTGGACTTACAGTGAATAGTCTGAAATCGCCAACCCACATTGAGCAAGAGTAGTGATCAATGCTCGAGACTTCTCTGTTTGAGAAGAGGCTTTTGCCCTGCAGTAGGACAGTTAAAGGCTGCTATCAATATTATTTTAGCTGTTGAAATAAATTCTTGACAAATCGGTGTTATTTCTGACGTATGATACACCAATGACCGCCCCATTTCATGTCCAAGCAATTACTGTCCATACCAGGTTGCCTGGAAGAAATCGCGGAATGCGATAAGGCCGCTCATTGTATTTTGTATGTGTATTACACTTAAGTTTATTTTTATTAATATATTTTATGGTGTACAATAAAGCATATAATAAATAAATATGATTTTCGTTGTCGCCCTCTCCGTTTTCCCGTCAATGCCGAATTTCAGCGGTACATATATAAATTTCGTTCTAGCTTTTATGGTTATGCTTTTTGCAAACCAGCCCCCGAACTACGACATGTCAAAACTATCATAATTCGACTGTAAAAAAGGGACAGATGTATACAAGTCAGTTAAATCTGTCCCTTACGCTCATTCAAAAAGACCTTACTCTAAGAGCTTATGGTCACCCTCCTGTATTCATATGTTTCACACTAAAATCCAAATGTGACAGAATCTCATTTTGTCATAATATCTCAATTGTTTGTCAAAAAGGACGTCACTCAAGACGTTTAGATATTCTCTACACATCTTCACAATACAAAAACATCAAAATATTTGCTCTAAAAAAAATACGCAAGCCCATCTATGCATCTCAGGTACCAACTCAAATCCGGTTGTAAGAGTGGGCTTTAAAGATCTCAAAAATAGATAAGGACTGACCGTTATGAGCCAGAGTCGGCGCCAAACCCACGTACCCACGGTATAAAGTCTTCATTGCCTTAATTACTACCCCTAGGCGGTGTAACCTGTTCCGGGCAATTTTATTTATATGTCGTTCGTACTAAATATTGCCCACGCAACCATTACATTTAGTTGTCATGTTTAGATTGGGAATGAGAAAACATGAATGCTTGTTCAGATCTTTATCAATAAAGTAAATTGCATTATGGTAAAGAGTTAAATGGTAATTTCTCTTTGACAAGCATGATTCATAATCATGAAATTCTCATTGACATCAATGGCGGATTAATAGATGTAATTGCTACTCACAAAAAAATAGATCAACGTAACAATTTAAAAACGATTTGCAAGCTACTTACTCAGCTCTTTGCGAAGCTCCAACCAACCAAAAACACATGCAAACACATTTGCAAATCACTTACTCATAACGCTTCCGAAGACAGAACAGTCAATGCAAACATACCTGCAAACAAAAAAAACAAAACAAATAAGTACATATTCGAAACAATTATAAAGTAGAAACATTAAAAATAACCCGGAAAACAAAACGTCATAATCCTGAACCCCGCTCAAAAGCTTATAGCAAACAGATAATACACAGTGCGCCGAAATCGAAACGTCACCGGACAAAACGAAATACAAAAGTCCCCTAAGAGAGCGAAGACAGCAAAGTCCGTTTTGACATGTATTAATGGTGGCTACACAGGCGACATGGAGAGATAAATAGCTCTCAGCTATTAATGAGATAAAAAAACGTGACGAACATTATTTTCCGTTATTCTCTTGGTATTTAGTTCAGGGATAATGAAGCTTTTAGCTCCAGTTTCATATTGATTGTCGCTCGATTTGGATCAGGGTTTTTGTTTATAGTTTCGTTAATTATTTTCTTATTATTATAAGGAGTTCGTGGCTTAGGAATAGCAGATGCATGGGCCATTCTTCATAGTTAACCAACGCTTGCCAAGGTCAGCCCGTGGATAGGTCCATTCCATCCAATTCATTCTGAAAACCGTTGATTCCGGCTGTCATTGAAAAATCTTTGACAGTCGTTACGGTATTCAGAAGCCCTAAATCTGACACCACTCTTGCCAAGTGGTATCGTGTTACCCAGTTACTGGGTTGTGGAGATCAGATAGGCAGTCACTCCATGTAAAAGAGACTCCGGAAAATACTGCAGATATCCTTCAGAATGTATCCGGTCACATGAGAAGCTGATCCCAGTATAGTAGGGAAAAGGTCAGGCAGACTGATTTTATGGTAAATAAATAACCGCGGTTACCTCAATACAGTAGCACAATAAACGACCAAAACAATGAGAGCTTTTCTTTCATTAAATTGCAAAACAAATCAATTCTCTCTCAACTTCAACAGTCTCAAAAGGAAAACGCTCGCTGAAAAGAAAAGTTAAAACGGACACCGTGAAAAAAGTTTCTAATTTTAATTACAAAGCCAAATAGCTTCAAGTTACGAAACAGACACTTAAAACTTGAAAGAGAAAGTAATCTACTTTAGTCTTAAGCATTTTTTTAATGTCACAAGGTCGTGGAAACCCTCAATTTAGCAACAGAGAGCATCTATTGAGGCGAAATGGAATGGCTACATGATTTCTGTCATTAGAGGCGTTCATAAAAACGTTAGTTAGTTTTTGTCCACGATGACCGTCGTTCTGCCCACTTGGGATTAGTTTTCGCAGTTTTTATTAGGTATTTATATCATCTGTGGCGAATTTAAATGTTTTGTGAAATGGTGATGACAGTTTTTACTTAGTTCTTTGCGTAAGACGGGTAGATTTACTTAAAAAAAGTTAAACTTTTTGGGACGTAACGTAAGCCGTTTAATGAATAATTATGTAAAAGCAAGGCGGGTTTCATCACGGTTGTTATTTGTTCGACTAAAAACTGATGAATTTTATTTCAAAACCATATTTGTTGCAATTCCAACAGTCAAATTGTCATTACGACCGTTTAACCAAGCATATGGCCAAAAATGTGACAGCAGAATTATCCTCAAATAACGAAATTGAGGTAAAAAAAAAAGCGGCTGTGAAAACACATTCGCCCAATGTTTGAGTTGCACTTAAAGCGGGGACAAAAAACTCTTGCATCCGGCGATCCTGCATACTGGCGAAAAAGCGGCCAAAAGACCAAACCGAATTTGGATGCAAACATGTAAACAAATTGGACCACTGGCCACGTTTCCCTTATAAAAAGTGCAAACAAGTTGTTGAAGATTACGGTATTTTTAATAACATTGGCTGGCGGGATGAGTCATCAAACGATTGCAGATTAGTCTAGTAACTACAATAAAAAAAGGTTTATATTTCGTAAAGCTTCGATGTAACATTGAACTAGACAGTAATTAAAAACTTTACAATTAATATTTTTATTTAGAAAATAAAAACAACTAATTTAAAAATTAAAAAGCAAAGACCCGAAATGACCAGCCATATTTTAAAAACAGAATCATATTATGACTGGCCATTAGCACACTCTATGTCCAAACCCAACTTTTTTCTCATCTGTTTTCGTTGCGACCCAAGCATATAATTTGGTTGTAACAGGTGGACGCCATTTTGTTAAAAAACGCGCGCACCATGTTTTTATTGAAATTAAAACGGAATTAGAGAAAATCGTTTCGGTTAACCGCAAATGATTTGAAATAGCTCGGTACGGTGTTATTGGATGTATTATGGCTCTTGTGATTGCTTCATTCAGTGTACTGTTCAGTATAAATAGTATTCATTGATAGTTTTGATTGTAAGCTGATTTTGATGGGCAATAAACTTTGGTATTACTGATTTGAATTTGACATAGTTGTCAAATTGCAGTTTGCAAAGGGAATATAAAGTGTACCTAGATTTTATGGCGAAGTTTGCATAAATAAGTTGAACTAAGTTGTTGTATTTAAATTTCATGAAGTTGAGCTATTTTAACGTCTTAATATTGAAATGAAGTTTACTTGAGACTTTCTCATACAACTTTCTAAAAAATATTATTTGTTTACTTACTATTCGAAAGACAAATAGCAGTCGTTCCATTATCAAAAGTCTTAATAATGTCACCAAGAGAATCTTCAAAGACGAAAGAGTCCCGTAAACTTTTTTGTCGTAAAACTATTCATTAAAAAGTTTGGTGCTAAGTTCCATTACGGCCACTCATTAAGTCCAGACTTGTTATGCGATCCTCTTAGGCTTGAGAGAAAACCTAACAGACTAAGTTGAAGAGTCCATTTTGTTTCTAAAGTGATCTTAGCATTTGATTTTGCATGTAATAATACTGTTGAATACTAAAAGCACTAGATATGGAGAGTGGACCCATGTAAATTTTTCTTGTTGAATTTATGAAAAGAAGAATATAAAAACCGGCCAAGTGCGTGTCGGACTCGCGCACGAAGGGTTCCACAAAGGGTACCACTATCGCACAAAACCGTCAAAATATCACGTTTGTTGTATGGGAGCCCTACTTAAATATTTATTTTATTCTGTATTTAGTATTTGTTGTTATAGCGGCAACAGAAATACATCATCTGTGAAAATTTCAACTGTCTAGCTATTACGGTTCATGAGATGCAGCCTGGTGACAGACAGACAGACAGACCGACAGACAGACAGACGGACCGCGGAGTCTTAGTAATAGGGTCCCGTTTTTACCCTTTGGGTACGGAACCCTAAAAATGAACTTATCGCAATATACTTTCAAAATAAATAATATCTATGACAGGATTAATTTACTTCTTTATGCAAACTGTCAATTTGACAGTTCTCAAGTAATCGTCCTTACGTCTATGGCCGTTCGAACTTTAACTTTAAAAAGAAATAACTAGCTTAAAAAGAATGTAATCATGGCAGCCTTCCTTCCTTAAATCTTACTTATCCCAATTTGCGTGGGCGATAAACAGCTGATTTATTTAGATCGTGTAATCCGGACTAAGATTAGACTTTCCTATATCTCCGTGGGCGGTATGAAAGTAAAATAGGTGAGAGAACAAACGATTTAGAATAATTTAAAGAATTAGAGGTTATAGTTATGACCTTGGAAGGGTGGGTGGCAATAGATGGTTGGGAGTGGTCCAAGATGAGAAGGCTCAGTGGCTTGCATTTGGAGAGGCTTTGTCTAGATATGTTATTCTAAAGGTTGACCATGATTATTGCAACATGCGTACGGCTTTGGGTAGAGCTGTGACTAAACTACCATATCAAAGGCATTGATGGCTAAAAGGTTTAGAATATCGCCGATTATTAATAAACATAACAAAACCAGAGAGAGCAGTGGTGACCCAGTGGTGACGGCCCCAACTTACGTGTTGTAGGTCGTGAGTTCGAGCCCAGGCAGGCGCTTTACTTTGTGTAAATTATTTCATCACCACTGCTCTTAAAACGGTGAAAGAAAACATCGTGAGGAAACCGGCATGTCCTAGAACAAAAAATCTAAGACATATGACATTCACCAACCCGCACTCGGCCCGCGTGGTGGCCCTCTCACAGAGAGAAGGCCTGCACGCAAAATGGACCAAATGCGAGTCTAAGTGCGCAAAAAGGGTCCATCTATCCTATCCTACACTATGTTATTCCATTAAAAGTAATTAAAACTCAAAATTTTATTAGATCAAATTATCAAGAAAATGGTCTAATTTAACAAATATTTTGTTTCTGCACCTTCTTCTTCTTTCTTTTCGTGTGAGGTGTGGCCACCTCTGGTGTCAGAGTTAATTAAGCCGCCTCTGGGAAAACCCGCAGACCTCTGACTTGACTATTTCAGACTTACATTAACTATATAAGTCCAGGTTTCCTCACGATATTTTTCTTCACCGCCTGCCTTTGTCTTTGCTTGCCTGTGATGTCCAAGATTAACTTAGAAAGTACATATGAATTTGAAAAATTCACATTGGTACTTGCCCGGTTTCGAAACTACGACCTCAAGGACGACAGACGAGGTCTTAGCCACTGGGCCACCACGACACTTACACTGCGCCTTAAGACACTGATACTGAAGTAGAATATCGCCAATTATTGATAAACATAATAAAACCAGCCTGATACTGCAAAGGCAAGTGCACCTAATTAGTGCAATTAATTAAGTGAGGAATCTCCACAAATACTTAGTACTGAATGTCGGAACTAGACCATCTTAAGCCCTGTTTTACAAGATATTTATCTTCTCCTTCAGTTAACCATCCTTTGGATTAATTAAGACGTCACATTATTCTAGTCTTATATTCCAGTTTAAAACTTGATTAAAAACTACTTACTCCAACCTTTTCATAATCCATTTATAACGGTACAATTTTCTAAAAATAACCAGACACTATAACCTTGAAATACCTCCTCATATATACATTTAGCATATTTATTATGCAGTAAGTTACAACCCAAAGGAAATATTCCTAAAAATGAAGTACGAAGGTTTTAACTTATTCATAATGGTTTATTATAGTGATCATGTTGGCTGTACTGTAGAAGACCGGGTTTTTTTTTCGTGTTTTGGCACCTTGGCCTTTAGGATTTAGGGCATAGATTATCTATTGTTTTCGGGTTGGACACAACTTGATGAAGTCAGTAGGTAAGAAAATTTGTTGTTTCGTCGATTTTCTGTGGATGAACTTGGAGTATAGTAAGATGTATTACATTATCAATGTAATTATTCTAATAAAGAGAGACGCAATAATATTTATCGTTTCTCTAGAATTCTAGATAATAAGTGTCAACAGTCAAACAAACAGACATTAAACAAACAAAACAAAGTCACTTTAATCAATAATAAAACAATTTAGCAACAAAAACGTCAATTTAAAGATAAACTCCAAATCGCAGTTTATCACGCATTTCAGAAAAAATCGTTACGATTTCATAATTCGAACGACTTTAATCGACCTCATAAATTAAAGTAGACATTTTAATCAAAATCAAATCTTGAAAGAAGGCTTTTAAGAAAAAAAATCTATGAATGTAATTTTTTTTATATCGTAGACAGTCGAGAGACCATAAATAATTTAGTCGTCGGTTCCATAAATGAAGGTTGAGTATTAAAGCATTAAGGTTTGAATAGAACTTGATTTGCATTGAAAGCAACAAATTGACATCCTGTATACCAAACAGATAGTTTATCTTTGCAGTATTTTGCCTTATATGCGGTGAGCAGAGGTCTAAGTGTCAGTGTAGTGGAGCTGTATCATTTAAATAGAGCGTAAATTGTAAGATTGATAGTTTTGGTTAAAGGTAACAAAATCGTTTATGGGCCTAAGTATTTTAATTGCCACATTGATTCGAAACAAAATAAATTTTGTTTTTATTTATATTTTATTTGCGATGGTTTGCTCTTGACTCTAGTCTAGGTCAAAGGTGACAGAGACAGTCGACGATGGAGTGAGCTTACTCAGAAGAAGCCTGTTCACTCTAACTTTGAAGAGATTCGGGTTGAATGCGTTCGGAAACACTGATGCAGGTAGTGAGTTCCACTCATTCGCTGTGCGCATTATGAAGGATTCATTAAAGAAATGGCTGTTGAGGCAGTTCATTTCATATAACTTATGTCGTCAAAAAGATAAGTTCAATTCAATCGCCTGACTGTCAAATCACCCAACCATCTAGGTTAGCAGTGCTTTGTAATAGGTACTTTAGCCTTTCTGAAGTAATTAGACCTAAGATTCTACATTTAAACAAAGAACCATAGACACGAAAACAGGAAAAAAAAACAAAAACTTCAACAAGAAACAAAAAGCAATCAAAAATAGAACATCATTATAAAAAAAAATATCCGTGGCAAAAGCATTTCACATTGGAAAATCAGTCGCATAATTACATCGAAAACGAAGAGAATAATTAAATTAAGATACTTGAAAACTTGAGGGACTTCAAGTAGACTTCAAAATTCCGGGCTTCGTGTATTAACATTAATGGTTATCCAACTGACTGAGAATTCAGGAATTGTAAATTTTCCTCGAGTATTTTTTTCTAAGTGCCTTCTGTAATGATTTGACGGAGTACCTACCCACCTAAGTTTTTGTCTGAGATTCAAAATTGGGTCTTGTAAATAATTTCAAGAACTTGAAGGTAAATTAGCAAACCTAGCTATTTCTGACATTATTGTTCATTGTTATTTTCATATTGTAAATGTTTAGTTAAGCCAATTATGTTTATATTTGTGTTTTTATTACTGCAGTTCCGTTCAGTCGTCGTCACAAGGGGGATTTGTTGTTACCATATCATAGCCCTCAATTTTTTTTGGTGTGTTGTAAAAAAAGATATATATGATAATAACAAGAGAATCCTTAAGTCAACAAAATTCAAAAGTGCCAAACGTTGTTTCGGGTGATAACATTTTTAGAGTATACAAAATTCCTTTCCCGTTTTCGTTATTTCTGTTCCTATAGAATAATACCAGGTAATTCTCGTCTGATACTCTTCAAACAAGTACATTTCTGCAAAATAATGAGCTTAGACAAATCCCATTACGAGTTCCTAAGGCTCGGCTAACATCGGGATTCTTTCAGAGACACGCAAATACGGCTCGTATAGCTTGTATGTGCATTTCCATGTTTACTGGCTTACGAGTACATACAAGTCTATTAGAAGAAGTTCAATAATGGGCGATCTTGCTATTTCTAATATCATAAATTCTGGATTTTTGGACAGGTTTTGCAGAATTTTGCTGATAGACACACCTGGCACGACGCATACCATAAAAAACAAAAGGAAAAACTTAAATACAAATATAAAGTATGCGCCACAACCACGCAAAACGGTCATCGCTCAGCATAATGCTGGGATTCGCGTGCGAGAGAGAGCCACAACGCTGGCTGAATAGTGTTATGGAGAGAAGCCAGTAAATCTGTTACCAGTCTTAACAAGATACTGTGTTACCCAGTTACTGGATTGCGTAGGTCAGATTGATTTTGGTTGGTTTAGAAATGGAGTAAGATGACTGGCTGACACAGATAAATGGAAGAAGAATACATTTGACACCGTACCCTTTAGTTGACCTGCAGGATCACGATACAAAACGAGTCAAGAAGGGATAGAAACATAGTTTTATCGGGGAAATGTAAGCCACACTTTCAACCACTACAATTCCTGGGTAGGATCTAATAAGCCGATTGAACAGAAAATGCACAGTTACAGCTTGTCCATGAATAAAGTATTCGAAACCCAGCAACAAATGTCGTCGGCAACGCAACTATCACCGAACGTGAACTACATCTTCCTTATTCAGTCTACCCAAACGCAAAATATCCAAAGACAATCCAAAGTTAAAATCTCCTAGACACGAGACACGAGTTCCAATTCATGTCGACCCCAGCTTTGTCACAAGATCAGATAACAGCGTCACTCTTATTAACAGTCGGTCTAAAGTCATATTTCATTTTTACGACATCCTATTTATACCAACTAGGAATTATTAAACTTCTACACTAGTTTAATAATAGGCTTCACTTGTCTTTTTGGGCGGCATCAATAAATATTTGTTTGGGCGATATCTTTTTATTTGTGAGTTGCTTTCATGTGTTTTTGACGATTTTAATGTGCAGTTTTTAGCAAAATTCACTCTCCGAAAATCAGACGGATTGGCGTCTGATATTCGGAGAGTGAAGTTTGCTCAAAAAAAGTTAATTTAAAAATCAAAAATCCTTATTTTTTATTTACAACTTTTTAGCTATATATTTTTTTTCGAATCACATTTAAACATGTAAGTGGTATATATTTTTGTAATCACGTCTGAAAATTCTTCATTTTGATACCCCACTCGATGGGATTCGAAGAAAAAAAAATTGATTCCCCCCAATATGGCGCACAAAATCTGCCATTTTTGGTTGTTTTTAACGTCACTTTTCTAAGAACACTTGGGCGGCCAAGCCCTATCTTACGATGTAATAATTATAAAAATCCGTCTAGCGGTTTGCAAGATAAGATGTAATAAAGAATATTACATACATACAAACATACAAGATACGCGCGAAAAACATAACTCTTTCCTTGCAGCCGGGTAAAAAGTGCCGTGAACGGAAAGCAGATGGGATCAAGAAGAATATGATGCATCATCTTCTTCTAGTAAGCAAATGCCAGCAATAACAGTTCTGGATTCGAGTCCCTTTAATGTCAGCTACTGTTACCACTGTTGATGCATGAAAAGAGCATTCAGTGTTAAATCCGAAGCTTCCTTGTCAGTAGCCTCATCTGCCAACCTTTTTTTGTAGGTCCGGTATGTCTATTTTCGAACCTGATCCAACTGACTTTTCCTGGCGATGACTCTATAGACACATAAAATTATTTACTTAAGGACCAATTAAACAATTTGAAAGCTTAATCAATGTTTCACTTCATAAACTCAGAACTTTAACAGAGCATCATTAAAACCGAGATAAACATAACACTTAGTACAAGTATAAAACCGACGATTCGTATACAAAGAGGCAACAACACATTGTCTCCCTTTCCCTTTTTCAGAACGAGTTTAGATCTCATAAAAGGTCTAATCTATTCCGCTTCACAAACCTCAACTTCGCTGTACAACATTAAAGAGTCGTTAAACTCAGTTTAAACATTCGTTCTCTTTTGCTGTTTCACTGTGCTCCGGCAAACATTTCGCGCTAAGTTTTTGACTTAATCTTCCGTTTGACGTGAGTTTCAGTATTGATTGGTTAACTGTAGTTAGTGTGGTGTGATTGACCTTTTTTATTGTTCTTTGTATTTTCGTTAGGGGTTTTAAGAAATTGAATAATATATTAACTCTTCACGTTTATAAACCTAGCTGTTGGAATTCTCTGTTTTATCGGTACGATATCTTTTAAAACTGTTTTAGTTTCACGGTAAACGTCTATAAATATTTTGTTAGGTCGTTCTAACGAAAGAAAATGGTTGTTTTGGCATCTTCTCTATTTATTATAAACGAAGAATTTAAACAATAATAAACACAGTGATTATTATTTCGTAAACATTTAGACAGGAGTTTCTTAATAACGGCAATAACTAAGGCTTATCTATTTATTTTTATCACTAGCTTTAATTTGCCAACAGCTTCGCCCGCGTTTTTGTTTTTTTTTTTTTTTTATTCTTTATAGGCTCGCGTTTGACCACTATCTCGCCTGATGTTAAGCGATGATATGGTCGAAGGTGGAGCACGCTTGCCTAGAAGTAACCTATTCACTCTTGACTTGAAGACCCCTAGGTTGTAGCTATCAGGAAACAAGGACGCCGGCAGGGAGTTCCACTCCTTAGCTGTACGCACAATGAAAGTATTTTCAAAACGCTTTGTGCGTATGGGTGGGATATCCACCATGTACCGATGGCACATTGCCGATTGTTTAAAATTATCTCACAGAAATGAACTACCGGGATTTAAAAGTATGCTACGTCCTAATTTAGGCCATGGTATACCCATCCAAATCCGTTCAGGTCTAAGGTTTCTAGACTAGCAAACATCCATAGTCACAAGCATAATACCAAACATTCAAAAGGCGCCTGGACTTTTGGGGAATAGACCAGGGTGTGTGGGATTTCCACCTCAGTAAAACAGCCTCGGTGATCACCATCAGCACATTTTTGACAGCGTCGAAGGTTCCATATTTCAACACAAATTCTAACGCATCTTTGGACGAAAATAAATACCATAAGAAGAAGGAAAATTGCAAAACGGCCTCCATACAGGGATAGATTAGCAATGCAACAATGCAAATAATTTTATTTGGAAAATATTCATTTAGTAGTTTTTTCATGACTCCCAAAGGTCTTTTTATAAAATTTCGCGCGCTCGTTTTCGTCCTAAATCATCATCCATTTCGATACAAATTTGCATATGTGCTAATTCGTACGCGAACTAGCTTCTTACTGCTCATCACAGCATCTATCTCTTTCGCACGTGTTGTCGGATGAGATAGCATACATTTTAACCTCGCGCACAAAATATTCCGTGCCGTCGACTAGGGGAACCTTAAAAACCTATAAAGCCCGTTTATTTCCTTCTGACTCTATCTTCTCAGTGAACAGATCGACAGCAAGATTATGAAATTGAGGACATTGAACATCCTGTGTTTATATATATTGGTGTTGACACCCAAGGGTCAAGATTGGTGGCGGCATACTAGGCCAGTGTCGTTACCCCAAATCCTTTGTTGACTTTGACAATACAGCGTTGTGTTTTGTTTCTCGTGCTTTTAATGGTAAGTTATTATTTTTAACCCCCGCCGGAAAACAAGGGTATAAGTTTGACGTGTGTTGCTTTGTATCTGTGTGTATGTCTGTGGCATCATAGTGCCTAAACGGATGAACCAATTTTGATTTAGTTTTTTTTTGTTTGAAAGGTGATTTTGTCGAGAGTGTTCTTAGCTATGTTTGAATAAAATCGGTTCAGCCGTTCAAAAGTTATGGGCGTTTTATTTTTTGAATCGGGGTGTTTTCGCAAGATATCGTGACATAATTACTTGTTCAATAGATTGCCGATCGAAGCGTATCTACTATGTACTAGATTTATGAATTATGTAGCATGAAATAAAACGTGGCGGGAATTTTTTAAATTTTGAAATTTTACTTGTCTCTATTTTGAGGATTATAATAACAGTAGACTATGGAATTATTTTAAGCATCACTTAGACAGGTGCAAAGCGACAAAAATACGACGGTTCGTTTCATAGAAGTACTATCTTTGTATCTGAAGAACAATTTCTATGAAATTGTGTTTTCGCATTGTCAAGCGAAATCTATCTGTCGGAAACAAAAAAAACACTTTTGCATTAGGTAAAGCTTACCTAATGCAAAAGTGTTTTTTTTTATCTCTCTCCAAAAGACGTTAAGAATTTAGGTATGGAATTGATTTCGAAAAGTGGCAACGTAGACTTGAGATGGATTTATAGTTCTTTTAATCTTGAGAAGAATTTACGGTTGTTTTCGTCTACGAAATGAAATGTTTTCAGTGTTTGTGAAATACTGTCAAAATATGTGGCTTGATATTACTGCCACTTAAGCTGAAGCAATAATATAAATATTCAGGCAGTTTTTATTTGGATTTTTACGCTTGTTAATCTGCTGGTCCCAGCTACTAAAACTTTAAAAATAAACCATGTTGCCACGAAAGTTCTTTGTGGAACCCCAAAACTGACTTACAAACAGTACGGTAGTTAGAAATTCACGTAATTACAGTACCAATTCACAATACCCACGTTACCGCATAACAACCAAACTACAGAACTACAGAAATCAATACTAAATAGTGATTTTAGTTAAATAGAAGCGCCTCGTTACACACGGGGGAGCATTTGGGAAGTTGCGCGGGGATTGGTTCGCGGATTCCTGCAGAGTTGTGTGGGAGCCGGCGGTAAACAGCTTTTTCAACTAGTGTGGGCTGCACCGCTGAGTGTTCGGTTTTTGAATAAATGTTTAGCGTGTTGATAACCAACTAAAGTTTGTTTGTAATTTTGCGTGCTTTTGAAACTCGGGCTTTTTCTCTTGATTCTATTGCTTAAAGGCCTGGGCGGCAAACGAAGCTCGAAGATGGTATATTAGCATGATACATAGGCTATTTAGATGAGATTACCGTCAATTCTAGTTACTAATCTAAACCTGTTTGATGTCCCACAGCTGGAGTACAACTGGCCTCATAAGTCTCCTTCAAAACTACATTCAGATAATTCACGGACAACAACGTGATGTAACTATCAACGTCTATAAAAACAGTACCTACCCAGAGATACTCTTATTTTGTTTAAATAAAACGTGCTTTGTAATGTAAACTATTGACTTCTGTTAATGATAACCTTATTTTAATTAGGGTCACCTTTTTGCTCGGATAGTGCTGACCTTTACGACCCAGTAACTGGGTAACACGATAACCCTTTAGCGAAACTTTTGTACGATTTTCAGGATTCTGAAAACGACTTTCAAAGATCTACAAATGATGTATTTTTAGCAACACACGAGCTCCTCGGTTAGTAAAAATTACAAGATATCTAAAATATTTATTGCAATAAAAGTATTTAATACAGAAAAAAAAAACTACCACAAAAATACCAACTCAAATCACCACTTTTACCACAAAAACGCTTCTACCAGAAACCAATATATCACAAAAAAGATTCCGTTGACAATAAACGATTAGCCAAATGCCCGGAAAACGGATATGGGGTGTAGCCTGTAGGCTGAAGACGACTATTGGGAATGGTCGCCGTAAAACTTGCCCAACGATGTTAGCTCGCTTGAATGTTTTCTCACTAGCTGTGGGGCTTCGAAACCAGCGGATATCGCGAGCGGAGTGGAGCGGAGCGGGTAAGAAAAGAATGTAGGCCATAGATTACAAGGACAAGTATTTTTCTTTTGACATGTAAACAAAGTGACGACGATATAATAATGCGTTGAAATATCGTGTAACGTCACGCCGCTTTATACTGCCTTAGTGACGTCACAAGCCCCCACTCTTGAACTTTGATGCGCTTTAACTTAGTAATTTTTTATTGATTTGGTAAAGCAAAAAATACGTGTCCAATATTATTTGATAATCTCACTGACAGACTAAATAAAATTATTATTTTTCTACCCAGAAAACATCCCTGTTATACAGCACCAACTCCCTACTATGACGTGGCAACTGGCAATGCGATCATAATTCCGTTGCTAGACAGAGATGGGGCTTTACAGGAAGCATAGCATTATCTCTTTTCCACAACGGAACCATGAAAGCATTGACACATCATAATAGGTATGGCCCCTGATCTCGAAGAGGCAAGACGATAAAATTTCGCTTGCACGGTGGCACATTGATCGAGCTATCCGAAAATAGCTTCTATCATGTTTAAAAGATTAGCCAGACAACTAGATTGCCAGCGGAGTAGAATGCGAGGGGTCCGCCGCTCCAACATTATCTAAAAACTTACATATGACACGAATGCCAGTTATTTTACGGCCCTGACATTGCTCCATACAGACGTGAAGCGACAATACGACAAGCCTTTCTTGCAGAAACTTTTCCATGTCACATTATTCGTTGAACGATTTCTATGGAAAATTGTTGTCGCATTATCGCTTCACGCCTGTCTGCGGAAGCTTTTTACCTTAATATGCTGCTACCTAATATGGGACTAATGGCTAGTAAGACTTCATTAATGTAGGTCAGCTATTATGGAATTTGAACTAGTGCGAAACAATGTACAATCTAGGAAGGATAATGCACTAATCAACTCGCTCGGCTGCCTGTCAATCGGATTGCTGACCACTGATTGGTTGTCGCAGTATGCTCTTATGAACAGGAGGCTAAGTAGTATAGTATATTAACATACACAGGTTAACTGAAAGCTGACTAACACAATGCAGAAAGGGTTAAATGTTGCTTTCAGAATTGCACCGTTTAACTCGGTGTAACTACATTCTTTGAGTAGGTTACTAATAAGGTACTAGCTAAAACTTGACTACAGATGCTCTTATTATGACTCTTCTGGCCTCCTCCTAATATATTGAGGTCAACGCAAATTGTTTTCTATTTCCATACAACTCTATTTGCCGTAATCTCAACTATCTCCTCATTTCCAGAGCAGCTATATAACTTTTCACACAACCCATACATTGATTTTTTGGTCTTCCTCCACCTCTATATCCATCCACATTCCATTGCTTACTATCAGGTGAGATAATTATCAAGCGCGAACCTAAGAATAATAAAAAAAAAACATAACCCAAAATTTTCCTCAGGTGCTAACAATTTTTTTATCAATGATACTGTTTCCCGCTGTTTTCAGAGCCCTACATAGCGCTGGCAACTATTATTCCTTACTAAAAAGTTTTCCAATAAACGACTTTTTTGTGTGGAAATCCAAATCCGTCCCAGCAATGGCTTAGTTTTCTTGTGTGTTTATTCACAGAAGTGTATTTGGACCATGATTCTTATGCAAAGAGTTTCCATTTGGAAAGACGTACCCACTCGTAAGTTCAACTCATTTCGGGAAGTATTTTTATCTGTGCGTCGGAAACTAAAAGCTTTCGTTTGTTTTTGTATAACAGTTAATGTAAGTAACATATTTCTTATTTTCTATGCTTTGTGATCTACCTACTAATCTACTCATTTAGGCCGCGTTTCTCACCGCTAAATTATCGCAGAATTTATGTGACAAAATGTCAAGCACGCGTTATCTGCTGTGATAGATTGAATGAATTTTCAACAGCCAATCACAGCAGATAACCGAGATTACGTGAACCAAGCCAGATAAACGCGTGTTGAGAAACTGGTGGTAATTTATTTCAAAATCTAAGGTCTTTAAGTCAAGAGTGAATAGGTTACTTCTAGGCAAGCGCGTTACACCGTCGATCACATCATCGCTTACCATCAGGTGAGATAGTGGTCAAGCGCGAGGCTATCTACAAAAAAAACAAACTCAACAACTCTCAACTCTCTTTACTCAATTGAGAATATGTCACTTGTATGCCAAAGTTATACAGGTTTTCAGGCTTGTTTGACAAATACGCAACTTTAATTCCCAATTCAGAAGTTTGCAAAATATCGAATTGCAATTAAACGCAAATATTGTAATAACATAAAAAATAAAAACAACAACCAATTAGAAACAGCAAAAGTACAATCACGAACAAAACCGTTTATAATAAAATATTTTTCCGGTAATATATTCCATTTATTATGATAACGAATGATTTCCCATGAGAGGTCGTATCGATATTAAATACCAATTTAATCGATACACGACAAATCCGATTCATAATTCATATTGAATTTGATAAATGAAACTCATAAAAATGTAAATATATATCGGTTTGAATGTGGGTCGTTTGGGAGCAATAATTTTTTAATGACGTAATCTTGTCGTAGACTGTGAAATCGTTGTGATTTTCTTTTACTATTTTGTAGAATAAACGGGACATTCTTTTTTTTTTTAAACTTCTAAATATGGTGGTGGGATATTTTGCAAGAACTAAAAAAATACTGCGTTACCACAGAAGAACAACGTTGTTACCAAATATTTACTCATTAAATATATTAATAAGCTCGTAATTTATACGATAGTAGGTTTATCAAATGAATGACATATTATTAACATATTGTGTATTTTATTGTTAATAAGGGGTAATCGTCGGCCAAAAAGTAGAAAAGCCCTCTTTATTTTCTTTATTTTTTTGTAAAATAAACATGTCCTCTGCTAAAAGAGTGGAAACTAGAAAATAAAAGAAGATTGAGTGCCTCGCTAGACCGTCCACATCTGGCAATAGTCACGCAATCGCATCGCTAGGAAGAAGTTTTATTAAAGTACTAGCTGTGCTCCGTGGGTCTGCCCGTGTGAAGTTTTAAATTTTTGAGGATGAGTATGAATTTCAAAAATCTCTGCTAATTTATTTAAATCAAACTCTTTCAGTATCTTAGCTGAAAGTATGTGGAAGATATAAAAAAAAACAGTAAAAACTTTAGATCTTACAATTTCTATAATAATATTATAAAGAGGAAAGATTTTTATATTTTTGTATGTAACGAATAAACTTAAAAACTACTGCACCGATTTCAAAAATTATTTCACCGTTTGGAAGCTACACTATCCCCGGGTGACATAGGCTACTTTTTATCCCTGTATTCCTACGGGAACGGGCACTACGCTGGTAAAACCGCGAGGCGTCCGCTAGTACTAGATATAACGTAAATGTAGCTTTTTCTTAAAGTTTTGAATAAGTAAGATATTAGGTCTCTGTTTCTTGGTATTAGGGCTGTAAATGTCAATATTTCAATCAGAATCCAACAATTATTACAGCAGACATTTTCAAAGGCTAACTTTATTGATTCGTTACCCAAATCGAATAATATTATTACTAAGTCCGATATCTAAGTAATTACCTCAATTTGATAGCTAAAACCGTTATATTCGGGTAATATTACTGTATTTACGACTGGGATATCAAAGATTTATTGACCACGAACACCATTTACAGTGATTTACAGAATTCCAAAACCAAACGATAGTATTAAAGTTACATACAATATTATTTAATTAAAATGTCAATATACCTTTAATCAAACTTTTAGACAGTCAATTGACATATCTATATCTATATCTATACTATATCTATACTATATTATAAAGAGGTAAAGTTTGTGAGTTTGTGAGATTGTGAGTTTGTGAGTTTGTGAGTTTGTGACGTTGTTAGGGGTAATCTCTGGATCTACGGAACCGATTTTGAAAATTCTTTCACCGGTAGAAAGCTACATTATTCCTGAGTGTCATAGGCTATAAAATATTTCCAAAAAAATAGAGATCCTTATAAAAATTGCAATAATGTAACTTAAGGTAGCAAAATGTTGCCTGTAAAATACATTATTTGGCGTGAGCAGAGGAAACTATTGATGATAGATGAAAATTTGTAGGTATGTAGGCAGGGTAGGTAGGGGAGGCAGGGTAGCCAGGGTGGCTAGGGTAGCCAGGGTAGCCATGGTAGCCAGGGTAGGCAGGTTTTGGGCAGGGTAGCCAGGGTAGCCAGGTTTTGGGCGGGGTAGCCATGGTAGCCAGGGTAGGCAGGTTTTGGGCAGGGTAGTCAGGGTAGGCAAGGAAGGGGCAGGGTAGCCAGGGTAGGCGGGGTAGGGGCAGGGTAAGCAGGGTAGCCAGGGTAGCCATTGTAGCCAGGGTAGTCAGGATAGGGGCAAGGTAGCTAGGGTAGTCAGAGTAGCCAGGGAAGCCATGGTAGCCATGGTAGGCAGGGTAGGGGCATGGTAGCCAGGGTAGCCAGAGTAGCCAGGGTGGCCAAGTTAGCCAGGGTAGCCATGGTAGCCAGGGTAGGCAGGGTAGGGGCAAGGTAGCCAGGGTAGCCAGAGTAGCCAGAGGAGCCAGGGACTCCAAGGTAGCCAGGGTCGCCAGAGTAGCCAGGGTAGCCACGGTAGCCACGGTAGCCAGGGTAGCCAGGTTTGGGGCAGAGTAGCCAGGGTAGCCATGGTAGCCAGGGTAGGCAGGGAAGGTAGGTAGCCAGTAGACGGGAGCGAAGCCCCGAGGGTCAGCTAGTTATGTCATAAAATAATTTGCAGTTTCCCCGAAGCATTACGAGGTGTTAAAATAAATGAAGATAAAATACTCATTAAATAAAAAAATATTTAAAAACGCGAGGATACGTCGTAAATTGATATTCAATTACGTTAAGGGTCCGAAATGACCTTAATATAATCTCTTATTGACTACTAAAGTTACGAGGAGTTTTATGTACGGATTTTTATAGTGTGGGACCATTTAATAGCGGTGAGCCGGCCATCAATTTTAATATATCAATTATATATTGAGCATAAACTTTTTGTGCGTAACTGTACTTCTTTGGGCGAAAATATTAATGGAAATGAGATTTTGCAGAATATTCCATTGCGTAATCCATCATTTAGAATCAAGAACAAAAACAACAAACTTTTTTCTACACATTGTCTCTTTTGTCTAAGTATTTTTAAATAAATTATTAATATAAAATCTTTTTTCAAAACAACGCTTTTTTGTATTCTTTATCATGGCAGCGCACAAAAAATAACTAGTCCGCCATCTTGGGTCGTCCGCCATATTGGATTTACAATGACATCACTTTGCTAACCATGCATTGTCATCCAAACCAAACGTGTATGCAAAAGTTCATCTTAATCGGTGGAGGATAACTGATTTTAAATTCAGTTGCAAGATTTGACCCGAACAAACTTACCTACAATTATAAGTTAAATAAAAGCTTGTAAAAACCAAGTATATTTTCTTGCAGTTATCCTAATTTATTTGGAGTCGGACGGCGCATACTTTTTCTTCCATACTTAATTATTCGTCAATGTCTCACTTGTCTCACCTATCTAAGCTATCATCATTTCAGCCAAAAGACGTCCACTGCTGCACATAGGCCTCCCACAAGCATCGCCACACTGATCGGTCCTCGACGATCTAAGTTGTATATGGCTAGTTTTCGAATTAATCATTAAGAATAACAAACCTACTTGGACACAAAAGTTTGACAAATTCTCAAATAACTTTAAATTCTTAATTCCAGCCAATATTCTTCCATACAGTTACTCTTAATCCAAAACCATCCATTTCCTTTTTAAGTAGGTTATAATCTAATAAATAATACAATATCCGTACACATACTGCACCATACCATAATTTAAGAAATCACCCCAGCACCCAAGAACAACAAACACACGGAACAGTTACCAAAACGGGCAACAAAAACTAAAATTAAACCAAGCAACAGTAGCAACGATGTTTTTCTACTTTTACAATTTATTGCCCCACTTACTGGCAACCCAGCGTTTCTTACTCACAGTTAAAAATCTTTCCTTTTACATCTAGCTGTATGGTGTGAACGAAAAGTTGTTTTTAACACTTCTTAAGAAAGCATTAGTTGAAAGCAGAGTGTTTTTAAGTATTGTTCGGTTTTAACCAAAAGCGACTTGTTACTATATCTTTGTTTGGTGTTTATACCATTTCGGAAGTCTCGATCAATTTTGTAATTTCACTGCTAATATTTGTACACGATTGGCTAAATACTTCCCTACTCCATGTATCTGTGTTTAGGGTTTTTTTTTTATAATCTGTAGTCTCGCGTTTGACCACCATCTCGCCTGATGTTAAGCGATGATGTGGTCTACGGTGAAGCACGCTTGCCTAGAAGAAACCTATTCACTCTTGACTTAAAGACCCCTAGGTTGTAGCTATCAGGGAACAAAGACTCGGGAGGGGAATTCCACTCCTTAGCTTACTCGTTATTTGGAAACAGGCTTTATCGACGGAGTCCAGCTCAACGGGCAATTATAGCTGTAAAATACTCGTTATACTTCTAAGGTATTAATGATTCTACTAAGCTAAGCAATGATAATAGCATTTCAAGATTACAATACTCATCTGATGTAGGCAGATGTATTGTGGTCACCTTCCGTCTCCGGCATCTTACCGAATGCAGCTGAGCACCAGTATTTTATACGGAACGTCTGCCTATCTGACCTTCCCGACCCAGTGATTGGGTAACAAATCAAATGACCAATGTTAAGAAAATTTATGACACAAAATGAAGACGCTGACAACATTAGCCTCCCATGAAGTCTCATTTATTTTCCTAAAAAAAAACGATCATCATTTCAGCCAAAATACGTCCACTGCTGGATATAAGCCACAACCGATCCCGTGCGTCTCGCATCCAGTGGACTCACTCGTCGCTCCACCTAGTGGGAGGCCTTCCAACGCAACTTCTTCCGGTTTGCAATCGCCACTCCAGAACTTTTCGGCTTCAGCGGCATCCGTTCTGCGAGCAATGTGTTCTGCGCACTGCCACTTAAGTTTTGCAATTCTTCGGGCTATGTCGGTAACCTTGGTTCTCTTACGGAAGTCTTCATTTCTGATTCGATCACGCTAGAAAACTCCGAGCATAGTTCTCTCCAAAAAACTATTACGGATATGAAAAAAAAACAAAAATGTAACTATCTGTCATTTTCCCGTTCCATTACAGTTTTTACCAAAAAATATCCGTAACCGTTTTTCCAGAAACCCATCCGTTCCATCATCGTCACTCATCTGCGTTATGGTAGCGTAGGAGAACGCAATAAAAACGTAACAAAAGTGGGACGTATAATACTTTTACGTGCACTTTAGTGAGAACTTTAAAACGTTACAATGTTGCTATGACACTTTTAGAAATGCAGTTACTGCAGTTAGTTATACATTATACTATGTGGTCAAAATAAAGGCTATTCGGAGAAAAAATTCTTAGCTTAAAATATAAAATACATACAACAATGATTTATCCTAATGTAAGACGAAATATCATCAATACATTTAACAAATCTGTAGAAAAGTCGTTTTTGTACATCGAACATAATTTCAAAAAAAAATAACAGGGTGTTAAAGAATAACCAACAGAACCCATTACCAGCATTTTTGTCTGTTTTGTAGTGCAACCATCACGTAAAATGTACGAAACCAATGTAGATGCCTTGTAATACATAAAAAATTGTGCGTAACTTGAAGTATTACTTAGTTTTTGTTTCATCGTAATCGGTTCACTCTATCAAAAGATATATGAATTTAAAGTGTTCAAGAAGTGAAATATCAAAAACACGCAATTCAGATACTAGGACAAGTGAACTCCATTTTCGAAAGATGGCGTTGTGCATTTGGCCGCGAATAAAGCGGTGTTAAGATTCTCCGCGGAATAATGACCCTAGAAAAATAATTGGTAGGTAGGTAGGGTAGGGGAGAGTAGGCAGGGAACGGTGGGTAAGGTATGGTAGGCAATGGACGAGAGAGAAACCGCGGGCACAGCTAGTTTATAATATAGGTTGTTACCAGCATAACATGGAAAATATTCTGGCTTCAAAATCTGTACAAGTAGGAACTGAAGTTTTACCAAGCTCCTGATGCTTCGTAAGGATTTCTATCTATAACTGGAATGTCACTTACCATAGAAGACGTGTCTATCGACAACAAAACTGCATGCCGTCACAAAACGTGCATTTAGAAGTTAAATCCTACCATAAAGCTCCACTATTTTAGAACCGAAAATAGAACAAGGCTAGAGGAATAACATCCAGATTTTTAGCACCATTCCATTCGACATTGTAGCATTTAAATCGTTGCTGTAACACAGAAGTTCTCACTACCCACTTTACTACAATACAGGTTGTTACAAAAGAATGTGCGCTGAAATCCAAGCTTGAAAATGCTTTGGTGTTTAATTAATTTAAGTTGAAAAGGGAGGTGACTCCGTTTGCCTTCAATCGTTTTGTTTTGTTCCGCCATCTTAGATTACCTTTTGTTTCGTTCTTTTGTTTTTTTTATACGTCAGAGTAGTTTTGCTGTAGTACTTACATTTGCATGTACCTGATCAGTTACAGTGAAGTCAAACTGTTGTATTTCTGTGGTTTATTAGCAGGTGGTCCACGGGCCATCCTGTTGTGATATTATAGGCAACCATTGTCAATATGATATATTGATTAAATCCCCAGGAAAACCAAGGCAGTGGTGTCTCATTCCAGACAAAGAAACCGTGCCGACGTACTGTACTGATTATACTGATTATTTTTTGTACATCGATCGCGTTCGGTTCCGTTCCACGGATATAGATGGTGATCTAACTATCGCCGTGGAACGGAACCACCAATCGATTTACAAAAAATACGTAACTAGCGAAACGCTAGTTACGTGGCACGGTTTCTTTGTATGGGATGAGGCATCTGTATGCTAGTATTATTATATCTGTGACCAAGGTAACCGAGATAGCCCGAAGAATTGCCAGAGTGGCAATGGGCAAGGCACATTGCTCACAGAAAAGATGATGGATGGAGCCGAAAGGTTCTGAAGTGGCGTCTGCTTATCGGAAGGTGTAACGACCTGATTAGGGCCACGGGAATCCAATGGATAAGAGAAGCCCGGTCTATATGGCGATGCTTGGGGGAGACTTAAGTCCAGCAGTGGACTACCAGCTGCAGTACCTTCCAGCTTCCAGCAGGTTTTACCAATAACAATAGGCACAATCTATCACAGCATAAGAGGCTTTTTTTATTTTGTAATTTGTAACCTTAATCCTAACTCAATAAATCAATTATTAACCTTATCGAAGCACTTAGCAAACATAGTTGCAAAACTACTTAAAATCTGAACAGGAAGCTTTCTTGTCCAACAAAAAGCTACTTTGTATAGTAAATACGATTTGAAACCGGTTTATCTTCGAGATAAGGAATAAGGTCACATATTAATATGTGCCCAAATGCGATTGAAGTCAATAATCGTTTATTTGATAATCACTGTTCCGTAAAAGACTTTTTTAGGATTCCGTAGCCAAATGGCAAAAACCGGCACCCTTATGGATTCGTCATGTCTGTCTGTCCGTCTGTATGTCAAAGCCACTTTTTCCGAAACTATAATAACTATGCTGTTGAAACTTGGTACCTAAATAGATGTATTCTGTGAACCACATTCAGATTTTCACACAAAAAAAAAAATACAATAAATTTAAAAAAAAAAATCTGTTTCAGTTCTAAGTATGGGGAACCATACTTAGAACTGAAACAGATTTTTTTTTCATCAAACCCATACGTGTGGGTTATCTATGGATATGTCTTCAGAAATGATATTGAGGTTTCTAATACGACGTAAGTTTACGCGAGAGACACTTCCCAAGTGTTAAATGTGTCCCCCCGCCCCCCTGTAACTTCTAAAATAAGAGAAAGATAAAACTAAACAAAAATATATGATGTACATTACCATGTAAACTTCCACCGAAAATTGGTTTGAACGAGGTCTAGTGAGTAGATTTTTTTAATACGTCATAAACCGCAATTTACCAAGCACGGAACCCTTCGTGCGCAAGTCCGACTCGCACTTGGCCGGTTTTTTGTTATATGTTGTGATACGCAATTTTTCAGCACTGACCAAGACCGTGCACAATGGAGAAAAAGGATAGTGAGGGCCGACCCCAAGAAAATGGGATAAGATCGCGAGTTCGCGACTGCTAATGATGATGGTTGTGATACGCAATTTTGTTGCAAATAGATTTTAAATGTTTAGGTAATTTTGTTAACAACTTTTATTGTCTAGCTGGGCAGGTGCCCTTGCTTAGATGTTGTAGTAGATGCTTAATTTTGTGATAGTACGGATTCAAATCTATTAAAGGAAGAAGTTTGTGATGCAATCTTTTCCGTTCCAATCTCCAACATATTCAGTTGGTAAACATTACCTTAACTAATATAATATAGGTAAAGTTTACTCAACAATTAAGTCAGATCTTAGTAAATAAATCTATTATTTTTGTAAGTAATGCCTAAATTAGAAGAAAAATAAAACAATATTAGCTGAACAAAGCAATTACCATATTTGAGTTCTTAATTTAAAAACCGGCCAAGTGCGAGTCGGACTCGCGCACGAAGAGTTCCGTACCATTATCGCAAAAAACGGCAAGAAAATCACGTTTGTTGTATGGGAGCCCCTCTTAAATACTTATTTTATTCTGTTTTTAGTATTTGTTGTTATAGCGGCAACAGAAATACAGACGAACAGACAGACAGACGGACCGCGGAGTCTTAGTAATAGGTCCCTTTTTACCCTTTGGGTACGGAACCCTAAAAACATTAGCTGAACAAAGCAATTACCATATTCGAGTTCTTAATTTAAAAAAAAAAACAACATGGCGCCCAAAATACAATTACGTTTAAATTACTTTAAAAACACAATTAGCTTCATCCTTATCTCCTAATAACATACATTTTAGTTTATATGCTAATGTGTCCACGCTTTAAGTGGGATTCCTTTATTTTTTTTACATAATATGTTAATTTTAGATAAAGTCATATAAATTATATGCTTAATGTATTTTATATCGTTAGGCGTCGATGTGTACATTTTTTTCTATGCATATTTTTTTGTGCAAATGTCGTAATGGCTTGTCAAGGGTAAACTGTGTGAATAAAGGTGTGTCTATGGCTTATATTTTTTTTCGTGTTCCAATACTTTTTTTCTCGAAGCGCTTGTCTTCCACTTTTAAAATGTGGAACTCTCTGCGTCTCAGCTTCTGTGTTCCCTGCCATATGTAACCCGTCCGATTTCAAAGGAAGATACAACAGGAATCATGGCATCGTTCTTTCCATCGTAGACCTCATTGATCGGTTACCATCAGGCGAAATCGAGCTCATCACAAATAAAGCAGTACACCTAAATTATGGTTCAAGAAGTAAACTCTCTTTTTAATCGACTTTCCAAAAAGGAGGAGGTTCTATGTTCGACTTCAGGTTTGTTTTTTTTTTTTATTTTTTTTTATTTTCTCCGATTACTTCGTCAATTGTGGACCGATTTTGAAAATTCTTTTTTTGTTTGAAAAAGTATGTTCCGAAATTGGTCCCATTTTAATTTGGTGAAGATCTGATGAAGAACTTCGGAGATATACAACAGAACTCTTCAATAAATAACGGCAAATCTCTCGGGATTGCTGCAATCGCATGTCTGATTGTTGTTTATAACATTTCACACCATGACATCACGCCAGTTCGCTCTTAAGGTGTAAGCAGACCTCTCATTTCACCGGTTATGTTCAAGTTTCATGAAATCTATTCTGGCGAAATAGTTTCCTTACTAACTTGCCTATTAGGTACGTACAACTAAAAAGTGAAAAATAAAAAAACTTTTTGCAAAAAAATACTACCGACTTCCAAATACAAAACTACAAAGTGAAAAATAACTTAATTTTTTGAAGTCGGTGTCCATAACGCAAAAAAATGGTACCTACGAAAGACGCCGACTTCAAAAAATTAAGTTATTTTTCACTTTGTAGTTTTGTATTTGAAAGTCGGTACCTAGTATTTTTTTGCAAAAAGTTTTTTTTTCAAACACGATTCAGAACGAGGCTCTCCCAAAGTTTCAAAATACTAACGATAAAGAAGACTGACAGACGAACCGGTTTCAACAATTTGTCGCATCAAGCCCTACATAAAAATGTCAGATCAGACAAACGCGCCTAAATCTAGCGCGTATCTCGTCTAAAATCTGTTTACAAACGTTACAAAATAAGACATTGTTAAAATATACAAGAAAGAACGCGCTCAGAATTAGTTCCTCTAGATCAAGGGCGCCCAACTTATTTTAAAGGTGGGCCATAATTTTAAATACCTTGAAAATCTCTGCACGGCTGTGTGTGAGAAGACGCCTTTGGTCTGCGGCGGGACAGTAACAGGTGTGCATTATTATAATGTTGATTTCGGTGGACTATCTAGTGAATAAAAACTGCATACAGTGAATTATAAAATTGAACATTACACACTACAACAGTAGTTTTTAGGGTTCCGTACCCAAAGGGTAAAAACGGGACCCTATTACTAAGACTCCGCGGTCCGTCTGTCTGTCTGTCTGTCACCAGGCTGTATCTCAAGAACCGTGATAGCTAGAGATGAAATTTTCACAGATGATGTCTTTCTGTTGCCGCTATAACAACAAATACTAAAAACAGAATAAAATAAATATTTAAGGGGGGCTCCCATACATAAAACGTGATTTTTATGCCGTTTTTTGCTATAATGGTACGGAACCCGTCGTGCGCGAGTCCGCCTCGCACTTGGCCGGTTTTTTTAGTTTATTCGTTCCATACAAAAATTCAGAAGAATCAACAGGAATCTTATGGTAACGCTCGTTCAACCGTAGACCTCATTAATTGGTTACCATCAGGCGAGATCGAGGTTAAGCTGGCTCATCACAAATAAAGCAGTACGCCTAAAATATGGTTCAAGAAGTAAACTCTCTTTTTCAAACACGATTCAGAACGAGGCTCTCCTAAAGTTTCAAAATACTAACGATAAAGAAGACTCTCAGACGAACCGGTTTCAACAATTTGTCGCATCAAGCCCTACATAAAAATGTCAGATCAGACAAACGCGCCTAAATCTAGCGCGTATCTCGTCTAAAATCTGTTTACAAACGTTACAAAATAAGACATTGTTAAAATATACAAGAAAGAACGCGCTCAGAATTAGTTCCTCTAGATCAAGGGCGCCCAACTTATTTTAAAGGTGGGCCATAATATTAAATACCTAACCGGCCGTAAGAAGACGCCGTGCCTTTGGTCTGCAGTGGGCAAGTGACAGGTTTGTATTATTATAATGTTGATTTCGGTGGGCTATCTAAAGTCCGCGTCACGAGAAGCTATATATTTCTTTAAATAAAGAACTTCTACTAAACGTAGCGACAATTCATTCAACAAAAAATAATGCCAAATTCAATCAACTCAAAGTAACATACGTGTAATACGAAACTAACAAGCAATATCACTCGGTCGGGTTATATTTTAGCGATATAAACCGCTGACGTCTAATGTTTTGTTGTACTGGAACGCGACTGACTCATGGAACGTTCCAGTACCACAAAACATAATACGGCTTCTTCTTCTGACGGAAACTCTAGTGAATAAAACCTGCAAACAGTGTTATGGTAATGTCTAGATATAGGTATTAAGCGATTAATTCTAACCTATTAAAATTGAACATAAATGTAAGTCAATAAGACCTCTCAACAGGTTTCAGGTTCAAGAGTTTAGACTTTAGATAGAGCAGAATATTTCAAATACTGCAATCTGTTCCTTCCAAAAGATAGATTTTTAGTTGTTCGCCAGCTACTAACTCCGTTGACGACCGTTGACGGCGGGCCTCAACGAACCGAAACGCGTTGGCGGGTTATTTCACAGCCCGCGGGCCTACAGTTGGGCATCCTTGCTCTGTCTAGATTTTGCATAAAATACCGTTTTATAGGCCGGCTTGCTGTCTTATTTATAGGCAAGTGGAAATCGCATCAATGGCCGCGAATAAAGAACGACGGAAATATGTAAATACTTACGTCTCAGTTCACTAATTTGTATATAAATGTTATATATGTTCGAGGCCGATTTACATTGGTTTATGCACTTAAAGTTGATGTTTAGAATTTAGAAGTTTTTATTGAATCGTTTGTTTGTAGAATGATGGCCAAAGCTTTGTTCTTAAGTGTTTCTCGATTATTGGTACGAATATATAATAGGTTGTAGCAGGTTGTAAAGTAATGGATTGTCTACTGTGAATTGTTTACTGAATAGCACTGCTTGTTGTAGTGCTAAAAGTGGACGGATAATCTTCACCATAACGCTGCTGGTCATACCAAATCAAAGCGACAACTGCCGGGTGAGCACGGCCTCTGTGATAGGCTTGAGTCACGCATTTTATCACGATGTGTGTTCGTCATTTTTATCACAGTTTGTGAGCAAAAATCCTGATAAAATGCGTGAATAAAGCCTGTCACAGTAGACAGTGCTCTCCTGGCAGTATCCACTGTGTCCACTGCCTTGAGAAGATTCGTCAAAGATATTCAGAACCTTCAGTAATGAAGAACACGAATAAGAAGAGATCTAACCTCGTCGGCATATAAAACCTTTTTACCGACTGCGTAGATTCCAAATATAGAGATGATTTTTTGTTAGCAAAGATAAGAATTTAGTCAGCCAACATTCTCAAGGTACCTAGATATAGATCTTATTTATTTATTTATTTAATACTTTAAGCACATAAACGTACAGAGGCGGACTTAATGCGTTAGGCATTTTCTACCAGTCAAGCTTTGGGTGATGGTGAAACAAATAGTGGTAGGTGCAATTAAGATAGTAAAATGGATGGATTATGATCTTGTAGATTATAATGCCTTGATTTAACATTGGACTAAAACTACTTGGTTTTGTAATTTTGTTTTAATTCTGTTTTTGTTCTAGAACATGTTAATTAAAGCTACTAAGTTGGTAAGCACGTACAAGTTGTGTAGGTCAATGGCAAAACTTGTTAAAAGTATAATTACTACAATTAGAAACTGGCTTCATTACCAAATGAAAAAAAGAGAGCATTTACACAATCATATACAGCTTTTCCACGTTAATAATATTGTACTATGGTTAAATAGAGATGGACTAGATATTGGTTTAACCGCGGTTGATTGCTCATATACGAGTACCTATAGAGATTGCCTGGAGCTGGTATTAAATCAAGCATAAGGTTGTATGACCAGGGGATAGCTCTTAGAGTAAGGTTATTTTGAGTGTGCGTAAGGGACAGATGTATACAATTCATATACATCTGTCACTTACAGGTTACTGGTCTTCTTCTTTGTGGTATCGATGATTCCAAAATTAAATATATTTTGACCAGAATTCAGCCACGCCAACAGCGTTGTCATTTGCCTCACAAAGGTCTTTTAAGGTGCAGGTGTTGTTGCAACGAGAGCATGAAACCTGGTGAATGCCGCGGGATTCCACTGTATGCATATCGCATAGGACTTAGGAGGGTCCTATATCGAGCTGTAAAAGTCTTTCGGCTGAAATGTTGAAACCGTCTGAAACCGGTTGATTCCTGCTCTATGGATAAATCAAAACTCGGACCAGAGCCATGTCCATTTCTTTTTAATTTCTTTTCACAGCAAGAAAACCAAAGTTTGAAATTAGTCGCAGCCACAGATATAAATCTAACTAGATGAATTGTATGTACTTCGCGTGTCAAAAAACGGAGTAAAATTACGATCAATGATCGTACTTTGAGCTTTTCGTTTAGCATTATCGGCACCGGAAATCCGCCGAAATCTAGAAAAATGCCATATTGAGCTGTAAAGACTGTATAGAAAAAGTTGGCCGAGGCATTGTAAATGTTTTCTTTCATTGAAGTAAGTTTGTTTTTAAATTGTGTGTGAAAAACTGGCACGCTTGGTTTTCAACTCATACAGGGAGGGGCTTGCGTTATCTAGTTAGATTTATGTCGGTGCTCGCAGCACAACAAAATCAGTACCTGTCTTTTTACATTTTAAAATTTATATCATTAATAAAATTCATTAAATCAACAAAGCAGATCGGTCAATACCAGTCCTTTTTGTAGTTCACAAACGAAGAAGGTTGCTTATGAATTTCAAATCGAACTAAGTAAATATTCTGAGCGAAATTCGTGACATGAATTTTATTAGCCAGCTTCTGTTTTTAATTACTGATTACTATAGTTTTGTACACATTTAGTTACGAACTTTATGGTAACTATTCAAGCACAGGACTTGGCACACATGCTTTTTCCCAAACACTCGTCACAATTGTACACTTGAAACAAAAATATTAAATACATACGTGTCGAATTGATTACCGCCTTTTTTTTTGAAGTCGGTAAAAATGGCGCACACTTCATCTTCAGCTCTAGACAACTGCCTGATCACTAATACCACGGGGTTCCAGCGCTAACACAGATAATTTTGTTCAAATAAATATCACTAGTTGGCGCGATATGCATCGATTTGTGCGTGAAATTAACATTTTCTAGAATTGATCATAAAACCGTATGTTATTAATCAACTCTCCTAAGCACAAAATTATGGAATATTGGGCTCTGAATTCACTTTTCAAAGATTATTTGAACGGATCATTTAAAATTGATGGCAATAGATGGCGCGGTTTTAAATTTCTGAGGCATGCCGCTTAATTTTTTTAAATATTTCTTGTAACACATTTTGGTACAACAGTAAAAACGTGCAAAAAATATTATAAAACAAATTGCCACTGTATTCAAAGAAAAACATTGTCTTGAACCGAGAAAACCCTTTTACTTGCAAGTCGCTGCTAACATCTATAGCCGTGGAAAGCAGCCGAACGCGTTCGATGTACTTATAAAAATAATCAGTATAATCAGACGAAAACCTCTAGATACATCGGCACGGTTTCTTTATATTATCTATGCTAATACTTAGCAGTAGATCTAACAGCAATCATAAACAACAAGACAAAGGCATAAATCTAACTTGGCAAACGCCTAGTGCAAAATCACTAACACATTCGCGTCTCGTTCCAGATTCATCCATTGCTACTGTCCACTAAATCTTAAACAACAATGTTTCACACGAGTACACGACTCACAATCTATAACACACGAGTACATAAAACACGAAATAATGATGGAAGTAACTCAGTGGAATTCTGAAGACATCGGCTTTCGGCTCCTAGTAAGAAGGTCGCATAAATTCGTCGTGTAGTTGCTTCTCTTGCACGTACGGACATCGACATGTGGGGTGACCATTGGTTTTGTAGTTTACAAGACATTCCCAGGATTCTTAGAAAAAAAAGTCGTACCTATGTTTTTTTTTGGTATATGGTGATCACTGCAGTCATCGATTTCTTGACGATGATAACAACATACGAGTAGTATCAGAAAGAAAGAAAGAAAGACGACATTAAAAAAATGAACGGTGTACTTTTTTACAAGCTTTTATTTAACTTGCAATGTTTGTATGTATGTAAGAATGTTCGGGTCAAATCTTGCAACTGAATTTTAAAATGAAATTTTGCATACACGTTTAGTTTGGATGACAATGCATGGTTAGCTAAGTGACGTCATTCTAAGTTCAATATGGCGGACGTCCCAAGATGACGGACTAGTTATTTTTTGTGCACTGCCATGATATGGTTATCAAATGAAAGGGTTTACTAATAAGAATACGAAAAAAGCTTATTTTTTTAAAGTTTTTTCAATTAATAATTTCTGTGAAGATTTGTCATGTTTGGTCAACGGTGACACAACTCCTGTTATTTTTATATTGTGACCCTATAAAAAAAGGATATACATAAAATATTAGCAAAGACACGCATTACTAAACAAGGTTAGCGGCGATCAAAATATATTTAGATTCCAAGTTGGTAACACTAAATTCACATCGAGGCTAAAAGTATTGTGTTACAATACTTATCATTTAAATAAAAACAAGCCGTTATGTTTCTAAGTGGTTTTTTTGTAAATATCATTCGGAATCTTTTAAGACAAGACTAACGTTTTTTACATTTAAACTAATTGTTTCCGCATGTTATAGTTTTTAATACCAGCCTGTAACTGTGCCACGGCAGAGCCAATGCCGCTTCTCATACAGAGAAGGCGTTTTAAACACCACGCTTGCTCAAAGCAAGTTGGCGTATTCAGACTTATATTAACTAACTAGCGGACGCCTCGCGGTTTCACTCGCGTAGTTCCCTTTTTCGTGAGAATACAGATATAAACAGCAGCCTATGTCACCCGGGGATAGTGTAGCTTCCCAACGGTGAAAGAATTTTTGAAATCGGTCCAGTCTTTTTTAAGTTTATTCGTTACATACAAAAATAAAATTTTTTCCTCTTTATAATATTACTAGCTGACCCCCGGGGCTTCGCTTCCGTTAACTGGCTACCTACCTACCCTGCCTACTCGTCCTACCCTGCCTAACCTGCCTACTCTGCCTACTCATCCTAGCCTGCCTACTCTGCCTACCTACTAATTTTTATCTATCATCAATAGTTTTCTCAGCGAACGCCAAAGAATGAATTTTATAGGCAACATTTTGCTACGTTGGGTTACATTATTGCAATTTTCATAAGGATCTCTATTTTTTTATTAAATATGTTATAGCCTATGACACTCAGGAATAATGTAACTTTCTACTGCTGAAAGAATTTTCAAAATCGGTTCAGTAGATCCAGAGATTACCCCTTACAGCGTCACAAACTTCCCTAAATTCCTCTCCTCTCGTTCAGTCCATCCAAAGGTTGTCTGTAAGAGATTGCCCTGTGCGATAAGACTGCCCATTGTACACTTGCTTTTATGATTTTTTGTCCTGTATATATATTTGTGTGGTGTACAATAAAGAATATAATAAATAATAAATAAATAAATAAACTTTACCTCTTTATAATATTAGTATAGATTAAAGTAGGTATAGATATAGAAAAGTTCAGTGTTTCGTCCTAATATTTTTTTTCAACAATGTGGAAAATAAACTAGAGAAGTATATAACAATGTTTTCATTTGTTCTAGACGTTCGTTTACCCCGGTCACAGATAATATAATACTAGCATACAGAAGCCTCATACCATACAAGGAAACCGTGCCAACGTAACTAGCGTTTTTCATCTGATCATACCGATTAATTTTTGTAAATCGATCGCGTTTGGTTCCGTTCCGTTCCTTTCCACGGATATAGATCTATCGATGTACAAAAAATAATCAGTATAGAAAGTCAGCACGGTTTCTTTGTATGGGATGAGACACCACTGCCCCTGTGTTATGTGTTATTGGAATACACAGCAAACGAATCATCAAAATTGTTCAACAAGTCTAAAACTAAAAATCACTAGGTCACTGACCTCTGAAAGCGTACACGAAAATTCTAATAAAACTAGTCAACTTTCGTGCCAAAACTTTTCACTATATTATTCCCAAAACATATTTTTGGCTTTTGTAAACTTGAGCTTTGCATTCCTCTTTTTTTAGAAACAAAATTGTATGGGATTTGCTTTTGAGGTTTATTATTTTATGTGAATTAACTATGGCTCATTATAGGATCCAAATATTTTCTTAATTTATTAATACAATGCTGTGAATCTCTAAAAGTGTATTTTATCCATACAAAGAAGGCATTGAACATTAGAATTACTAAAGGTCTTGTATATTAGATCGTGTGTGGCGAGATGTCAGAAATGTGACAACCAGTCAAGAAGACATTTTTTTTACAAAAAGCTTGCCAGAGTAAAAAAACCTCACGTCAAACCTTCTTTAAAAGCCGTATAGTCTCCTAAACTACAAAAATACTGGCCACTACAATCTAAGGAAGTGCAAGGGAGGCCTTCATACGCAAACCCGTGTGCCGACGTCCCATCAAAGTTGATCGTGTGCTAAAACAAATATTTGCCGGCACTTCATCTTTCGGTAGTGTATGCTAGTTTACAGCGGATTACTCGTGTCAAGCCGTCTTTAGAGTTCAAGATCGATTGAGGGTTAGATAGTGAGGGGGTTAATATATTTTAGATATGGTGTATTTGTGTTTAATGGATTTATCGTACAATGTAGGCTTCTTAGGAAATAATATTCTTTATCTACAGATATTATGATTGCAAGATCTTGGAAAATTAAAGGGTGTAGGAACTTAGGAGCAAAAGAAGGTAACGGTCGGGTTTGTCGAGGATTGAGATATATGTAAAGTCTTGTTATAACAATCTTGATCAAGCACTGACCTCTTTCTCACAAAATAACATGTAGTCAAGAATAGCAATTCCTTTATAATGTGGAACGAATTATAAACAATCTTTTGTCAGAATTTAATGGAATTTTTGAGCAGCTCGATGGCCTATGACCCCATGTCTTCACAACATCAATAATAATTAGCGATACACAAATTTGAGCAGCCTTAGTAAGCCTTCTTGTTCTCTAGTTTACAAAAGCGTTAATTACCAATCTTGTCAAATCAAGAAGTTGAAAAAAAAAAAAAAAAAAATCTCGGTCATCATGACCACTACAGTTCAGACTAGAATATCCCACCAATCCGCCAGCTCTTTAGCATCACTCAACCAATTAAGCTCAGTAACGTCTGCCGATTGGTTAAATCACTTGTCACTTGCCGTAACGCGGTTAGTTGCCGCATCAAGTGCTTACCGTGCGAATAGCACTTAGTGTACGTACTTGATTATATCTAGCTAGTGTGGGTAGGACATGACTGTGGAATCGGGTAGCTTACTGAAAATTCGTTTTTTGTCTGTCAGGTAGATTAATAAAAAATATTGAACACGTATTTTTTCTTTTAACACGTAAACAATTAACGACGATATAATGCGTTGAAATGTCGTGAAACGTCAAGCCACTATTACGCTTTATACTGCCTTAGTGACGTCACAAGCCCCTAATCCTGAACTTTGATGCTCTTTTACTTTTTATTGATTTGGTAAAGCAATAAATACGTGTCCAATATTATTTGATAATCTCACTGACGGACTATATAGAATTATAATTTTTATACCCAGGCATCAACGATGGTTATTGCCAAAATGTAAGGTATTGATCACATTTTAGACATTTTCCCAAGAGCCTCAAAACTGCTTTGGACTAATGATTTATATTTTTCTAGAAAGGTGAATTAATTGAATTTGAAATATATATTTTTTTGTGCTTGTGACTTTTTTAAGAAAATCTATAAATATTTTGGTTCTGCATTTGGATTGTGTTTGCAAAATAAATGTATAAAAAAACTGTTATTAGGGTTCCGTACCCAAAGGGTAAAAACGGGACCCTATTACTGAGACTCCGCGGTCCGTCTGTCTGTCTGTCACCAGGCTGTATCTCATGAACCGTGATAGCTAGACAGTTGAAATTTTCACAGATGATGTATGTCTGTTGCCGCTATAACATCAAATACTAAAAACAGGATAAAATGAATATTTAAGGGGGCTCCCATACAACAAACGTGATTTTTTTGCGGCTTTTTGTTTTTTCTGTTACCCCATATGTACCGTTAGACATCTGAGTAACTGGCTTAAGCAATCTGACCTAACATATTTTTTTTGATGTGGCCTTTTTTACAAGTAAAATAACCTTATCACGCAACCTTAATATAGAACCAAACTTGTACCAAACAAACACAGTATTTAGAACCTTCCCGGAATCGCTCCGTCCCTTACTTTACAACCTTAATTCCACTTTTGAACTCTCCAGAAAAAAAAACAACCGCAAACCGGTTTCGATGCCTTCCCATCCCTAGAGTTTCCGGGCACAATAGCCATTGGAATTTGAACTTTAGTACTGAGATTTCAAGATACATTTAGACCTTCCCGTCCCTACAGTTTCCAGGAACATCTGTCATTGGAATATGAACTTTATCTATTAAGATTTAAAGATCAATTTTGAATGGCTGGAGATGTATGTCTAGTTCCTAGAGATTCTTAGTGCGTATTATTAGGCGCATTGAGTCTAATATTGCGCAACTTAAGTTACAAAGGAATACCGCGCGGGTGGTAAAGAGTTAGTGTAATATGTTTCTGATGTGTTTTTAATTCGGTATTCGTGTGAACTCCTGCGCACTAATAGACACATTACGGTTGTTCGTTGAATGGCTCTTTTTAGTTGTTGTCACCTGTTCATTATGATCTTGTTGCTGTTGTTAACGTTTCATTGTGATTAAGTCTGCGCAAGAGTGCATTTAATAAAGTATTTTAACTTAATAAACTATGTTATCAATCTGACTAGCCTTTGCCCAACTATGTTGGGGTCGGCTTCCAGTCTAACCGGATTCAGCTGAGCACCAGTGTTTTACATGGGGCGACTGCCTATCTGACCTCCACAACCCAGTAACTGGGTAACACGGTACCCCTTGGTTAGACTGGTGTCAGATCTCAAGCTTCTGACTACTCGTAACGACTGTCAAAGATCTTCAAATGACAGCCGGGACCAAAGGCTTAACGTGCTTTCCGAGGCACGGAGGAAACTCGGTATGTTGAAATGGTCACCCATCCACGGACCGACCTCGTCAAGTGTTGCTTAACCTTGAAGATCGACCCGTGCGGCTGTTATTATTTAGCCAGGAGCTCCTCGAATAAAGTATGTTATCCCATGCAAATATATCCTTTTTTGCACAGAAAGATCATCATCTTTAAGAACGAAAAAACATAGTTATTGATTGTGATAAAATATAAATAACCTATTGTTGTTACCTTAGACTCTTCAAGGAGTGTTGTTGACATCGCAAAGCATTTCAAAATAATCGTAGTATTTACCTGTAACAAAAAAACATCAACAAATAAGTACGGTTCTTCATAAATACAGCTTTCAATTGACTTAACCCAGTTTCTTCGGTAAAAATGTAAATAAAACACTTTAATACTTCACAAAAAAGGGCTATTATCTCCTTAATAACTGAAGAAAACATTGGACAAGCCTATTTACCGGGAAAAGGCCTTATGTTCGTACTACGGACATAGGACTAACTCCCTTCAAAGTGTCCCTAAGCGTTGCAACACTAGCGACATATACGGACGTCAATATTGGTAAACAAATTACAGAACCGAGGTGGAAATTTAACTATTACTAGTTTTCTACCAGCGGCTTCGCCCGCGTGAAAAGTGTTTTTTATATCCCAAGGGAACTTAAACTAAATTAAAAGGAATGAAAAGTATTATTTTTCATCATCGTAACAAACATACACACATCCATGCAAACTTTCGCATTTATAATATACTAGCTTCTGCCAGCGGCTTCGCCCGCGTGAAAAGTGTTATTTTATGCCAGGGGAACGTTATACCGGGATGAAAAGTAGCCACATAGGCTATTCCAGGATCTATCTATGTGCCAAATTGCATCCAGATTGGTTCAGCCGAAATTCATCCATGCAAAGTTTCGCATTTATATTATTAGTATGATTTTGATGGTATTGGTAATAAAGATTGAAGTTTCCAAAGATATGCCACGGGCAAGTGGCCAAATAATGAGTCAGGCAAGTGGTTTAACAAAGAAGAGTCTGTGTTTGCCATCTACACGCTACAAAGAAGCATGCTCAAGATATTTGATAGAAACATTCTCAAATTGATAAAAAAGCAATCAATTTACGCAAACGTATCCGTGCTAAGAACTATCAGTTTTACGACAATTGGTTGACTCAACGAAAACAGCACTTACGAAAACACAAATCAAATTACCTGTTAATACCTCTTCGTATTATTTACCTACCCACACACCGATTAAAAACAAAATGTCAACGTTTTCACAAATAGCTTTTAATCGGGAGCTTATCGGAAAAAACCACCACTTAGCTCTAAATTACTTCAATATCTAACTCGACAAAGGAAACATTTTCTAACCGGCTGATTAATAAAACTCGAACTACCCTCGCTTCGGAACTCATCCCATACAAATCCGCTTTCCGTGGAGGATTAAATATTCTTTCAACGTCTACTCAAACACTATGATTAGCAGTTGACCTAGTTTTCTATATATATATATAAAACCTTCTTTTTCTTTTTAATTTAAAAACGGGTTCTTTTATTTTGAAGTAGATAGATATTAATCAATCGTTGATTGAGTATTGCAGCATGCATGTTTATGAAATTGATTTTTTTAATTAATGTAGGTACTTGAGTATTCATTTATTTATGGTATGCGTGTATGAAGGTTTTAATATCGTTTTCCTCTTCTTTTAACTTCATGCAGAAATGTACAAAGGCGTAGAATGCCTCAGGAAAAGTAGTCGTCACATAATTTGGTAAGATTTTGACAAACCACCAAATAGAGCGAAAGGAACGTGGATGCGACGCGATTGGTCAATCCCACTGCACTATTCCCAAACCACTGCAACTCCTGAAAGCCAGAATTATTGTTAATTCTGGCTTTCAGGAGTTGCAGACGGACGATTGCAGATGGCGACCACCAGAAAAGCGCCGAGGCAATGAAGCTCGTCGAAGTCCCGGAGAATGAATGTAACTGTCTTGGATCCCGCAACGAAATTAATCAGTAAAGAATAATGGAGGAGTAAGAAACGCTCGAGGGAAACTAGTTGCCTAGCTGGTTTAAGTTGGCCAACCCCGTCCTTACGGGTTGGGTATTTACCCCAATCCAACCCTGAAGGGTGGTGGATGAAGGCACTGACTCACAAACCAGCTGTCGCCCAAGCAGGTCTAGGTTGGCGTAAGCACCGCGCTCACTCGATTACGAATTGGGACCAACGCGAAAGGCGCGCTCGGAACGGTGCTAAAAGTTCCCCGCGTCCCGCTTGGTAACCAAAGAGACCTAAAAACAACTTGTGCGCATCTAACGACTCTTGCCAAGTTACGTGCCGACAACTATATTACGTTCGACGTTATGTTTTAGTAGAGCAGTTCGTCATTTTCATTCATTCATCATCATCATCATCACCATCCAGCCTTTTCCCAACTATGTTGGGTTCGGCTTCCACTCTAATCGTATTCAGCAGAGTACCAGTGTTTTAAATAAAGCGACTGCCTATCTAACCTCACAACACAGTAAGATCGGTTTTTATAAAACTAACTTAATTTGCTAAAAGACATCCCTTCTCTTTAAACACAAGCAATTCAAGCATTCCATTTTGCAAATGGCATTTAACTCAAAAAAAACAAACACGGCCATCCTGCTCGTCACACGCCCTACCTGTATGTCACCAATCACAAGTCTCAATCCCACCTATCCATTGATGGCGGACTCAGCGTCACAATGCAGTGACAATCAGCTGAGTGGTCTCGAACTAAACGGGTTAGTTTCACACGATCGGCAATTTGATATTAAATCGATAGTGGCTAGTCGAAGCTATGTAGGTATCGAGTTGGACTGATTAAAAGTATGCTACTGTTTTAAAAGGGTTTTTGTGAATTCTGTATTTGTGATTCTCAGGTTACAATAAATTAGAAGAAGGAAATAAAGACGAAAGAAAAAGTATTACAACAAAAAGTAAATAAGTAAAAGTTGGCCAAAATTACTACTACTGCAGATAGTACACAACGCCAAACTAAAACTTATTGTTTAATTACTAAACTTTTAAGGCCTAAAAGCTTCTCAATTTATAGAAACCGAAAAGTTTGGAAGCCTGTTTATAACACTAATTTGAACACACTTTTGAGGCTCAATAAGTAACAAGACAAACTCCATACGTCACTTCCAATCCCACAATTAACACTACTTAACACACATTTGGGACCTCTGGCCACGCCACACCCAAAACCTCGGGAAGTCTTCTGAGGTGAGATAAGATACCAGGAGTCCATGACGGTACAGGATTATAAGCCCACACACGGTGCATATCAAATGGTTTATAGAGAACTTATGCCAGACAGTGACGAGCCTTCTATGGCATGTTGATTTATTGGTGACAGTTTGAAAAGAGATTATGATTAGATTAAGACGGGCTGGTGACCGCAACTCCACGTCTAAGCGCGTATTTTGCGTACGGATTTGAAAAGAGAACTAATTTTTATTTGAGTCTAGTCTAGGTTTTGGTTAAAAGAGAATACGGGGTAAGTTTGAGGTCTTAGGGTTCTCGTAAGTCTTTCGTTCTATTTGGAGGAGGCTTATATTTCCGACTGTTGACTACAGTAAGTTTAAATATCAGGATAATATTGAAGGTTTACAAAACAATCCGCATGAAAATAGACAAGACCAATGGTGGAACAGCCCAAAAATTCCAGTGTATATTCTATGGAATTTCCTCTCTTAAAAAGCTTCAACCATCAAAATCAATTTAATATTAGTGTAGGTTACATAAATATCGTCGAATACCGTTACCAATATTGGACATTGACGTAATGTGGGTGTATCATAATACCTCTACCTGACCCTTTTAAAGGATCATTGGACCTGTCACATAATAAGACAGGTTTAATAATAGTAGCCACTTAGAACAACGACAACATGTTTTTATCAAGAGAGATAGGTGTAATGTTAGTCTAGGTTCTTAAACGATATAACACGGCCATCCTGCAACAAATAGGTGCAATGTTAGTACAGGTTCTTAACCGATATGATACGGCCATTCTGAAACAAATAGGTGCAATGTTAGCCCAGGTTATCAACGGAAATAAACGGCCATTCTGAGAAGCAATGTCATTTATATTTCTGATTATTGAGCACCATATTGTGTTACAGAGTGTAAAATGGATCGTAACTTTGAATTATATTCCGAGGATCAATTTTAGAGTTCGCAGAAAAGATGCAGGAAGGATTCAGTTCCAATGGAGGCTTTCATTCTCGCTTCAGATAAAATATATGTTGATGTTGTTAAATTGTGTTTGTCATTGTTTATTTCTGTAAGCTGATATTGAGCTATGTTTTATGAGAATTGTTTCTGAAAAGTCAGTCACAGTATACCTAATCAAGTTTAAACACTATTCCCAAACACTGCAATTCCTGAAAGTCAGAATAAACAGAGACAATAAACAGATAAAGCTCGATTCGAACGATTGAATTGTCTTGAACCCCGCAATGAAATTAATGAGAAAAGAACAGCGGAGGTGTAAGACAAACAGCATTTCTACTTTACAAGCAGGAGACAGAACAGAGCTAGGTCAAAGGGACGTTTACAACCGGAGCAACCGGAGTAAGTGTATTTTCTTTTTAACCCGCCTAATTACTTTCAGCTAAACACTGAACGAACATACCGACGCGTGATAGCGCCACTTTACCCCGCTGCCCCACGATCACGTGGCTAGAGCGCCATAATCCCCCAATCGCGGGGGTAAACACCGTTGTTTACCCACCACTCAGCGTTTACCTGTTACGGTGTTACCCGACCCTATCTCACCTAAACCCACCTCTATTTTGTTTACGATAACTTCATAATATGCGACGGCCATTCTGAGTTCTATATTTAATTATTTTTTATTGGCGTTTGGTTACAAGTGGTTGTCAAATATTGTTGCAGTAGATATTCTCTTCTAGTGTTTGAAACTACAAATTGCATTATCCAAACTCGAAGCAGCCGAAGCAAACTTTCCGTCACTTTTATAGGAAATGCCTGACCAGTGTGTTTATGCAGAGTTTTTATCGTACTCACTCGTGACAACGTAAACGATCTCTTATGTCAAAATGTATACAAAAAAAAGAGATTTCTCCTTACCGTCACCAGACGGCGCTTATCCAGTTTCAATACAAATTGACGTTTACGTTAACGCGATCTAGCGTGAGACAGAACTCGCACTAAGGCTTCAATGTGCTTATTCCGGGTTTTTTAACGTACTTACTCGTGACAACGTAAACCTCGTATATTCCTTTCTCGTTTTGACAATCAAAAGTGCCTTTTAAAGAATGGGTTTTTAATTAAAATAAATCATTTGACTGAATCAAACGCATGCATTGCTATTTTGCAGAACCTCTCAAGAATTTTTTCCCTACCTAAACCATCGAATTTATAATGAAAAAATAATCACTGATGATGTGAGATACAATATTATCATTTCAAGAAGCAATACCATCAATACTACTGAACACTTTAACCTAACATTTACTCAAACAATTCCCATTTTATCATCGACACGACTCAACACGATCGAAACTCAACACAGAGCACTCTATAGACTATACTCTCCGTATCAATATACCCGATGATTTAAACGTAATTATGAGGGTATTACGAAAATTTCATAATTATTCGCCATTCCTTCAGCTAACGAAGCACTCAAATGAAGAATTCGTTCCGGAATTTGGGAAGGAAGCCTTAACCTAATTTCGGGAGGCTCTACCCAAGTTGAAGGTACTGTATTGACCTGTAGGTAAAATAAAATAGAAGACAATCTGGATGATATTGCCATAACATTAGAAAAAAATAACTGCTTCCTTACCTACATAAAGAAAACAAATAATCATGGTGTTGCCATATTCTTATAGCTTATTTTTTTTGCTTTTGATAATTTTCAGAGGGTTCTGCTATTAATCTTTTTGGATCTAATATCTAAAGAACCTTGCGAAGTTTTTCTGTCTCTTATTATTTTTAACCCCCGCCGGCAAAAGAGGGGTGTTATAAGTTTGACGTGTGTTGCTGTGTATCTGTGTGTCTGTCTGTGGCATCATAGCGTCCAAACGGGTGAACCGATTTTGATTTAGTTTTTTTTGTTTAAAATGTGACTTAATCGAGAGTGTTCTTAGCTATGTTTGAATAAAATCGGTTCAGCCGTTCAAAAGTTATGGGCGTTTTACTGTTTGAATCGGGGTGTTTTCGAAAGATATCGTGTCATAATTACGTGTTCAATAGATTGCCGATCGAAGCGTATCTACTATGTACTTGATAAATTATGTAGCATGAAATTAAAATGTGTCGGGGGTTTTTAAATTTTGAAATATTAGGTACGTACGATTGTACCTACTTGTTAATGACACGAGAAAGTAATTCTAGCAACAACACCTAATGTTATTTTAGTCCCAGTAAATAGTATTACGCATCATTAATCATATTTAAACAAATAATAAACATTATTTCGACTGTCAACTCCCCAGTTAACCAAAACCAGCCAGTAATTATAAATAATTGCTATAAAATAAACAATTTTGATGAATGACACAATGGCTCGACGCAAAACGAGGTAAGTGAAAAATAGACAAATCGGTCACGGCCGGCCAAAGATACGGTAGTTTCATGATTACCGAAAAATAGTACAGTTTTGTTTATTTACTCAGACGCAGGTGCTAAACTTTACTCTGGTTCAGATAGATTTCTTAAAAACCATGAAGGATAATGTAGAAACGTAAACCGTAGTTTCAGATGTTTTATTTTCACGTAAACAGCCGTTACACAATGTTGTACATGCGTTTGCGTACATTACAGTCTAATAAAAAACATTTTATTTCAAAGCCTCTAAAATGAGCTACTTGACATTGGGGTGCCTTAAAATAGACTCCGCTAGTCATAGTTTTAAGTTTAAATCAGTATGGCAGTCAGAACCACTACCATCTTGCTGATACGACTTTTTTTTATACGACCTTTTTAACAGCAACTAGGAATAGTAAATATCTGAGTTTGGCAATCTTTTTTATTGATACCTGAGATTTAACTAATCCTTTAAGCCATTTTCTTCAATGCCCAAGCAAATTGAAAAGGTGATCATCGACGTAAAGACAGATGCGCTTAACCAAACAAAAACCTCTTTTTTTTTCTTTGGTTATAAATAACCCTGCTACATTTCAGTGCTGATTAAGACATTATTCCTCCAAGATCGTTTCCTAACGCCGTAATCGATCGCCATCCAATGCCTAGCCGAATAAATTCATATGTACACAACGCGACATGTAATAGCAGTACCATAAAACATACTTACATCAGGTACCAGCTTATTTTCGAATTTCGAACGCCACTGTCGTCTACTAAAAGCTAAGAGATGAATTACGACGCTTTTCGACGTTAATATGTGATGGAATTTTAGAGGAATTTTCACGTACGACGCTCTGCGACGGGCATGTCAAAAATATTTTAAAATTTGGATTTTTTGAGTTATGGCGATGTTTTGTTAGCGTAGCTATCTATTATGTACAAAATTGGATAAAAAGTCAAATTGCTAATAAATCCAATAAATAATTTTGATTACAATCATAACACAAACACTTCATATTTATCAGAAAACAAGATGAAAAGATGGAAAGAATACCACTAAGTATCTAAGCCTTAGCAGATAGACGACATACGCCTATCGGGGGGTGTCAGGGGTGAAGAAGGGGAGGCATTACCACTTTAGCAAATTACTTTGTCCCTACAGAATACCCAGCTTTGTCGCGGATTCGATTTTATCAAACAATAACGCCACCTTCAAGGAAAATTCATCTTTGTCTGAAAACGTGCAAAACTCAATACCTCTTTCTTTACCTTTTGCGTCGAATAAAAACAAACAATTCTCAAACTTTAATATCGTCGTTAAAAACACCGTTTCGAAATTCAAAAAATTACAATAAACATTCCGCAAAAGGTTGTGAATGTTGCCAGTGAATTGAGCAATCCAAACGTCTGTGCGCCGCCAAAAACGTAGCATACAGGATGCCAAATAAAAACCGACGGGCGACAGTACAACCCATAATTTTTGCCTTAAAACAAGGGACCCGTGTTGGCAGTGGTTCTCAACGTTCGAAAGAGGGGGCGAGGGGCGTAAGCGATTTGTAAGAACCGATGAAAGCTCTTCAGATATTGGAGTACAGGGTTGTCAACGCTCCTAATGGATATAACGGCATTTTATTTTTAGTTCCAATAAGAACGTAATTAAAGTGAACGTTTTCTTCGGAACGGAGTTATGAGGTTCTTAAAACGGTGCGACAAAAAGCTACTTAGTGAGGAGAGTAAATAGAAGAGTTTGTAGCTGTTTAGAAATAGATTGGAAGTAAATATCGGATGTTTTTAGAAGGCAGTTGACACAACATTCAAACAAATGACTAATGGTTAAGCATTTCCTTCAAAACATACCTTGTTGTTTGGATGAAAAGTCTGATACCTACAACCTGGGGGTCTTTAAGTCAGGAGCGAATAGGTTAATCTAGACAAACCTCACTGCCGACCACATCATCGTTGCGGTAGTGGGCAAACGCGGACCATAAAAAAAAAACATATTTTATTCATTTCTCTCTGGTCCGATAGTATCTGATTTTGGGATGTCTCAGTTGAGGAACTTTAAAACAAAACTAGCATGATATCTCAATTAACAAAAAACTAAGCCAAGTCTAACCTCGCTAAGTCTAACCTCAAATTTATTCGCACCAGCTTAGATCCTTAGTATTCTCTGGGCCGATAATATCAGATTTTGGGATACCTATGTTGAAAAGTTCTAAAGTAATGCTAACATATCTCAATCCTCCTTTATTTGAAGCCGGTAAAAATATCCAGTTCAGTCTAACCTCAAATTCCCACCAGCTTAGATCCTAAGTGGTGGTGGATTAGTAGGAGTTTTTCGCATCTATCGTGCGTGTGCGGTACAGTTTGTATAGGATCAAAACGGATGATTGAATCTATTCGTGTTGATTGACACTTGATCCGTGTTGATGGAATTGTGCGTTTGTTTTGTTTAGTAACTAAACATCGGATTATTTTAGAAATTTGCAAGATGAATTTGTGAATTTTGTTTTATTAGAATTTTCTTACTGAGGGTGGGGCAAGGTGAATTTTTATTTAAGGTAGTTTATTCCGTGAATCCGTGATACTGCTACGATTATGTTTAAATTAAACGAAATATAATAAGATAAAATAAAGCAAACTTCATAGAGGAATTCTTCCTATAAGATGTATGTACTGTCTGACCATGTAGGAAAAATTGCTCTTGATCGCAGCATATGCTGTGATAGGAGTCTTTTTGGTCTCGCACAGATTATTATTAAAAAAAATTATCTGTTTTTTTTTTCTCTTGCCGTGTACCTATCTCTTGTGCCAGTCACAAATACACAAAAATTTTCAAAGTTTTTTTTTTCTTTCTGAATACTGAAAAAGCATTGTCCCAAAAATTACATTATGAGGTAACCGTCTACTAGCCAGTGATCTCCGAAGGGTGTGCAGAGGTGTATGACCCCCTCAATTCTCTGAGAGGCATCAGGTCCCATGTGGTAGGTCCCACGGGTACACTGTGTGATGGGGGCGAGACGATGTAACTGTTGTAAGACAATGGTATAAAGATTATTAGATTTGTATAACAATTGTTTGCGAATCTTGCGTGGTTGAGTTTGCGGCTTCTGCGTTCCGCTTTTTCATCGGCTGTTTGCTATTTTTCGTTTGGGAAATTAAGGGCTGATTTTTCAATCGTCAGATAACTTTTTTTAAGAATAATTATGGCGTTTTTTTATGCAAAAACTGTCGTACTTACCTACCATAATGTTTTTGTACTTATACGAGTTAGCTGAAGGTAAAAAGTCCATCCAAAAATAGTTCCACGTAATATTCCGCTCAAAATCACAATAAACTACACGTGGATGCAAAATTTCAATCGGATTACAGAAAATGGATATCAAATCGATCACCAGATTTGACCTTTAGAACAGTTTGAAAATAGAATAGTTCACCGTTCGAAAATAGAACAGCAATGTTTTTTTTTTCAATTTGCTTTTGGTATGTTTTAATGGTTAGAACAGTTTTGAAATAGAATACGACCGTTTGAAATTCGAACACCACTGTGTTTAGTTATTCGTTGCGTTCATGATTTACCACTGTAATTTTCCAACCTGTCAACACAGTTTTCAGTTAGCTATTTCACTACAAATTATATCTTAGCAGCAAAATCTAAGCACATTTCCAAAGATTAATGCACGAACTGCTTCAGAAACGTTATTCTAACAGACAGAACTGTCATGGGGTCGAGAAATCAGGTCAAGGCTGTTAGCTAATCAATCCTTAATACTGTTGGATATTCATTTAGCTTTGCCAACGTTTGTGGTTCGTTTTAGGGAAGGAATTATATTCATAGGAATTATTAGGAGTTTCGTTGTAACTCGAAATTTTATAGGGTAATTTTTTGAAGTTGGAACGGATGTAAATTGCGACTTTATATTTTTTTTAATTTTATCACGAAAAAAAGTATGCAACTCTTTATGATATTGTCATATACCTGATGTAACAATTACTTTTATAACTTTTTCGTGTGCAATTCATAAAAATAATTTGCATTCTTTTGTTACGGGCCAGGCTGAATACAGTTAATTCTTTCTTCAACGAGGGCTGAAAATGCACTGGGAGTCAGGTAGATAAACAAAAAGTCTGATCTAAATTGTTGATGATCTCAACGGTCAGTTAAAGTTCGTTAAAAGAATGCAAGAATTAAATGAGTCACGGTTCTTAGAAAGATCTCATCGCATTCGTTCTTCTTTACTGCGTTATAATTACATGCATTTCAAATTAATATGAATTGTCCCAAGACTCATTCAGACCTGACATCTTTTTAAATAGTCCTAAACAGTTGTCACGGCAGAAAAACCAAAACCATTCTCCAGGGTAACTAAACAAAATCAACCTTAAAAGAAACACTCAGACCAGACATCTTTTTGCGACACTTCAAATAGTTGCCACTACAAAAAAAAAAAACATTATTATTCTATAAATGTAAATCCGCTTAACAAAAAAGCAAATAGGTTGGCAACCCTCAATACAAGAGGACTTGGAACTCGCTGCGGTTGCAAAATTCCCGCTCCAAAGGTCACTCACCCCACTCATTAGGCGTTAGCCGTGACGTCAGAGATGTCACGTATTTTTCTATTGATATTGTCTTTTAAAGTATTTTAGGGATAGTGTAATGGTTTGGTGATTCTTGAAAGGGTTTAATTTAGATTAGAATCGTCGAGACATATATGGCCAGGTAATAAACTTTGGGCAACTAAAGGCAGACATGAGCGAAGCGCCAATACGAAAACGATGCGACAAACCTTTTTGTACTGTATGAAAACGTGTTGTCGCATTGTCACGTCGCTTCTGTCTGCAAGAAACTTAACATAGATTCTCAACTCTTAAGTACAGATGAAGTGTACAATTATATTGCCCAGCAAGATCATATAAATTATGTTTTAATCTATCGTTTCCCATCGCTTCTTATCTGTGCATAAAATATAAGAAACGTTTTATTTATATCAAAACTTAGAAATAAACATAAATGTTCGACATTTTTTTATACGCACTAATGTTTTACAAGCAATAACTTCTTTAGAGCATTTTATAATCCCCACGAATTATAAATTAACCCAACGTTTTCGGCAGACACTAAAACATTATTACATTTTAAAATTCAGTAAATCATAAACAACATCAACAGTCAAACAGTTGAAACATGTCATCTATAAAAAAAGTTCCTAACGCTTACGACATTCAACGACCAAAAAATCTTGACAGACGGAAAAATATGGAACTAATAAAAATGCACCGAATCTGACAGGTCTTTGACGTTTTCCTTAGCAGGCAGCGCCGCCTGTGAACGGCAAAGTTACAGTTGGCGTTCGAAATATAAAAAAACATTTGAATGTTTATGTTCATCGTTCTACATTCGGTTTATTTTGAAATAATATTTTGATAGATGTCTTTTTGTTGAGATGTATATTGTCTTCATTTCCTTTTTAAATCTCATCAATTAGTTATGTGAGCTCACAGTTAAATATTGAATAATGTTCCTGTATCGGTTTTATTTTAGAAGTTGCTTGAATCTCTGAAAGCACTACCGTAGTTCTTTCAAAAATGCTGCCTGTTTGAACGTCATTTTTTGTTACCCTTCTACGATAACCCAAGTGATTAAAAGGGTTGGTCACATTATGTGCCAGAACTAAACCATTTTGTAACCCCGGACAACAAATAAATTTTATTTTCCAAATAATATTTCACGAACGTCAATTCAACAACTAAATAAACTTCATATCCTAGTTGGGGTATTAATTACAAAGCTTAGCGCACACGCGAGGGCCACAACTGTAAAACTATTAGCGAGGCTGTCCGAATAGTTGGAAATAGTTTCCTTGGCTTGCCGCCAGGAGCGCTAGTGATAGATCGGGTCGCCTTGCATTTGACATGTTGTAAACAAAAATAATAAATAAAAAGCGTACAGTACAACATGTTTTGATGTATGTGTATTTCGTTTTGGGTTATAGCTCGAGTTTTATTGGTTTCACGGTAAGATTAGAAATGACGTGACGTTTTTATGGGACGGTCGGGCGTTTATGTTGATTGCCAATTTCTGGCGTGATTTTTTAGGTTATCTCCGGAGATTGACAGCGTAATTATTGCATTAGGGATGTGAGAGTTAAACTGGTTTTTGAGTGGTTCTGAATTTAGTACTTAACGCGTAGAAAAAGGTGTTTGAAAAATTCTCATCGGTACGTAATCATGCTCCATATTAAAAATGAAGGAAAAATTTATCACGTAACTCAAGCAAAAACGTAACCAAACTTCCTAAACGCCAGCTAAATATGAAAAACACCAAGAAATTACTTTTTAAAACGAAACACCACCATCAAAACATTATGAGCTCGCTCAATGCGCATCCCGAAGCGTTCCGAAGCAAAGTTTGCAATTTACAACTTTAGTTCTCTGACAAGTACTTACAAGACTTAATATCTCGCCGCTATGTACTCAGCTTTATTTGGACGAGTATTTAGAAGTATTCCTTGAGGACGTGTCTGGCTGAAAGCGAGACGGTGATACTGTGGCGAAGGAAAAGCGTTGTTTTTTTTGACTTTTTACTTTGAACGCCTATTAATTGCATTTTTTTTTTTGGATACGCGTTTGACCAGTATCTCACGTGTTAAGCGATGCTGCATAATTATGCCTATTCTTTTATTTCACTTAAATATTTAGACAGGTGAGATGGGCAGATGGCATTGTTGCCATTGCGGGTAGAACGTGGGTGAGGTTAGCACAGGAACGTGGTGATAGCTACGAGAAGAGAGAGGCCTATGCTCAGCAGTGGGCGAAGTCGGGCTGTGGATGATGATGATGATGATTTAGACAGGTTAAATAAATTGAAAAAACCTGTCCAAGTGCGAGTCGGACTCGCGCACGAAGGGTTCCGTACCATTAGCGAACATATCACTATTGTTGTATGGGAGCCCCACTTAAATATTTATTTTATTCTGTGTTTAGATTTGTTGTTATAGCGGCAACAGAAATACATAGAGACAAAATTTCAACTGTCTAGCTATCACGGTTCTTGAGATACACCCTGGTGACAGACGGACAGACAGACAGACAGACGGATCGTGGAGTCTTATTAATAGGGTCCCGTTTTTACCCTTTGGGTACGGAACCCTAAAAAATCGGTCCATTTTCACATCAGTTTAACATGCCCACCAATGTGATGTAGGCTTAACGGCTATCACAAACAGGTGCGACGCGACAACGCGACAATGCTACAAGATGGCTCGTTGAATATTCATAGAATTTGTTCAATGGATAATGTTACCAGTAGAATAGATTCTGTGAAATATGGTGGTCGCAACATTGTCGCGTCCAGAGTCCAGACTATCAACGGGAACCTCAAGTCCTAAGGGAAAAAAGTTCTTCACTAAAGGTAGACCAGTAAAGTTACTCGGGTCAGTACTCAGTACTAGTAGCAAAGTGTAGTGGTTGAGTGGTAATTATGTGAGGTCAAAGAAAAGGAGAAAGCGTTTAACGTAAATAAGTTTCTCTCATATTTAGGTCTAGCCTGGGTAAGTACTGTAGGCAAAGTTGTCGCGAGTTCTGTGCTAAGTGAAGTATTTTTATTAAATGTTACAGTTTGTTTTTAAAAGTTTGTAAAGGTGTTTGTAACACATTCATGAAAGGTTAAATGGATTTTAAAGATGTATAGCAGCAAAAAAGAAATAGGATACATTTATCAAAGTAGATGATGAAAAACAAACTGCAGTTCTAAGGTCATAAGGATTCTTTTTGCCTTTTTGACAATTTATTTGTGGTCGGCGCAAGCGCAACACATCTTCTTATTCCATACTTTTCTTTTAGTCATCATCATCACAACACAGGTCTCATCTCTGTGAGAGGAAATGGGCCGAAATCCACCACGCGGGCTCAGTGCGGGTTGGTGGATGTCACATGTCTTCGAATTTTTGGTTCTAAGACATTTTCCTCACGATGTTTTCCTTCATAGTTTTGAGAGCAGTGGTGGTGAAATAATTTACACAAAGTAAAGCACCTGCCTAGGTTCGAACCCAATAGCTCGCCGTCTGATAAGGACCAGGCCCGAGTCGACGGCGCGTAGTGTTCCACGCGCGCCTCAAAGAGATGTCAGCAAAATTGACGGGTTCATTAGGGCCGATGCCTGTCTGGGTCGCGGATAAATTTGAAAAAGAGTTACCGCGGCCCTGGCACAAGCAACTGAAGGAACACGGGTGAAGAGAGAAGTCATTTGATGATTCCAGACCCAAAAAAAAAAAAATCGTACCCAAAACTTACAACTTGTAAGTCGCGGCCGGTACCACTGGGCCACCACTGGTCTTTTAATCGTTATCTCGGTAATCACTATCCTATCTATATCTATACTTAATATTATAAAGAGGAAAGATTTGTACCTATTTACGTATTTTTGTATGTAACTAATAAACTTAAAAATCACTGGCCCGATTTAAAAAAATCTTTCACCGTTGGGAAGCTACACTAACCCCGGGTGGCAATTTTGACGACTGCCGAAGGAGAGTAATGTGTTTATCAGTCTATGTATGTATGTATGCTTTTTCCTAAGTGGCGTTCTAGAGACCGTCGCGTTGGCCGATTTTGATGATTTTTACGTCAATCGATTCGTCTATACCCTGCGTGTGTCACCGGCTACATTAAAATTGGAAAATAGAAAAATGGCGGCCTTTGGACGCCATATTGTGGGGGACAACATTTTTTTTCTTTCAAACCCATCGTGTGGGGTATCAAAATGAAGAGTTTTAAGGGGAGATTTCAAAAATATAATAATTTTAAATATGTTTAAGTGTACCTAAATCTAAAAAAAAATAACTAAAAAGTTATAAATAAAAAAAAGTTAAACGAACGATCTAATAAAAACCCGACTGCTTAAAAAGCGAACTAAAAAGACATAAACAAGAACAAAATCATGCTGTGCAGTATCCTCCGAATAGATCTGGTTTTGGTCAGCCAGGTCGCGAATACGTATCCTCCGACTGCACAGCATGATTTTGTTCTTGTTTGTATCTTTTTAGTTCGCTTTTTAAGCAGTCGAGTTTTTATATTTTTTTCAATTACCTTTTTTTATCCCTGTATTCCCACGGGAACGGGAACTACGCGGGTGAAACTGCGAGACGTCCGCTAGTATTACATATTACAGTGCTGAAAGTATCAACAGAATTTACAGCATAATACCCTTCCTCGCTAAAACCATTACCAAAAATGGGCCATAAATAAATAAAAAATTAGGCCCACATTTACACCAACCGACATTAAGTATCGACCAACAAAATGAAGGGTAGTCTTACATTTTTAATAATTTGACGTCCACACCGTACGTGCCGATTTTCAGCCTCTGAGGTTTGCAATATACTGTGATTAAATACAATTTGGGCCGTTCCCGAGTACCCTCCAGCACTTCCGGGAAGCCTAGCGACTTCCGCCGCCCGACTTCCGTGAGGATACCGCGCGTTATTTCGTTTTTTTTTTTTTCAAGTAGCTCTTTTGGGCGAGTGCCTTTTTGTCATGAAATAAAGTTTTTTTCGCGGAAAAAATGTAAAAATGTAGGTGTACATTTTGTATTTTTATGGGGTGTCGTATTTATAAAAGGAATGGTGGCTGTAAATGATGGTGTCGGAGGTTTGTGGACGGACTTTTAAAATGGTCTTTAGGAGCGAACTCTCACGCTTTTGCGCTTGCGCTACAGGGTAAACAGGTTTCCAGGTAAGCTTATAATAAACTTCGCGTTTTAATTAATCTATACATCTATACCAATAATATAAAGAGGAAAGATTTTTTTGTTTGTTTGTTTACCGAGTAAGCTCCGAAACTACTGGACCAATTTTAAAAATTCTTTCCCCTATGGAAAGCTACATTATTCCCGAGTACATAATAGAAACATAGGCTATAATTTTGACGGGAGCGTAGCCGCGGGGGTCAGTTAGTATATTATAAAGCTGAAGAGTTTGTTTGTTTGAACGCGCTAATCTCAGGAACGACTGGTTGGAACTGAAAAATATTTTTGTGTAGGATAGTCCATTTATAGAGGAAGGTTATAGGCTATATAACATTACGCTACGACCAATAGGAGCGGAGCATAAATGAAAAATGTTGCAAAAACGGGCAAAATTATTCCTTTTTGAGAGCTTCCGTAAACGGTTTAAGTTAGGTAACAATCATGTAGGGTAGGTAGGGTAGATGGGTAGGTAGGTAGCCAGTTGACGGGAGCGATGCCGCGTGGGACAGCTAGTATTAAAATAATCTTCTTTATCCTACAACCAACATTCCCGTTCTCCAGTTATTCAGTCCCTAGTTTATTTTGAAACGATCACATATAATAACAAACTGTCATGAAGCTTGTTACCAAAAAGCGCTGATAGATTAATAACAAACGAAAAATAATATTAAAAAAATCTTACACCCCAACTATTTTGTTCGGGTGTTCCTTGTCTGTCAGTATGCAAACAACAGTGCTATTACAACATTAAAAGTACACCCCCGAAAATACCGTAACAATTTTGAAACGAAAGCAATAAAGACTAAATTCAAACTTCAGAACACCAGACAAGCAGTAAAATCAAACTTTGCCAACAACACAATTCAATTTGACAAGTACGAACAAACAATTCTAAACTTTATCTGGAGGTGGTAAACGTCAATTTTGAACGTAAACATCCAAGATGGCGACCATGTGGTAGTCTAGTTAACAAAATATATGAAGAGGATTGTTTATGGTGCATCCTGTTGATAGACATTAAGAGGTTTTGTCTCAAAACGGGATGCTGGGTAACTATAACAGATTGAGGACGGAAGGGCATCTCTGACTAAATGGTAGGTAGGTACCAGGATAAAAGGACATGGTGAGAGATGGCTATTAGAAGGTAGTTGACGATTGTTAGATGGTAATATATTTAGAAGTAGGTATCTAAAAGCCCCACACTTCTAGCTTTCGAAGCAGTAGCTGAATTTGGACAAAATATTTTAGCAGGCAATAAGTAAGGCTCCCCTCAGACAGAATGCGACAACGATGAAGTAACACTTTTTATAGAACAATTTCAATTGCTGCACGGATTAGAACATTTGTTGCAATGTCGCGTCGCATTTGTCTGCAAGAGACTTACTAATTACTAACTTACTAATTGGTATCAAGTGTGAAGCAAATTAAAACATTCTTTGGTATCGTATTAAAACCTTAAACTGACGATTGGTCCCGATAAAGATACCTACCAGACCATAAATAAACCTAATTTTATTTCTCATTTCCTTAACAGTTCTTCCAAATTAGGTTTCCGAATTCAAATTGTTTTTTTCCTGTTGAAAAAAGTAACACCAAAGCAAATATTCTTAATTAAAAATGGCGGGAGACAATTTGATAATAAAGATTTCGTGACAACGGTTTGTTTTTTATATAAACGATTTTGGTTTAAAAGTTTTTTGCTGGCTGTAATAAGGACTTAATTAGTCGAGAAACAAGGCATCGGGACAAAATAAATCTTCCTCAACTTTCAATTAATTAATTAGGTACTTAAAATATTTTGGAGGTGTGATTTATTTTAAAGAATAAGTCACCACCGGACTGCCAGAGGTCGCAACGCCAAGTTCTGTGACATTTTCGACGTTTTTTGTGGACCACATCCTCCGCGAAGGACCATTATGTATGGGCCTTCGCGCTGCCGATGATTCGAGCTTTTAGTTATTCGAGATTTTAATCGAGGTAGTGAACTATCGCACTCATAATTTATCGATTTCAAATATTATGGAGTTAACGTTTCCGAGCAAGTGTTATTTGATCTCACGTCATTCGATTTCAAGTAGGGCACCCCTGTTCAACAATAAAAATTTCTGTGAAATTGTCGATAAGCCTTTAGATATCTCATTCTTACAAGTGGGAAATTACAAATTGAGTTCAGGTTTATTGCAGTAGCTCCAGATACACTGCTGCACAATTATTGCAGTAGCTCCAGATACACAGCCGCATCCATCATACATTTATTGCAGTTGCTCATACACTGCCGCATCATACATTTATTGCAGTAGCTCATACACTGCCGCATCATACATTAATTGCAGTAGCTCCAAATACACTGGCGCATCATACATTAATTGCAGTAGCTCCAGATACACTGCCGCATCATACATTTATTGCAGTAGCTCATACACTGCCGCATCATACATTAATTGCAGTAGCTCCAAATACACTGGCGCATCATACATTTATTGCAGTAGCTCCAGATACACTGCCGCATCATACATTTATTGCAGTAGCTCATACACTGCCGCATCATACATTAATTGCAGTAGCTCCAGATACACTGCCGCATCCATCATACATTTATTGCACTAGATCCAGATACATTGCCAATGGCCTGCTAATGGTACGGAACCTTTCGTCCGCGAGTCCGACTCCACTTGGCCGGTTTTGTCGTTTTCTAATTCCTGCTGCAGTATAACTCGAAATTTTAATACAAGAAACAGCCGTTTACAAAAAAAGCAGTTAGCTGCAGACTACCTCCATCTTTTCTATTAAATTGCTAAAGCAGGTAGCCATTTTAATATACTATACAACAGCATACTTCGGCTCGGGGATTATTGGTGCTACCGTTGAAACTTTCAAGACCGGACTCCCGAAATTGAAGCCCTAAACTGGGCCACCTGAAAGCAATTTCAAGTCGCTTGGAGCTGATTTTACGAAATGTGTTTTGTTGCAATATAACGGTACGATTATGTAACTTGTTAAGGCTCCCACAGAAAGCTTCGACTATGACAGCGACGGTACATAGTATTTTTTTATGTATAGCTTTTTTGCTTTATAAATATTTATATTAAGCGGTAATGTTCCTTACTGCCAATTTCTGCAGCTAGGTGTCTCAGTAAAATTCATGTAGGAAAAAACCCGCTTCAATCCCGTCTATGGATAAGCAACTGTTTTTGAGATTATCCTACAGGAATATAACTACTGTGTCTGAAAATAAATATATTATTTATTATAATATTAATGTGCATGTTTTTAACCTTTTGGTATTGTTTTTACATATTTAAACGTTTACACGGGTGAACCTCTTGCAAAAACGACTGCAAAATTAAAAAAGTACAAAAAAAAATCCCTATTGCATTGAATGCGACTTTAGTAATATAATCTGCGATGGTGTTTTGTTTCGTCATAGCACGGGTAATAGCATCCAAATATGAAACCAAACAAACATCTAATCACAATCCCATAGACAAAACAAGAGGACTAAGCAGTTTCATGAACTAGCAGGCAATAGACATAATACTTATGCAAATAAGGCAGATGCCGGCTAAATACTAAAGCGGAGTGTACAATGGTTAGTGTAGCACTAAAATACGGAAGCACTCAGGAAAAGATTTAATAATAACTGCCAGATATTTTGGTCATGTTATAAAAAAATAATAAACACTTATATTATCACACTTCACACTATAATATTATAAAGGCGAAAGTTTGTAAGTGTGTGTGAGTGTGTTTTTATGTTTGTTACTTTTCACGTTCAAACGGGTGGACGGATCTTTTTATCTCGGGAATAAGTTCCCTTGGGATAATTTTCGTACATCACGCGGGCGAAGCCGCTGACAGAAGCTAGTTAATTCATAATAGTCCGCTGCTGGACATTTGTCTTCACTATGGATTTTTTGACACTATTTGCAATCCCTACAGCTTCTGATAGCCAGAATCATCAGTAACGACAACTAGAAATTCGCAGAGTCAATAAAGTTCGAGTCCGAAACGATTCAACTGCCTTAGATCCTCATGAAACGAAATTAATCGCAAAATAAATGCCGAGGAGTAAAAAAAACTTAAAGATTATGGGAATATCGCCATAACCACTATGCTTGACAAAAGAATTTCTGCCATGCCACACAAATGTAACTGCCAGGCAGCAAAGAAGACATTGCTGCTCAAAGTCTTGACCAAATCCCCCAGTTGTTTTTTACGATTCCCAAGACACAAAAGGGATAACAAGGACAATACAAAAGACTTTTCTCATTACTCTTAATTTAGTGCCCAACTTTAGTTTTAGTGCTAAACTTAGTATAATGTGAACGCCGCTTTAGTCCTTCTTGTTGAATCATCGACGTGAAAGATTAGGGCTGCAACTCAAGGATTTAACTTCTAAGATGAGGTGTATTAAGTTGACAGGGTTGCCAAAACACTGTTTTGTTTAAAGTTGGTAGTGCTTATAATTTTAAGTTGTTCGGTTGGTAGGGATTGAAGTTTTAAGTGGGGGTTGTTAGCTACTTGTTAATTTTGCGAAACGTACGGAAATCGAGTTACGACGCGAGATTTTCATATTCTGTTAGATATTTTTTTACCGGTTATGTGCCGTAATTATCGAATCAATGTAAAAGCAATTGTATCTCGCGTGCATCCACGTTTTAGGCACTCCCGGGGTTAAAGGGGTTTTTGTGTGTGTTGCGCACGTTTCCATACAAAATTGATTTTAAATTATTTTAGTGTAGTTTTCTAAGTATTATACTAATATTATAAAACTGAAGAGTTTGTTTGAACGCGCTAATCTCAGGCACTACTGGTTGGAATCGAAAATTATTTTTATTAATTATTATATTTATTATTTTATTTTTGTGTTGGTTAGTCCATTTATCGAGGAAGATTATAGGCTATATAACATCACGCTACGACCAATAGGAGCAGAGCATAAATACAAAATGTTGCAAAAACGGGCAAGAATCATGTATGTAGGGTAGGTAAGCCAGTTAACGGGAGCGAAGCCGCGTGGGACAGCTAGTTTAAGGATAAAACTCAGGTAAATCCTACTGATAAGGTGATCTAATATGTGTAGATTTTGTACATATCAAATCATTTTATTCAAAATGTATAACAGGAAAAAGATAATATTATATGAAGTTACCTACCTTCATACTATATTTGATCATAGTCAAATATAGAAAAACCAATTAAATTATTTTTAGTCCGTCAAACAAAGTACCTACATACTAGTAAGTTTTTCATGGCCACATAATCCATTAGTAACACAGCTATATTTTAAATTAATTCCCAAACAATATCCAATTCTACCCTTCAAATCTCACCTGAAAATCTGAATAAACAAAAACAAAATTTCAATTTGCAATTGCGAACCCTTCTCCGTTCTCTACGGATCTCAGCGCAAATCCCAGTTTGATCGACTTCCAAGTCCTTCAAGCGATACCCTTAGTTTTGCTTAGGGTTAGCTTGTGAGGTCCATTTCGTACCGGAGACATTATGGTGTAAGTAACGGTGATCCATGATTGGCATGTCAACTTTGATATGGCTTTCGATTATTTTTTATTACTGTCCTGTTATAGAGTTGTGTTCTAAATTTGAAAGGATGTGTGGCCTCGTTGGTGACAGTTTTGATCTTCAGTTTGAAAAAAAGAGTCCTTCGATTTGTGCAAGGAGGTTACTTGAAAGAGGTCGTTGCTTCGATTTTTACTACAAAATTATTGAGTTTTTTTAAATAAAAGGTAGGTACTATACTCGGAATTTTAATTCGATTCCAGATTTGACAATTTCAGTGTTGCAACGTTATGACAAGTACTAAATAGTGACGTTGCAAAATTATTCGATATGGAAATGGAATATTTCCGGATCGATTCTTCTCGTTTATAATTTTACTCTCGTAAACTAAGTATATCAGGAAATTAAATATTTCTGAACCGATAATTTAGTTTTGACGATTAATTAACGATTTGAGACTTTTCTTTTATAATTGTGTGTGAAATAAATAAAAAAAGTGATCATGAGAACAAACACAACGTAACAACACTTTAACAAAAACCCAACAAAATATCGATTCGCAATGAAATAAGATATTCGTGCAGTCACACTGGGAGAATGAAGCCGAATGACACGATAAACAAAATGGCGATAGCTGCACGAGCGCGCACGGGTTGCCAATACTGAAAACTATCGAGGCTCTTGTAGTATAAGTTTTGTTTTTAATATAAAAACAAAAATATTAACTTTTTATAAAATAGAGCAGCGATTACTAATTAATAAATAATTATTATGAATAATTATGTATTTATTTAAATAAAAATCAATAATTTAGTCTTTAATTGGCACACTGATGGCACACACACTGATTGTTTATCGATTTTTGTGTTCATCACTACACTATTATATGTGGTATCACTATTTCACAAAATGACAGTAGCTAATGTCAAATCTGGAATCGAATTAAAATTCTGACTATAGGTATGTTTTATAAATCGGACACACATTCTAGGCACGATTTTTGTGTTCATCACTACACTATTATATGTGGTATCACTATTTCACAAAATGACAGTAGCTAATGTCAAATCTGGAATCGAATTAAAATTCTGACTATAGGTATGTTTTATAAATCGGACACACATTCTAGGCAGTCATCCCTTCTAAACCTGGTAAATACTGTGAATAGTTCTTTATACCACGATTCGAATAGTATTATCATAGTTTATTCGAGAAGTAGAAGAAAAAAGTAATTAGGTATTTACTTGTTAATTTTATTAAGGTATTTGGGTTAATCAGTCTGATTCAGAATGTGGTTATTACCATTCATGCATTATTGAACTGTGTTCTGTTAAAGTAGGCAGTAAAGACACACAATGGAAACCACATTTCTTTGTATCGCGCTGCGCACTGTCTGTCGTCAGAAATGTCGGTAATACCCGACTTGTTAAGGCGCAGATAGATACCCATGAGTAGCTGATTTTAAAATGAGAATCACGTGTAAGCCGCTAGCTGTAATTTTTTGTAAAAAAATTTTGTTTCTTTATACCATTTTCTTAATAATTAGATCTTCGAATAACATAGTGTAATTATTTTGTTAGTGTCTAACACGGACAAAAAACTACAATCGCACCAAAATATTCACCATCTCAAAGAGAATTTAATTACCTAAATTTTGATCTAAGGCTTTTTTTAGTCATAGAATAATAAGGAAAGTACAAAAAACTACTGAATTTTGGGTCGCGCGGGTGTGAAACGAGTGCGCGTTTTCTTCCCTCAAGGTCGTTGGCGACTGTCGTCGTCTTAAGTGTTTACAACTAACTTACATTTACCATATCTAATCTAATATAGAGGCAAAATTTTAATATTACAGGTTTTTAAAAGACGATTTCTGGTCAGTTGATAAACATTCTTTTACCGATAGAAAGCTTAATTCACAGATTGTCAAGGAAACTTCTTTTCGAGAAAAATGCACGGTTTTTGTAGTGAAAAACTATTGTTACATGCAGCAAGGAGAAACATGCTACTTACACTAAGCCAATTAACATCACGATGTCTAAAGTCACAATGTCAAACCCAAAACTCAACTAACCTTGATTAACAAAAGACAAGCAACGATAATAAAAAAGAACTCATATTTCATGTTACGAAGAAAAACACTAAACTAAACAAAAAAAAATGCCAACGTTCAGAAACGAATTATACATACCCTGTTAGAATATAACACACCATTTGTCCCATGATAACTTAACCTTTAAGGCTGTAACGAGCCAAATAAAATGGGACCCATAAACCTATGTATTGGGTATCGGTGTGACAGTGAAGTAATGCTGGAGATATAAAGTGTTACAAGAGGTTAATATTGTAAGTTATCGTATTTCATGGTGTGGTGCAGAATTTTAATGATGTCTAACGAATATGGAACCATCGAGAAACTAGAATACCTACGCACTTTTTTTTGTAATTTTCCCGCCACACTATTCCCAACCACTGCAATTCCTGAAAGCCAGAATCAACAGTGGACTCGACGATTCCCGTAGACATTTTTTTTTTAGATACCGCACGGAAATTAATCAAAAATAACAGCGCTGTAGTAAGAAAACATATCATTTTGTTTTAGTAATATTGACATAAGTTGTGATTATAGATGTTTGAATGATAAAAATGGGACAGATGATCAAAGCAGTTGTTTTAAAAACAATAAAAGACTTGGGCGGTCAAATAGCAGTCCAATTTATTACGACATAAGCATAAACAATGCGTAAAACCCACTTACGGACCATCTAATAATCTCATTCAAACCACTATCGCGTTCTATTTTCAAATCTCCCGCCACATATCTTAACGTTTTATCTCCATGTTCCATTTTTCCGAGTTCGAATTTTAAATTTCTAACCCGGAACCGCGCGGCACGATCCAACACACCAATTATGGCTGCCGGGGCCCATTCGACCAGCCTTCACTCTTACTCATTACGTTTCCATTAACAAAAGCAGGGTTGCCCAACCACGAGCTACATTTAAAAAGATCGCCAACCTTTAACCCGTAAACGTTTAGTGGGCGGGTCCGTACTGCCATTGTAACACTTCTGAGCTATTCCAAGTGTCAAATTAATGATTCGAAACAGTGAGGCGGTAGAGACTGCGCTGGGTTGCCCGCTCAACGTTTTTTTGTTTGGTGCAAGGCATGAGTAAGATTGATTTAATGAAAGTTTCCGTGAGGCAGAATAAATGACTGCACGCGCTCCAAATTGGAATACGAGCTTAGGGAAAATGTGACACAGCAAGCGTTAACTATGGTTAAATAATGACTCAGCGTCTTACGATGCATGTTAATAATTGACTTCATTGGCAAGCAATTCTTCCTACAAGCATAAGACTATTTGCCATCGCTCATAACTTACACCACACAATGACGTCACACACACTCACTATTCACAATTGCGCAACGAACACGAATCTTATCGTAACATCTGAACTTTTGCACATCCCATGATTACGCGATCAGTACAATGCACATCTTTACCGTTTCACCAACTTTCTACGCTCAAATAGTTTCTACACTTGTATAATTAACTTCATAGTCATTAATCTACGTCTGTGTACTGGAATTTGTGTGCAATGCAATTTTAAGACGTCAGTCCCCTGATGTTCCGTTTGACCTAGTTCCGAAGTAAGCGCTTCGGAACAAGGATTCTGGATGGGCCATTCGACGGCGAAATAGAAGCCTAAGTAAACCGTAACTACCGTGTTTAGTTTACATTAAATGGGAGGCTTTTCAAGGAGCTTAACTTGCCTAAAAACTTGCAACTGAGTTAAGTAACCAATTAACTATCAACATATGTGCATCGACTACAGAGCACAATACTTTTAGAGGGTAGTAAAAAGGTCTTATTAAACACCATTTTTGATTATATCCATATTTTATCTACTAAGATATAATATGAATATATTAAAGCCACAATTGCCAAACGGATTACCAAAAGCATGAGCTATTAAATGCGTCAAAGTCGTGATTACATTTTCACTAATCCCACAGCACGGAAAGGGTTAAACTCGCAAACGTCTAAGCACACCTAAATGTAATAAATCAATAAAATTATTTCAAATGCAAATGCTTTGGAAATCGTACTAAATAACGTTCCAATATAACTTGTTTCAAGTTTCTAAGTAAAGTTATTGTTATCAGATTTATTCTCGTGTTTGGCGGATCCGTTGAGGCGAGATAGGCTGGACGAAATAGCACGCTCGACCTAATTTCTAAATCTGCCCACGGTAGGTTTGGATTACAACACCTTTCAATTTGATACGTACATATTTGTAATGGCTTGGTTCCCAGGAAAAATGGGGGGAAACTCTTCCGACGGGTGACAGGGTGTATTAAGGGATTATGTGGAGAGAATGGGCAGGATACCTCGGTCCTGTGTTTGTTTTAATATGATGTGGTCAGGAGATTGGCAGGTAGTTACAATGTCATACTAATTTTAGAATGCAAAAGACTGTGTACCTACTTAAAAACGTAGGTAACCGCTAGTGGTACTTTTAGCTGTGACCTTTTACGGGTTAATATTTTAATCATTTTTAAATTGGTAAACAAATAATAATGAATTTAAGGTTAAAACTTTCTGAGTTTTTCTTTAAAACTTAAATATTTTTGAATATTTATGTCAATTTTCAATAAATATTCTTGTTTCAACAAGCTACTTAGCAATTTGTATAGTAAGCATTTATTCAAAGTATAAAACGTGAAATCTTTGACAGAATGATTCACTAGTCGCCGCCGATTTCGACAACTTCGTGTTGTATCTTATCTAAAGGACACCGGCGTATCTTTTTGCGTCGGCGCAAACGATCAATGCGAATTGACTACGAAGATTTACGACTACGCCACTAAAAGCTGCGTGAATTATGCTCATATACCTGTCTCTTTTACACGTAGAGACTAGGTGGCGAGAGAAAGGGACAGAAGCTATTTAGCAGTACTTTGGTTTGAACTTTGTGAAAGTTCCAGGAATTTCCCGGGGTGTGGAATGGAATCTACGCTAGAGTAGCAATAAATAGCTAAAGTCGTTTATAATTGTAGTGCCTCGTAGATAACAAAGTTTTGGTATGCGAATACGAATTTACGCGTGTTAGGTGGTATTTGATTTGGTGTTACAAACTCTTTTGTTTAACCTATTACCTACTGTTGTTTTGACACTGGCCGGAATTTTTATTTCTTAATTTAAAAGACAGAAAATATTTTAAATGTTCGTCATTCACGTTCCAATCTTAAACTTTGTAAAGACATTCGTTTTTACAAGCATCTTACTCGAAAACATTTTATAGGGTAAACCTTATTAAAATCGTGCATTAACCTACTTTCGGTCCATCTGCAGATTTTATTTCAATCTAAATCCATCCGCTTTCATTGAGTAAGATTCACCGATATTAAAAATTTAATGGACACGTTTGGATGTTAAATTATTTCTACTATGTTTATTTTGGCACTCACTCGTTTCTTTAAGCTTTATTTTTCTTCTATTTAGATTACCTAATATGTTCTGTAGTACCTAACCTGTTTCTGTTTCACTATAGGGCAAAGGCTTTTTCTCATACACAGAAGACACGAGCATTAATCACCATCACCACGGACGATTGCTCAAGACGGATTGGCGATTTCAGACTTATATTAACTATAAAGTCCAGGTTCCCTCACGACGTTTACCTTCTCCATTGTCAGCAATGTCCAAGATAAACTTGGAAAAAACATTTGAATTTGAAAAATCACATTGTGGCCTGCCTGGATTTGAAACTACGACTCTCAAATTTCACGCGGCTTCGCTCCCGTCAACTGGCTACCTAACCATATACCCTACCTACCTACCTTACCATACACGATTGTTGCGTAATTTTTACCGTTTACGAAGCGCACGCAACGAAGTTTTTAAAAAATAATAAATTTACCCCGTTTTTAGAACATGTTTCATTGATGCTCCGCTCCTATTGGTTGTAGCGTGATTGTATATAGCCTATAACCTTCCTCGATAAATGGACTACCCAACACCAATTCAAACCAGTTCTTGAGATTAGCGCGTTAAAACAAACAAACTCTTCAGCTTTATATATAACATTAGTATAGATATTTCGTCGAAGTATTTAACTCTTATTTTTAACCAGTAATCTGGGCTGAAATATTAAATTATTAACTTCAGTTTTTTCCTGAACAACCACAAGGAAAGTGGAAGTATATTAGATCTCATCTTCAGTGACTCATCTTAGAGAACATCCGATTATTACAAATAATAAGCACGTACGGTTCAGCAATTGGATTAATTGTGTTTTAGTGAATAAACAGGCAACAAGAAATACCTAATAACGATTTGTTTTACTTGGCAATTTTTACAAAAAGTCAGATAATTTATATCCTAGGAAAAATTATGATAGATTGGCAGTTTTGTATAGAAAAAAACCGGCCAAGAGCGAGTCGGACTCGCGCACGAAGGGTTCCGTACTTGGTAAATTGCGGTTTACGATTTATGACGTATTAAAAAAAACTACTTATTAGATCTCGTTCAAACCAATTTTCCGTGGAAGTTTACATGATAATATACATCATATATATTTTTGTTAGTTTTAGCATTATCTTATTTTAGAAGTTACAGAGGGGGGAGGGGACACATTTTACCACTTTGGAAGTGTCGCAATATCATTTTTGAAAACCTATCCATAGATACCCCAAAAGTATGGGATTGATGAAAAAAAATTGAGTTTCAGTTCTAAGTATGGGGAACCCCCAAAATTTATTGTTTTTTTTTTTTTTGTGTGAAAATCTTAATGCGGTTCACAGAATACATCTACTTAACAAGTTTCAACAGCATAGTTCTTATAGTTCCGGAAAAAAGTGGCTGTGACATACGGACGGACAGTCAGACAGACAGACATGACGAATCCATAAGGGTTCCGTTTTTAGGCATTTGGCTACGGAACCCTACAAATTATCAAACCGCCAAATTTATTCCTCATGTAAAACTTATTTTACTTTTCAGTAAACTCAGAGTTTTAACCAAGTCGAATGTTCATGTTTTCTATAATTGTATTCTATTTGCTCGAAGGGCGTCTATTCTCAATATTACCGATAGAAAACAAGCAAGCTGATTTGAATACCAATCTTCTTCATTTAAACCAAGTACCTACTATTTCTTGAAGGTGACATAACTGATAACTTCAACAAAGACAGACACAAACGGAGGACATGCATGCATAGTTATCCAAGTGTCAACTAATATGAGTCACACATATCAACAATCACACAATTATTATTGTACTTGAGAATAATAAATGCAGGCAGCATGCAAATAGGTCTATAGCCAGTTTAAAAAAAGAAATAGGTGAGCACTTAATATGGCCGCCACGATTTGAAACACGATAGGGTTATAAAAATAAATACTGGGTGGAATAATTACAGTTTTCAAGGTCGGTAAAATACGTCACTTATTAAGGATATTGTTTTTGCTATTATGAGTAAGTTTTATATCATATTTTAATTACGGTTTTGTAGAATGATGAATGATGCCTATGAATGGCCATCTAGCTATTTATTTTATAGACTTTTACGCTTAGCCCGTAAAACTCTTGCTGCCTGCTGGTTTAACAAATCCAGAGTAGTGACATGCCAGTTTTTACTGCACGAAAAAATTATGCATATTGCTGGCGGACGAGCACGGCCTACTGTGACAGGCTCGAGTAACACATATTTATCACAGTTTGGGCAAAAAAACCGTGATAAAATGCACGACTAAAGCTTATCACAAAGGCCGTGCTAGCCCGGCTGGTGTAAGTTTATTTCTTGTATTTTAGTACGAGAAAGGGTTTCTATTTTAGTGAAAAAGTTTAGATACTTCACGAAAGAGTTTTCATATCAATATAGGGTTAACTAAAATAGTGCTACATTACTTGTTCCTTCCGCATTCAGCCTAACCTAAGCTGACTCTTTCAGGTCATAATGCCATCTCTCCAGGGGGCCTCCTACGCCTTGTCCCTATTTGAGTATAGTTACAATGAGCAACCAGTAGTTTTTGACATTTAGCTTGACCATAGACAAATACAATGCATTTTTAAATATATGATCTGTTTGGGCAACTTTTCATACACATTTTGGTTGAAATATGTAGTTTGTTTACGTAGCTAGACAGATATTTTAATCATAAGTTTGTAGTAGAATTTTATATAGGTACTTATTTGGGTTAAAAATCAAATCATTATGAACTGTAAAATAATATATTCTCTACAACTCGAGTTTGAGTTACTATTTTAATTTTTTGTATTTCAAATTATTGACTTATTAGCAAATTTAGCATACATTTGAGACTGAGGCATTTAATATTAACGCAATATTAACAGGAGTCAAGTATCAATGTCAGACAGAGTTCAACGTGATCAAGAATATTGTAAGCAATTTATCAATATATGAGATATTAAACGCCATGTGATCCGAATATGATTTCAAAGCAAAGTAGAATGACTGGCATATTATTTTTTATATTTTGTGTGGTTTATACCTTCATATAATCAACTCATTATTGTTGGTTTATTTTTTATTACTTTACTAGGTTTTTAACCACTTTCATAAAATATTAAAATACCTCTTTAGTAAAACGCTCTGTCAACGATTTCTAAGGTTACAAGTTCAAGATAGTACAAATTATTTCAATAAAGATGTTCCTTTCAAATGAGGATTACACAACTCTAAACGTCTATTACGAAACCGAGGAATAATAGAACAGAAAATGTCTTATCTAAGCATCAAACCAGGGTCTTTGTGTAGATAGAAGAATACTTTCCGTTGTGCAATAATGCAATTGTTCGGAGTGCATAGATTGAAACTAATTGTCTATGAGAACCTCTTGGCGTACACTATGGTTCCGTGCAGTTCTTTCACTCATTTTGATATCTTCACTTTCAAGATAAGAATGATACGGTTCGTATCTAAATTATGAATGTCGGTATAATATTACCTAAGTTAAAATTAGACTTATATTTTTGGACCAGAATAAATATTAAGTGATGTTTTCGTAAAGGTCACCGAGCGCCGACCCTTTTGAATGGAGTCAGGTAGAGTATTTTCTATTTTTACCTGTTTAACAAAATTATTTTAACCATCATCAATCAATTGAATATTATTTTTGATATTTTTTTCATTTATCGTCGCACTGGAATGCCTTGCAGCAATTACACCAATGGAGCATCAACTTATAACAAACTACAAAGTCAAGTTCCTCACGACTTTTTTCCTTTGCTGTTGGTGATGAAACTTCACATCATAGGTAAGTGCCAGAACGAATTTCGAACAGACAATAACCTACCTTTCATTCGACACAAGGATTTTTTATTTCAAATACCAATACCTCGACGCTCGGCGCCAATACTTCCCAAAAGATAAAACTGCAGTAACAATCGTAACGCTTAGCAAAAGGCAGCGGGACAAAGCGTCGTTGGACGCCATCGTAAGGTGCGCTGAGTCAGCGAGTCAGCTGTGAGTGCCAGCACCCGCCATGTTGGATTTTTATTTTTTTTAAACTGCTCTCATAGACAAACGATTCGATTGAGCTCGGATACAATTTGTTTTTATTGCATTAGCTATCGGGATATTTGGAAGATGTTTCGAATTTTCTTCTTCGGGTTAATGGCTTGTTTGTTGCTTATTTAGATTAGTTTAATTTGTGTATATTGTTAAATGATTATTGTTGGGTATTCCCGAGTAAGAACAGAAATAATTCGATTATGGTTGGTACAAATAGATTACTCATATGTTTACTTTGAAGTAAAAGTCTGCGTACATCATAAATTATGACAGAAATAACACAGGGCGATCCGCTATTTTATAAATTACAGCAATAAACGCTATAGCTACCTAATAATTTACACTGGGAATAACAATAACCCAATGTAACGGACAAATGATTAAATAACAAAGCTTCACAATTCATAATAATGTATTATTATTATTGAATGGCAGGCAATTAAAATACACAGGTCGCTCTTTACGTCAAAACTATTTTATTAGTAGAGCCACTTTAGCAGTCCAGTTTGGGTTGACTAACACCGTACATTTGATATTAATATTATGAATTCACGTTAACAATGGCGAGACCCTTTTCTTTTACAGTGGTAGGTAATTAATATTAAATTAAAATACTAATCACATTTGAAATACCTACAGGTTAAAATATTCTTAGCCCATATATCAACGTCACACCCGGCTTCGATAAGCTTTAAAACAAAATAAAAATTTGTTAAAAATCCGCGGCAGAGAGTAAAATCACCGCGAGAATTACGCCACAAACTTTTTTAATAACGGTCCGGATTCAATCTCAATCGAAAAATACGTAACAAAAAAATCCTCTACACAACAGTAAGAAAAATGTATAAACATGTCAGGGGACCGGTTCAGGTACTACGCCATTTTTTATTGAATTGAACACCTATGCTCGAAAGGGACGCTCGTTTCCCTACCTTTTCATGCGCGGCAAAAACCACAAGACGAGAGCGGGACGCACACGTCGTGCCCACTCTCTCCCTCGGCCGCTGCATTCATGAGGACAAAGAATAAGTAGTAATAAAGACGTGACATTCGTGCAGATGGTTGATAAAACTTAATACTTGGCAGTTTGTTCGCTCTTTGGCTATTAAAAGGCAACGAACAGATACGTTGTTACACGCTCTTTAGTTCTCGAGACTCATGAAAACATTAAAGGAAATGGTTCTCTCCGCCGAGGTCGTATATCGCTTCCATGTTGGTGGCATCGGCGAGCCTTTTTACTTTTGCTATTGGCGCGAAATTGGAGGGAAAAGAAAATGGCAAACATTCAATGTCTCAATTTAACTCCGAAGCAGTGGAGGCGAACTTGATTGCGTTCAAAGTATCTCAAATGTTCGGAGTTACGACCCAAATAAAAGAGTTCAATTATTTTAGGCGCTCCTAATTTTTATCGTTGGGCCGAGCGTTCGGATTCCACTCGAACGTTTTTAAATGACAAATGCTTCGTGATCCATCTGTTTCGGCTTTCTCGAGCCCGAGTTATTCTGTCCTCGGGACCAATTAATGAAAGAGAGAACCGATATCCCCTTCCCGATCCGAAGGGACAAGTTCGGCCTCCAATTTTTACCTGATGATATTACTAGCGTTGACAGTGGTATTACAAGGGTCGCAAATGTGTGCGACACTTTTGAAATATCCTTAATGTTATTATGCTCTGATGACGCTTTATAGGTTTTTATGAATGACGACCACTCAAAATACTTTCTCACGTCAAAATGTGGCGATAATTCTATAAAATAAAGGTTGCGTCAATGTCTTTAGGCGATCGGATTACATATCAAAGTAGCACTTTCAGCTTTGATGAATAATGAATAGGTTCCATGTAACTAGACTTTTTATAGCTTTAATACGACTAAGCAAAGGAATAAGTCTTATGAGGCACGAATCCCACTTTTGATGACGGCAAACTTCTCAAATGAGTTCTGAAATACTGCCTCGGAGCCGATCGGGACTCATACGAAACTCGTAAAACCCCAGCGAGAGACTTGACTCACCACCATTCTGTAATCTAACATAAATGAATGATCCTGTCGCTGTTATCGTTACATTTCTCCTTCTACACGCAAATCCCGCCGAATTTATAAAAAACTCTGTACGTGGCAGGTTTCTAGTGTGCAGAATCGTCTGCTAGTTTCTATACAATGTTGGTGTGGAGTAACCCGTACCGTAGCGTTACACAAATCGATCGTTTGTTCTGCTGAATGATAGATTGAAAACCTCGCTTTTTGCTCTGTAATCTCATCAGCTTACCCAACCGAAATCTAGCAATTTCATCTCTATGACTACATTTTATTATAGCTATGTTAGAATATTTGATAGTCAATAGATTCAAAAGACCGAAAGTCTATAATTCCAAAACAATTCTGGTCCACAATAAACTTTCAACTTGAGATCCTAACGGCAACCAAAATTATTTCCAAGGCGAGCCTTCGAGACAATAAAATAGGTTTCTTATAACCGTTCCGCCTTGGGGCTATTCCGTAATGTGCGTAACTTCCTTACGGCCTGAACCAGAGACCAATAAAACAATAAAATGTTGCAAAACTCCCAAGATTACTGCTCTTATTATCTTAAGGTGTACAGAAAAAAATAAACAGCTGTACGGACTGGTATAACTTCTCTTCAAGTGTAGGTAAAGCAGTTAAGTATAGTTGAAGGGGCTTAGAACAACTTTTCGTTGCTCGAAGGGACAGAAAAGTGATTTAATGAGTTTAGTATTATAATATTGATTGTTACGATCTTCAAGGGTAATATCCGAAGCAATTTAGTAATTCTAGACCAGAAAACTGTTCTTGAAAATGAAGCACAGATTATTCTATATTCGATTTAAATAGTCTCTCTAGTCGGCATTTTAAACTGAATCGCAATTCAAAGCCATTAGTGTATAATACTACTATTATTAAACGACTATAAAAAGGACACTTTTACGGCTTAGTTAAAATAAAGACTCTTTAATTTCTGAAAGCCACATGAAAAGGGAATTTACGCAGTAAATTAAGTTTTATGTTGTGGTTTTTAATCCCACTTCTGAAGAAGCCATTTTTTGAAATCGTTGGAATAAAACGGCTGACTAAAGTAAAGATCAAAAAGCAAAAAAAAAAACTAAAAGCTTTCAGTGGATATAGGCAGTTTACTTAATTAAAAAAACGTTTGATTTCTTTATGGATGTTTAGAATACACACATTTTTGACTTAGAGTAATGAAAAAGAGCTGCAGACATGTCAATCTTTTCATCTCAAAAATGAACATTAGTTCATTAGTAGTGGGTATATAATAAATTAATTAAATAAACTTAATTTAAGACTTGCTTTACAGCTATGAAACTAATACAATATTTTACATCGCCTTATGAAGTTTAAAATTCCCACGAGGTATTTTAGTATTATTTAGCTGAAATGAGAATAGTTTTAAAAGTATTTAGGTACTTAATTTACGCTCTGAGGTGTTAGTATTGATGTATTAAAATATTTACTATTAAACCTTGTTCTAGCTTAATCATCATACACCTAAAAGATTTATAGAAGGTGCACATTAGTGAACTAAAACTCGAAATGAAGCTAAAAGCCAGTTATTCAAAGTCTCAAGAATTCTTTATGACTAAATACATAGCAAAAGCCACTTTACTACGTTTGAATGACGTACAAGCCAGGATTTTAAAGAAAGCAACATTTTCAGTCAAAACACTCAGAGAATATTACGTAAAAGGCTGTACACAAGGCTGAAAATTGTATGAACCTCATTCACAGGCACTTCAATGCATCGCCGTTACTTCTAACAGAATGGATTCCGAGTAAAAACTTTTCAATATTGTACCAAAGTATTGAAAAAATACGTTTCTACTTTGATAATAGAAGTCGATTAGTACAACTATTCTACTCTTAACGATACTTTTGACCTGTCCTTTACGACCGCGTTAACTTTTAGGTTTAAAAGCTTTCTATATTTTAAAACATGTACATTACAAACAGGATAAACTAAAAGCAGGAAACACAGATAGCGGTGAAGCTATTAACTAATAAAATTATTGACAGACAGTGCTGCCAACTCGTCTAAGCAAAAACGCGCTGTTAGCTCTTTAAAATAGCGCTAGAAAGCGCTATATTCGGCGACAAATTTAACCAAAACGTCCAATAGTTTGAGAATATGGATGTTTATACGTTTTTTAAATGTTTTTTTTTATATAAGGGCGCTTTCACTTTTTTAACTCCTAAAACTGACTCAGAACAATTGTCGGTGGTCGGAAAATTATAAATTACTGCCGAACAATAGAAGAAAATTACAAAGAAAATAGTTAGCGAGGTATCAGTGCTGCCAACTCGAGGAATCTCCAGACACCAACCTAAGAAACCAAGCAGCATTTAGGTCTAAAAAATTAGTGATTCGTTACGTATTTAAGTACATCACAGAATAAATAATAGTAGATGTGCAATTGTGCGTATCATAATATGATTTCAAAAAGCGCTAGATTTAGCGCACGGCGCTAGAACGCGCTATTGAACAAAAAAAAGCGCTAGAACTGGCGCTGAAAGCGCTAAGTTGGCAGCACTGTGACAGATGTGTCATTCTGACATAACGCGCTGATCTCAATGACTTAATCAACATCAATCAACAGTGGATATAATCATCTAATTTCACGTGTGTTATTTATTATTGGGGTAATAAATTGAGCTTGGCATTAGATTATTTTTTGTTAACTCTATTATAATCTATTTGATTAGGTAACAAATATGACACAAAAACACTATCAATTCTAAACACTGAGAATGAGTCCTCTCATTCTTCATCTTAGATCGCTTTAGAAGAGTCAATTCCACAATTCCAAATACAAAATGTAGCCATAAACGTCAAACCCATAAACATGTGCTTTTTAAACTATCAATCCATTCTTGACTCCAAACACGTCTGATTGATCTATGGTCATAAACATGGCGTACGCACTAAACGACGCAAGATTACGACTCATTGGGCTCGCACTAACAGACTAACAGTAATTTTCATCATGAAGCCGTGTCACAATGCCCTGTCAAATTTAATTAATCCGTTGAGATCAAACATGGCGACGGACCTCTTATTATCTATGGTCGCACTTACTGACCGTGTAACGGTAAGCGTTGGTCCAGAATTTTTTTACTGTTAAATGTCGAAGATAAGTTGATGGTTTATTTAGATTTAGTCTGTGAGTGCCTACGCGCATTATGGTGGTTGTTTTTGTAGGGGACGATGTTTATTTGAAGTAATTATGATGGAGCGAAGATTGATGGAAGCCATGGTTTTTACTCTGTTCTAAACAATGACAACAAGTAGGAGTTCAAACATAAGGCATTTTGAATGTTCTGCAAGATGATTTTTCTTTCTTCAAAATGTTCCCACGGTCTTGTTATGTAACTAAACATTTTTTTATTAAATATCTTTCTTAAGCTTTCCATCGAACTTTTATAATCTACACACTTATGTAATTGCCCATACATGTTTTTTTTATCTTTTACTTCCTACAAAAAAAACCCGGCCAAGTTCGAGTCTGACTCGCGCACCGAGGGTTCCGTACAAACCTCAGCTTAAAGGTATTATAGACCTGAGTACTTGATATGAATTTCAATTTAATACCTCTACGCGTTCATGAGGAAAGGGGTAGTAAGTTTAAAATTATTAAAAATATTTTTATTATATGATGTAACAATTTACTTATATATACTATTTAATTTGTAAAAATTTACGGTTTCACAATTTTTCCTTTAGCTGTGCTATAAGACGTTGCTTCGAACCAACTTTCAAGATTCTGAGTTCACGGGAAGTAGTACCCTGTAGGTTTTGATTCCCTTGCGAGTGTCGTAAAATTGCGGCATAAACGGATGTATCTTTTGATTGCGTTGGCTTAGAAGTTTGATTTTTTCACAGCTTTAAGGGACAGTAGACCTGAATATTTGATATAAATGTCAGCGTTCCTGCGAAAAAGGGTCTTGACAGACAGACAGACGGACGGTCACCCCGACAACAAAGTGACCCTATAAGGGTTCCGTTTTTTTCCTTTCGAGGTACGGAACCCTAAAAGTAAAAAGCAATAATGAAATACTATCGATAAAGCACTCCATTGACTGCTTGACCATTATCAATCAACATTGAACTTTAACTGATAAAAGTAAACCAATATTGGATAAAATTCGTCAATCGACAATATTCGATAACCAATAATTACGGTATTGATGTAGGTTCGTTCGTTATCAAATAATAGAGGAACAATGCCAGTGATAACGTCTAATCGATTTATAGAATTACGAAAAAGTAAGTAGCTAGTACCTACGTATAATTTATCACAAAGTAAGCTAGTGTCAATTTTTTGTTGATTAGCCGTGTCCAGACCGGCTGAGCGCGGCTCGCGAGTCCCGCTCGCGAGCCAATAGCTCGGCCGGTGTAGGCGGCGCTCGGGCTTCCTCGGGCACACGTTGGCTCGGCCGAGCGCCGCTCGTGTGCCCGAGGAAGCCCGAGCGCCGTCTACACCGGCCGAGCTATTGGCTCGCGAGCGGGACTCGCGAGCCGCGCTCAGCCGGTCTGGACACGGCTATTGATGATTTTTTAATTTTGCTGATTGTCGCGGTTGACCATTATCTCACCTGATGGTAAACGAAGATGTGGTCGACGGTGAAACACGCTAGCCTAGGAAAAACACATTCCCTCTTGACTTAAACACTCCTTAGTGACTCCTATTTCAAGGAGATCAAAAAAAAAAACACTTTAATAATTACTTATAGGTAATTTAAATTACTGTCACTTTCATAGCTTCCTCTTCGTAAATGTATTTGGAATCATCGATACGCCGAAGAACTTTACAGCTTTTAAGCAAAAGTTAAGTTAAGGGCAAAACACTAAGTGCATAATAAGCTTTTGTTTGGGAAGTCATTGTCTTTGGTACCTACCTCTTGTTTTTTTGACACCGACTTTCACGACTTGTTTTGCTTTTGAAGTCGGTTTATTTTTTTTGTGAAATAGTTTTACTTATTTCTTTCTTTTTACCGACTTCATTAGTATTAGTACACAATCACTAAAAAGTGAGTAAGTTCTATAGTAAGGCACAGAAAGGATTGACAAAAATACCCATAATACCTAACTAAAGTTAACACATTCGTGCTGTTTGTCACTAAAACGTGTGTGTTCCATGATATCTTGAAAACTAGTGAATCGATTTCAATAAAACTGGCACATCTCCTAAGTTAAGAGTTACTTAATCCAATAAAAAAAGAATAATCACGATCCCATACGTAGTTTCGGCGAAATGCGTGGACAAACGTACATACATACGAGATTTGGCACACTTGTTTAGAAGCCAACTTATGTGAATAATGTGCAATACCAAAAATATTACAATCGAATTGAACAAGTCGGTAAAAATGTCACAATAAGTAGGTACCTATTTTGTTCTAAAGCATAGCAGGTAGTTATCTAAGTACCTACTTACTCTTTAAAAAATTGCGAATCGGAACACAACCATCTGCAAAATACATGAAGCATCCTCCCATTGAGAGTTATTTTCCTGTTCTCGTTGGCACAGTATCAAAAAATAGGCAATACAATTAAAGAAAATGAGTAATTTAAAATGTACAACAGATAACTTTATTTTATTTGTTAGCAATAAAAATCCGAGTAGGTATATGACTCAGAAAACAACTAAACCGTAAGTCGAAATAGTAGCTACTTTATACAATCTTATTTAAGCAGCAATAGGGCTCCGTTTGACCCTTCGGGTACGAAACCATAAAAACGCAAATTAAATTATCTTTAATATGGCGCCAAAAGCCATTTACCGTTTTACACAGTGTGCCACAGATAATGTAGCATGATAAAGTCTGTCAATACATTATTATTACTTTTGATTTCAAACTTTATGAAATGAGAGTAGTTAAAGCTAAAAGCAAACTAGTAAGCTTTTTTTTTGTCCTCTTTCGACCGCTAGACGCCTAAGTAATTTACATTCAACCAACTTCAAAAAAGAAAATCCTTATAAATAAAAAACGCACCCCAATCGAACAGCCGTAAATTTTAACACCATCGCGTTATTAGATTAAAAAGTAAAAGATTTAGTTCTGAATTATCGAAAAATATTTTCTGTGAACTTTCAATGAAATTGAAAGCGTGCGAATTTTCGTGGTGAATGGTAGGTATTTTCTAATAGAATAACGTAAATTAGTGTAATTGAAATAAAATTCACTTTCAGTAAATAAATGAATGTATTTTGTACCACAGAAGAGCTTTATCGTTTTGTATAAAAAACTTATGAAAGGATAGGTAGGTGAGTTAGTTAGTGTCGACGGGCTGTTTCCGCAACTCCACGACCAAGCGCGTATTTTGCGTACGGAAAGGAAGGATAGGTAACACATAACACCAGATATTTTCGTATTTTATTCGTCGTGTACCATCGTGCCCATTCTACACATTTATATTCGTCCAAAAATAGAAACATTCCACTACGATTTACATCCAAAAATAAAAGCCGATAAATCAAAAAGGACATGGAAAAAAATGTCAAGTCCCATAGCGCATCAATCGTATATTTCCCGCGCAAACGTAGGATGTAACATGGAACCACAGAATATGGAACGCAGCTCACGTTTTTTCCCTAGTCAATTAGCTCACGGCAGCGCAGCATACAGCCAGGCGACACATGTCAACATCTGTTCTACAACTACCGATGTGACACGACACGGCACATTTCCGGGCTAAGACTTTTTTATGCGGTAAATTAACGCCCGAAGGCATAAACTCGAAAAAACCATGCGACACGTGCGTTCTAACACCCTAAATGAACAGTAATAAAACCATCTGCATTGTTTTTGATTACTTGTGCATTGTGAATGTGACTATAAATAGACCAGAAACATTGTCGCGTTGTTCGTAACATGACAATGGAATGGGAAACTCCTCACTGATTTTTGCATAGCTTTCTTTTAGTAATTCATTTAATCGAGTCGTTCAGTAAGCTTCAACCGATGCAGTTTTTAGCAAGATTTGCTATAACACGTCGCCTCATCGTTGTAAAATTTTATTCTAACTTCCGTTCACAATCTTGCAATAATATTTCACACATTCCAATAACCATACTTTTATTGTTTTCTCGAGTAATATTTATTATTATTCAAAATCCACAACCTGATCTTACACACGACCGCCATCAATACTGCCTTTACGACTCGTTTTACGACTAAATCAACGGTTTCATCTTGTAAATTGTAACCCTTAAATTGTCTATAAAATTATGTTATCCGATGTAAGTATTCAAGTTGGATAATAAAACTGAATCTGAGACCACTGCTGGTTGTTATTACAAGCAACCTACGATGCGATGTGAGATTCTCACTATCGGCACGGTTTAGTAAGTTTTTAAGCACTTCACTAATTTATCGTAACATCTCTATGGATGACTAATGTCATAAAACAGGCTTGCCAACTTAGGGCTTTTGGCCCCAAATTTAGGGCGAAAATATCCACGTTGGGCTCTTTTTAGGGCCCAAAAATATTTGGGGCTTTTTTTAGGGCCATGAATAATATTGCATGCATTACTAAAGAAACCAATTATTCCTTGAAATGCTGCAAAGTTTAATGATGACACGATTCATTTTAAAAGAGATGATAGACCTTTCTTTACATTTACTCCATTGACGAAAATGTTACAGTTTTGTTTATTGTAAACATTGTATAATGTATGAACTAAAGAACTCCGAAAGCTCAAATGAAACGCCAAGTTGGAACGTAAAAGATTTATTTAGAATTATTAACAATATGGATCTGTAATTAGTTATAATAAGTTCTAATAAAAAGTTATTAAAACTAAATAATATTTTATTTACCTTAGTAAAACGAGACTAAATTAAAATTGAATAGTACCCAATACAGGGCTTTTTTTGGGGCTTTTGTATATTGCATTTAGGGCTATTTCATCTTGATCTTAGGGCTATTTATTTTTAGGAGTTGGTAACCCTGTCATAAAATTCCAGCCAATTTAAATTTTAAATGTCAGAAACATTTTTTTTTTAAATCTGTGTGTATTACGGAGCCCAGAGCGATTAAAATAATCGAAATGATTAACATCGGTGCTTAATCAATAACTTATTTTGCATAATTTGTTTAAACAATCATTTATTGTCCACGGAAAGTTTAATGGGCTGTTTGTGATGTAAATTACGTGCCGTTTTAATGTCGAAACGCAAAATTAGTGCTCAAAATGTTTGTGATTGCTGTTTCAGTGAAATCAGGTTAACAAACTATATACTGTTGTTATATAATTAGCAGTTAAGATTCGCCCTAAAAACGTTATAACTTCCCTCTGAAGTGGTAAAAGCTTATGTTTTATTTGTTTTGCGACAAGTGACGCCATCTATTGGGCGGGTGAATGAAAACTAGCTTACAACTGAGCTTACAACATTCAAAATTTTACGAATTTTAACAAGCAAAGCTGCTTCTGTTTTTATTGTTGTTTTTTTGTGTCCCAAAGACAACGTTGTAAAAAGCTTTCTGAGAACGTTGCTATGAGTAAACTTAATGGTACCTACTTATGTTATCAATTGCTTTACCTACTAAGTTTTTTTACTAATCTAATTCCACTGAACCAAGACTGTGCCTACTTACTTATGAATGTAAATCATAAACTTCAATACCATTAATATGATCATTTCGACATTAAGCTTTCCTGTTCCTTCGACTCAAAAGCTCGCTCACCGTAACTAAACTTATCTATCACTAATCTGTCGGTGTAACTATTCATAATGTTCATTCGACCATAAAAAAATAGTTATTAGCACTATTATAATCGAATCGACAAAAATCCAACAACAAAAGTTATCAAATGATCGTTAAGTGGTGCCGGGTGGCGGTACCATCAAGTTGTACCGTTACACCAAGTCGCCTAATTAATACCCGCCTACGAGCCTCGACCGGACTCGAACCCGTTCGCAGGGCCGCAATGTTTACTGCACATTGCACGCCGCGCGCATCTACAATGCAAATCCACAAACACCATCCACAATCTGCGATTCAATATCGACGCATTACAAACTGAGCTTCCTCACTCGCATACGAAACCGAATCAAGACTATCGATTTAACTCTACACGAGGGTCGTAGAAAGAATTCCTTACAACAATGAGCCGGTGTAACAATAAATACCTTAATGATATCCCGAGATCGGAGAGAAAAGGCGTCCGGCGACGGCAGGCGGAACCCGTTCCACAGTTTTCAAGAGAAATCCTCCACTATAACATCTCCAACAGGCAACATCACAATATGAAATGGCACAATCTCACACGAGCACTATTATGATAGGAATCCACAGCACTGGTTTGGTTTTGGTACAAAAGATGTTTTTTCGTAACACAGCGCGGCGAACACACTCTCTCCGCGAGACAACCGACGCGCACGGCAGCCGGGCACGAACTGAACTGGTTTTGCTGGGGACGCGGGCGCGGGGAGGGGTGGACGGGTGCGTTTGGTTCGGTTTTATGAAAATATTTCGTGAGTAATGCACGTGTTATGTCGGCGAGTGCGTCGGCCTAGAGCGGCCTCGGATTTTTGATTGAAGTGCAGTGCACGCTGCGATAGATAAAGATAGTAAAAATCCGACGTGTCGTAGTGGACACGCTTCCTAGCGACACGAGATGTGAGGTCTTTGTCTCTGCCTACGCTTTCCATTCGATAAAGGCTGAACTGAACTCACCCGGGCTTAGAGCACGCTGCATTTCTATCTACAATCAAATTTACAACGGATTGCTACTCGTTCGATATTACGTTTCGTATCGTACCTTCATTATTGTATCTTTGAAAGCATATTGCATCTATAATTCAGTTGATCAGAGCATTGCCCTAGCTAGCCAGGTCGCGGGTTAGGTTTTGTTTGTAGCGACTATTTACAATTCTGTTTTATTGGAATAACGTCGACGGCCTTTCAGAATTGTCTATTTGTCTTCGTAATTGTTCTATAATAGGCAGTGGGGTCTACCGGACCTATGGATACACTTTTGTTTACATTTGTAACAGGATTTAGAATGTCAATCGTGTTACAAGTTACAACAGAACTGTAGCCACTGTAATAACTACATCGGAAATTAGAATCGTATCCAAATGAACAGTTACAACTACTTTGCCAAGTGCAATATAAATCTTGTGTTTCATCAGTGGATTCGTTGTGCAATCAACTTGGATTACAATCTCTAATCAAGATTCACTATCCTCATTCACGAAGATTTCTGCTGACGCCGCATGCAAGCCAGGATTAAACCCTATACGCGTTCAACGTTAATTTAAAAGCAAAATGCCCGCTTAAGGCTAGCTAGGAGTTTTACGATATTAATAAACCCCTATTAGTAGACAAGATGGCGCTTGCCAGTAATTCTGAATTATGGTCCAGCGTTTACTCGACATTTTAAATTGCTACCAATAGGTTGGCGTCGAAAATAGAAAAAAATAGGGTCGAGAGCCGGACCAAATCCTTCAAATGAATGCAACAGCAGAGCGGTTAGCAATGTTAGCATACAATAACGATATAAAGTTTATTTTATCCATGTCTAATGGAATTGGAAATAAAGCTGCCATTATTGACACTGGTGAAAATAAGTAATTTATTGATAAAGTATTAACAATAGCACTTCGCAGGAGCATGATTGAAACATGAACGTTTACCGACGTTATATTGAACGCATTCGGGATATAAGCCTTATTTCATGTTCCACCTTTGTGGTGTTCGCTGTATCGACGTAAAGTATTTAAATAATGCACATGTATGCTATTTATTACAAGGCCTCACCGACAGGTGTTCTGTACACGTTGTTAAATTAAAATATTATTTTTGAATTCTGATTACTGCGAAATGTATTCGGTTTTTGTTTCGATCTGGCTTGCTTCTCACAATATCTTGTTTTATTACCGAGTTGTTTATTGTGAATTATAGTTTCGTAATAACTTCACAAAGGGTTCTCAACTTCTGACAACGCTTTACTTTATACTTTCGAAATTGTCTCTTTGATGGAGTTATCCATTTCAAGTCGATCGGCAATTTGCAAACGAAAGAATTCTCAACAATAAAATTATTGGAGACACACGCCCACCTGCTTACGAAATCTTGTAAAGCTCTTTACGATAATGACTTTCTTTCAAGCGTCTTTACGACGTTTATCCCATGAATTTCTCGAAATGACCTACCTCCTGAAACAAGATCGGCTGATCCGCTGAAACTCAGCTATCCGCAATCCGCTGACAAAATCTTTGTAGTCAAAGCGGGTATTTCTATAAAAACGCATTTTCTGAATCGCCGTGTGGCCCTTTGAAGTTAATCCCTGGATTTGGGTTCACCGTTACAGGAGATACCTCCTCGCGTTCACTGAGTGTGTTTGTATGTAAATGTTTACCGTGAACAATTTGAGCGTACTTTCTCGGCTGGATTACTTTGAGCTCCGTGCGTCGGTGGAGCTGCGAGTGTGTGAGTAAGGGTCGGAGGGGTCAGGTAGCGATGGTTGCGCGATGGTGTTGCTGTGTTGTCGCGCGACTAGCGCCGCCTCTCGGGCTGGCGTGTAATTACAACTGGCGTGGTGAAGTGACGTCGGCGCGTCGAGACGACGTCGAGTGGGTCGTCAAAAACTCGAAAATCGAATTGGTTCGTTCGTTATTAGTTTTGTTCGTTATTGCATACGCAGGTTCTACGGTTTATGTTCCTGTGTTTCACGCTTTATGCTCTCTTACAATGTGCTGATAAGTTGTTTTTGAAGTATGTGCGGTGGTGGAACTAATTTTAGACGTGGAACATTAACATTTGAAATGCTGATTTAATCGCTAGTATTGAATTTTCTTAGTGCGTTACTGCATATTATGTTTTTGCTTTACTATATATACCTATAGCTAAGTAGCTTACCATATTTTCTACCTTCACATTTAGCCTCATTAAGATTTTGCTTTATTAAAGTTTTCATAATAGCGAACTCAGCTTTTAATTTTAAATGAACCCTACAGCCCGATTATATCCACTTCACTTAAACTTTTTTTTTTATTAAATCATTACTTAAGTTTAATTCTTAGTATACGTCCCAAAATTAGGGACACGAACAGACCTCATCCAGTAATCATAAAATAGGGACTTAATATAATTTCACTTGGCAAAGTCAATTTCATTTTAGTGTTCCAAGTCTTTATTCAGAATTAAAACTTCGTGCGTTTGCTTTGTCGTAAAGTTTCAGTGTAGACCGAAAAATGTCGTAAAAAATACCATACAATGTTCTGTAACAACAAAGGGAAAAATGTCGATATTTTGGCATACTTTGCCGGATAAAAAGGATGAACGGGTTCCTAGAGAGAAGGATGTAAATATTATCGTGATATGTTTTATGTCTTAGGAATTCTATCGTTTGATGGGTCTTGTGAGGGATGGCTCTTGTGATTCTGAACGCCTGCCTTTAAGGTTGCCCTAATGATAAATGATTTTATTTCTGTAAGTAGGTTTGTACAAACACTTTTACATGTCGATCATATTTTTTAAAACTAGATGAGTTCGGCGTTTCCTATCGGACTACTCTGAGAAGAAAGGCCGAAACAAACTCAGAGGTCACAGTCTCTTTTAAAGTCCAGACAAAATCTTGGTTAGATCATGTAAAGACCATGTGGACCAGCCAGATTGACTGGACCTGTCCAGTCAGTGCACGCATTTCTCAATAACCGAGCAGCTCAACTCAGAATTTAAGGAGCTCAACACTATTCGACGAACAATACCAAAGAAAGGACATTCGGGTAGGCCGTATAAACTACTCAAACTGCCAGACCATGATTAAAAACTAAGATAAATTTAAATTAAAACAAAAAAAAAGAATAATCCACATGGTCTTCACATTCAGAATAATTAAAATCATCACCAGCCTTTAATGTTCCCACTGCTGGAACACAGGCCTCCTCTCATAGAGGGGCTATAATCCACCACGCGGGCCCAGTGCGGATTGGTAGATGTCACATGTGCTTGAATTTTTGGTTCTAGTACATGCCGGTTTCCTCACGATGTTTTCCTTCACCGTTTAGAGAGCAGTGGTAATGAAATAAATTATACTAAGTAAAGCGCCTGCTCGGGTTCGAACCCACGACCTACAACTCGTAAGTGGGGACCGTAACCACTGGGCCACCACTGCTCTATAATTAAAATAAAATAATATAATACTTTAAAAAGTAAATATTCTTGTCATTGCAAGAAAACCAAAATAAAAAGAAATATATTAACAAAATTCACGGTGCAAAATACTCGTATAATAAAAAAAACAAAATTAATTGGAGCAGCTCAATCCCAAGCCTTTTAGTCCTCAAGGTAATCTTAAATTGTATAAAACGCTTTCTGGCACAACTTACGTTTAATGAAAGATTTGAATTTATTAAGACTTAGATCTTGTACGTGGCTTGGAAGCTTATTATAAAAGTGTACACATTGACATCTAAACGAGCCACCTTCTTGAGCCTTGTACTACAAATTTGTGTTTGTTCCTAGTATTTATGTTATGGATATCACTGTATTTTTAAACAATTTTATATTTTTATGGGCATATAAAAGATTTTCATAAATATACTGAGAATGCACAGTCATTACATTATTCTCCTTAAATTTCTCTATGAGAGAGTGTTATTATATTGATGAGTTATTATATTATTAACACCCTTAAAAAAATTAGCTAAGACTACCTTATATTTGATTTACAGAGATTATTTAGAAAAAAAAAAAATACACTTTTCGCCTGAAACACAGGATTACCTAGTTCAGGCACATAACACATGTGAACTTGACATAGTGTTAAGCAAAAATTGTAATTATTGTTTTACCTAATGATTTTAAATAAACTTTATATTATTATTACCGGTTTTCACCTGCCTAACGTGAGGTAGGGTAAACTAAATGCATTTGGTTTTTTTTTCATTAAGAAGTAAATTGTTAACATTGAACCAGTAAACTACTTTTGAGATCGCGCTATTTACATCGTCAGTAACCAGCTGCTGACGTTTAAGTTTAAATAAAAGTGAACTATCATCCGCAAAACAACACTATATCATTGTTATCCTTTATTAGGTAAGGCAAGTCATTAATATAAATAAGAAACAAGAAAGGACCAGGAATCGAGCCCTGTGGGACTCCCATTGTTACCATAGATCCAGGAGATCTTTTTCCATTAACGTCAACGGTCTGAATCCTATTACTCAAATATGAAGTAAGAAGATCGAGAGGGCTGTTCCGGATCCCGTATTGGCGGAGTTTCCTGATTAGCGTTTCATGAAAAACACAATCAAATGCTTTGGACTAATCACAAAAGATTCCCAAGGCACCGCACTTATCTTCCCATCTATACCAATTTTATAAAGAGGAAAGATTTTTTTGTTTGTTTGATTGTTTGTACCGAATAGGCTCCAAAACTACTGGACCGATTTCAAAAATTCTTTCACCGTTGGGAAGCTACTCTATCCCCGGGTGACATAGGCTACTTTTTATCCCTGTATTCCCACGGGAACGGGAACTACGCGTTTGAAACCGCGAGGCGTCCTCTAGTGCATTATAAATATGTCCTAAAAGCTCAACACCGGTAGTTGAACGACCCCTTGTAAAACCGAACTGTTTGATAGGTAATAATTTATGTTTATTAAAAAATCTTTGCAATTGCTCTAAAATTCATTTCTCAAATATTTTGATAAACGTAGGTAGTACTGAAATAGGTCTATAATTTGTAGGGTCTGATGTACTACCTGATTTGAACAAAGGTATTATTTTTCATTAGGTCAGGCAACTCCCCACAGTCGACACAATTATTAAAGATAATAGCTAAACTAGGTGCGACAATGTAAATAATAGACTTAGCAACTTCTACAGAATGACCCCACAGATCTGCAGTCTTTTTAACATTTAAAGTGTGAAAGGTTTTAATTATGTCTTTACAAGTAATATGTTCAAAAAGAAATTCCGAATCGCATACATTAACATTTTCTCGTAGCAAAGACTCAGCAACAGAAGGTGATGAGTTTAAGGATTTAGTAGTTGAAATGGGAATATCTGAAAATAAATTTTCAAAGGCCACTGCGACTTGTGAGTCTGATTTTATGATGTTGCCATTAATAGACAGACCGTAGACAATATTTCGGTTACCAGATCTTCCCGTTTCACTATTAATAATATTCCAAGTCGTTTTAATAACATTACTACTGTTTTTAATCTTCGAGCTCAAATAACGCGACCTGGCCAAACAACAAACTTTTTTAAATAATTTTGAATAATTTCTAACATATAAATTAAATTCAGCAGTGTTTACATAAGTCCTTTCACTGTACAGCTCATAAAGCCGTGTTCTACTTTTATGAATACCAATGGTAGCCCAATCACTGAATGATGCGTGTTGGGAATAAAGGTCGAATTAAATTGTTTACAGTATATACTAAAAAAAAACATCATATAGATTATTAGGATCAGCATCAATTGACAAAATTGGTAATTTATTAATGAGTTTAACTTTAAAAGATTGATTGCCTTGATTATCAATGTATTATTCAATTTAATGTTCAATGTAGTATTCTATTTATTATTCAATGTAATATTCTATATCTTATTCAATTTAAAGTCCAATATGGTATTAAATTTATTGTTCTAATTCAATGTATTACTTAATTGTATCGTTAATCGCTTATAATGTTTTGTGTAGGTACTTGCATGATTGTCTATGTTGTATGATCATTTCTGGAGGAAAATTGGCTCCTAAACACAGGCCCCTGGTCTAGTTTAGGAGGCAGCAGTTCGCCCTTGTTTTTGTCTCTCTGTACAACATTAATTATTTTAAAATCTGTGTATTGAATTATTCGAATGTAAATGTACAAATAAACCATTTTATTATTATTATTATAAAGCTGCCAAGCGACTTGCAGTTTTGGGGTTAAGAGTGATCTATCCTTTTTAGTCGATCATTCTTCCATACAAATGTAGACTGCAGCTTACTCCACTGTTTGACGGTGTAAGTTCAAAATAAAAGTGATATCAATTTGGCTCATCATTATCTAGCACTGTATGGAAAAAAAGTAAAAAAAAAGAAATGTAGTTATTTCAACACTAATTATAACGCATCTTAGGGCGCAAATAAATACCATAAGAAGAAGGAAAATTGCAAAACGGTCACCATACAAGGATAGATTAGTGTTCAACAATACAAATAATTTTATTTTGAACAGATGCACTTAGTTGTTATAAAACTTCGCGCGCTTGTTTTCGTCCTAAATCATCGTCAATTTCGCTACAAATTTGTAAATGTGTGTATTCGTACGCGAACTAGCTTCTTACTGCCCATCACAGCATCTATCTCTTTCGCACTTGTTGTCGGATGTGATAGCATGCATTTTAACCCCGCGCACAAAATTGTTCGTGCCGTCGACTAGTGCAACCTCAAGTTTACAAGCACTTTGTTTATACCATTCTTCATAAATCTTCGGATTGCCTGAATTAATCAATCTGTTCTGTCACTACCTATGCATCATCGTCTACAGCCGACTTGATGTGCTGATTTAATCGCTAGTATTGAATTTTCTTAGTGCATTTTTATTTTCTGGCTTCATCGATAGCTGCTTGTGGTAAATCAATCCTGTAAGCCTCAATAAGATTTTGCTTTATTAAAGTTTACCCACCACTCTTTTCTTGTGTCAATCACAATTCACAACCATTCTATGCCTGCCTCATTGAGGTTGTGCCCGTTCATGCCCAAGTTTAAAAAAATATGACCTCTAAGTGTTTTGGGGTACATAATCTAGATAAAATAAAAATTAGTCTACTGCGGGTCTGCGGGATCTTTTTTTTATTAGTGATAGGCTAGCGTTTGACTACTATCTCGATGACACGCATCCTCTGATGTTTCGACGGTGACAATCCCACCGCACTATTCCAAAACCATTGCAACTCCTGAAAACCAGAATCAACAGTGGCGACTACCAGAAAAGCGCCGAGGCAATGAAGCTCGACAAAGTCCCGGCCAATGAATTTAACTATATTGGAATCCGCAACGAAATTAATCAGAAAAGAATGACGGAGGAGTAGGAAAATATACAAATTACATTAGGAGACAGAATAAACAAGGCCAATAGACACAAAGGGTCGTTTACAACTGGGATAAGCCCAGTTGCCTAGCACCACGGATAAAAATTATCATAGATGATTGACAATATTTCGTGGTCGTAGTAAGTAACCTATGTAGTAACCTAACCTACCTATGGGACCTAAGGTATTTCAAACTGCGTCTAAATCCTCAGCCCGTTATTACCAGTGTTACTCTAGAATTCTAGTCGATACAATAAATGGTCGGCCATAAAATGTTCATTGCTAAGCCTACACTTATTGCACGTTGCTAGATAGATGTAGCCACGTTGACCACGTTTCTGATTATTATCAGAGGTATAAATATTAGAGTTTTAGTTACTACAATATTAAATATTTATCATCATTTTCTTGCACTTATCTCATTTTATTTGTGATCGGGCCAAAATGTCTTCTTCCATATTTACAACTGACACCCCCTTCGATAAGCTGACCCGTATAGCTACAACCTAGGAGTCTTTAAGTCAAGAGTGAATAGATTACTTCTAGGCAAGCGTGCTTCATTGTCAATCACATCATCGCTTACCACCAGCACCAGTAGCCAAGCACGCTAGTAGAAAACAAATCAATGTATGGGAATGACACATCTGAACGTTAACTCCGTGGTCAGACCATACAAATGAATGCGTTAACGATTGTAGAAAGAGATTAGATATGAAACGTTTGCTACTTGGCTAGAGGGGCTAGTGAGATAGTGGTCAAGCGCTATTAGTTGTCATCTCAGTAGACAATTAACTTGCAAAACCTTCTCTCAACTGCTTTGAGGTCGGCTGCCAGTCTAACCTGTATATAACATGAGAGACTGCCTATCCGTCCTCTGGGTGCTAGGTACCCGAGATATGTCGAATAGTCACCCATCGACGGACCGAAATCGGAAAGCGTTGCTTACCCTTGAAGATCGTCCCTCGATCGAGGCAGTTTATGGCTAGCTCTTCGTATGTTTAATATCTCCTTATCAATATTCAGAGTAATACTAAGAAAACAAAATAAGAAAAGGTATTTCAAGAACGAAAGCAAATACAACAAGAAAAGTCCTTCTACGCAAAAACGTTTTCCGGACCGCCAAAATGAAATTCAATATCAGCCAATAAGAGTAAATCGTAAAACGTCTATATTACTTTAATATCGTGAATTTGGACCTAGGCCCGTTGACACGGAAAACTGATAAACTCGTGAGCTATGGGTTTGTACCTACTTCACTTCTACCGTTACCAAGTCATAACGCCACTATCTAACAAAATCATATTTTGAGTTATAGAAAAAAACGAAAAACCTCAAAATAATAATTAATATTAATTAAAAATCGATGCTGTTTACCACATCTGATGTAAGCCATGTTAGTAAAAGAGTTATGAAATATAAATGTGGATGGATGGAGAGGGAGAGGAAGGCCAAAGAAAAGATGGATGGATTGTGTGAGGAGTGATATGAAAGAAAAAGGAGTCAGTGATAGCGTGACGGGGGACAGGACGGTATGGAAGATAAAAACGTTGCGCCGACCCCAAGTAACATGGGACAAGGGCTGAAAGATGATGCTGTACTAACTCTAAATAATATGCGACAGTTTTCGGTGTCAAAAATAGATCCAATTGCGCACCTTCGAACAGACACATTGTTAGTTTATAATATCAATTTGGTGAACTTCATATTTTTTTTTATCCAGAATATTGGTAAGAGATCTTCTCTGATTACGTAGACATCAAAAAACTAAAATAGACTAATTGTCACATAGTGGCATTTTAGCTTAGGGACGGCAGATTTATCTAACTTCCTGGTTTAGGCTTGGATAAACATTTATTTTTTTCATTTAAGGATGAAAGTTATCTGGACTCGGGAGTAGTCTAGACGTTACGATCGTGTGTCAGAAAAGGTGTGATATTTTCTTACCTTGATTTTTCTTTTTATTCATAACACGCTGATTACTAACCTTCTTTGAATAGAAATCGGATGTTCTGCGTTTGAGGAAGTCTGATCCCAGGGTGGTGCAATTGGCGAGTAACTGGAGTAACTGCTACAGTAATGTACTCGTATATTATAAATCTACATATTGATAAAGTCTTTACAAGGCCGTGTATTGATAACATGATTCGCTAGAAATATCAAGGGTGCACGTATATTATGCGTGGGTAGTGGATTATGGTTAGTAGAATGAATAAACATACGGATACGGCCTACATAATGCTCTATGCTAAAAATAGTATAAATGCCATTTGGTTTTTGACTGGTTTTCCAAGAAGTATAGAAGTATATTAAAACTTTACATATACCCTTTGTTTTTAATGCTTTTCCAGGATTTGAATAGGTCTATAAAACTTCCGTGAATGCGATGGGTGGTAGATTGACCTGAAGAAAATGATGGAAAAGAAAGAAATATGGCATGCATACATAACAATACGCCTGTATTCACCAAAGGACTAGACAGAGACCTGCACCTATAGAATATTGCCTTTAATTTTTTATTTTATTTTTGGGTGAGAAGTCATCCAGTGACTTCTCCCGCTCTGGGTGAAGCGGGAGGAGTGTCAGACTTTTACTGACTAAAACCCACCCATGTACCTTCAGTTGCTTGAGCCAGGGCCACTGTAACCTTTTTCAAATTTATCTGCGACCCAGACAGGCATCGACCCGTCGGTTTTGCTGAAATCTCTTTGAGGCGCTCGTGGAACACAACGCGCTGTCGACTCGGGCCTGGTCCTTATCGGACGGCGAGCTACCCGCTGCTCGCCGTCCGCAAGCCCGCGCCTACGGTGGCCGGGAATCGTCTTGCGACTCCCGATGCCCGGGACGTCTCTTGCGGTGGCTGGGGGCGTGAGGGCGTCTCCGTTGCGTCTCCTTCATGCGTTCCGCCTCCTCCTTCGCGAATATAGAACAGTGCCTACACCCTCTTTTTGCCAGTTTGATTTTAGCTCCATGTAGGTTATAGGGGGCGACTCTATTGCCATCGCCCATCAAACGGGCACAAATCCAAACAACAGGCTGCTACATAGAAAATCCGGATGGAAAAGCCAATTACAGTTTGCCCAGGAAGCGAACCCAGTACACATACTTAGGGGTAGTGCTTGCGACTACTAGATCAACGAGGCAGTCATATAAACGACAAAGAAATTTGAAGTAAATATAGGAGAAGGAAATAAAGAAAAACGTATTGCCAACCCAATAGCAAGAAAACAAAAAAATTTACCTGCAGATGAAAGACGCGATGCACATCGCGTCTTTCGATTGATGGCGGTCAAACCCTTTGCCTTGGCGAATTCACTTGCGCAATTAGGCTGCAGTTTATCGATAAAAATACTAAACTAGAATACTAATCTAATAGTGAAAACAGAATCTAAATTGATCGAAATACGATAGACAATTAAAAGAAATATATCTGTCCCACTCTACAAAAAAGCCGTTTTCTATGGCAGCTGTATGGGCGTCGTGCCATCTGACGTCATGTGGCAGTCGGACTTATCTTTCTAATTCTCAACTTCGGCTCTTTATAACTTCGTCTCTGATCAAGATATTTTAAAAAAGATTTCATATTTGTTTGCTTTGTCGTTTCAATAAGTATTTCATTTAGAAAATAAAACATGCATATTCTCTATTAACGAAATAGATTAAAATTAAGACCTCAAATTGTGATAGAGAATGTTGCCAAAACTTTTCTACTACTAAAAAAATATAAGGCTATTTCGCAAATGGACTGAAAAAAGATACAAAACAAAATAAGGTCCAGCTGTGAACTACATAAAGACTAAATTAATTAAATAAATTGTTGTTTTGGACCCTAATCCGAATAAAAGATCGCGCCATTTATACTAAACTAGGCCGAAAAAACTAAGAGATTCCAGCGAAAAGTTTTACAAAGGTACGTTTGTAATCAAATAAAATTATATTGTTGGAGTCATCCCACTTTATTACTTTTTAATTTAACGGCTCAGTAGGCGACCATTTTATGCGAAATTAAAATATACAATGCGAATTTTGGGAGATGCCGAAATTAACTCTCTTTTGTGCTATTACGAGTAATAGGTTAATATGAACCTGGTATAAAAAGGCTTTTTTCAGTTGTGATTTAATAGTGTGGAATAAAATACTTAGGGCATTACAGTACTCAACATTTAGTTTTATTTCAAGTCAAAGTATGTTTTTTTTTATACATTATGTACTAGCTCTTCCCTGCGGCTTCACTCTTGTAGTGTATCCCAAAGGTATTGTTACATCCATCCAGGACAAAAATAGCCTTGATCACTAAGTGATAGTGTACTATCAGAGCAAGAGATAACCTGCTTAAAAGAAACAATAAATACTTCTTTTTTATATGGCTGCAAGGAAAGGGTTATGTTTTCGCGCGTATCTTATATGTTTGTTTGTATGTATGTAATATTCTTTATAACCTCATATCTTTCAAACTGCTAGACAGATTTATATAATATAGTCATCGTTAGATACGTCTTGACTACTCTTAGATAGGTTAAGTTAAAAAAAAACCAGATATGGCGGATTTTGGGCGCAATATTGTGCGAGACCCAATTTTATTATTCTTCCAATCCGATCGAGTGGGGTATCAAAATGAAGGGTTTTAAGAGGTGATTACCAGATTGCCAACATATATACCACTTATATGGTTGATAAGTACGAATATGTATCTTCCGACAGCACAGCATGATTTTTTAGGGTTCCGTACCCAAAGGGTAAAAACCTGACCCTATTACTAAGACTCCGCGGTCCGTCTGTCTGTCACCAGGCTGTATCTCATGATCCGTGATAGCTAGACAGTTTAAATTTTCACAGATGATGTATTTCTGTTGCCAGTGGGGCTCCCATACAACAAACGTGATAGTTTTTCCGTTTTTTGCGATAATGGTACGGAACCCTTCGTGCGCGAATCCGACTCGCACTTGGCCGGTTTTTCTTGTTTACAGCTTTTTAGTTCGCTTCTTGAGCACGTTTTTGATTTTTAAAAAACTTTTTTTTTATTAATCTTAGTTTCGATAACAGCCATAGCCCAGGTTAAACGCTTTTTTGTAGGTATAGACATTTAGCCAATAGTGATTTCCACTAAAAGCAAAGTTTACTTGCCGAGAGACTTGCGATAGATATCTATGAGTCTAACACAAGTCTCTCGGCTGATGAATCCGAAAGGCCTTCTTTATCTAAAGAGAATACAACTTGGCCCTGGATTAATTACGTTTTGTACCATAGCCCACAAGATCCCATGATTACGTTACACAAGCATTAGACTTATACAAACAACAGTAATCAATATTACTTTATGAGGTTTCCTTTTGCCGATAGAATTCTATCAATCAGGTGCCTATTCAATAGATTCCAATATAATTTAATCTTATTGCGGTTCTATGTGTTATTAGCATAGTTGCTTGATAAATAATTAATATTAGGTGCTGTAGTAGAGTTATTGTCAAGGTTGGTATAATAGATTGTTCAGATATAAATACTATCTGCCTAATAATGTTTTTAGTAAAACTATTAAATAGAAAAACACGTGTTCATTTATTCAGTTACTTGCTGACAACCATCGACATCTTTTAGTGTTATCCCCATCACTTAGTTTGTTTAGTATCATTAACGTACGTTGTACTACACTACAATGTGCGTACATGTACCTATACTTCATAAAAGATAGCTTGATCTCTGCGACATATGTCAAACTGACGTATACGTTATTGTTAGCCTGTCAAGCGCTATTGTGACTGTATTGATACTGCCAGCTGTCGCAGAGATCAAGCTATCTTTTAAGAAGTATACATAAATTGAACTGAAAATAATTTGCCATCTCGTATTAAACAGTAACAATATTTTCAATAGACTATAAAACGTCGCGTTGTTGAACATCATCACCTATCTATGAAGATGTCATCAAACGACTGCCTATATAACTGACCCCGACATCAGTAACTGAATAACAGGATTGGTATTTAGTGCAGTATACTGATTGTCGACTTTTGGGCTTTTACCCGTAACGACCTTTAAAGATCTAAGAACGAAAGGGGCCATCATGGTTTACCGCACTTCTTGAAGCGAATGCTTTCAATATGAAATGAATAGAATTCACAGACCAACCACGGCAAGCCTAATTTGACCAGCGATATATTATATGTCGTAGTGGCCCAGTGGATAAGACCTCTCGTGCTTGAGGTCGTGGGTTAAAAACCGGGCAAGTACCAATGTGACTTTTTCAAATTCATAATGTACTTTCTAAGTTTATCTTGGACGTAGGCAAAACGAAACGGTGGAGGAAAACATCGTGAGGAAACCCGGACTTATATAGTTAATGTAAGTCTGAAATAGCCAAGTGAGAGCCAGAGGCCTGTGGGGTTCTCAGAGGCGGCTTAATTAACTCTGACACCAGAGGTGGGTACCACCACAATCTCACACGAAAAGAAGTAGAAGAAGACCTGCGATAGACCCGTGCATCTATTATGATTTAGTCTCCAGCTCCTCTTGATAGGTTTCATCCAATTTAGTAATAACACGGTCAGCAAAAACTGACGGGTTCCTCTAGGGCCGATGCCTGTCTGGGTCGCGGATAATTTTGAAAAAGAGTTACCGCGGCTCTGATACATGCAACTGAAGGAACACGGGTGGGTTTTAGTCAGTAAAAGTCTGACACGCCCTCCCGCTTCACCCGGAGCGGGCGAAATCATTGGATGATTACCCACACACAAAAATGGCCTTCCTAAAATGCTGTTCGACAAACTGTCAAAAAGAGATTATCCAAACGCGTTCCTAAGTTTTGCCAAAAAGACGAAATTGTAACTGGATCAATCTGGTTCCACCATCGTCAACTTATCAAATTAAGTTCTAATTCTGTAACTACCCTCAAATATCCATTCTTCTCTAAAATACCGATTATAAATCTTGACACCTACTTTCGAAGTTAATTAATATTAAATACACGTTTATCAAACTCCGAAACTTCTGAGCGAAGAGAGTTATTATTTGTTAATACAATTTTGTTATTCATGCTTCGGTTTCATTCAAGTTTTAACTGTCATGGTAATCGTATCAAGTAAGTTATCTTTTGTAATTATTTGAATATATTTTAGTCGATTTATAAAAAACACTACCGGCAAAAAAACAACTGCTATTCAAGATATAAAAGGTCTATCTATCAACAGGACACAAATCCTGACCCACAGTTATTGAGTTAAATTTACTACGTACTAGAGGAGACTCCTTTGTGACACGTTTGAGTACTAAGTTTGGTTTCTTATAAAATGCCTTCGTGTGTATTGAGATACTGTTCAAACAACTCGAGAAATATAAATAAAAGTCAAGGAATGAGTTTTCAAGAGCAAGTTGTAAACACGCTTAATTTAATTATATTTTATCAATTTATTGTATCTCGTGACGTCGCGTCACCGCGGAGGCGGGAGGCCGGCCATGTTTGTGTAAATGTCAAAGTGTAACAAAAAGTTCATCTGCTTTACGTGGCGTCTCGCAGTTCGGCCAAAGTAGCCGTCCTCTGCTTAACCGGACTAACCTGTGGAGACTAAGCTATGTAGCCTCCGGCCAGGCTTAAAGTTTCTAAACCTAAAGCGACAGCACTAAGGGCTACCCCAGTTGGGGTCGGACCTCGGCTCAGGGCGTCGCTTGGGGGATGGCAAAGGCCGGATCTGATAAAGTGATTCTACCATCCGTTCGGAAAAGCCTACGTGGAGAAGAACGGACAAGAAGTTCATCTGCGCGCATTGATTGTTTATCTATGAGAACATAACCCCCCTCCCCCCCTCCTGCTTGCCCCGCTGTCACCGAATTACGCGCAATCTTTTGTTTGGAATAGCTTCTCTAGTACTTAGTACATTTAACTCAATGCCCATAGTTGAGAAATTCGAGATGCTTAATCATTATCAGTTGCCCGTCCTGGGACTCGAACCATGCACCTTCTACTCCAAGTAGCGCTTGTGACTCTTCTTCTTCCTGCCCTTATCCCATGTCAAGTAACATGTCGGCGCAACACGTTTTCTTCTTCCATACCGTCCTGTCCCCCGTCACGCTATCACTGACTCCCTTTTCTTTCATATCACTCCTCACACAGTCCATCCATCTTTTCGTTGGCCGTCCCTTCCCTCGCCATCCATCCACATTTATATTCATAACTCTTTTAGTAACATGCGTTTTATTGACCATACCAGGACAAACGTTTTCCTTTCAACTTTTCTGTCACTGGCGCCACTTTCAAACTTGCTCTCATATACTCATTTCTCACTTTAGAAAATACTTAGTATACAGGATACCGATTTTGAGGTTTTTAAGGGGTAGAGAGGGAAGGGGACGAGGAACTAATTATTAATAATTATAAAACAACAATAATTAATTAAAAAGCAACAAAATAAAACTAAAAAACGAACATGTAAACGCATGACGTTGACGTGACGTTGAATGGAATGACGTACCATTGCATGTAACATTAAAAACAACTTTTAAAAATACGCGTTTGCTGGGATTATCATTTGAAAGGGTAAACCAACCTTTATAAAAATAACTCCTAACAACCCCAAAATCTGGTTCCTGGATACTAAGGCGAACCCACATTCTCATCTATCTAACATTGAGATCTGCTCTTAAAACGGTGAAGGAAAACATCATGAGGAAATTTGAATGTCCTAGAACCAAAAATTCTAAGACGTGTGACATTCACCAACCCGCACTGGGCGCGCGTGGTGGATTAAGGCTTATTATCTGGAGAATGCCAGTATCCCAGCAATGGGATACTGGCATTCTCCAACTTTATAAGGCTGATGATGAACATTGAGATCCATACAGTACGACAAACAGTGCGTCTAGTATACTAAAATCCATCTATTTCCTTTCCAGCCGGATGCAGCTGAGTTTCACTATTTTACATGAGGCAAATGCCTATCTGATTCATAACCCAGTAATACAGTAGCCCTTTGGCAACACTGGTGTCAGATTCTCTGGCTTCCAAATAACCGTAACAGGTGCGCCACCACCGCCAGCCGATGACCCAGGGAGGGGGGCAAGTAATATATGAAGAATGGGACAAATATTAATTTTAATACAGTTAAAAGCACATGAAGCTTTCTACTTCTTCTTCTTCTTGAGTCGAAGGCAAATTCTTAAAATTTTATGCATTACTCTGGTAGTGCGTGTCTTACTCCTACAGCGATTGTAATAACAATAACGGTCCAAAGTCCAATATGTAAAGCTCCACGAGCTCTTGACTGCACAAGAAGTAAAACTTGTAAACAAAGTATTTATATTTATTAGAATAATATCTATACCTCTATACAAATACTATAAAGAGGAAAGATTTTTTTGTTTGTTTGTACCGAATAGGCTCCGAAACTACTGGACCAATTTAAAAAAATTCTTTCACCTATGAAAAGCTACATTATGCCCGAGTAACAGAGACTATAATTTATTTTCAAAAAAGTTAGAGATCCTTATTAAAATTGCAGTAATGTAACCCAAAGTAGCAACATATTGGTATTATATTATATTCATTATTTGGCGTGCAGTGAAAAACTATTGATGATACATAAAAATTATGTACTATGTACCTACATGATTAAAGTACTCATTATTGCCTACAAAAAAGTCTATGAGAGAATATATCTCACTATCATAGTTATGTCACAATAAATGTTTTTGTGTTCTAAAATTTAATACGTTCGCCGATAGGAACAAAAATTGGATACATTCGTATTGTATTATTAATTCGTATTAAAATAAATAGTTTATCAATTTGGTAGATTGGTAGGTAGGTAGGGTATGTTTGATAGGGTAGGGTAGGGTAGGTAGGTTGATCGGCAGGGCAGGTGAGTAGGTAGGTAGGTAGGTTAGGTAGGTGGGTAGGTAGGTGGTAGGTAAGTAGATAGCCAGTTGACGGGAGTGAAGCCGCGGGGGTCAGCTTGTATTAGGAGGCAATCAAAAGGTCCATTGACAATTACAAGACTGTAATAGTTTCGATGTGTTGCATTTGGAAACTGCCCCTCCCAGCCCCCTTGACTACGTCCTTGAACCGTAATAATTACGACCACTAACAAGTTAAACATACCTTCAGTAATGTTACTAAGTACAATTTCTAAAGCTGGTGTCCTTTAGACAACCTTAGTGTAACTAATTTCTATCCAACCGCGCGACAATGCCGGCGAAGTTTATCGGCAACCCATTATAGGTCACCTAGGTCGCCTAGATAAGGTTAGTGCTCTCTTGTATATTGTTTATAAGACCGTTGGACCCGTTTCGTACAACATGTGTATTGTGAAGACGTGAATGTACAGTGTATGAGAAGATTATTTGTACAGTTTAGCCTCTACTGTGTTAGATGAGACTCTCTCACTAAAATCCTACTAACATACTAATATTATACATATAAGTAATAAATCACACTTCAATGGCTGCACCAATTTGCTTTAAACTTGGCACACGGGTAGATCATGACCTGGATAAAATTTATACAAAAATATAATCTCTATAATCTAAATAAAATTTAGACCAATTAATTACATGCAAAAATTTGAGAAATTTAATAAAACCTTCAGTAGTAAATTATGTGTTCAAAACTTTAATAATATAGATGACCCAAATGAGATCTACGCCGAGTTTTCTAAAGTAATTAACATGCAATTTAATGACACTTTTCCACTGAAAACGAAAAGTATTTACACCAACTTTGTATTTAGCGATTGGGTGACTCCAGGCATTCGTAAAGCAGGGAAAAGCTAAATTTTGATAAATATGTTGCGAAATATTCAAAAATCTTTAAGATTGCATGCAAAATAGCTAAAGCGCTGTATATTAGCAATAAAATAAAATCAGCAGCCGATAAAATAAAAACTACCAGGAAAATAATAAATAATGAAACAGGTAGGAAAAAACAGCGTAATACTGAATTTAATTTAGCGACTGCACATGGCCCCATATACTCAGATATAGAGGTAGCTCAGGAATTTGAAAACTTTTTCTTAATATTTCTCTTAAAACTACAGCAGCCTTAAACTCCTCACCCGCACTCTCTGCTGCCTTACTTAGAAAGAACGTAAATGCCTGCCCTTCGGAGTTCAACTTTCAACATACAAACCCCCAGGCTATTTTAAAAGCTTTTAAAGATCTTAAAATTAAATCTACAGAAGATCTTTAGGGACTATCTGTAAAAGTGTGTAAACCAATCATTGAAACTATTGCACCCTATTTAGCTTTCATATTTAACACTAGTGTTTTTCAAGGAGTTTTTCCGGACCTCATGAAACACAGTAAAGTAATTCCATTGTTTAAATCCGGGGATAGCAAAGAAGCCAATAATTATAGGCCAGTGTCAATTTTGCCGGTTCGCAGTAAGGTCTTCGAAAAGTTAATGCCCAACCATTTGTTGCGACATTTTAATTAACATTCCATCTTTTATGATCAACAGAACGGTTTTACCAAAGGGCGTTGCACAACTGACGCCGGTGTCACCCTAATAAAGAACATCTTTAATGCCTGGGAGGAAGCACAAGACGCCATTGGAATCTTTTGCGACCTCTCGAAGGCGTTCGATTGCGTTAACCATGAGACACTATTGTTGAATCTAGAGCACTAAGGAATTAGACAAACATCCCTTGAGTTACTTAGAGCATATTTAAAAGCCAGACATGTTAAAGTTCAGATAAACGGCGTAAACTCACTAGGGTCTGAAATGGCAATGGGTGTTACTCAAGGCTCGATATTGGGTCCATTCCTCTTTTTAGTTTATATTAACGAGTTACCCCAATTACTACTAAATCAACCGAAGATAGTGTTGTTTGCTCATGACAGTTCTTTGATATTTAAAATAGATCGGCGGTCACAAAATCTCGATGATGTGAATAACTTTATTCATCAGGTCCAAAATTGGTTCACGGCAAACAATTTGGTACTAAATGAAAAAAAAACCAAATGTATTAGATTCACAGCAGATTGTCAGCTGGACTTTGTAAATCAAAAAGTTTCCCTGGGAATCACTCTAGACAACAAATTGCAATGGGGTCCTCACATAACATCTCTTGCGTGTCGGCTAAGCTCAGCCGCTTGTGCTGTTAGACAGATAAGACATTTAACGGATGTAGAAACCGCGCGTTTGGTCTATTTTATTTACTTTCACAGCATTATGTCATACGTTATTTTACTGTGGGGTCGAGCGGCTGACATTGAATCCATATTTATATTGCAAAAGAGAGCTGTCAGAGCCATATATAAGTTAAGTCACCGAGAATCTCTTAGGGAACTATTTAAAAAGATTAATATTATGACAGTTTCTTGCCAATTCATTTATGAAAATATTATGTATGTAAGGAAAAATATACATCACTTTAGTAAAGTCAGTGATAGACACAATTGTAATACGAGAAATAAAGATAAGTTAGACCAACCATCTTATAGACTAGCTAAAGTACACTCATCTTTCATGGGGTACTGCTACTGTGTTAAATTCTATAACAAACAAAATACCTTGTGATATATTAAAACTAAATGAAAGTAAATTTAAAACTTTAATTAAAAGCACACTTTGTAAACAAGCATGTTACAAATTAGATGATTATATTCAAGACTAGCTGTCTCACGCGGCTTCGCTCCCGTCATCGGGCTACCTACCACCCCCGTTTACGCAGCGCACGCAACGGAAGTTCGCAAAAAGGAATAATTTTGCCCGTTTTTGCAACATTTTTTATTTATGCTCCGCTCCTATTGGTCATAGCGTGATGTTTTATAGCCTATAACCTTCCTCAATAATCGGGCTATCGAATAGTGAAATAATTTTTAAAATCGGACCAGTAGATCCTGAGATTAGCGCGTTCAAACAAACAAACAAACAAACAAACTCTTCAGCTTTATAATATTAGTATAGATAAGAATGCTTGGAAACATGCTGGTCCTACAAGGGCAATCTTTAGTGTAGACAAAATCAAATTTGTTAAATTATATTCATTTTTTTAAAGAAATTGACTCACACACTGTTCCGTTGTTGTTCAATTAGGTATTTTACCTATGTTTGTAATATTTGTAAGTGTGTGAGAACCATGTTCCTATTTATAAAATTAATGAATTTACCTGTACGTAGTATAGTGTGTAGTGCTATTCTGGGTGCATGGTCCTCACATATATGAATTTATTAATGTACATACTTATGTAAATATTGTAAGACACCTATTTTTTTTTAAAAAGAGTAAGTATGGAGTTTCTTGTGCAATCTTCTCCATAACAAGCTACTTTTCCGAATGCACGGTAGAATCAACTTTTATTACTTGTAAATTTTAATTTGTGTATGACGTTCAAAAGTGCCGCTTTTTGGCCTAATTGAATAAATATATTTGACTTTGACTTTGGATAAGGACATCCTCACATTTTGTTTAGAAAGAACAGAAACTCCTGAGGGCTCAGGGATCTTAGACCACTAGTTCCATCTATCAAAAAAACAATAACCCATTGGACGGATAGTAGTTATAATAAAACCCAAAGAAACAAATGAATAAATATTTTTTTAAAGGAATTGTTTTTTTCCTTATATATAATAGCTATTTATGCAACTGTTACGTTATGGACGGTCTTTTAATACGAGTGCCATTTTTCGGTACAAGCTTAGCGCGTACCGAAATAGGTGGGCGCGAGTTATAAAAAGACCAGTAACGTACAGTTGCATACAAGATTTTATCTACGAAGGAAGGAATAAAACACAGATTTAGACAAATAAGTATTTCAGGCAGTGTGTTTAAGTATTTCATTTCTCTTACATGTCTTGATTTTTCTGGTAGTAAATTATTGCAACTGCTCTATTTGTTATACCTGATGGAGTATTTTCACACGTTTCACTTGATGTTGAAGACATTTTTAATAAAATTTGAAATAATGTTTCACTCAGAAATTTTTTCGCACGTCCACTTGTTTTTTTTTTATTAGGTATAAGGCAGGGATCTTGTAGCCGCAACAGCCAAATAGTATACGATACTTTTGTTCTAAACTTGTTCCATTTTTAAAAACATCATTTACATTGTCTCGATTTCGAAGTAATATTCTAGGTACCTGGCTGTATGTTCAGAATGTCTTTGCTTGTGTTTTAGAATTTATGATGATTCGCATAATGCAACCCGATGTCGTTATGGGTATCATAATGAAACCGCTGTCAATTTTGTAATTCGAATATAACGAAACCGAAGTAGATAAAGTTTATTTATGAACTTAGAATCCCAAGCCAAATCAAAAGTTCTCACAGTTCAAAGAGACCTATTTCAAAAAAGCGCATTTTCATAACACCCAATAATAACCATTTTTAAACACCGCAAAATAGTCCTTTCGGTCTAAATGAAATCAATCGAGCCTTTTCCCAACTATATTGGGATCGGCTGCCAGACTAACCGGATTCAGCTGAGTACCAGTGTTTTACATGGAGCGACTGCCTATCTGACCTCCACAACCCAGTAATTAGGTAACACGGTACGCTTTGGCAAGACTGGTGTCAGATCTCAAGCTTCATGACTACCCGTAATGTCTGTCGAAGATCTTCAAATGACAGCCGGGACCAACCGAGGCACGGAGGAAACTCGGTATGTTGAAATGGTCACCCATACACGGACCGACCTCGTCAAGCGTTGCTTAACCTTGGTGATCGACCAGTGCGGCTGTTATTGTTTAGCCACGAGATCCTCCTCAGTCTAAATGAAATATTGAATCAAAATAACCATTTTCGTAACAAAGGCTACCTAAAATACCTAAATGAAAACGGACGTAAATGGTAGAACAATCCGGAAATAACAAATATATTGATAACTCAGAATATGCTTTGAAATCAGTGATGTCGGTTTGTCTGCTATTCTATTACATTCCGGATTTCTATGAAATCATTCAAATTAAGCTTGTGGTATTTTGTTCATCCAGCATAGTTCGGCTAAATCATGAAAATGCATTGCAAAGTGAAGATATAGACTATCGGAATGTATATTGACGTAGTAAAGAGACTAATGCATAAAGCTGATTGTTGTTATTATGGCTTAATACCAATTAGCATTCTTAGTTAGGTAATTATAAGTATGAATAAATAAATGTCGTATCATTCCATTCAACAGCTGCACAAAGACAACTATGATTAACGGTCTTCTGGTAATATAAAATTATCATGTAGGTACTAGCTACCTATAGCAAGTCTTTTTAGGGTTCCGTACCCAAAGGGTAAAAACGGGACCCTATTACTAAGACTCCACGATCCGTCTGTCTGTCTGTCACCAGGCTGTATCGCATGAACCGTGATAGCTAGACAGTTGAAAATTTCACAGATGATGTATTTCTATTGCCGCTATAACAACAAATACTGAAAAACAGAATAAAATAAATATTTAAGTTGGGCTCCCATACAACAAACGTGATTTTTTGCCGTATTTGCGATAATGGTATGGATTTCTTCGTGCGCGAGTCCGACTCGTACTTGGCCTTTTTTATGGTTGGGGAATCATCCAGTGACTTCACCCGCTCCGAGTGAAACGGAAGGGCGTGTCAGACTATTACTGACTAAAACCCACCTGTGTTCCTTCAGTTGCTTGAGCCAGGCTTGTTGCTTTTCTCTGCATCCAGCATGTACTCGAAGTCTACTTAGCCAGTCTATCTTCCACAACCTTTCTGTAATAGTAAAACAATAATAGGTACTTAGCTCCTAAACACATGAAAAATAACCAGACAAAACAACATTTTTATAAAATACAAAGGACTCGTCGAAATTTATCCGCGACACACTACATAATAATATAGCAAGTCTGAGTCGTGGATAAATTCGAAAGAGAGTTACCGCGGCCCTGGCACAAGCAACTGAAAGACCATTGGTGGGTTTTAGTCAGTAAAAGTCTGACACGCCTTACCGTTTCACCCAGGGCGGGAGAACTCATGGGAAGATTTACCAAAACAAAAAATAAACAAAGCTTACCTAAGTATAGCAAACGGAACCTGTTTCCCATCTCCATATCCTGCCTACCCGTCTTTTACATACAATCACTTCATTCGATCTCAGTCAAAAGCGACATAGTATGATTTTTATTTCAGCCGAACGACTTAAACAGTCCATTGATGGAGAGAGGCCTTCCTCAAACGCCACCACAACGACTGACAGGCTTATTATGTAAGAATCAGCAATCAGAGATCTTTACGCGAGCAAACGCTTTACGTCATAAAAATCACAACAATCTCTTCCACGCTTGCTCTGCATCCAGCATGTTCTCTTAGACTACTTAGGCAGTCTTCCACAACCTTTTCTGTAATAATAAAACTATATTACCTAGGCCCTAACACATGAAAAATAACCAGACAAAACAATCCTTTTATAAAATACAAGTGACTCGTCTGTATGGGATTTGGCACCAAACACCGTATTTTTGTCATTCAACGACCTTGGATGCTAATATCCAGTTTAACTTGGCATACGCTGAAACCACGTATTGAAACTAAAATGTACCGAATCTGGCATATTTTTGAAGTTTGTCAAAACAAATTGGCGACACTAAGAAGGGTCAAATTATAGTGGCCCCCATGTAACTCCTAAAATTATCGTGAAGAATAGTTCTGACATGGTTTTGGCACGTTTCGGTGTTATAAATATGGATTAATCACGCACTTTTAGGACTCGGTAGGTATAATAAGTAAGTAGTTGGTATAAATCATTTGATTTGTGTCTGTTATCTCTGTAATTCTGGTAATAGGTGAAGTAAGTTAGAGACAGAAATAATACCTTTTTCTTTTTTTACGGGAGAAACCTTCAAAAGGCGCCTGGAATTTTAGGTAAAAGACTAGGGATTTATTAACAAACATCCATGCGGTCCTTATATGTATAATATTAGTATGTTAGTAGCTTTTTACCTCACTAAAACCACCCCGGTGGTCACCATCAGCACGTAGAAGGGACGCCCGATAAGGGGAGACTAAAAAAGCACCTCCACTGAGCCTCGCTGTGCACAGCAGCAAGTGATCACTATGCCGACGTCTTCCCTGGAGTCACTTGGTGGGCAGACAGAGTCCCCAGTCTCGTCAGACCACCCATGACTCCGGGGAGTCGGTCGTAGAGGCAACCGCCTCGGCGCCTTCTTCTCCGAGTTGGATCAGCCGAAATAGTACCAATTATAAAATTTGAACTTATGTACTTACTACAGCTTGCCTCCGAAACATAGGCTAGCCAATATACTTACTACTTTCTAGTAGTATAGTTCCATCTGTCAAGGGGCCAAATTATCTCTCTCTCTTCGTCATATTGCGCTGATTAATGATGAATGGTGCAAGCCATTATTTTCAGAACACGAATGGCATTAATGCAGTATAAAACTGTCCTTATCCGTCACCTCACACATCAGGTCCAGTTGAAAACCAGCGTCAGGCACTAGTTGTCTGGCATTTTTGCTGAACTGCGCCTTTTTGGCGCAGGCGTGAGGCACACTTTCCTGCTAATTTCTTACGTCAGACTTTAAAGTTTTACTTTTTAATTTATTTGTATTTTATCTGATGTATAATAATATGTTGTGTGTCATTTAGTCTGTGCTAAATAAATGTATTTTCTTTCTTCTTTTCTTTCTTTCAGAAAATGATGATGCTTCACACTTGTAAGAATAATCCAGTAGGAAGAACGTTATATTTAGCACTAGCGGACGCCTCGCGGTTTCACCCGCGTAATTCCCGTTTCCACAAAAATACTGGGATAAAAAGTAGCCTATGTCACCCAGGGATAGTGTAGCTTCCCAACGGTGAAATAATTTTTGAAATTGGTCCAGTTGTTTTTAAGTTTATTCATTATAAAAAAGCAACATAGAACAACAAAGCATATTGGAGAAGGTCTAAGTCATTTCTCTATACAAAATAAAATAGACTGATCAACAAAATGCTTTCAAAGCTCTCAAACAAAGACTGTCCAATAAATGGACACTTTAGATCGCTAATAGACACTAGGCGGCCTATGGATAGTCCCGCTAAACGGACTAAGAAGGTCTTAATATCAGCTGTCTTCCCTAATCCTGTTAAAGGTTTTAGACAGTCCACCCTCGAAGGCCACTGTATCATGAAGGGGTGCAGAAGGTCCAGTTCATCAGGTGACATTTTCTTTAGCAATTTTTATATGACTGTTATTTGGGATAGGTATTTAAAAGATTTTTTGTAGTAAAGACATGTCTAATATCTACACTAGAGTGTAGCATATATTGCTAAATTGAAAATAAAATTGGATCTTATTTTTTTCTACTCTGCTTGAATTGAGATCTGAAAGGATGCAATTTCGAAAGGAATCCTTGGAATGTTTTCACAGTCTTTGGAGACCCCGAGTTAAATGTAGAGGGTTCGACCAAATCATAATATGCGTAGCCTATAACTATTTTGAGATTGGCTGAACATATTAGCGTCTGCCTGTCAGACCACAGTTTGTCAAAATCATTTTTTTTAGTTGTCACTCAGACTTTGGGCCGATTCCTTGAGTTTTTTGGAGTTAAGAACGTGTCAAATCCTACTTTAGTGCCATATTTTGACAGGTTTTCAGGCTAATCTATTAAAAGTAAAGTAAAGAAAGTAAATAGCTTATAAAGTCAATGATATTCAAATATACAGATATGTTATGAGCGCGCGCATTTTGAAGACACGAATAGGTCACAATTGTGACCTTTAATCGTTAGTTTATGTCACGCATGGCGAAGAGCGATAGGCTTTGTTGAAAAAAAAACAAAATAAAATAAATGCCATCGTGTGTATTTGTAGTTTATTTATTTATTGATTAAAATAAATATTTTTTAATGTTAGATGAATGAAAAGTGTGTATGTGTGCTGCCGCTATATGCGGCACACTTTTTTCAATTGTTTTGTGAGTGTATAACGTATCTGTTTATTTGAATATCATTGGCTAAAGTATAGTTTGATAAATACTCAATTTCAAATGCTTAATTAAGACATCATGGATTAGAATAAACATCTTTTGGCCTTGCAAATATATAGTTAACCAAACATGTCCCTTTCCATCTCATCAATCTTTTGCCTTGTTCGTGTGGATTTCTGATAAATAATAGATAGACCTTCTGTAGGTTTCTGTATGTTTGTCAGCAAGTCTAGACAAACTATCGCCTGTATTTATTCATTTTCATATACCTATTAAGTTCACCAACAGCGTTCATCTTTATAATATTAGACTACAGTACCTTCGCACTTAATTTTCTTTTTTATTTACTTACATTTTTCATCGAAAATGTCGAGCTCAGTTATTAATAAGAGGCACCGTTATTGTTTAATATTTTGTTCGAAAGAGTCTGCTTAGATTTATGTGTTTTAATAATGTTTATTTATCCGAGTATCATTAACCTCTAATCCTAGACAAATTTTTCGATTCTAATTTTTATTTACACCAACGGGTTAAGTTGGAAAGTTGGTAATAAAAATTAGACGCTTTTTTAGCGTCTCGTAAATTCGTAGTACTTAGGTAATTGCGTTTCCCAGAGACTGGTTTCATGTTTCTTAGAAGACTCTAGTACAGAATACAAAAGGTTTAAAAACTCAATCTATAGTTTACTTAAATTTTTGGTTAAAAGAGTTTACTAGGCTTCTGTGCCCCTTGAAACTTTTGATGATCTGGGTGGTTCTTAATCTCACTATCTATCTCAGATCCAGTCTCACCGGGAGGCTTTGGTTGAGCTCTTGAACCTACCCTTGATGGCCGTCTCCGAATAGGACGATGCCGATCAGGCCAGTTTCAATGCTACTAAGACCCAGGCGTGTTTTTTTTCCGCAAAAAGGAGCCAATTCCACCCAGCTTCCGGGGTGTGACCGTTCTGATAACGGACCATCTTGAGCTTCTTGTCATTACGTTGACATCGATCCTCAATTTTGGTCCATAAATTGAGGCAAAGGCTCAGCTGGCCGCCAAAAATTTGGGGATGCTTGCGAACTTGCGAAGGGGAAAAGGTACTTCACGCCAGAACTGTGGCGGCGTTGCCGTACCGTGCATTTGCACGTCACTTCAATGCAAAACTCCAACGCCGTCCACTACATCGTGACATGGTTATGGGGACAAGCCCTACTCAATCACAATAAAAACATTTGATTCCCCTATCCTGAATTTCCATTAAAATCACCAGCCAACATTATTACATGCATGGTTTCTATTAAGATGACGACAGTCGCCAACAACCTTGAGGGAACAAGACGCGCACTCATTTCAAACCCGCGCGACCCAAAATTCAGTCGCTTTATGTACTTTCCTTACTATTTTATGACTTTAAAAAAAACCTCATTAAATTGTCTTTAGATGGTGAAAATTTCATTAAAATACGCCCGGCGGTTTTGGTGCGATTTTCGTTTTTGTCCGTGTTAGACATAACTTTACAAATTAATTACACTATGTTATACGAATAAAACTCAAAATGTTCATAGATCAAATTATTAATAAAATGGTCTAATGTAACATTTATATATTTTCAAAAAAAATACAACTAGTCGTTTAGACATGATTCTCATTTTAAAATCGGCTACTGAGAGGGTGTCTGCGCCTTAATAGCTCGACGTCACCTACGGGATTACGAACACCCTAGTACCAGCCGTTGCATTAATTGACTTAATTAATCAGATAACGCCCGGTGTTGCAGTCAATCCGACTTACGACGATACGCATAAGCCCGTCTGATTGGTTGAAACAATCGGGTTACGGGCAGCCGATTGGTGGCCTGACTTATGTCATTTTGTATTAAATTGACTTGTAATTGTTGTACGTTGAATATTGGTGACTTGATAGCAGTATATGCAACGGCCATATAATAGGGGTTATTAAAAAACGATTCTGGGATTATCACAGGTAGCGAAGCCGAGTGTGATAATAGTATCACACACGAGTGTTTTAATACCTAAATATATGCCTTTGTATACCCTATTTTATCTTCACTCATACAGTTGAAATAAAACAAAAGTGGAAACGGATAAATATGTGGTATGGCGGGAAATTTAGATTATCATTGCGCATGACTGGGCAGCACACGCATCCATAGAAAATGACACTATTTTTCTTTCTACATGAAGTCAATGAGCCCATACGCGCCAGAGTATATTAAAAAGTAAAAGGGTGCTATAAAAATTTCAAAGTTATTTTATGATGCAGTTATTTAAAATCGAAGGAAAATGTTGCACTGCAATGATTTTTTTAAATATTATCTATCTACGAAAAAAGTACACGTGTGTATACAATATATTTTGAATTCATATTTCATTTTATTCATTATCGATTTTGAGTGTAGATAAGATAATTAATGATTGTGTGGGGTATAATTAGTACCATTTACTCCTGATTGGATAATTTTCTTTTTTAGGAATGGTAACACCCTTTTATCATTTACCAACATATTTAGCATGATCACTTCTATTTCTTATTTTAAGAGGAAAATACCTAATTCTCTTCTCATACAAAATGAGAAATCTTTCTACAATGTATCATTTTTCTTTCGTTGCTTCTTTTCCTATTCTAAGGTCGTTATGTTATTTATTTGTTTGGAAGTAAAAATATGGCTTCAATCATCATTATCGTTTTTCTCCCCTGGCCCCATGCTAATTGTGGTCGATGCAACATGTTTCATTTTCTTTTTCGTTCTACCCTGTCTATTGCCATTCATCATCATATCAGCCGAAAGACGTCCACTGCTGGACATAGGCCTCCTCCAAGCGTCGCCACACTGATCGCTCCTGCACGTTTCGCATCCACCGAACTCCCCCAGCCTTGACCAGGTCGTCGCACCACCTAGAGGGAGGCCTGCCATCGCTGCGTCTTCCGGTACGCGGTCGCCATTCTAGAACTTTTCGGCCCCAATGGCCATCCAAAGAAGGAAGGAAGGTTCAAAAACTACATCAAACGTATCCTTGTTAAAAAAGCATATAAAATCAAGGACTGCGTTGAAGATAAAAACATTTGGCCTTAGCTCCTTCTGCGCATGCAGCTTCCCTGGTAACTTCTAAACGGCACAAATATGTGGATGTCTCTAACTATTCTCAATCTCATTTTTTCAGACTTTTTAAAATGGTTTTCAATCATCTTTAAAGCCCTTTGCTAAGAATAGTTACAGCACTGATAACAAAATTTGTGCAACATGTTAAATTTAGTCTTGTTATACTTATTTTTATTATTTTTTACCTTTGTATAGATTCTTTTACCGATTGTTTTGTGAATGTGTGAACATTGTAGGCCTTCTAGATGCTAGTTAACATTTGTTAACTTTTTTATATAATCTTTTTCTTTTTTTTTAGTTTCTTACGACTTATTGTCATAATTCGGGCCTACGTTGTCCCCCCATATCTAAGTACTAATGCTGTAACATGTAAATATTGTAAAACCAAACCATTTTTAAAAGAGTAACCATGGAGTTTCTTGCCGGTTCTTCTCCATAGGAAACGACCAACCCGAACCGTGCTCATTTTGTCGACGTTTTATAAGTGCCCATGTAGGCCTATGTGAAAAAAAAAAAAAAAAAAAACCGTTCTGCGAGCAATTTGCCCTGCCCCCTGCCACTTAAGACATTGATATTGCCATTGTGATGCTATAATTCACTCCTTGTCCTTCCTCATGTCATCGACATCATTTGATTAAATTCTTCGCCACATAATCCAAGAAAAGGCGTTATAATCCAACTATTTACTAAGAACACAAAGGACAATATTATCCTACAGGATAGCCTAGTTTAAGAACATACTGATAATAATTTATCAAGGTTTTGACTCATGATATGTGGAAATTTACTATTTCTGATAGACCATCTATTGAATGTGACAAACGAGCTATTATCGCGAAATATGGAACAAGGAGGGAACACATTGATGTTAGGAATACGTATCTATTCAATCATTAAAGGGGAGTACACATCAGACGACAGATCGGTGCGAAACCGCAACGCCGGCAAGTCAACTCGCAAGTTAGTCAACTTTGTACTGAGTCCCCTTGTGAACACATTGCTTAAGTCTGGGGTGTCGTTCTTGGCAAATTGCAACGCAATACGGTACGGTATGCGGTGCCGGACACAACAAAGATTGATCCTTCTCACCTTTGACGCGTTTTGTAACGGAATAAAACACTGTTTTAGAATTTTTCATACGACTGTGTCGACATCGCACACCGCAGCGTTTTGCGTACCGATCAAGAGGCTAAAGATGGCTCCCGCGGATGCGACGCGACAAAGTGTCAATGTGTTTTCATCTAATTAGTTTCAAAACTGCTCTACAATTGAAAAGATTTATATGAAGAAGCGTTGTCGTTGCCCTTAGCGCCTGTCTATTGGAGCCTTAAAATAGCAAAATAGGGCATTTTATCCCTCGGAATTTTAAACTGTCATCCAAATCCTATAAATAACTCATGGATTATTTGTACCCCATCCAGACTATCACCAATCACCGCACGCATATACGTGTGATGCCAACACAACGCCACAATCTATTACTTCTACGTTGCTGCCTTGTTGCAAGCAGAAACTGAGAAACAACGCAACAACGGTGCTACGCATGACGAATGATAAATGCCTGTACCCAGTATTCCAGTTCTACGGCTTTGTAAACACGAAATTGCGCAGTTATTCCTTCAATGCGGCTACCAAACGATTGTGTTTTCTCTCTAAACTTGCATGGCTGTAGACATCTGGACAGCATCCAGAAAACTCATTCAGTTAGTTGCACTTGAATTAATCAATTGTTTTAATCCACTCGTGAAGGCAGCTGTTGACCGCGCGCTAACTTGTTTGGTGAGGGTTTAGTGTTACGCAGAGCGTGTAGCGGATAGTAAAACTTAACTTAGGTAAGTTTTTTTACATTGCTACACAAATTTTAATCCTATTTTAAAGGGCCAGTTCAATCTCTAACCAGCCAGTCGTTACTGAAAATTCGTAATAGAAAACTTGATAGCGCTCTGCCCGGCCCGGGGATTCTACCTTATGACCCCAACCAGAAAGAAAATTTGGTTCAAATAAATGTCACTAGATGGCGCGACATGCACGGGGTTGTTATTGAATTGTGTGTAAAATTTACAATTGAACATATAAATTATGTTCTTGTTTAGAACAACAAAATTATGGAATATTGGGCTCATAATTCTCATTTCAAAGATTATTTGAACGGAACATTTAAAATTAATGCCAATAGATGGCGCGGTTTTAAATGTCTGAGGCATTCAAATCAAATAATTTATTTGCATAATACATGTTAAAAAGGTGTTACAGGTATTAAAGGTACATTGTATTATAACCCAAATCGGGGTGTGCAAATTATATATTAGGTACTATGGCAACATTAAATATTAAACAGAGAAAATTTTTACTAAACAGACAAAATAAATAAATTAGAAATGGGGTTACATTATAAAATAGAAATGTCAAATAAAAATAAATTTAAAAATGTCAAAATAAATAGTTAGAAAATGCCAAATAAAAAAAAAATCGAATCAAAAATGTCAAATTATTATACACAAGTCAAATCAAACTTTAATACTCATTAAATTTGTGGTGACATTAGAGATAAAATCAATCATTCTTCACTCAAATAATCATTAATTGATAATAACATTTTGAAACTAGGAATTCATGCAAACATAATTTGAATTGATACATTTTGTGTAGGTCTGTGATACTTTTTGGCAACTTATTGTATATTTTAGGTGCCATGCCTAAAATGTTTTTACTAAATACTGCTTTTTTATGACTTCTTACGCATATTTTATTTTTGTGTCGTGTGCTTCTTGGATGAGTATAAAGACGTAAATTCGCTTTGAGGCGTTCCACTCGATTGTTTAAATTTGTATTGTAACACATTTTGGTGCAATGAAATTGTATAAACGTGCAAAAAAATACTATAAAACAAATCTTCACTGTTTAAATAAAAATATTCATTCAACGAGTAACACCATCACCAACGCTAACACCATGTATATCTATCGCCATGGAACGGAACCGAACGCTGACGATTTACAAAAAATAATCAGTTTAATCAGACAAAAAACGCTAGTTACGTCGGCGCGGTTTCTTTGTATGGGATGAGGCATCTGTATGCTAGTATTATATTATCTGTGCCCCAGCTAAACAGTCCGTCTCTCTAACCACTAGATCAACCAATTAACAAAACATTGTTTAATAGATTTTTCAACAAACTTGCTCATAAAGTGGCTCTAATTTCACCGCAATTAGGCACACCTGTTATCAAACTATGAATTTTTCTGATTTTTTGTACTATTTTCTTCACAAGTGTGTTGAAAAACATCGTATGAGACACGAGTGTATTGATGATTACCGTCCTCGGCTCTCTTAAGACCCTCACCTAACTGCTCGGGTCTCAATGGCGCCTCAGCGGTAATCACCAACATTACACACTTTTACCATAATGTACTATTTGAACAATTTAAGTCAAGTTTTTACGCCTTCATCATCATACCAGCTGATAGACGTCCACCGCTGAACATAGGACTCTCCCAAGCGTCACCACATCGACCGGTCCTGTGAGTCAAACATTCAAATTGACCTATCACAGCAGTTTAGTACTTTGTACATAAATTGTTAAGTTATGATATGATTCAGCTCTTGCACTGTTTAAAGCCTTACATTTTTAACAGACTTTCCAAAAAGGAGGAGGTTCTATGTTCGACATTATTTTCGTTTTTTTTTATGTTCACCCATATCTCCGTCAATTGTGGACCGATTTTGAAAATTCTTTTTTCGTTTGAAAAAGTATGTCCGAAATTGGTCCCATTTTAATTTGATAAAAATCTGATGATGGACTTCGAAGATATACAACAGACTCTTCTCTTTCTCACTGGGTTGCTGCAATCGCATGTCTGTTTATTGTTTATACCATTTCATAACATAAAATCACGCCAGTAAGCTCCAGGGTACGCAGATCTCTCATTTCAGCGGTTATGTTCAAGTTTCATGATATTCGGGTAATCTATTCTGGCGGTGTCCATAGCGCAAAAAATAGGTACCTACGAAAGGCACCAACTTCCAAAAATAAAGTTAGTTTTTACAAAAGTTGTTTTGTGTAAAAAAGATTTTATCTAACCTGTAATGTTATGTAGGTCCTGTGTCCTCGCATCCAAGGGCGTCCCTTGAATACGAGGCGTGTCCCGTGACGAGTTTTTACGTAACGGTCAACATCTATATCCTTTTCATCTCCGTCATAATCAAGCCACCTGTGTCGTACGTCGTACCCACTTAGTGGCACACATAAAGACATAACCGTGCCTTGGTCTGCCCGTAACATAATCATAACAAGGTCATGTATATCCCTCGTTTTGTCTACAGGCTCGTCTAGACACAGGAGATTAAGTTACAAAAAATATGCTCTTAGCCTCGATTCTTTTCATCTTGGTTGAAAAGGAATGTGGAATATTTGGGTAGCTAATTTGTTTATAGTACTTAAATAGAAACTTCTTTTTAGGGTTCTGAAGTCAACAAGGTTTTACTAGTTTCGCTATGCCCGTCTGTCCGTCCGCAGCTTAGCTCAGAGACTTTCAATACTAGGAAGCTATAATTTGGCTGGATATACATATTAATAATTTCGACAAAGTGTTAAAATAAAATATATTTTTTTCCTTTTTTTTGTTGGGATTGTTTTTTTTTTCTCGACTATACCATGGTGTGGGATATCGTTGGATAGGCCATTCAAAAATATTACGGGCCTGTTAAACCATTGTTCGATTCAGAGATCCGTATGCGTACAATCTTAATATATATAAATCTCGTGTCACTATGTTTGTCCTCAATGGACTCCTAAACCACTTAACCGATTATAATAAAATTCGCACACCATGTGCAGTTCGATCCAACTTGAGAGATAGGATAGGGTAGGGTAGGTAGGGTAGGGTAGGTAGGGTAGGGTAGGTAGGGTAGGTAGGGTAGTGTAGGTAGGGTAGGTAGGGTAGGGTAGGTAGGGTAGGGTAGGTAGGGTAGGGTAGGTAGGGTAGGGTAGGTAGGGTAGGGTAGGTAGGATAGGGTAGGTAGGGTAGGGTAGGTAGGGTAGGGTAGGGTAGGTAGGGTAGGGTAGGTAGGGTAGGGTAGGTAGGGTAGTTAGGGTAGGTAGGGTAGGTAGGGTAGGTAGGGTAGGTAGGGTAGGGTAGGTAGGGTAGGGTAGGTAGGGTAGGGTAGGTAGGGTAGGTAGGGTAAGGTAGGTAGGGTAGGGTAGGTAGGGTAGGGTAGGAAGGATATTTAGTAGATGAATGTTTGGTGTTTTTATGGCAAAACAAAGTTTGCCGGGTCAGCTAGTTAAGCTTTAAATTGCAAATTTTTGTTAGAGTCAATATTGCCCCCCACCCCTGCCAGCAAAATGGTTGCTTATGGCTATGTGAAAAATCACGGCAGTGGTATATAATATAACAAAATGAAAAGGAAAGCTATCACGGCTAAGTAGGTTTTAAAATTTTACTAGTATTAGTCGACCAACTTATAAAATGTATCTACCTACTTGGAACGGTAAAATTTTGTGCAAATCCTCGCGCTTTTAAACGCTGAAACCGTTTTAATGTTCATGTATCAACAAAAAAATAAACTTCGCAATATTATGCAACTACGGAACCCTATCACCGTGCGTGGCCCGACACGCACTTGGCCGGTTTTTTTTTTGGATGTAATGAAAATATAAGAATAACCCATAATACTGAGTAATGATACATTCATGAGAATTTTTAGCTTTGTCTTTTGTTTGCCAACGCACCTGCCATGTCTCTTGGCGATGGTGATCAGTTAGAGGGCTGCCTGCTTACTTTCAACCAATAAAAAAGAAGTTGAAAATTAAGGTAAATATTGTTACTTACAAGTTTTCGCGAAAATCTAAATGTGGCCATATCTTTTTTGATTTTTATAGGTACACCTAATAGGGACTATTGACCTCAGTATCTGGTATAAATTGATAGGTCCACCCGTTCCTGAGAAAATCGGGGGTGACACACGGACAGACGGACAAGAGAGTGATCTTATAAGGGTTTCTTTTTTACCTTTTGAGGTAAGGAACCCTAAAAACAATTTCTTTCAAATTCTTTCTTCTTCTTTAGTATTCACACCAGTGAGACTCAGGACACCTCTCTGCGTAAAGGATTTTAAAATCACGATCTTTTTACCCGACTGCCGAAGGAGGGTAATGTGTTTATCAGTCTATGTATGTAAGTATGTATGTATGTATGTTTATTCCTATGTGGCGTTCTAGAGACCAAACGCGTTGGCCGATTTTAATGATTCTTACGACTATCGATTTGTCTTAACCCTGCGAGTGTCGAAGAAAAAAATGGCGGCTTTTGGGCGACATTTTGTAAGGGGAAAAAAATTTTTACTTCCGAACCCATCGTGTGGGGTATCAAAATAAAGGGTTTTAAGAGTTGATTTCAAAAATATATAACACTTATATGTTTAAATTAACCTAATATAAAAAAACATAACTAAAAAGTTGTAAATAAAAAAAAGTTAATTAATAAAATCAAAAAACCCGACTGCTTGAAAAGCGAACTAAAAAGAAGTAAACAAGAAGAAAATCATGCTGTGCAGTCGGAGGATACATCTGGTTTTGGTCAGCCAGCTTGCGAATATATATCCTCCGACTGCACAGCATGATTTTCTTCTTGTTTACTTCTTTTTAATTCGCTTTTTAAGCAGTCTGGTTGTTTGTTTTTTTTAGTATTATTCTATACTAACTCTTTACCGCGGTTTATTCCACAGCCTTGAAGAACAATGTGTTTTTAACCCACCGATTACTCAAAGACGCCTGGACCAATTTGGGAAATTCTTCTTTTGTTTGAAAGGGGTTACTTCCCAGTCATCAATTTAGGAGCTAATGATGGGATCTTGGAGAAATCGTGGACACTCCTCAAATATTATAGGCAAACATTTAGTGATTTTGGTATTTTTATCAACAATGCAAATATTTGCGCTCATTAAGTATCACAATGCTAAGTATTACACGGGTATCTAAGAAATCTTCAGACTATGATGAAGTACTGATGAAAATGGTACCATCGAACTGATCTGATGATAAAGCGGGAAGTTAGGCACTAGAACTCCAAAATAAAACAATGTGTCCTAGTCGTGTTTGAGCTAATTGGAATCGTCCTAAGATGTACAATCGGCCAAAGCTACATCTGACCACCGTAAGGACTATTTCTGCATGCAGGGCTCGCCCGCTAAATTAACGCCGACTTATACTCATCAACCAATAGCATCGCAGCATCGGGTGACTGTTTCTCTAATACCTGTCAGCCCCTTGTTGCTGTAATAAAAAAAGACTGCAAAAAACAAATAAGTTATTTGTTTATAGTTGACGCAAAAAGGGCGGACGCAGCTGTGGTCATCTAGTGCACGGGATTTTGTTTTCAAAGTAGTCAGATATAGCTTTGGCCCATAGTACTTTGGCTAAAAATGATTGTCATGGTAATTGGAGGTACCTACCAAAACTAAAAAGAGATAAATAACAAAAAAATCAAACCGACTTCAAAAAAAGGACAAATCAATAGTTACCAAAGACATCGACTTCGGCAAAGAGAGTTATTTTTCGCTTGGCAGTGTTTTGTTTTGGAAGTCGGTTTGATATTTTTGTAAAAAAATATTTTTGTCCTGACATAAAAAGGACTAGCCTGTGGCACCCAGCATTAAGATTTTAATCAGTAGTTTTCGAATACGGATCAGTACCATTAAAGTATTTCTTTTAGAAAATACAATCTACTTACACAGAATTTACGTATATCCATCTATTTATCACTTTACAATTTCAGTTTTAATTTATAAAGATACCAGATTCTGCCAGCGGCTTCGCCCGAGTGTAGGTCGAAAATTATCCCAAGGAAACATATCCCCGGGATAAAAGGTATTCTATGTGCTATTTCTGACTATAATCTATCTTTGTGGCAAATTTCATCCAGATCCGTTCAGCCGTTCTGGCGTAAAGAAGTATCAAACATACTCACAAACTTTCGCCTTTATAATATTATTAATGTGATTGTAGAAACAAAATTCGCTCTCGCTTCTCCCACCACAATAACCCCCCACCCAGACCGTCGACAAAGATCTATTTATTGTTCGACCACGTGTTAGTTTATTTGACATAAATGGCATTCTAAATGCCTCGTTAGTTTGTACCAAAGCAACAACAGCATTTTATTTAACTGTGCTTTGATCTCGCACATTCCACCGAAAGACATTGGCCATACTGTCGTCCTTAAGCTAAAGTGCCGCTATCTGACAATTGATAGATTTTAGTCTTTTAATGCCATCGCAATCTGAAATAAATCTTTATCGATTTGTCTTAGCAGTAATTTTCTACGAATAGAAACCGGATAATAAATAAAAACATCCTAAATACGCATCCTTATATCGCATCACCCATATCAAATTATGTATAGATTATATTTTACCTTTTATTTTGTTACCCTCTTCCTGTGTGTGTTGGGGTGCCAACTGAAAACCAGTGCTGGGTGTCTGATGCCCAGCAAATGCTGAGTTGGTAACCCATTTGGCATGGGCACGTTCAGCGCAATGTGTCTTTGCATTTCTTTTTTGTTTGTCTTTTACTCCATGTTTGTTGCTGTTGTGTTGTGCCTGTGTCGAATAAATATATTTCTATTATATTCTATTCTATTCTTTAAATTGTTATGTCTACAAATCTATCTTTGATAAGATTAAGTCATCGATTTTAACTATAATCGTGTCAATCTAAGAAGTCCAATGACGTTTCTCATTCTACATGCCCGCGATAACTTTAAACGTAAGAAATTGAAAAATTCAATGCATAATCCTAATTAATTACTATGCTACCCAAACACTATAACAACGAGTATCATTTGTAAGCATCAAGTATAATTATTATAAAGAATTTTTATAACTGTCAAATCCGATTTATTAAATTATCACGACTTTAACAATGCTTACATGAAAGTGCGCAATTTTATCTATTTTTTGACACCGACATTTATATTATGATAATTTATAGCTTATAAACAGCATCGATTTTTGTTATTTTGCGATTTTTATTTTTCGTGTATAACTCAAAATATGATTTTGCCAGATAATGGCACTATAGTTTGTGGACGAAAGCATAGCCATTGTTACTTTAAAGTCTAAATGTTAGTTGAATAAACCACTCTTAAGCAGTACTTAATTCATCGGGTATACAGGTTTAAAATAGCGGTACTTATATGTTTTATTTTACGCCGTGTTTTCGCGTTAGTCTTGATGTATTTATGGAATGTTCTGTTTTAGTAAGACATAAGAGTTAATTAGTTCGTATGAAATTAGTCAAGTCGTTTGGTTCTTGTAATTTATGAGGAAACTAAGGAATTAGGTCAACGGTCGTATTGGTTTGTAGTCTTGTAGGATTACTGTACTGATTCGTTTTTAACCTTTTTTTCATGCTTTAATATTTTATTTGTAAAACAAAGGTGTAAATATATTATACTTAAACACTAAACAAAAGTAAACTATATAAAGTTATAATAAACCTATCTACTTAGGCGTCGAAGTAGGACTCCTACGCTGTCATCCGGGAACGTGCCCAGAAGACTGGCAGCATTGCCAAGTTGAATGGCAATACTGATTCTTTGCGCAAAGAACGAGCCAGCCCTCTGGTCACGCACAGTGTCGATCAGTCGGCGAGAGATTAAAAAAAGTTAAAGAAAAAAATTAAAAAACCCGACTGCTTAAGAAGCGAACTAAAAATACGTAAATTAGAAGAAAATCATATTCGCGAGCTGGCTGACCAAAACCAGATGTTTGAACTGAGGGATCAACACAGGATCCACCCTCGCCCGGACTAACTTCGGACGAGGACTGCTTTCCGCCGGAGGGGGAAGTAGGGACGAGAACAGCGATCCCTGCTCCTCTCCTTTGCGGGACAACTAAGATCCTGCAGACCAACCTCCAGCACAGTCAAACTGCGTCGGCTACTTTACGCAGATTGCTGGAGAACCAACAAGAGATGACCATCGCCCTTATCCAAGAGCCGTGGATTAAAAATGGCAAAATATGCGGTCTTGCTAACATCGGAGGTAAGTTGCTGCTAGACACCTCCGTAAGTAATCCGCGTACCTGCATATTGGTCCCAAAACATGTACCTAACCGTTTAATTAACGAATTCTATTCTGTTCAAGGGACCTGACAGCAACCAGACTTTTCAGAACCGAACAAGAACGCCCAGACATTGTACTAGCCTCGGCATACCTGCCAGGTGACGCGGACGTGCCTCTACCAGAGCTCGCCTTGCTGGTGGAGTGCTGTGAAAGGGAGAAACTCGAACTAATCATCGGCACAGATTCCAACGCGCATCACACGCTCTGGGGTAATGTCAAAACCAACAACCGAGGTGAGGAAATGCTTGATTTTATTCTTAGCAATAACCTTGTACTACTTAACAAGGGTTCTGAACCCACCTTCATAAACGCAAGATCGCAAACAATAATAGACCTAACTTTAGCAACTTTAGGTGTATCCGACTCCATCCAGGACTGGCATGTGTCCAACGAGATATCATGCTCAGACAATAGATGGATCCGTTTTACAATTAACTTCAACTTAACCACACCACAGCCAGGAAGGGTTCCTCGCAACACAGACCAATCGAAGTTCTTTAGACTTATAGGTACTGAACTGGGTAGGTTAACCTCTCTTCCGGCTGAAATAACGGTAACCAATATAGTCGAACACATAAACAAAATCACTTCCATCCTATTATCTAGCTATGAACAGTCGTGTCCCCTCACCTTACCCAGGTGAGGAATGAGGCAGTCCTAGTGGAGTCCTGAACTGGAGAGACACCGACACAAACTGAGAAGGCTATTCAACAGAGCTAGGAACACACGGTCGCCAGTAGACTGGGACCGTTACATAACAAACCGCAAAACCTATAAAAAACTAATTCACCTCCGAGGAAAAACAAGGTGGAGGCGTTTTTATACTAACATTGAAAACAACAACCAGGCAATAAAGGTGAAAACATGTCTTGCTCAAGAGTCAGACCTTTCTATAGGATGCCTGAGAAAACCAGATAACACTTACACAACAAACGACGCAGAAACTAGCAAACTACTCCTAACTAACCACTTCCCGGGCTGCCAGATTGCCACCCAGCAAAGCTGGGAACCGTACAGGGAAAGGGCTACGACTAGCTTAGACTGGGAGGTGGCGTTAGAAGTTATCGACAAAGATAAAATAACGTGGGCAATTAACACCTTCCTGCCTTTCAAGGCAGCGGGGATGGACGGTATCTTTCCAGCTCTGATTCTCATTGGTGCCGATTTCTCAGATGGTGCGGTGGTCTGCTAGCTGATTAACTCGTTAAGGTCTTTCGGGCCTGCCTGGCTCACCGCTATATCCCCTTGAAATGGCGCGAAGTAAGAATAATATTTATTCTGAAACCAGGTAGGGGCGACTACACCCAGCCCAAATCTTTTAGACCCATAAGCCTCTCCTCTTTCTTTCTAAAGACACTGGAGAGGCTGGGGGACAGGAAGATAAGAAACCAGATTTCGATACAAAAACCTTTGCCTCCGAACCACCACGCCTACTGAGCAGGATAATCAACTGAATCAGCGCTCCACAGCGTAGTCTCACGCGTAGGAAATGCTCTCAAAAACAAAAATCCAACCCTAGGTGCCTTCATTGATATCGAAGGTGCATTCGACAAAACTAACTTCACCAGCATCGGTCAGGCACTCAACACGCACGGTGTTGCGCCGACGCTCGCAGAATGGATTAACAACATGCTAAAAAACCGTGATATTCAATTTACTGTGATCACTACCACACGAGGAATCGTGAGTAGGGGCTGCCCATAAGGTGGGGTGCTGTCACCAATTCTGTGGAATTTATTCGTAAATGAGCTCATTGCAGAGATCAACGCCAGCAGTCTTTACTCGGTAGGATACGCAGATGACATAGCAATTCTAATCTTGGGGAAATTTGAGGGCATCTTATGTGATCTCATGAGAAAGGCCTTCAAAATGATCGAGAACTGGTGCACAAACACTCCCTTGACCTCAACATTAACTTTCACATACCGTTAGGCACACATAGTTCGATTGTTCAATGTGAATGTGTCGCCTTAACACAAACCGCAAAAACCGTAAAGCGTTTAGGTATCCAGAACTACGGAATCAGATTCCTATCTGATAGTCTAGCTGTGCTTAAAACAAACTGTCAACAAACTAATCTTTGAGTGCCACCTCGCCCTGGAGAGTATATCAAAATCCAATCGAATCACCCTTATCAAGAGGCACAGTGGATCCCTAGGCCATGATGCCGCAGATGAACTTGCGAAATGGGGCTCCGAGATGTTAGTGCTAGCCCGTACCCACTTATCCCCTTGCCTTTCTCGGCATTTCATTCGTGGATTCGTCGAAGATCAACAGAACTACACAATAACAGATGGTCACGGCCTACAGACTGTAGACAGTCAAAAATGGCTTTGCCGAAATGACACCCGCGTCTCACCAAAAAACTCCTCAGCCTGAGTAGAAATAACCTCAAAATAAATATAGGGACAATAACGGGCCACACCCTTCTTAACAAATATTTATTCAACATAGGTGCCACGGACAGCCCACTTTGCAGGGGCTGTTTTAACGCCGAAGAATCAGCCGCCCACGTAATCCTGGAATGTGAGGCCGTGGCTTCTCAACGCGAAGAAACCCTCGGAACAGTGAGGTCGCTCCGTGAAGCCTGTGAAGCTCCCAGGAAGCTTCTGTGCTTAAGGGCGGAGTTGGCTTCTACTACTACTATATGGGTCCATTCAATTCTTTAAAGATATTATGTAATTATTTGATGAATTGAATGGTGGAATAATCGAGACAAAATCAAGAGTGAATGTTCCAAAATCGCACTGGCCGTGGTGATTAATGATCATTCCCTATTAGGAGCGCATGACCCACCGCCAGAATGTTTAAGTTTATGAAATTTTAAACTAATGGATCTTAACGAATTCCATTGAAAACACGACGAAGTCCATGGCCAGCATGAGGGAAGGACGTTTATGGTAGATTAGGGTCAAAGCAGTTCATTTAATTAATCAACTGAAGAGGAGATGGGTTTTAATTTAGCACATCGAGATAAAGAATAAGACTGACAGGTAGGTCAAGGTAATAAATAAAGAAATATATTTTCATCACACTTGCACGTAAACAGTATCTAAACATACAGGTTAACTTGGCCGTAATGCCCCATATAAAACCCACGAGCTTTCTTTATTTTATGAAACCCAAGGTCGGAAAGTAATATTTTTTTGCCACTCGATTTTTAAATTTGTATTGTAAATTTTTTTGGTATAATGAAACTGTAAAAACATGCAAAACATACTATAAAACAAATCGTCACTGTATTTAAAGAAAAAAATAGTCTCGAACCGAGAAAACCCTTTTACTTGCACCATCTATAGACGTAGATCGGATCCGAAAGCGATCGAAGTACTTATAAAAATAATAATCTTAATCAGACGAAAAACGCTAGTTTCATCGGCACGGTTTATTTGTTATTGAGGCATCTGTATGCTAGTATTATGTTATCTGTGGTAGTACTAACTCCTGCCTGCGGTTGCGCTCGCGTGGAAGTATACAATTATCCCGACGGAATGTACTCCCTTTATAAAAAGTATCCTTTATCCTAATCCTGAATATGATCTACCTATGTGCCAAGCTACATTTAAATATGTTCAGCTGTTATGACGTGAAAAGGTGACAAACAAACATGGTCAGAGTTACTTTCGTATTTATAGAACTACTAGCTTCTGCTAGCGGCTTCGCCCGCGTGAATAGTATTTTATCACCCCAAGGGCACATTATTTATTTATTATGACTTCATGTACAATGGTGATACATAGGCGGACTTAAGCAGCAAGGCATTCTCTACCAGTCAACCTTTGGGTTAAAAAGGACACAACAGGTGGTAGGAGTACAAAATAAAAATAAAAAATGAACAATAATCAAAGTCGGATAGTAATAAACTATCTAACTAATAAAATACATAAATAATTTCCAAAACAATAGACTGCTAAATATTATAATAAATATCATATTCTAAATGAAACAGAAATTTATACATAATAACTAAGACGAAGACCGAGCTATGTAAGAGAGGACAATTAATAGTTCCGGATTCTACACTTGAATGAAAATTTACTCTCAGCTTTTTTTTATGTCAAGGGGAAGGACGTTCCAGAGTTTTATAGTAGAGACAGCGTAAGAATTAGATATAAACCCAGTGCGGTGAGAAGGAATTTGGAGATGTAAGTTTTTGGAAGCTCGAAGGTTAAGATCGTGAGAACTGCCCAACACTTTAAAATATTGTTTTAAATAATCATGAGTACAAGGATTGTTCATGATGTTGAAGAGCATGCAGAGGGATCTTAGGGATCTCCTCTGACGGATAGGCAGCCATTTAAGCTGAGAACGGAAGGAGGAAATGTGATCATATTTACGAAGCCCAAAAATATAGCGAATACAGTTGTTAAGAAGTCGATCCATTTTGTTAAGAAGTTCTTGGGATAGATCAGAGTAACAAACTTCAGCATAGTCTATTATAGGCAGTACAAGAGCTTGAACCAAGGTGGTTTTAGTGCTGGACGGAAGAAAATGTTTGAATCTATAGAGAGACCGCAGTGAGAAAGTGACTCTCTGGCTAATCTGAGCGACCTGCTTATTCCAGCTTAACTTGTCATCAATGTATAGGCCTAAGTCTTTAACGTGAGGCGAGAGAGGGATAACGGTATTACCGAAAATAAGCGGCATTAGAAGGCTAGTGTCCAAGGTTCGTAGAAAATACGAACTACCAATAAGGATAGCCTGACATTTACTGACATTGACAGTAACGCCAAATCTGCTAGACCAGTCAGCGATTGCTTGAAGATCAGCATTCAAGAGTGAGATGCAGTTGTCCAGATTGAGAATGTCAGATTGCGCGTAGAGCTGCAGGTCATCAACATACAGATGGTAGGAGCATTTGAGAATAGTAGTGATAGAGTTAATAAATAAAGTAAATAAGAGTGGAGAGAGTATACCGCCCTGTGGGACGCCTGTTTCTAGAGCGCACCAATCAGAGAATTTCTGATCAGCACGTACCGCTTGCTGGCGACGGATGGCCAGGATGACCAGGAGAATGTCGTCATCGACGGTATTAAATGCATTGGAGAAATCTATTAAAACCAACACCGTCAACCTCGAACTCTCCAAGCCGTTCCTGACGTCTTCAGTAACTTTAAGCAACGCTGTGGCTGTACTATGGCCGGGCCGAAAACCAGATTGGAAAGGGGACAATAGGTTATTCCGGGACACGAAGGAGGATATTTGGTTCAGAGCAACTGCTTCCAGGATCTTAGATAGGAAAGGGAGAATGGAGATTGGTCTGTAGTGATTAGATAAGGTGGGTTGAAAATTTTTGGAAGAGGAATAATGAATGCCTGACGCCAGGTTGTAGGAAACTCACCAGCCTGCAGTGAGAAGTTGATGATGTGTGTGATAATGGGAAGGATACTTTTAAAAATGAGGGACAACATGGATCTGCTCACTCCATCACAGCCGACAGCTTTGGACTTAATTGCATTGAACGTTTTGAGGATCTCAGCGTCGGTCACCGGGGAAAAAGAAAAAGATTCTGGAGCTACAATTGGCACGGAAGTAATATCACGTATAGTATTATTCTTAACAACAGCCGTGAGCATTGCTGACGATGAAAAGTGATTATTCAAATCATTCAGAGACATATGAGATGATACAGTATGAGATTGCGTAATTCCAATTGATTTGAGAAATTTCCATATGTCAGCCGGTGAAGAATTAAGGACATTATCACAAATTTATCGGCGTTTTGAAGCTCTTACCATCTGATTACAGCGGTTTCTAGCCAACTTGTACAAGCTCCAGTTCTCCTCACTGCGATCCCTTCTATATAGCCGAAAAGCCCTGTCACGGCGTCTCATCGCCAAACGAACTCCAGGGCTAATCCATGGAGCCGGAGGGCGCTTAACACGGACAGCCCTGAGTGGCGCATGCGCATCGAAAAGCTGAAGCACGGACCTGTTGAACAAATCCGCTTTCTCATCCACAGTTGATGCCTGAGCAACATCGACCAAATCAATAGCTTTGGAATCACCATTGAGTTTGTCCCTGTTCAACCTCGCAAAATTCCGAAGAATCATAATGGCAGGCCGCTGTTTAGGTGGCTTAATTTTGTACGACAGGTAAATCAAATCATGTCTAGATAGCCCAGGGGCCGCAATCTGGCCACGGTTAGCAACTAGATTCTCGGAAGATGCAAGCATGAGATCCAGCCAGGTATCGCTTGAGTCAGGATTAAGATGAGACGCATTGAGCGTGAGAAGTGACAGACTCGTCGGTCATTATACTGGGGTGAGTAGCCTATGTGCTATTCCTTGTAATTTATCTCTGTTCAAAATTTCATCCAGATCCGTTAAGCTGTTCTGACGTGATTGAGTAACAAACCTACCTGTAACTTATTACCCGACTGCCGAAGGAGGGTAATGTGTTTATCAGTCTATGTATGTAAGTATGTTTGTTTCTATGATTGCGTCCAACGCGTTTGCGCTCTAGAAACCAAACGCGTTGAGCGATTTTGATGATTCTTACGTCAATCGATTTGTATTAACCTTGCGAGTGTCACTGGCTACATTAAAATTGGAAAAAAGAAAAATGGCGGATTTTAGGTGCCATTCTGTGGAGGCTATGTTTTTTCTTCCGAATCCATCCCGTGGTATATCAAAATATAGGGATTTAAGAGGTGATTACAAAAATATATAACACTTATATGTTTACATGCAACAAATTCTAAAAAAAATATTAATTAAAAAGTTATGAATAAAAAATTATATTCAAAAAATCAAAATTTAGAAAAATTTTGCTTTTGAAGCGAATTAAAAAGACGTAAACGAAGAAAATCATGCTGACATATTCGCGAGCTGGCTGATCAAAACCAGTTGTATCCTCCGACTGCACAACATGATTTTCTTCTTGTTTACTTCTTTTTAGTTCGCTTCTTAAGCAGTCGGGTAATTTGATTTTTTGGATAACCTTTATTTATAAACTTAATTAATTTCGCACGGTCACTTGTCCCTAAGGTTTCATTGGTTTCGCTGTGGCTCTGTCTCGCACGCGAGTCTCAGCATTATGCTGAGCGATGACCGTTTTGCGTGGTTGTGACGGATACACTGTATTTGTGTTTAAGATTTTCCTTTGTTTTTTTGAATGGTTATGCGTCGTGCCTGGCGCAAATAAACGGTTTTCTTTCTTTCTTTTCTTTTCTAAACATACTCCAAACATTCAAACTTTCGCATTTATGATATTATTAGGTTAAGTATGTAGTAAATAATTTTACTGTTCCGTAATAAAGCAGGAGTGGCTTGCAAGCAACTCGTCAGTGAAGCCATCAAAGCAAACCGATAAGGGCATGATATTCAGTAATTAAGACAATGAATAAGAAGAATAAACAGAGATGACGTTGTACAAAAAAGAAACAAATCTTTGTAAAAAAAAAAAAAATAAATCCCGACTGCTCAAAAAGCGAACTTAAAAGGCGTAAACAAGAAGAAAATCATGCTGTGCAGTCGAAGAGTACATATTCGCGAGCTGGTTGACCCATATGTATACTCCGACTGCACAGCATGATTTCCTTATTGTTTACGCCCTATTAGTTCGCATTTTGAGCAGTCGGGTTTCTTGATTTTTGTAATTAACTTTTTAATTTGGTACATTTGAGTGTATACAACACTCAAATGTACCAAATTAAAAAAAAAAAGTAAAAAAAAAGTTAATTGTTTTTGAAATCACCTCTTAAAACCCTTTATTTTGATACACCATAAGATGGGTTTGAATGAAAATTGTGACACTCGCAGGGTTAAGACGAATCGATTGACGTAAGAATCATCAAAATTGGCCAACGCGTTTGGTCTCTAGAACGCCACATAGGAACAAACATACATAGACTGATAAACGCATTACCCTCCTTCGGCAGTCAGGTAAAAATTGATGCGCTATTTTAAATGTCGGCACGCAGAGAAGGTTCCCAAATAAATCCTATATTTTATTCATATCATAGTATGATAAACTTCTCTCCAATGCTGCCAAATGGAGTCCATTTAATTTGATAGACTCAAATAATCTTCATACGTGACTCAACTTCCTCAGATATACGTATACTACCCACACAAGTCAAAGTTTTGATGCTTGATATAAAACTATCTCAGGACTTTATCTTATGAATGACATCACTGCTATCTACATATTCTTCGAACATGTTACTGAAGTTTATTTATCTTCAGACGTATCTCAGGATGGATCTGAAGTTTCAAGTAGCACATCTCATAATAATTTCTGCTCAATTAAAAGCTTTTGATAACATCTCTGTTTTGCAATGTGAGGATGCGGAATACCAATGGAGATGCATTTGCGTGGGAGTATGTGGGGAACGAGAATTTTAGAATACTAAACGATATCCTTAGAGAGTAGTGGTAGCCTAGTGGTAACGACCGCGACTTAAAAGTCGTAGGTCGTGGGTTCGGACCCAGGCAGGCGTTTTACTTTGTGTAAATTATTTCATCACCGCTGCTCTCAAAAACGGTGAAGGGAAACATCGTGATGAAACCGGCATGTCCCAGAACCAAAAAATTCGAAGACATGTGACATCCAACAACCCGCACTGGGCCAGCGTGGTGTTTTACGGCCCATTCCCTCTCACAGAGAGGATACCTGTGTCCCAGCAGTGGGAACATTAATAGGCTGGTGATGTGTGATGATGTGAAACGATGTCCTTTAGCTTTCCTTATGGTGCTGGAACAAGGTTTCCTTTCTTTGAGAGTGGGTTTATAGTCCACCACGCGGATTCCATGTGGGTTGGTGTCATGGTTACACGTCTTCGAGTTTTGTGTTCTTGGATATGTCGGTTTGCTGATCATGTTTTCTTTCACTGCATTTGAGAGCAGTAAGAAAAGATATCCATTAAATTGTCTTAAACCCAGGCGTTTCTTTTTCCCGCAAAAAAAGAGTAAATTTCACCCGGCTCCAACTTTCCGAGATGTGACCGTGTCAATAGCTGACCATCTTGAGCTTCTTGGCGTTACGTTGACATCGACTCTCAATTTTGGGACATACATTGAGGCAAAGGCTCAGCTGGCCGCCAAAAAGCTGGGGATCCTTGCAAAGGTGAGAGGGTATTTCACGCCAGAACAGCTGCTCAGCTTGTATCAAGCGCAAGTTCGATCATGCATGGAGTACTGTTCTCATCTCTGGGACGGATCTGCCAAATACCAGCTTGATGCACTGGAGTCGATCGAAAAGCGGGCCAAGAGACTCATCAGCGATGAGGCACTGGTTAAGTCAAAGCTCCAGAGCCTTGAACATCGTCGCCGAGTTGCCAGCTTGTCGGTTTTTTATCGGTTACATTTCGGGGAGTGTGCGATGGAATTGCATGATTTAATTCCACCCAGCCCGTTCCATCATCGGACTACCAGACGTACGGCGATGCGTCATCGATATATGGTGGACATCCCACCCATACGCACTAAACGTTTTGGGGATACTTTTATTATGCGTACAGCTAAGGAGTGGAATTCCCTGCCGGAGTCTGTGTTTCCCGATAGCTACAATCTAGGGGTCTTTAAGTCAAGAGTGAATAGGTTACTTCTAGGCAAGCGTGCTCCACCATCGACCACATCATCGCTTACTATCAGGTGAGATAGTGGTCAAGCGCGAGCCAATAATAGAAAAAAAAAAAAAAAAAACTTTCAATCATTCTTCTCGTATCGGTACAAACAATATGAGTGTATTTCTGTATTATAATTGAGTCGAAAGATCTCCAATGCTGGTTACCCGGTCATGCAGGTGCGATGCACTTTCTTGGTCCATAGGGTTCGGGCCAGAACCAACAGGATGCTTTGGCCATGTCCCTGGTGACAAACTGAAAATTCGGCAACTATGTAATGCTACATTATTCTGGATTGACATAGGCTATTTTTTATCCCGAAAGCGGGTCCTGTGGGGACCACGTTGCGAAGCCCCGCAGCCCCTGTAAAAAGCTTGTGTGAAATGTTTTACTAAAATTGTTGGTATATACCTTGTACCTTAAAAATGAATGATTTCCTATATCCAGTTCTACTAAAATTGCTTCATACCATCCTATTCTTCTGCATCCTGTCGCTTCCAACCGCCTTTGTTAGATCGTCGGCAATTGGGAATACTTATTACGTTTTGCATGCTGTCATAAAGATAATTAAGTAATAGTTAGATAATAGCACGATTGACTGAGAACCTTTATATAATTAGTGTCTACCTTTTTGCAAAGCTCTTTTTAATTCACCCCTTAGTGATTCAAAGTTACCTATAAATCATTGTTAATAACTACCTTCCTTTCAAAAGCCACATAAAATTGTCACCAGCAATCAATTTCAAGTGTCTTTGTGAGTGATCCTTTGTTGACCGGGCTGTTCTGCTCACCCTCTGTAACGAAGATAATAGCGTGGTGATATCGAGACATAGTAGAGGCGTAGTTCCCAAGTAGGGGGTCGCCGATAAAATTGCAGTTTTATTTACTGATTATTTTGCGATTTCGAGATTCTCTTGATAAGATATAGTTTCTTATCGATAACTAATGAGGTGGTTTAGGTATTTTTATCCGTGGTGCTAGGCAACTGGGCTTATCCCAGTTGTAAACGACCCTTTGTGCCTATTGGTCTTGTTTGTTCTGTCTCCTGCTTGATATGTAGGTAAGTGGAAATTTGTATTTTTCTTACTCCTCCATTTTTTGATTATATACTTGTCTAGATAGAACAATGCAAACAAACGACGCGCTAAAACTGTCTCCAATTGCGTGATATGTGTGAGTACCGCTCGTGTACTTATTGTCGTCAAACTGTCAATGTATGCGTGTTTGGGGATGCCTGCTCCAAACTATTAACCTACCTTTTCTGAATTATTTAATATGATGAAAGTTAAACAAAACAGGTTAAATTAAACAATAATTTTGTATTTATTTTAGTAACAACAAAAAATACAATGAAAATATATACAGGAATTTATAGATTAAAACCAATCTCTTTGTGTTCGTTTTAAGAATATTTTTCTCTTTGATTTTATTGCCTGGGCTACGTTAAGGTAAGTGGTCATTTATTGATCAAATATATAATGTAATTTTTAAAATAATAATGTTCTTCTAATCGAAAGATTATGTAATGCTATTTGTATTTTGTCTCCCATAGTTTCGTTAAATCTCCCTAGTAATAAACTGACAACAATGGCTAAATCAGAATAACCTAAAAAGTAACGAATTAAAAATCGTGTTTTCTTATAATAATAGTGGTTAAATAACAAAACGTACCGGTGAAAAGTGCTCTTGGTATTATTATACGGTTTTCTCACATAATTGCTATACAGTCTGACAGCACAAACCGGCATAATTATTTATTTTTCGTGAACTCGTTACCCATAAGTGTTTTTTATTTTTTTTTAATGATTGGCGTCTCGCAAGCAGTCAAAGTGACCGACATATGCTTAACCGGTCTTCCCTGTGGAGACTAATCTCTTAGCCTCCGGCCAGGCTTCAAAGTACTAAACCTAAAGCGACAGCGCTAAGGGCTACTCCAGTTGGGGTCGGACCTCGGCTCAGGGCGTCGCTGGGGGCAGGCTAAGGCCGGATCTAATAAGGTGATTCTACCATCCGTTCGGAAAAGCCTACGTGGAGAAGAACGGACAAGAAACTCCAATAATATCTGACTTGCATTTAACTATGGCTCAGCACGCGGGCTAGCTTATAGAATCGAAAAGGATTACGCGACGAGCCTCTGCGGTGAGGACGGAACGAATATGTAAGTTAATTTTGTATGAACGGCGGGTTCATACTATTTACGAACCCACTGACCGTCCTTGTAGATAAGGCTATCGAGCTCCTCAGTGATGGACTCATACCTCGAAAAGAGGTTGGCGCATTCAGCGGGAAGGAGAGAGCCCGCATTCCGGATTTCAGCATCCAGAGCACGGGCTTGAGGGGTCATAAAAATGGAGTACGCGCTAATTATATTTATACCAACGCATATATATGGCTTTTGCCCGGAGGGGGCGACAGGGGGCTGGCACTTAGCAGCAGGGGTGGTGGAAGCCACCTTCTGGCTTTGTGCGGTCATAGGGGCGGCCATAGGGGCGGCGGGGGGCATTGAGTCGGGGATAATAATTGGCGCTGCGATGGGAGTAGCCATCAGCGCTGGAATTGGCTGGGAGCAAGACTGAGGAGCCACACTTTGGTGGTTCAGCTTACCCCAGGGTGAAGGCCTCTGAGGGGCTAGTCTGGGGGGGAGTTGAGTGGTAGGGGCTTGACGCGCTTGGCGCGCGTCATTACGCTTGGCCATTTTAGGCGCAAGTTTGGGGGCTCTAGGGCAACCACGGTAATTAGCCGGGTGCCTGACTGGTCCACAAAGCACGCAGCTGGGAGGCTCCGTGCATTGTGATCGGTCTTTTGGACGGGAACAGTCCTTGGTATTGTGCTCTCCCAAGCACTTAACGCACCTGGGAGGAGCGAAACAATTGGTCTGAGAGTGACCGTAGAGTTGGCAGTTGTGACACTGACCAACGAGATGGGGACGGTATGGCTTTTCAATGGAAATGCCATACGTTACATTCAGTACTAACATTGAAAATGGGATTGTGACCATGGAAGGGGAAACACACGACAAGGATCATGTCGTAGAGATCTCCGCCTCTTGCTTTATGCAATCGGTGGACCTCTGACACAGGGACTTTTTGCGCTAATAAATCCTTTCGGATTTCTTCCGTCGGGATTTCCTTCGGAACGCGCTTAATGACAACTCTAGTGTACTTTTCCTCCGGAAGGGAGTAAGTATGGAAAGATACTTTCCTGTCTTTTAGAAAACGAGTCAAAGCTCGATAATCATTGGGAGTGGGGACCTGAATTCTGATGCCTTGTTGGCATGCAGTGGCCTTGGTGAAATTAATTTTACGCGCTACACAGGCGCTTGAAATGTCGCTCCATTTCCCTTTATCTTGAAGATAAATGGGTGGAGGAGGAGGAGGCTTCCTAGTGGTAGTATTATTTACTACTACCATAGGGCTAGGCGAGCGGTTTGACCGCTGAGAAGGACTAGCGGGGGCGGGGGCGGGGGAGGGTTGCCTGTCGGGCAAGGCCGGCGGCAGAACTGGCTGGGGAGAGGTCTTAGCTACTGGCTTTTTGGCCTTGGTAGCGTGAGGGGGACTTTTCCTCATTTTCCTCTTTCCTCCAGAGTGGAGAATGAATTCTCTGTCATCATTAGAGTCAGAAGAAGAGGACATGGTGGCATAGTCCTCTGACAAATCCAAATGACACTGACATAAATAAGAAGCGAGTCTACCAATTTTAGTAGACTTTATTTGGGCCTTTCAGGTAGGGTCAATGTGGCATCTAGACAAGTATATAATCAAAGCCTCCATTATTCTTTTCTGATTAATTTCGTTGCGGGATCCAAGACATGTTAAATTCATTCTACGGGACTTCGTCGAGCTTCATTGCCTCGGCGCTTTTCTGGTGGTCGCCACTGTTGATTCTGGCTTTCAGAAGTTGCAGTGGTTTGGGAATAGTGCGGTGGGAATGTCCCAAAAAAAAAAAGTGGTGGTGGATTGGAAAATGGGGATTAAATATATGAGCTTTTACAATCATTTACTAGTCAGTTAAACCCATCGTAGGTAACTTTTCGTTCTTAGTTTGATTCTAAAATAACTGATAGATACAGGACCGATCTGCCACTTGTCAGTAATTAAGGCATTGCTTTAAAAGAAGAAAGAGCTTGTAGTGGCAACACATGTTAAAATATAAGTAGATAGTATAGTAAATATAGATTCTTTCGCCATCATGGCAGTTAAAGCCTGTAAGAGTGAGTACTTTCGCTTTTTCCCTAGTGATGATGGCATGATGATATGCCTATGAAAGCACCTGTTTGATCAAAACTATTGTAGACTATAGCTGTGCCCGCGGCTTCGCTCTTGTCAAATGCCTACCCTTACTACCATACCTACCCTATCCTACCTACCTACCAACAAATTTTTTCTACCATCATTCTTCCACGGATAATCTTAACACCGCCATTCAGAGAATGAAGTAAAATGTACAACGCCATCTATCGAATAAGGAGTTCAAGTGTCCGAGTATCTGAATTCTGAATTGCGTGTATTGTGATATTATTTAACTTGTTAAACACAATTCATATATATTTTGATAGTTTTTTGGCAAATCGGTTCACGATTGCGATGAAACAAAAACTAAGTAATACTTCAAGTTACGCACATCTTTTACGTATAAAAGTTATCTACATTGGTTTCGTACATTCTACTTGATGCCTGCACAACTAAACAGAATGAAAATGGAAATGGGTTCTGTTGGTTGTCCTTTAACACCTTGGCTATTTTTTTAGGAAATATTTTCGATGTACAAAAACGATATTTCTACAGATTTATTAATGTATTGATGATGAGTCTGATTGAGTCTACACTTTAATTACTAAGAGATAAAATAAGCAGCCTTGTTGTATATTCTGTTGAACATGAATTTGATTGCCACAACGAATTCTATGAATTTATTTTATCAGGCTTAAATATGTATCTGGTTTAGAATTAAACAATGGTTTGATTAGGTACTGATTACCTACTGACTTTTGCGCTACTTTAAGTTTTAGTTTAAATGTTTAGGTACTTAGTTAGGTCTATACTAATGTTATCAATTTCCAGTAGTTTTTTAGGGTTCCGTACCCGAAGGGAACCCTATTGCCGGAACGGAGCCCTATCACTCACGTGTCCCCGTCTGTCAGTCGTCTGTTACACAGGTTTTACAGCCAAACTGACAAAAATATTTTTAACTGGGGCTTTAAACATACAGCAAAACGGGGCTCGAAAAAAATTTGACCAGCCCTTCCAAATGGGATATCATTGTTTAGAGCTCATTGCGTATAAAAATATTTTATTTTTTGTTTTAAAAAATATTGTAAAACAAAGGAATGAGAAACCACCAAAGTCAGCATTTTTTACAAAATTTTGTTCCGAAGAATTTTAAAAATTCTTCCCATCGACCTATGAACTTGAAATTCGGTGATAATGTTTATTTACGTATATTTTACTTAAAAATAGCAATATATAAATAAATCAGATTATTCTTTGAAATTCCCTAATTTTTCCAGCTTGAATTTTGCGGCCTGATTTGGCGGGCTTATTGTTTGCAGAACGGATGGCGACTGCGAACCGGAAGACGATGCGTTGGAAGGCCTCCCACTAGGTGAACCGATGTTCTGGTGAAGGTTGCGGGGATCCGCTGGATACGAGACACATGGGACCGGTCAATGTGGCGACGCCTGGGGGAGGCCTAGGTCCAGCAGTGGACGTCTTTCGGCTGAAATGGTGATGATGATGATGATTTTGCGGCTCGGAAGGTTTATATTCTACGTGTGGTGCGGAACCCTAAATGTGCGAAGTCCGACACGCACTTGGTCGGTAGCTTTATTTAGAAAGATTTTTCGTAATGGGTAATGGAATCAGAAATAGGCCCTATCAGAAATTACTTTCTATAAACAAATTGACAAAATTTTCTTTCAAATATAGAAAAATAAAAAAAACTTCCTTCCTTTCTCTTTTCTCTTCCTTGTTCCTTTCCTTCCTTTTTTTTCTTCTTTCTTTTACTTCCCTTTCTTCCTTCCTTCCCTTTCCCTTCCTTTCCTTCTTTTTAAATATTTTTCTTTCTTTCTTTTTATTATTTAATAATCTTCTGCTCGCGGCTTGGCCCGCGTTCAAAGTTCACAAAAAATATGCTCCGATCGCCACCAACCAGGATTATCCGCTAGTTCAATCTAAAGATTGTCTGAAAATTTCATTAAAATCTTTCCAGCCATTTTTTTTTTTTTTATTATCAATAAGCTCGCGCTTGACCACTATCTCACCTGATGGAAAGCGATGATGTGGTCGACGGTGATGCATGCTTGCCTAGAAAAAACCCATTCACTCTTGACTTAAAGACCCTAGATTGTAGCTATCGGGAAACACAGACCCCGGCAGGGAATTCCATTTCGGAGTCCATAAGGAACATACATACATACTTTCTCTTTTATATATATAGAAGATAGCTAGCTCTTCTTATCTTACTGAATAAGTGACGATCCGAACCGGAAGACGATGCGTTGGAAGGCCTCCCACTAGGTGAACCGATGTTCTGGTGAAGGTTGCGGGGATCCGCTGGATACGAGACACATGGGACCGGTCAATGTGGCGACGCCTGGGGGAGGCCTAGGTCCAGCAGTGGACGTCTTTCGGATGAAATGGTGATGATGATGATGATTTTGTGGCTCGGAAGGTTTATATTCTACGTGTGGTGCGGAACCCTAAATTTGCGAAGTCCGACACGCACTTGGTCGGTAGCTTTATTTAGAAAGATTTTTCGTAATGGGTAATGGAATCAGAAATAGGCCCTATCAGAAATTACTTTCTATAAACAAATTGACAAAATTTTCTTTCAAATATAGAAAAATCAAAAAAACTTCCTTTCTTTCTCTTTTCTCTTCCTTGTTCCTTTCCTTCCTTTCTTTTCTTCTTTCTTTTACTTCACTTTCTTCCTTCCTTCCCTTTCCCTTCCTTTCCTTCTTTTTAAATATTTTTCTTTCTTTCTTTTTATTATTTAATAATCTTCTGCTCGCGGCTTGGCCCGCGTTCAAAGTTCACAAAAAATATGCTCCGATCGCCACCAACCAGGATTATCCGCTAGTTTAATCTAAAGATTGTCTGAAAATTTCATTAAAATCGTTCCAGCCATATTTTTTTATTTTTTTTATTATCAATAAGTTCGCGCTTGACCACTATCTCACCTGATGGTAAGCGATGATGTGGTCGACGGTGATGCATGCTTGCCTAGAAAAAACCTATTCACTCTTGACTTAAAGACCCTAGATTGTAGCTATCGGGAAACACAGACTCCGGCAGGGAATTCCATTTCGTAGTCCATAAGGAACATACATACATACTATATATTTTATATATATAGAAGATAGCTAGCTCTTCTTATCTTACTGAATAAGTGACGATGATGACGTTTTAATTTGTCCCGTCACTCAATCAACAAAACAATCCTTCTTTCAGATAATATTAAAATCAATCATCTTTGAACTATTCTGTCATCAGAATTAACAGACCAATTGAAAGATAAACATAATATTTAGCCGCCATCATAATAAACATGACCCAAATCTTATCGTTTGTTGACAATCCCATCATGTTTGGACGAGCCGTGGGAATCGCTGATAAAAGTGTGCCACACACGTTATTGAAAATGTTATCAGACGTTAATAAGGGTAATTTAAATATATTTTTGGGTGGGTGTAGTTATTATATTTAGCTAAAAATTGGTGGATTTTTAGGTATCTACAATTTTACAGATATGTTAGTACTTAATTATTATTTTTTGCCTATCTTCGTGACGGCCAATGACATAATAGCCAAGAGCCTCGACGAATATCTGAGGAGGCTCTCGTTGGGCAGCTGGTTCAAGGGTTTGATCCAGAAAGCGGTACTCCTGGACACGGTGCGTATAGTCAGGTTCCTCTCTTAGGAGCACTGACCACCGGTAGCTTGGATCCTATTCCCGATACCGGTGGGCATTTTTTTTTATGTTTTTAGGGTTCCGTACCCAAAGGGTAAAAACGGGACCCTATTACTAAGACTCCGCGGTCCGTCTGTCTGTCTGTCTGACACCAGGCTGTATCTCATGAACCGTGACAGCTAGATTGTTGAAATTTTCAGAGATGATGTATTTCTGTTGCCGCTATAACAACTAATACTAAAAACAGAATAAAATAAATATTTAAGAGGGGCTCCCATACAATAAACGTGTTTTTTTTTGCAATTTTCGCAATAACGGTACGGAACCCTTCATGCGCGAGTCCGACTCGCACTTGGCGTTTTGTTATATTTTACTTTTTGGTAAATTTAAGAAACAATTTTCACAATGGACTAAAGAACTAGATATCACAATGGAAGTGTCCGTGGGCCCCAAAACATGCACAGCCTGTATCTTGGTGCCCCTTGAATGCTTATTAAAATATATATTTTTCCATTTTAACTCCCACTGTCTGCTACTAAATGAAGAGGATGTGTGTTATATCTAGATAGCTAGTTATAAAAAAATACAATATTGAAAGAAAGATGTCAGAGAATGCGGCGGTTTGGAAATACATATTATTTGTAAATACAACAAAAAAACAACAGACTTCCAAGAAGTTAAAACACTACAAAGTGCAAAATAACTTTAATTTCATAAGTCAGCGTTTCTGGATTTGATTCTTCGGTTTTGTAACTAAAACGAATTGATGAGCTAGTCTAATATAGTAGATCGAGAGAGCTAGTCTATCGCTTAACAGATTTACAGAACAAAAAATAATAATTCAAAAAATCAAAACACCCGACTGCTTAAAAAGCGAACTAAAAAGACGTAAACAAGAAAAAAATCATGCTGTGCAGTCGGAGGATACATATTCGCGAGCTGGCTGACCAAAACCAGATGTATCCTCCGACTGCACAGCATGATTTTTTTCTTGTTTACGTCTTTTTAGTTCGCTTTTTAAGCAGTCGGGTGTTTTCATTTTTCGTTTTTCTTTTTTTTATATAAAAAATTTAATTAACATTTTATTCGAATATGGTACATTTAAACATATTAATTTGATACCCTACACGATGGGATAGGATGGAAAAAAATATTTGGCCCCCACAATAAGCCGCCATTTTTCTATTTTTCAATTTTAATGTAGCCAGTGACACTCGCAGGGTTAAGACGCATCGATTGACGTACGAATCATCAAAATCGGCCAACGCGTTTGGTCTCTGGAATGCCACATAGGAACAAACATACATATATACATAGACTGATAAACACATTACCCTCCTTCGGCAGTCGGGTAAAAAAACAAAACATTCACCCGAATTGAGATCCTTCTCATCTTTTCGAAGTCGTTTAAAAACAGAGATTTAAAGAATAAAAACACTAGATGACGATGATGTTTTTTTTGCCGCAGCTGAGTTCCATACGCTCGAATACGTTCAACAAATGAATTATAGCGTTCTAGACGGTTAAGATTTCCTAAATAGTTAGTAATAGTAGCTAAAAAACTTTTAAACCATAAACCGGTAATCAGCAAAAAAATCTTAATAGGCCGCCCTTAAATCTGCCTAAACTAGACTAAACATTAATAAAACAGAATGTCAACTTCAAACAAAACTGGTTTTTTTCACTAAAATTATTAGTAAATGTGTGAATAATATTAAGTCATAAATATTATAACAAAAGGCTTAGTTTTTATTGCAATAAATCATTTGAGTCTGCTGACGAAATAATATAATTATTTTAAAGCGGATTTGCTTGCTAAGTCCTTGTTGGAAATGTTTGTGAAGAACGTTTTTGCAATGTGGGTTGCACATGGCTAAGTTAAGTATTAGATTTTAGTAGTTAGGTACAGTTGGTTTTCGACCTAAAATCTGGGAACATATCTCATACAAGTATATACCGACAATTTACCGAGAAGGAAGATTACCTAATTATTTATCTCTTTGCATTTCCATACCTTTGAGTGACAGATGACGAGGCGCGCTGATTGGATATTGATTGCTTCTTCATACTAATTTATAAACATGGAGACTGCCAGCGCACCTTTATCTGGTATGTAGTATTGTTTTTGTAAATAGGGACTGAAAATTTGTATTTTGTCTGTCAGGCTTAGATCAAATAAAAAGTCAAGATGGAACGTTGCAAACAACAAAGTGACGCCGGTTCAAACTATGCCTTGCCGTACAAATACACAATTACACGCACTCACGTACAAAGAAATGACGCCTTAGTTTGTCTTTCGCGCTCACAGATCAAATAATAAAGCTCGACTGACAAGCTAAGGGGTAGTTTCGTTGTACGTGTGCGCGTGAAATTGTGTATTTATACGGCAAGGCATAGTTTGAACCGGCTTCACTTTGTTGTTTGCAATGTTCAATCTTGACTTTTTATTTGATCTGAGCTGTCAGGTAGATTAAAAAATATTGGACACGTATTTTTTCTTATGACACGTAAACATAAAACGACGACGGTATAATGTGTTGAAATATTGTGTGACGTCACGCCGTTAATATACTGACATAGTGACGTCACAAGCCACCACTTCTGAACTTTGATGCGCTTTATCTTTGTTTATTTTTATTAATTTGGTAAAACAAAAAATACGTGTCCAATATTATTTGATAATCTCACTGACGGACTAAATAGAATTATCATTTTTCTGCATAGGAAACATCCCTATTATTTTGCCAACCACTTTTTCTAGTCATCTTCGTTATCATTTCGGCTCAAAGAACTTCCCCAAGCGTCGCTTCATTGACAGATCCTATGCTTCGAGCAATGATATTCAAATAAACAGATACGTTATACACTCACAAAACAGTTGAAAAAAGTGTTTCGCACACACACTTTTCATGAATCTGACATTTTACTACAAGTCGAAAGGAATGGCTTGATAAAACCAACAAGAAAAAAAGAGACAGCTAGTGTTTGTCACTTGTGTGTGAATGTAAACAAACATTATTCTGACCACCAATGTTGTTATCTTTTTCTAACCTCCAAATATCAGAATATTAGGAAAAAAAAAAAAAAAAATTAGTAAATTGAGGCGTATTGCGTACTTACATATGGTATGAGATCCCTTCTGTTTTATGTACTTTGGTATCATAATTGGTACAATTTCTAAATACGCACGATGGCATTCTTTTTAATTTTGCTTTTTTTTTTCAACAAAGCCTATCGTTCTTCACCATGGGAGACATAAACTAAAAACAAAAGGTCACAATTGTGACCTATTCGAGACTTCAAAATGGGCGCGCTCATAAAATATCTGTTTATTTGAATATCATTGGCTTCGAGCATTTACCATCTTGCCGTGGCACCTTGTGTGAGGCCTTCCAACTTTACGCCTTCAGGCCTTTATACTTAGTCAGTTAAACTGATATCTAATTACACTATTCACATAAAACAAACTCATAGCAAGTCCATAAACTATCTTACCAACCCATTCACTCGCTGACACTTATATTTACCGAGAAAAGATAACCAGTTGATATGGGTACTCAATATGTCCTGGACTGAGATAAATAAATTAATATTAATTCATACGTGTCTTTTAAGATAACAAACATATTATAGGTAACAAATTGGGTATTTAGCAAAACGATATGTTAATAAAATGTGATAAGAATAACATATTTCTAAGGAATGTGCGCCTGAACTGTCTCCGATCTTGACACGCCTATTCCGCCTTTCATATGAGACTGGAAAAGTGCCGAATGCTTGGAAGCAAGCCAACGTACAGCCCGTGCCCAAGAAGGGCAGTCGAGCTGACCCGGCTAATTACAGACCCATCTCTGTAACCTCCATACTCTGTAAGAGTATGGAGCGTATACTAAATACTAAGCTCCTGGCATACCTAGAAACTAATGATATCCTTAGCGACCGCCAATACGGCTTCCGCCGAAATCGGTCTGCTGGGGATTTTCTAGCGTATGCCATTCACATATGGAGTGAGGCCATTGAGAGGCACGGGGAAGCGCTTGCCGTCTCCCTCGACATCTCGAAGGCTTTCGATAGGGTCTGGCACGAAAGCCTTATTGGTAAGCTTCCTTCATTCGGTCTGCCCGGTGGTCTGTGTGATTGGATTGCAGACTTCCTGAGGGATCGGTCCATTCGAGTGGTTATCGATGGCTGCTCGTCGGACCAATTGGATATTAATGCCGGCGTCCCTCAGGGGTCGGTACTCTCGGCAACATTGTTCTTGTTGCACATCAACGATCTGCTAAAACCCGGCACCTTTGGGTATGCAGACGACAGCACTGTTGCTGAGAGATACTTGTCCAACGCACGTGCTACCGGGCCACTGATCCGGTCTCTCCGTGAGGCCATGGTGGAGCGTTTAAACTTGTCCTTGCAGGCAGTCTCCGATTGGGGTGATGCCAATCTGGTCAAGTTTAATGCTGCTAAAACCCAGGCGTGTCTTTTTTCCGCTAAAAAGAGCCAATTTCACCCGGCTCCAACTTTCCGTGATGTAACCGTGCCAATAACGGACCATCTTGAGCTTCTTGGCGTTACGCTGACATCAACTCTCAATTTTGGGCCATACATTGAGGCAAAGGCTCAGCTGGCTGCCAAAAAGTTGGGGATCCTTGCGAAGGTGCGAAAGTACTTCACGCCGGAACAGCTGCTCAACTTGTATCAAGCGCAAGTTCGATCGAGCATGGAGTACTGTTCTCATCTCTGGGACGGATCTGCCAAATATCAGCTAGATGCACTAGAGTCGATCGAAAAGCGGGCCAAGAGACTCATCGGCGATGAAGCACTGGTCAAATCAAAGCTCCAGAGCCTTGAACATCGTCGCCGAGTTGCCAGCTTGTCGGTATTTTATCGGTTACATTTCGGGGAGTGTGCGATGGAATTGCATGATTTAATTCCGCCCAGCCCGTTCCATCATCGGACAACCAGACGCACGGTGATGCGTCATCGGTACATGGTGGACATCCCACCCATACGCACAAAACGTTTTGGGGACACTTTTATTATGCGTACAGCTAAGGAGTGGAATTCCCTGCCGGAGTCTGTGTTTCCCGATAGCTACAATCTAGGGGTCTTTAAGTCAAGAGTGAATAGGTTTTTTCTAGGCAAGCGTGCTTCACCGTCGACCACATCATCGCTTTCCATCAGGTGAGATAGTGGTCAAGCGCGAGCCTATTGATAAAAAAAAAAAAAAAAAAAAAAAAGAATATGCTAAGACTAGCACTTTGCCAGCGACTTTTTTTTGGCCTTGTGAAATGCTCATGCATACTGCGCTACCACGGGGAGATAGCGCAGTTACCTATGTGGGACTCCAACCCACTAAAACTCCACGGTGTCCTCCTGTGCTGCTTATAGCGGGAACACGAACACGCGTTAGCACTTACAACGAACCCGCCGCGGCGATCTGCCACCGGACCCATCTCTGGGGAGTACCCCCATCACCGGCGCACCAGAACACATTGCACGCCGTGACCACTCCAGGGACTCTTGTGTCTGGCACACTTGGCCCCCTGTGACGGGTCAGGTCAGTGGCCCCGCCATATACAACTTTTCGGGATAGGGACCTACCTCCTCACGGCCCCACCGCGTCTGCCATCAGACGGTGGCGACCCGTCCAGAGGCTCTAACAAGTGGCAATGTCGCGACACTTGGGGGAGGCCTATATCCAGCAGTGGACGACTTTCGGCTTAAATGATGTCAACGTGGAGGGTAAAATCCTCTCGAATTTACCCTCCACGTTTCCTGCTTCAGTGATTTAGGCTCTGCCTTGATGATTAATTCTCTTAGGACATTTCTCTTTGTCAGTAGATATACGAGTAGGTAGGTACCTAAGTAATCCGATTTACCAAACCGTACATAGTTAATCCGTTCATAGGTAAGTGGAACTATTCGTTTATAAGAATCTGCAGAGTCATCTTTTGCAGCACATCGCCTCTACTTAATAATATAGTTTTTATAATAAGTACCTTACTTTGGTCAAAGATTATGAGATAATGTTTGCAGTTTTATAGATAGTCTATTTGAATTGACAAACGGGGAAATTTATTTACGTCAGATTATAAAATATTTAATTTACTATCTACATACATAATTATACACTTACATCAAATACTATAATATAGCCTTTATTTCCAATCTTACATAATAAGGTTTTCAAGTAAACTAACAACTAAAATAACTTATCTATATAACATAGGGTACTTAATTATTTACTTATCTACTAATATAATTTAATATTTGTCATTAAGAGCCTAGAGCTTGCCACATTCTCCTGTCATGGGACATCCTCCCCCAAGTTACACCAGCGGTTTGGCGGATATCGTCTTCCCATCTTAGATTCTGCCTCTCTCTCTTTCTTTTATTTTGCCTTGGACACCATTCGGTTACGTCCTTCGCCCATTTTTCTTTCTTACTCCTCATTATATGTCCTGCCCACCTCCATTGAGGACGGGAGATGGAAATCAAATACTACTAACTACTAATTTGAATTTGGTATACTTAAATCTTTTGTTCTATTCCAAAATTCCAATGTGATGCAAGGTTGTACAATACTAAAAAATTCGTCCATTCAGAAAAAAACACATGTACAGGATCTGAAAGTAAATACATTTTTATCAGTAAACACGAAAAAGAGAATCGTTGGTACCTGTACTAATGAGAATCATTGTATCACAGGCACCAACGTCTTCCATAATATGTTATATAAGAAAGAACAAACTTCAACATTTACAATATAGTTTTATTTTATTTTTCTCTAAGCATTACCATTGTATTTTTTTTTGTTATGACTCCATCCCATTGCTGGGCAAAGGGTTCTCCTATATTCTGCCAGGTATCCTTTTCTCTAGCCATATTCAGCTCTTGCGATAGATTGTCCTAGGTCGACCGGCTATATTCTTTTTGGTCCATCTTCAGGCACCCACTGTATGGAGTCTGGTGACTTAAGCCTTTTCAACTATTTTACACTTAGAGATACACTAACTAGCTTCTGCGAGTGGCTTCGCCCGCGTATGTAGTGTTTTAACATTCCAAGGGAACATTATACCGGGATAAAAAGTAGCTGTGCTATTTCAGACTATAATCTATCTCTGTGCCAAATTTCACCCAGATCTGTTCAGCCGTTCTGGTGTGGATTAGTAACAAACATAAAACCAACCACACAAACATAGATCCATCACCTTTCACATTTATGAAAGAAAAAAAGAAAGAAAATATTTATTTGTGACCCGCACAGGAGACACGAGAAATAAGCACAATATTAAACAATTATTATAAATTAAAACCCCGTGCGAGAACAAAAAGGCTCCTATCTCAGCATGTGCACATCCAAAAAAGAAATAACGCTGCGCTGATATTCTAATAGGGCCCACTGTTGATGCCACGGACACACTTACGGAAATGCAACAAAATACTTATATAATAAAATAAAATATGATGTTACTAGCTTCTGCCAGCGACTTCGCCCGCGTGAAATTCGAAAATTATCCCGAGGGAACAGTTCCCGGAATAAAAATATGTGCTATGCCTGACTATAATCTATCTTTAAGCCAAAATTCAACCAGATGCGTTCAACTGTTAGAACGTGAAGAAGACGTAACAAATATACACACTCACAAACTTTCCGCTTTATAATATCAGAGTGATTTATTAATTAATAGTAAGATTCAAGAACATTGCTCTTAGGCATAATAAAAACATTAAATAAACCATTCTCAAACCTCATCTACTCTACACCAAATCGGCAACTTTTTGTCGTATCAAAAATACGATTCAGCAATTTTTTGCCGGCTTCATTAGTCATTGTGGCCCCCTTAATTATTGTGCGTCTATGATTTATATCATTCTTACATTGTTGTTGCGATTCTAAACAGCATTTTAATCTAAAGACACGATTTTATAATTTTTATTAGATTTTTGTAGGGTTCCGTGGCAAAATAATAAAACGCTTGAAGTTTCGACATCTCTGTAAGCGTAACCGCTTACAGAGACTAACGTGTGCGACAGTCATCTTGTTCAGAAACTATTCGTTGCATTAAAATCTAGGTTATAAGCTATCTGTGTGTCAAATTTCATCCAGATTTGTTCAGTAGTTTCTGCTTGAAAGCGTAACAGATCACATCCATCCATTCATACTCCTAAACTTTCACATTTATGATATTAGCTGGATTATAATATGAACTATAGCGTAGTCACACTTGCATTAATAAAATAAAAATTTTGGAAAAAAAAAAATGGCCTCTCCTTCTTCGTTACTGGTTTATTATTAGCATTAACTAAGAATATGAGAAAAAAATGTAAAAATCAAGCATGATTTTAACGGTCCAGAGGATGTAGACATAATCAGCGATAACGTTTTTATTTATTTTACTTAGCGATAGTCTCGCGTTTGACCACTATCTCGTCTCATGGTAAGCGCACGCATGCCTAGAAGTAACCTATTCACTCTTGACTTAAAGACCCCTAGATTTTAGCCATTTATTTGCTGTCACGGATTTCCACTCCTTAGCTGTACCTACGCATAATAATTGTATTTCCAAAATGTGTAGTGCGTATGGGTGGTAAGTCCAGCATGTGTCGATGGCGCATCGCCGTACTTCTGTTAGTCCGATGATGAAACGGGCTAGGCGGAATTAGATCATGCAATTCCATATCCCACTCCTCGAAATGTAACCGCAAAAAAAACCGACAAACTGGCAATAACTATTGGTAATTCTGCTATAAGGGAATCGTTTAGTTTAGACTTAACATTTTTGCACATTTAAATATATCCACCAAACTGCTTACCTAGTCATATATTTTTTTTTATCTAAATGTAATTAATAATTATAATATTTCATTCATTTTCAGTTAATTTCACCCATTGCATTGAAAATCACACAAATCTAATAAACAAATCAAATACAAATCAAATAAAATATTACACACACACACATCATCAGCATTTTTAATGTTCCCTGCTGCTGGGATACAGGCCTCTTCTCATAGAGGGAGAAATAATAATAATATAATATATTATAATATCTTCTTATAATCCACCACGCAGGCCCAGAGGAAAGGAACGGCTCGTGAGGAAATTGGATCATTCAAATACAATGCCAAAACAAAAAAAAGACGTGTGGCACTCGGGGACTGCCGCGGTAAAGCTATTGCATAGCATTTGTATAAATAATTAGGTATAAATAGTGACACGCCAAAACAAAATTATTCATTTATAAAAAAATAACAATATTGAGAAGTGATTATCGAATTTCGCGCGATGTACTATTATATAGATATAATATCATATATACTTTCTCTGCGCGGCATTCATGACAACAAATTTCTTCCAACAAAATGATTATTAATACACTTATAATCAATATAAACGCAAAAATATAACTTTAGAAAACCATAACAAACTAACTGTCAAACGCCTGACCAGAGGGAATCTAGTGACTGACAGTCAAAATGGCGGTCGATGTAATCCGTCTATTTGTTGAAGAGTCAAGGCCTATATAATCCCAGAGCTCTCATTGTTCTTCGTAATTATATCGGATTATAGCCGCCATTAAAAAGGACGTCCGTTTCATACATCGTTATTTTGTATAGGAGTTTCGCCAGACTGGTGTCGAAGACTGCCGAACTGAAACGACGTTAGACGATGCACGGCCTTCAAGCCACACCTCAGATTCCACAGAATTCAAAAACCTTATTAAAAACAAAACAAAAATACCCTTATTCACATTGAAATAAGGTCGCTTTTCTTTGACAAGCAAAAGTGACCCTTATTCTCATTAGCATAAGGTCCACATTGATCACCATTGGAGCGTGAGGTTTTTTCGTTACGGAATTTCTGGATTCGGTCCCCGCGCTCAAGGCATGCGATAGAAGCTATGCAATAGCTTAAAAAAAAAACAAATTAAATAAAATCAAAATCATCCAAGTTTATTACATAAACTTGGATGGTAGGAACTTGAAATTTAGTTTGAAATAATATGTAGCTTACGAGATTTGAGATACAGTCTCATCTACGGAACCGTACACTAAGCATGGGCTTACATACTCTTTGCCGTTTTTTTTGCACATCGTAGGTAGGTGTTAGTGTTATTAAATTATCGTCCGAAGGTTACATAGTCAAGTTTCTAAGTTATTAGCCTAGGTTAGCCTTCCGGGACGTGTACATAATTGTTTTAGCACTTTTTTATGTTAATTATCTTATTTTTTTTAGTGGTTACATATGTTGTGCATGTGTGTAAAAACTTTGCTGTATTTTAAATGATTTTTGGTGTAATTGGGGTATATTAGAGGCAGTTTGAAAGTGGCGCCAATAACGGAAAAGTGGAAGGGAAACCGTTTATCCTGGTGATGAGGAGGGATGAAAAGCGCATGTTAATAAAACATGGATGGATGGAGATGGAGAGGAACGCCAAAAAAAGATGGATGGACTGTGTGAGGAGTGATATGAAAGAAAAGGAAGTCAGTGATAGCGTGACGGGGAACAGAACAGTATGGAAGAAAAAAACGTGTTGCACCGTCCCCAAGTAACATGGGACAAGGGCAGGAAGATGATGATTTTGTTTTGGAACGCCCCAGCACAAACCAACGCGAAAGCTGGTTCGAGGTGAAAAGATAGTCTGTAAAGATGTGGGCAGTCTCTTTCCAGAAAAGGAAATTAAAGTTAAAAAAAATTGTGCTTTGTAAGTAATAATTTGTCAGATGTTTCTAAGAAGGGATGTTTATAATTATGAAAACAAATGGTATTCTTTAAAAGGAAGAAACATAAGATCTACATGCAAGCAACAAGCGTTATGTTTTATTGTTAGCGACAATAGCTGTGGCATCTTCTTAGGCTTTGCAGTAAAAGGAATAGAACAATGTTACATTTAACCTCAAAATAAGTACAAATAACCCACATACATAATTACGTACACACTGGCACACCACAAAAGTAGCTTTAGAAATCTAGGATTCATTTACATGACAACCAAAATAGACTAAATCGTCACTCCGGCACGAGTAACTAAACTAGTCCTTAGTCTAAAAGAGTTAATAACATTATCATCACGTCTGTAGCGTCCCGAAGGAGGGCAGAGTTAATTGTGCAGTCATTTCACAGTTATTGAAGTCCAATAACTCATAAGCAACCTTATTGTAAAAATAATAAGTATCATTGTGATTTGACGGTGATGCAAAATAAGAGGTGGATTGTAAAACCGCAATTGGCCAGTGATATCCTTAGTTCAATCATCATCATCAATAGCCTTTTATTGTTCCCACTGCTGGGACACAGGCATCCTCTATGTGATAGGTAATGGACCGTAAAGGTCTGTCCACACATATCAGGGCCGTGCCCAGTAATTGAAGCTTCGTCACTGGCCAGTGCACGGACGTGTGTAAACGAGTTCATATAAAATGTACACACCGATATTTTTTTGAGCCCCTGACGGGGCACGGTCCGTCCATGTCCCGGGCACGGCCCTGATATGTGTGGATAGACCTTAATCCATCACGGGAGCTAGTGAGGGTTGTTGGATGTCACATGTATTCGAATTTTAGGTTCTAGGACATGCCGGTTTCCTCACGATGTTTGCCTTCACCTAGTCAAGTTCAAGTTTCTTCTAATTTTAAATAACGCGAAGCAAATTACGAATTGACTTCTCCATTTTGTAATTCATAGAGCTATTTGTTCTCTGAAGTAATGTTACAAATGTAGGCTTCAGAAGTCTTACTCTCTAGGTTTCTTACGACCTAGATTCCTAGATAAAAGTGGTCCAGTATTTATCTTTCGGCTCGCAAGAAATTGAGGAAGATGCTATCCAGTTAAGGCATAAAAGTGCATAGCAAGCAACTTAACAGAAATGCATACTTTTGATTTAAAATTTAAAAACTTCTGACAGATTTTTATTTCATGCTTTTTAAACTAAATATATAGAGGTCAAGCGCGAGTCTACCACTATTAAAAACAAAAATATCTAATAAAACACGTAATTATGGCACGATATCTTGCGAAAATATCACGATTCAAACAGTTAAAACGCGATACACAAATACAAAAACACAGGTTGTGACACACATCAAACTTATACTGCTTTTGAACAATGATAAGTTTAGAAATATGATAAGTTTAAGGGATATATTTTGGTATGCTTAAGGAAAGAGAAAACAAAAACTAAAAATGCTTAAACACAATTTTATAGATACAATGGCTGACTTTTGCCTTGGTCAGAGGATAAACATTGCCATACAACGTGGCCTTGCAGCCACTCTTTTGGGCACAATACCAATGGAAAGCGGAGAAGAATATCGAAACCCTATTTTGGGCTTCCAAACATCCTTCATAATGCGCACTGCAAATGAGTGGAACTCACTGCCTGCGTCTGTGTTTCCGAACGCATACAACCCGAATCTCTTCAAAGTTAGAGTGAACAGGCTTCTTCTGGTTAAGCTCACTCCATCGTTGACTTTGTCTCTGTCACCTCTGACCTAGACTAGAGTCAAGAGCAAACATAAAAATAAAATAAAAATTTATGTTTAGGCTTATTTAGTAGATTTTATAGAAACCGTTAAAAGTATTTAAAGAAAAGAAAAGGCCATAAGTCAGAAATAAAACTAAATAAAAAAACGGTTACTAGATATAAATCAGAAATTCATTCCCCATCGTACATTATTTCATTTCTTCACAACCTATCAAGCAGAATGATAAATTATGTTCAGTCCGAACGCGGCTAATTTCTGCACGACATTTTGTTATGCACCACCTTTGTGATAGTGATGTCATTCTGTCGTTACAATGATGTAGATAATCTGGATATGATAAGATAACGAACGAAATTAATTGTACCACAATAAGTACGTAAAGAAACTGGCAAAGAAAATGTAATTGTATGTTTGGGAGCAGTGGTGGCCCAGTGGTATCGGCCGCGACATACAAGTTGTAGGTCGTGGGTTCGAGCCTAGCCAGGCGCTTTACTTTGTGTAAATAATTTTATCACCTCTGCTTTCAAAACGATGAAGGAAAACATCTTGAGACATGAATACATGTGACATCCACCAACCGGCACTGGGCCCGCGTGGTGGATTAAGGCCCATTCCCTCACACAGAGAGGAGACCTGTGTCCCAGCAGTGGGCATATTTATAGGCTGATGATGGTGATGATGTTTCCCGATATATTTACAAAAAAATATAATTTCGTTTAAATCGATTGTTCCACAATACCTACGTAAATAAGCTGGCAAAAAATCTAATGCCCTGGTATGTTTCTCGATAGATCGTCTCAAAATTGATATTCAAATTACGTTTCAGCTTTACATCTGTAATTGGGTCACCACGATCTATTTTTGTGTACACCAACAAAGTTGTTCGTTAAAATAGACTGTGACAGGCAAACAGATTCCGGAGTAATAAAGAAAGTACTTTTTTAGCAGCAAACAACACTATCGATGAGTTTTTGAAAACTTTACTCCCTTGGCTCCATTCGCATTTTATATTTCATGGTTCCGGGAAATGGTTCATATGCTAAGAAAAAAAGAAAAATATTTATTTGTGCGGGTGCACAGGAGGCACGAGATAAGCAAAACACAAACAAAAATAAAATAAATAACCCCGTGCGAGACCAAAAAGGCTCCTATCTCAGCATGTGCAACGATATTAAAAAGAAAATAACGCTGCGCTGATATTCTGATAGGGCCTACTTTTGATGCCACGGAAACGGAACATACAATATTTAAAGCATTCTGCAGATAAGCCTCGTTTTGTTATTTTTTTTTTTTTACTATATTATAGAATTCATATATAGTATAGAAGACATGATGCGCCAACCCCAAGTAAATGGGGATAAGCCAAGGAGGATGAGTTCCAAACTCAACCTTACATGCCACATCCATTCACTCAACATCCACGTTCCAGTTCCGGTCAGTACAAATTCAAACTTCGAACAGCGATGATTTACCGGCGCACGCGACGATCATCGACGAACCGGTCACGAGAGTCGTGGGAGATCTTCTCGTCTAGTATAGATTTTTGGCAATTTTGGCAAGGGGCACTATAAATGAGTTTGATAAGTATCTGTTTTTACTTTGCCCCAGTTGGTTCATTCAATCAATCTGCTTAACCTTCACCCGACTATGTTAGGGTCGGCTTGCAGTATGAACACCAGTATTTTACATGGAGTGACTGACTATCTGACCTTCACAAACCAAATGACTCCTTGACAAGATTAGGAGAACCCTTTGACAAGACTATTTTGTGACTATTTTTTTGACTATTTTGTGACCTGACTATTCGTAGCTACTGTCTCAAGTCTATAGATGAGAACCGGGTCCAACAGGTTTACGTGTTTTCCGGGAAACAGTGGTGTCACTATATTCTATAATGGAGGGTAACCCATCCACGGACCGACATCGGCAAGCGTTGCTTAACCTTGAAGATTGAAACGTGCTGCTGTTATTATTTAGCCACGAGCTTGTTGTGTTCGTCATCATCAATACATATAATACATCTGTAGAAAATTAGAGTTTGTACATCGAAATTATATGCAAAAAAAAATACAGGGTGTTAAAGGATAGCCAACAGAACCTATTTTCAGAATTTTGTTTTTTTTGTTTGTTTGTCGGTTTGTCTCCTTATTTGTGCAAACCAATGTAGATAATTTTTATATATAAAAATTGCGCGTAGCTTGAAGTATTACTAAGTTTTTGTTTCATCGCAATTGGCTTACACTACCAAAAGTTAGATGAATTTAAAGTGTTCAAGAAGTAAAATATCACAACACACGCATTTCAGGTACTCGGACAGTTGAACTCCATATTCGATAGATGGCGGTGTTAAGATTCTGCGCGAAAGAATGACCCTAGAAAATAAATTGGAAGAAAGGTAGATAAGCCTCGCCGCCGAGGTCCGTCGCGTGTTCTTTCAGTAAAACCACGCCAGCCCGCGTCAGCTGTGCAGTAGTTAAATGTTAGATTTAAAAGGAGTTTCTTATCCGTTCTTCTCCAAGTAGGTAGTTTACGAACGGACAGTAAATTCATTAATCTAGATCCAGCCTTAATTGTCCCACCAGCGATGCCCTGAGCCGAGGTCCGACCCCAACTGGGGTAGCCCTTAGCGCAATCGCTTTAGGTTTAGAAAACTTGTTTGTGCCTTGGCTGGAGGCTATAATATAGCTTAGTCTCCACAGGTTAGCCCGGTTAAGCAGTAGCCAATCACTTAGATTGAATCTGCGAGAAGCCACTTGGAAAAAAATAAAAAAAATGTTGGTAAGGTAGGTAGGTAGTTGACGGGAGCAAAGCCGCGGGCTCAGCTATTTTAAACTAATTTACAGAAATAAATATCATTTTATCATTTACCGGCGACGATCATCGCCGGACAGGTCACGAGCAACGTGGGAGATCTCCTCGTCTAGAACAGATAGCTGAGCTCCAGTTTTTAATTATCATTTGTCGAATGATCACGAACTTATTGTTGTAGAAGCTTGATCGGTAATTGTTTTTTAAGTGGTTTGATCGTTTTGCAAGTTGGAATTGATGATGTGGAACCGATGCGATGCTGAGGTAGGTATAGTAATAAGTTAAGCAGAAAGTCAGGGGTTTTTGAAACCCTTGCCCCTGTTTAGCTGAGGTTCTGAGTTCTGGCATGGAGAGTTTGAGCGATGTGACAGGTCCAGGACATGGTTTTAGTTCGGAGAAAATATGACTTAAAATCTGTTAAAAAGTCGCTAGAAAACTCTTTATAAAAATAGGTCAAGTGCGTGTCGTACTTCGCAAATTTAGAGTTCCGTACCAAACCGCAAAATCAAATTGGTTGTGATAGGAGAAATGAGGGAATTTCAAAGAAAAATAGTTTTTTCTATATATTGGTATTTGTTTGTAAAATATGTATATGTAATAAAAAACAATATCACCAAATTTCAGATTCACAGGTCAATGGGAATTTTAAATATATTCTTCGGAACAAATTTTGTATAAAAGGTTGACTTTTGTTGTTTCTGATTCCTTTGTTTTCAATATTTTTGAAAACAAAAAAATATCTTCTAAACCACGATACCCCACTTAATGGGGTTGGGCAATGTTTTATTCCCACTCCCCTTTTGCTGGATGGGAGCAAAACATATTTATTATTATTCAAAAAACATTAAAAAATATGTTTTTGCCAATTTTTGTGGCTTTGGGTCAGCAAGATGCTTATACTGTAAAAATTAAAGATAGCTCCAACCGTTTGGCTGTAAAACCTTTGTGACAGACTTCAGGTAGACGGACAGACAGACAGTCAGACGGACACGATTAGGACCCTTCGAGTACGGAACCCTAAAAACTATCTCTTATGGTTCTCTATAACCTGACCATTAAAAATGTGATTGTATGGACTTTTAAAGATACTTTATTTGAACTCTGTGTTTGTTTCGGCATATGTTTTGGTGTGGCTTCTCATAAGAAGAGAGAGAGTGAGAGACTAGAAAGCTTTGACCTTATCCTATAACTATTATAATCGTGAAAGTTTGTGAGGATTGATGAATGAATGGATGTTTGTTATTCTTTTATCGCAAAAACTACTGAATGGATTTTGATGAAACTATAAACTATATAGAAATATAGCTCATCAGAATAACATATTGCAAAGATATTGGGTGAAGTACTAATTCCACGCGGGCGGAGCCGCGGGCGGCAGCTAGTCTAGTAGTTTAAATTGAAGAAATAAATAACGCGATAGTTTTAAGCAATCCACAAAACAAGTGCCATATATCAAAACAACAAGCACCACAAATGCATTGACAACCTTATACTAAGATTCACAAACAAACAATATATCCTCAATTAATTTACAAATCTTATTGCGTCCCATAAAACATGCAATATCTAACATTTCAATTATTTATTCCAATCCAACCAGCTAACTAAAGATATATATACTGCAAGCACAGGTTACTAGATGTACCTTGTACGAGTCCTACAGGTTTTCTGAGCGTGGGTGGAGCGGAGCGTAGGATTAACGTTTAGCCACTAATGACTGCAAATATTGACAGACACTTCATTTTACTTAACTTAGATAGTTAGATGTCTGCCAGTAACAGGTTAGTTACTAGAAAATGAAAGGCGATAATGTTTTGAAAGTAACGAGATGTTTTAAGTTAGGGCTGACGGGAGTGAAGATAATTGATATATTTGCATTATATTGTCAACTGCCTACCCTACAGCCAACACTACCCTATCCTACTTGCCTACCTACCTACCCGACTTACCTTGCTACCTACCGCACCCACCAACTTTTTTTGAGGTCAATTCTTCCGCGGCGAATCTTAACACCGCCATTCAGAAAACGACGTTAAATGCACAACGCCATCTATCGAATATGGAGTTCAACAGTCCGAGTATCTGAATTGCGTATGTTGTGATATTTTACTTATTGAAAACTTTAAATTCATCTAACTTTTTGTAGAATGAACCGATTGCGATGAATCAAAAATTAAGTAATTCTTCAAGTTACGCAAATTTTTATATATAATAGTTATCTACATTGGTTCCGAAAATTGTATGTGATGCGTGCACAACTAAACAGACAAAAAATCCAATAATGCTAGAAATCGGTTCTATTGCTTATCCTTTAACACCCTCCGGCAAAAGGATTTTTGGAAATATTTTCGAAGTACTAAACCGACTTTTCTACAGATTTTATTATATGTATTGATTATGAAGTATAATTAACGAATGTTTATTGTATGATCTTATCCTTGCGTACTAATCCCATCTTACTTGCTACATAAGATAATATAATGTCTGCATGTTTGCTAATCAATCACGCGGTAAACCTCAACGGTTGAACAGATTTTGATGAAACTTGGATCACAGGTAGACGATGGCTTGTTGCATGATG